>CM022948.1:5825452-6470700 GCA_012931725.1 Litsea cubeba
AGTGGGCTCCATCACAGATGCCAACATCTACAACCTAAAGCTGCTCCTCAGACGTGTTGGGATCCTCATCCAAGTTAGGTAGGGCCCTAAAATTTTCTTGGGGCTATTGTGACTTGACTTCAAAGTAGCCGCGCGCAGTACTGGCAGGTGGAGTGCCTTTAGATCTAACTGATTGAAACCCGGTCTCATCAAGAATAGGATGGGTTTTAGAGTCCTTGGAAGCACCAATAGGATGAGAAGATTCAACTGATTGCTTAGGGACGGACCCAATCTTGCTTAGTATTCTTTTTCAGTAGGCAGGTGCTATCAATATGATTAAATGGTATGATGTACGAATACTTTAAAATGGGCAATGTATCATTTTGTATCATATATGATATATCATTTTTTATTTATAAAATTCGTGTATTAATTATGTTCATGGTGTGTCCTTGCCGTGTCCATGGTATATATGGGCATCATAGATTAAAGCTTTACAAAAGCCACATGTTGATCGAAAACTTTTTCATTGTAATTGACTCTATAACGCGATAACAAAGGAAGGAATCAACAGTGACTTCAATGCATGCACATCATTCCATAGCCCAATCTGTTACCCTAGGCTGTGTCGGTATCCATGGGAAGAGGCTTACCAATGTGACTTGGTAACTTACTCAGACACTCTTGAATTAGGAAGTGGAAGTTGAGGTTCAGGAAGGTGACCCAAATTGGCATCCAATTCAACTCTTCTTTCTGAAAAGTAAGGTCCTTGGACCATCTACGAATAATGAGAGGGCGATCAAGACATTCTAGGGGCTTTCCTCAAGAATTTTATGACTTTATTCAAAACTAGGAAATCTAAAGAGGAAGAATCCATGCTCAGGAGTGCAGAGTTCTATAGTTTTGAGTTGATTTACACAAAGAATATCAAGGTACTTTCCACAGCATTGTAAGAGGGTTTGTTGCTTAAGAAGTACTAGCCAAATGAAGGAGTTTTCCTACTCTTTAGTAGAAGTAGCCACGCCTTCCTCAGGGGGTGTTTGGCACTTTACTTTGTTAAAGTGAAGTGAGGTGAATCCAGACCATAAAATACAATGGGTCATATCAAACCCCCTTTTTCCACAAGAAAGTCAATAAAGCAACCCCCTTTTCCACTAAAAGACAAAAAAAATTCACGTTTCTATACAAAAAGTCAAAAAGATCCCATACTAAACAACTAAAAATAAAACATTATCATAACACCTTATATTTATTCTCGCTTGATTTGATGCTTCACCTCATCATACTTCAATTCACCATACATCCTAACAGGCCTCAAGGAAGAGAACATCATAATTAAGATTCATCAAAGGATTGGGAGCAACAGATTTGAGGGATCGATCTAGTAGCCCAAACCCCGGCGGAAAACAAAGAGGACTACCCTTTAGCCTTGGATGAGGTATTGTCCAAATTGGGCAATGACTGGGGAATATGTGCTGGTATCCTAGAATGAGACCTGTGTAGGAAATCGTATGGCTTGCATGTTACGGGTTCCATATCAAATCAAGCATATGACAATTGGCAACAGAGAATAAGAGTCTGACTAAAAAAAACAGACTTGGTTTTTTAGATAAGATAGGGATCTTGTAGTAATTGGATATATTAACAAGATCAGATCTTATCCCCACATCGTAGACTCTCATTAGGATTAAGAGACATGATTTCTTTACATAGAAGTCTCTAGGAAGTGTGACTCCTCACTTAGTTATACAAGTGAGTTGGGAGCCATGAGTATGCACCATTCACACTAAGATCCAGACGTAGGAGGTCTGTAGAGACTTTTCATTGTTAGGAACGCTACAATCTCTGGCCACATGTCAAAGTCTTCCACATCCCGATCCTTCAACCCTAATGATGCAACAGATTTGGATCTAAGGGATCTGGCATTGGAATTTGCAATAGGAATTATCTTCCTGCTGCCATCTATAAGACTATATATTTTTTGATGAATGCCTTCGCCGGAGCCATTTTGAAGACATGATCATTAGGGAGAGAACCATCCAAGTCATTCTATGAGAACATCGAGCAAAGCTTCTTGAAATGAGGGTGGATCGTGTGCAAAATCATGTTTTTGCAAGGGATTCAACTTTTGTAACTTGTGTGATTTTTTGAACTGTGAGGACAACACTCCTTTGAACAAATTATGAATCAGATCTAGTAGTTGCTGCAACACTCCTTTAAAATGCTTATTCTCTTGATTTTCTATGCAATAAAGAAAATGCATGGTAAAGAAGTTAACCGCCACAATCAATAGGTCAAATACCCATTTTTTAGTGAGCTGTACTTTCCATTTGCACATATTATTTTATTTAAAGAAGAAACTCACTTTTCATTTCAGGATAATACAACAAAGATAGATAACCAAATATAATACAAACATAAATATACCCAAGTATATTGTTTGACCATTAAAACTTATGACAACCACTTCATAACTTTTCATCTATGGAATTATATGTTGAGATCCATTAATTGACACAAGGTAAGCATCCGATGAAGCTCGAGAAAAGGTTCTTTGGCTGCAGATAGCTTTTGAGACACATGATACATGGTTGGCCGGGATTGTGGGTCAGAACATAGACATGCAAGTGCCAGTGCCACTGTCAACACGACTTTCTTCATCTCCCAATCTGTGGGAGGTGGGAGTCGTTGGTCTAATATATCTTTCAACAATATACCTTGGCCCTCTGATGTTGAAAAAGATGAGACGAGCTCACCAGGATGCTTTCCCATTATTACCTCCAGAGCAATCACACCAAAGCTATAAACGTCGCATTTTTCAGTTACTTTCATTGTGTAAGCATACTCTGAAAAGAAAAAAGCAACATTAAGTTCCATTTCATAAATCCATATGCATTTCAAAGGACCCCCTTAACGTATCGACTACTTCCAAAGCTAATATTGGGAAAGACGGATAAATCTATTTTCTCTTGCTTGGATTTCTTTTAAAGGAGAAAATTAATCATCTTTCCAACTTCCTTTTACTATGAGTAGTAGGAAAGGTTTTCTTCATCATGGACAAAGAAAGTATCATTTTCTCTAATATAATTCGATTTATTATTGAGCAAGATATATAGTCATTTAACAAATATTGAAATATATAGAAATTGAATGCATAGATTCATACCTTAAGTGGCTAAAAATGAAAATCAAAGGTGATAAACAAAAAAGATTCATCTTTGATCTTCGTTTTTAACTACTTACGGTAGGATTTCTATGTATTCAATTCCTATATATGTATTATAATACAAACAAACATGCCCTAAACAAAAATTGTTAGAATATTTTAGTTGGTTTACTATGATTCAACAATTTAGAAATAGGCTTTAGATCAGGGTAAATATTCAACCACTGCGATCAATATCACCCATTAGATATCAAAATAGTAACTATAGTAGTTTGTAAATTGTTAAAAAGTTTGCCACTAATTTTAGTGGTGGATATCAATTATATTGGTTGAGACTTTGCCCATCTTTACCTACCCGCCATGGATCCCATCATTCCTATGCCCCCAAAATGGCCTACTTTACGTGGCCATAGAGAACATTAGGTGAACAAGGTTTATGGAAGATTCAAAACCTGAATATAGTACCTTTTTATATTAATTTATTCATAAAAATTGTAGGTAGAATATTAGTATCCCATGAAATATTTTGGATTAAACAAGACAAATTAAAAAACTAGTTAATTAAAACAAAAAGGCGAAAAACCAATGTGTCAAAAATTTACCTGGAGCGATGTATCCATATGTGCCTGCAAGTGTGGACCAATTTGATGAATCTGGCTTTAGAAGTCTCGCGGTGCCAAAGTCAGAGATAGAAGCCTCATACTCTGTATCCAACAAAATGTTGCTACTTGACAGGTCACGATGAACGATTGAAGGGTTGCAATCATGGTGCATGTATGACAATGCATGAGCCACACTTCGAACAACATTAGCCCTTTTCATCCAATCGAATTCAAAAACTCCTGCCCCATTTTTCAAAACTTTAGCTAAACTTCCTCTTTCCATATACTCATAGACAAGAAAAGAACATCGTGGATGGGAGCAAAATCCATAAAGCTTAACAACATTGCGATGACGGATTTCTGTTAATGCTTTTATCTCACTTCTAAAACTTCTTTGGTCAATTTGCTCACCATCTTCTTGTGGGTGGAGTTTTTTTACAGCTACCACTTGACCTGTAGGTAGATCTGCTCTGTAAACTTTTCCATAGCCTCCTTCTCCAACACAAAACTTTTCATCAAAGTCCTCTGTTGCATCAATGATTTCTTCATATATGATCTTTCTGTCGCAGTTCCATATTGAAAAGAGATCTTGATTGCGTACTTCTTCAACCTCGTTCTCTCCAGTCCCTTTTCTCCAGCGAAGAACCAAATATATGACAACCAAAGCAGAAAGGACGAGTAGAACACCTATGAGACTGAGAACAATGATTCTTGCACCTTTGTGGTCTTTCTTTCCATCACCATGACTTATTGGAGTGGAGTTGCAAGGTCGTAAACCTTGTACTTCACCGCATAAGTCTTTATTTTTAGACAGTGCTTCCGGCGAAGCGTTAAGAAATGCATTGTTATGAGGCAGAGGACCCTCCAAATAATTGTATGACACATCAGCAGATAACAAACTTATCATTCCTTCAAAAGAAGAAGGAATGGAACCAGAGAGCATATTGTGAGAAAGATTTAACTTTTCCAACTTGCTCAACTTCCCGAGATGAGATGGTATTTCCCCCGAGAGCAAATTTTGACTGAGATCAAGAACTGTCCCAAGGTTTTCAAGGTTGCCAATTTCAAATGGAATGCTTCCATTCAAATTATTCCTATTGAATTTCAAAGACCGCAATTTGGTGCATCTCTCTAATTGCTTTGGAATGGGTCCACTGAAATTATTCACTGATAGATCAAGAAGCTCTAAATTGGACAGTTGTCCAATTTCTTGTGGCACTAAGCCTGAAAGCATGTTATCATTTAAACTCAAATTGTAAAGCAATGACAGCCTCCCCAGTTCACTGGGAATCTCTCCCTCAAGGTGGTTGGAAGAAAGGTCCAATATACCAAGTTGAGTCAATTGCCCAATATGAGGTGGTATTCTACCAGTAATATTGTTCCCGGCAAATTTTAGTGAGGTGAGATTTCGACAGTCTCCCCAGCTTGACGAGAGCTCCCCAAAAAATCTGTTGTTGCTCAAGTCAATGACAGATAAATTGTGATATACCCCAAAACCTTCGGATATATTTCCAGTGAACTGGTTATTTTGAAATCTGATTCTCACTAAGGTTCGACAGTTTCTCAAGCTTGCCGGGATTGGACCTGTGAGATTGTTGTCATTTGCCGTGAATGTTGCAAGTGAGAGACCTTGGCACATTTGAGGTAAATAACCCGTGATATTGTTGATGCTCAGGAAAAAATATTGCAAACGTGTTAAATTCGCCATTTCTTTAGGTAATGAACCAGATAAATGATTCATAAATAAAGAAAGGCGGTTCAGGTTTCTCAGGTTACCAAAAGTTGGAGGAATTGGGCCAGAAATTTCATTATCACTCAAATCTAAGTTCGTGAGTTCAGTCAGATTTCCTAATGTGAAAGGGATGGGACCTTTTAGAAAATTTCCTGGAAACTGTAGAAATATCATCCTTTTGAGTTCCCCAATTTCTTGAGGAATTGAGCCCGAAATCAGATTTCCATACAGGTATAAAAATTTTAACCCAGTTGCATTTCCCAAAGAAGGAGGGATTGGACCTGTTAAATTATTATTGGAAAGGTCTAGTTGGTACATGTTGTTGAGATTTCCTAGTTCTTGAGGGATTGGGCCCGAAAGTTGGTTTTTCAGTAGCTGCAACACAAGGAGATTGGTTAATCTCCCAAAAGTAGAAGGGATGGAACCTGTGATATTGTTATCGAAGAAGGTGAGCAGAGTGAGTTTTGTCAGGTTTCCTATTTCCTGGGGAATGGGACCAGAAATTTCATTTTGATGGACGGTGAGTGCGACTAGATTGCTTAAATTTCCTAAAGAAGGAGGGATTGAGCCACTTATCTGGTTATTGGAGAGGAGCAACTCTTTGAGATTGGTAAGAACCCCTATCTCAGAGGGAATTGACCCATTAATAAGCAGATTGTTCTGAAGTCGAAGATTGACAAGACTGATCCAACTGGCAAAGGGAGAAGGAGGTATTTCACCATACAATGCATTGTCAGAGATATTGAGCACGATAACATGAGTGAGATTGGCTAGCGAGAGTGGTAAGACGCCTGAGAGTTGATTTACAGAGAGATCAAAGAAGACGATCTGGGAAGAAGCAGGGATTTGGGTTGGGATGGTTCCATTGAGAGCATTGCGGCTAAGGTCAAGGCGGACAAGGTTTGGGAGGGAAGTGAAGCTTAAATGATCAAGCTTACCTTTCAAACTGCAATTGCTTAGGTTTATTTCTGTCACCTTTCCACCATCATTGCATGTAATTCCGGTCCAGTTGCAGGGAGAGCCATTGACAGTGGGGAGAGACCATGAGTGGAGAGCTTCACTTTGGAGGAGACTGCCTTTCCATTTGACGAGAGCTTCGGCTTCTTGCAACTCATATTTTGTTGCTGCAGCATTGCATTTTCCAGACAAGGAATCAAACAAGACCAGGACTAGGAAAGAGAGAAGGAGAGAGAAGGATTTCTCAGTAGCCATTCTGATTGGTAGTGTAACTGGGTGTACTCTTGTTAGGGAAGGGGTCTTGGCCCTTTTATAACTGACGAAAGAAGAGAGGGAAGACGCGTCGGTTAAACCGGATTGTTAAAAAAAATACAATGTAAAACTGATTGTATCAAATTCAATTCCAGCTAGGCTAGCACTTTCTCATTTATGCTTGACCCCAAGTCAAACTGATTGAGCCCAACTTCACCTCAGGTTTGGTGGTATGGTTTAAAATCAGGGTGGAAGATATGTGTGGGAAGATACTACGGCCTATTTCTTCACTTGGGAAGATATGTGTGGGAAGATAGTACGGCCTATTTCTTCACTTGAGAGAACTTTTGGCTGGAAATTTTCTGAATTCTCATATATAGAGAAATTCTTAGGTGCTCATTTATATTTGAGCATTTAAAAATTTCACTAAAAAGTAAAGGAGCTGAAATTTCAAAATTATGCGAAGGTATTTGAAACATTTTCGGTGGGTGGGATTTTAAAATTTTAATTATGAAGAAATATGACATTTACAAATATCAAGGGAGAAGCCGTCACATTTTATTAAAAAAAACTCAATACTTCAAATTCTTATAAAAAATTCTAATAGAAAAATACTGGAAATTTTAGAGAAGTTGGAAGAATCTTTGGGTTCTCAGGCATGTAAAATTCCTATAAGAGAGAGAACTTATTCTGAATGGTTCAAATTTTAATATCAAAGCTAGAAAGCGGTTCACCTGGTAAAAGTAAGAAAAAGAAAAGTCAGAAAAGTATCTTTTAATCACACCCAAGTCATGAAATGAGATGGGCCCAACTGAACATACCTCCTAAATTACATTGGAGACTAGACTTTTCAAACATTCAGAAAATCAAGGAATGGAGATGCGCCTCCACTACGAGTGTACGACCTGACCTGTCTCTTTCTATTATGCGAAACCTTACAACAAGCACCATCAATATTCTTGCAAATATCTGCAATAGTCTTAGGACGTCTCTATGATCATCCCAACACCCCACACGCATTATCCTCTATGAATTGGCATGGGCCCAAATTTAACAGAAATCAAACTGTTATTTATTGTTGGAGATTGAAATTCTAAAACTATGTTTAAAAAAAAAAAAAACTTGAGGGTCATAAATGAATGGGTTAGGATGATTTAATGGGGGATGATATTTTGCACACCACTAGAGCCTTGTTTAGTATTTCTACTCTTTTTTTTTATAGACACATCAAAATAGAGCCATTAAAGAAAGAGCTATAAAAAAAAGAGGCTATAATCAAAAGAAGTGTTCGGTAATTCAAAGATCTATGTAAAATAGAGTTTTTATATCAATTGATGAATTTTCTTCATAAACTTCTTGAGATCCACAAGATATCAAGCCTTGAAAATTGACCCCTTACCTGTGTTTAGCCTTCTAAAGAGATCTAACGGTTTAAGTTGTGTGTTTAGGGCCCACATAATCCAATAAGTTGCATCCAATGGCTCACATCTTTTGCACATATCTCGAGATTAGTAATGATCCAACGGTCGAAATTTGGCGTCATGGCCGTGTTTGATCTTTTTAACATTTCCAACGGCTTGGATCTTGACTTACACTCCCATAAATAATAAGAAAAATAGAAAAATTTACTGCCCATGGACAAATCTAATCTTGAGCATAATACATCAATGACTGATATTATTTTGCAAATATCTCGAGATCCACAAGGTATCAAGCCTTGAAAAATTACCACATAGGCATTTTCAGCCTTCCAAAGAGATCTAACGGTGTGGATTTTGTGTTTGGGGCCCATAGATTCCAGAAAATCGCATCCAATGGCTCACATTTTTTTTGCACATCTCGAGATTGGTGATGATCCAATGGCTGAAATTTGGCATCATACCGTGTTTGATCTTATGAACATTTTCAACAGTTTGGATCTTGATTTTACACTCTTAGATCTTGAGAAAATAAAATAAAAAATACGGACTAGGGTTTGAATGGGCAAGAACACTGTTTACTTGCTTCTTCTTTTTCTTCCCTCTACATTCTACATACTATCAATAGTGGGTATGGGAAATAGAGGCATCGCCTCTACTTGTCTATAAAAAAAAAAGGTCGTCAAATACTGTCAAACACCTTTATTCTCAAAATCACTACTCGATTTAGAGATTTTGATAAATAGAGGCAAAAATTAGTTATGCCAAACAGGAGCTAGGTCTCATTGAGATGATTCCATCTCCCCTACTTCATGTTGGCATGGCCGCACGTGGGCCCCAAAAATATGTCTCTCACGATTGCCTTTTAGGAACGGAGAGCCAAACACTTTTAAATATATTGAGATATCAGTTTTCATTCGTGTTATTCTCAAAACTATAAATATCAGAAGGAAAAATATATGTGATTAGCATAATAAATTGATAAAAATCAGCTAGTTTCTAGCAGAATCAATTTTGACAGTATTTGCATTTGTCTCTATTTTTATCTTTACATATTTTTAAAAGTAATTTTTTTTCTAGCATTTGCTCAAAATAATCCCATGAAGAACTCCAAACCTGGGAATATTCTGATATTCTTGTGAGACGGTAATTCTCCAAAACTGATATTTGCAACTCTACATAGTTATTTTGAACACTTTTGACTTTTATTTTTATATTTTGGGGTTTTGACATATTAGTCCTCTTTGATCGATTTCGCCAATTTCATAAGCAAAATTCATATAATGTCACCTGAATTGCTTGACTTTGGTCAACAACTTTTTCAAACTTTTTTTGCCCCAAATCCCATCATAACATGGGAAGAATACATGTTGATGAAGCCTAAATTAGTTTCGGACAACACCGGTCGAGTAATGGATAATAAATGCAATAATTAAAGAAGAGAGATTATACTGGTTCGGTCAGTATGACCTACGTCCATTTCCTAAGGGCAGAGGTTGCCGGATGGTTTATATCTCGAATATGCAGAGATTACAATGTAGGAGAAAGAAAGTGTGTAGAAGGGAAATATCTCTTGCCTGCCCCCAAGTGCTGGTGGGGCTCTTCTATTTATAGTCTTCCCCTAACAGATGTGGACGACTTTACATCAACATTCACTCTATTTCGATGGAGCCTTCGAACTGTCCTCGATAGACGAGGCAGTTGGGATATTCTCCGTAGGACTTGGTAAAAGCAGGCTAATGGTTGACTATTTCCGAAGCGACAAGCGTTGCCTTGACGTGGTCAGGCTTCGTAGATTAGGGCCCAGACCTCAACGGACTAAATGGATCTTCACAGATTTAGGCTTTGGCTCGTCATGGACTGGGCTACTTGGGCTTGACTCATCATTTGCCCCTCAATGCCCCGCGTCCAAAGAAGCTTTGAAAGGCGGGCATTTCGAATATCTAGGTCTCTCCTCCCTTCCAAAAATGTCTTGCAGTCTTTCCCACCTGGCTGCGACAGCAACCGAAAGGACAATATATAGGCGCCGCAGCCCGCGAGGGCTAGCAACGCGATACCCGGCGGCGGGCGTCGCCTAGGTCGCGGCAGCGGGCGTGGAGGCAGCAGCGCGACGCCCAGGTCGTGGGCGCGGGCAAGGCCGCGGGCGTGGGGAAGCAGCGCGACGCCAGGCGGCGGGCGTCGCCGAGGTCACGGCCGCGGGCATGGAGGCAGCAGCGCGCGTCGCCCAGATCGCGGCCGCGGGCGAGGCCGCGGGCGTGGGGAAACAGCGCGACGCCTGGCGGCGGGAGTCGCCGAGGTCACGGAGGCAGCAGCGCGCGGGCGTCGCCCAGATCGCGGCCGCGGGTGTGGAGGCAGCAGCGCGCGTCGCCCAGATCGCGGCCGCGGGTGTCGCCGCGGGCGTCGCCGAGGTCACTGCCGCTGACGAGGCCGCGGGCGTGGAGGCAGCAGCGCGACGCCCGGCGGCGGGCGTCGCCCAGGTCGCGGCCGCAGGCATGGGGGCCCTGCTGTGGGCGCTGCAGCCCCGGTGTTGTGTTTTCGCCCGAGGTTATGCAGATTAATGTTTTGGGCACCGAGGGGTTTAGAAACATATTTTTGGTAGGTCTAGCTCAGGTAAAGGTTTACTGTTCTCCTTTTCTCCAAACTTTCATTTTATATGTGCTATCTCATCTCCTTTATTCCTTTTTTTCAGGCCTCCACTGCATCCGTCTGTTTGTTGTCAAGGGCCCGATCTCATAGTCAGCTGAATTAGGATAATGAGACTGTGCAAAAGGAGCTTTCTGCTGCTCAAGGAAAGATTACTGCTCTTGAAGCTGCTAGAAGGGCTTCCGAGGTTGATCTTACGGCGGCCCGCGAGAGGGCAACCAGGCTTGAGACTGAGCTCTCAGCCGTCCACGAGAGGGCGGCCAAGGCAGAGGCTGAGCTTGTGAAGGCCCGTGAGAGGGCTTCGCTCAATGAGGCTGAGCTTGTAAGGCCCGCGAGAGGGCTTCGCTCAATGAGGCTGAGCTTGTGAAGGCCCGCGAGAGGGCTTCGCTCAGTGAGGCTACGCTTGCACAGACCCGTGAGAGGGTGAGGCTCAGAGAGATTGTTGTGGAGTCAGATATGAGGGCGGCACATGAGAAAGCTTCTCAAGCTGAGGAGAGGGCTGCTCTGGATGAGAGGGACTTAGCGAATGGCCTCGCTGATGCCTTTATTACGGCGGGGTCATCTTGTATCTGGAGCAAAATGTTCCCAACAGCGGCATTGAGAGGAGTGAATATTTGTCAGTCTTTCTACGGAGCAGGACCGAGTCGGTCTCTGACATGTACCCTCTCTGTCCTGCTCGCTTGTTGCTTGTATCATTCTTTTCGTCTCTGTCCCGATCCTTCCCCTTGTCCTCTGTTCTGGAGGATTCCCCTCGCCTAGCCCTTGTGATATCTTCAGCATTCTTGTACTTCAAGGCCTTTGCCAGTAACTCCGTCATGATCTTTGGCGGGCACTTCATTTCTGAGAAGAGGAAGCTCGATGGGCGGAGGCCTCCCAAGAAGGCTGTCATGGACACCTTGTCGTCGGGCTCTTCGACCTGAAGTACCTCCTCGTTAAAATGAATGAGTTAGTTCTTGAGGCTCTCGTTTTTGTCATGCTTTATGCTGAGCAGGTGTGTGGCAGGCTTCTGGTGATGGCGCCCTCCAATAAAGTGTGACACGAAAGATTTGCTCAATTTCGGAAAGGTGGCGATGGAGGCTGGGGCGAGATTGGCAAACCACTGCCGGGCGGAACCCTTCAGTGTGGTTGGGAATGCCCTACACATAATCTTGTCAGGGATATTATGCAGCTGTATTTTGGTTTTGTACGTCTACAGGTGGTCCAATGGATCCTTTCTTCCATCAAAGGTCTCCATGGACGGCATCTTGAACTTCCGGGGAAGTGGGTAGTTCACCACATCGGGCTTGAACGGTGTGTCCGTTCGCCCGACTAGGTGATCCACCGTCTCCGGCGCCTGCGCCTTCATGGCGTTGTAGACGTCTCCCAGCTGGTTCTGCATCTCCTTGATCTTTTCGTCCTAGGGATTGGGAGCTTCCCTGGATGGGTCACGAAAATAACTTCCCTCCTGCATGCTTTGGTTTTCACTCTCCCCTTTTTGGAAATGAGGATCCTCCCCATTAGAAGAAGAGGGAGGAGGTGGAAGTCCTCCATGATTCGCTCCCCCGGGAGGTAGGGGTCCTCCAAGCTGGGCTCCACCGATAACGCCATGAGGGGCGCCCTGGGGAACTTCTTGGGGAACTCCCTGGGCGTCGCCCTGAGGATGGGTGCCCAGATGGGGAGCTCCCTGGGCGCCGCCCGGAGGATGGGCGCCCTGGGGAACTCCCTGGGTGCCGCCCTGAGGATAGGTGCCCAGATGGGGAGCTCCCCGGCGTGGATCTCTTGGAAGTCCCTGGCGCGATGCTCCTTGTGGTACTCCTCCAAATTGTGCTCCTCCTTGCCCTGTCAGCATGAGCTGTATGATTTGCTGGTTTTGGGTCATCAACTGCTGCATAGTCTCCAACGTTTGTTGAAGAGTAGGAGTAGGAGCATTTGAGGCAGGATTAGTTTGTGGAGGATCATCATCGCCCTCTGCTCGTCTTGTCGATCTAGTGGTGATCACCATAATTTTGAAAAAAGGATGAGAACTTTTGTTCAGTCCCCACAGACGGCGCCAAACTGATGATGCCTAAATTAGATTCGGACAACACCGGTCGAGTAATGGATAATAAATGCAATAATTAAAGAAGAGAGAGATTATAGTGGTTCGGTTAGTATGATCTACGTCCACTTCCTAAGGGCAGAGGTTGCCGGATGGTTTATATCTCGAATGTGCAGAGATTACAATGTAGGAGAAAGAAAGTGTGTAGAAGGGAAATGTCTCTTGCTTGCCTCCAAGTGCTGGTGGGGCTCTTCTATTTATAGTCTTCCCCTAACAGATGTGGACGACTTTACAGCAACGTTCACTCTACTTCGATGGAGCCTTCGAACTGTCCTCGATGGACGAGGCAGTTGGGATATTCTCCGCAGGACTTGGTAAAAGCAGGCTAAGGGTTGACTATTTCCGAAGCGACAAGCGTTGCCTTGACGTGGTCAGGCTTCGTAGATTAGGGCCAGACCTCAACGGACTAAATGGATCTTCACATATTTAGTCCCTGGCTCGTCATGGACTGGGCCACTTGGGCTTGACTCATCACATGTCACGAGATAAAACCCATGATATCATAGGACTCTCCCATGATGTCATGGCTTTCATGCAACATCATAGAAAAAGTTATTTCTGAATGAGAACTTGAGAAATGGCAGTCACATGTGTATTTACTTTTTCAAAAAATGCTATTTCTTTGTATTATGTAAAAAGAAAATTTGCTTACTGGTGGCAAAATGTGTATGATACATAAATTGATAAATCTTATGATATCATGGGTGGGATATGACACAAAAAAATTAAAAAAAAAATGTTGAGCATAGTCAAATGAGTCTAGTGACATTATCTGAATATCGTTCATAAAATTGGCAAAATCAGATTTAAGGGGGAGTAAAATGTTAAAAGCCCTTATATTTTTAGTGTACTTAAAAATAAGCATAAAATCTGTAGTCAAAGACTCTTTCCACTCCTCCAAAAGCTATTGCTGTGTGGGGACTGGAATAATTTTTTTCCACACATTGTTGTGGAAATGCAGACTTTGCCCTTAAAGACTTCCGAAGTCCTCACTATGAAGTGACTGAGACAGAGGGTGCCCTTAACTGGTGTCTTCGGATTTAAAAAAGAGAATTCACATTAGTTTCCTTAAAAAAAAAAACCAGTCTATTATTTAATCACTTAATTGATCTCTTAATACGTCAAACTCGATGGTGGGCCCGACTCCGAGCACAAAGGAGTTTGGAATAAATTATGAAAGAGTGGATTTGGAAAGAAATTTGTAAGAATAATTTGAAAAAAGATTGTAAAAGGTATTATTGGATTGTTTTTTTCCTTTTTGGGAGATTTTCCTCTATTGTAATTTTGTGATGCCAAATTTCAAACCTTTAAATTGCCACATAAGCCTTAAGATGGAATTTGGTATCTCAACAGTGAAATGCCTTTATTATGAGGCATGACTTAAGAGGTGATTCTTATTACTAAGGCGTGTTTTTCAAGCATTTCAAATGGGTGAAATGTTAAGAGGCATGACTTGAGAGGCATGTATTATGGGGCGTAGATTTAGAGGGCTAGACCATGGTGATGCCATCTTAATCAATGGACCAGTCAAAATACCTTGCTCAGCATTTTTCAGCAGTGAGAGGCCTGTATTATGAGGCATGACTTAAGAGGTGGTTCTTAATACTAAGACGTGTTTTTCAAGCGTTTCAAATGGATGAAATGTTAAGAGGCATGACTTAAGAGGCATGTATTATGGGCCGTAGATTTAGAGGGCTAGACCATGGTGATGCTCATCTTAATCAATGGACCCGATGTCACGTACACTCATCACAGGCAAAATACCTTGCTCAGCATTTCTCAACAGTGAGAGGCCTGTATTATGAGTAGGGGTGTGTATCGGATCGGGTTCCGGGTTATCGGGCCGGGTTTGATCCGACCCGATTAGTTTATGCACACCGGGAACCCGACCGAATGCCCTGTTAGCTATAGCCGGGTTTGTCGGGTTCGGGTTACCGAGTTTATCGGGTAACCCGGTTACAAATTTTAAGTTTTTTTTTTTTTTTTTTTTCAATCTGAATCTGCTTTTTTATTTTTATGCCATTACTGCGGGGTTAGCAACTTGGCCTAGCCCTCAAGATATTCCACTTCTTTTCACCAAATTTATATGCACCCGGCGTTGGTGATGGTAATATCTTAACTAAACAAGTTATTGTGAGTTAGCCTTTGATTGTCAAGTTGATTCTGCAACTCAGCCCCACTTGGCTGATGTTGGCCTGCACCTCTTTCAGCTTTTTGAGATATCCTTATACCTGATCGACCACATTCAAGAGAACAAAAATTACAATTAAGTTATCAGGTAAATGGTTGATTTGATAAAATGCATGGAGATAAATAACAACTTCCGTGAAATGAAGATTTCCTCATCTAAATCCAAGTTTAACCACAAAAATTGATTGAGAATTCTGTAGTTTGCAGCACAAGCATAAACCATAAACCTTACATGAAAAGAAGTGCTGAGATTCCCATTTGATCTTACAGCAATTAAATGAATAACTCAACCATTTTTCAATAAGTAATGACGTAGATCTAAAGTACAAGAAATGTCAAAAGCAACGAGTTAAATCTAGAACTAGAATAGATCTTGATGATTAGGCATGTTGGTTTTCCTAGCCACTGAAAATTTCTTTGCAATCTATACACCAAAACTGCTTAAGGAAAGCAAAGAGGTCACATCTTTTCTACTTTTCACAAAACTTTATTTCAAGTTTTCAACTGCATCACAGCATCAGGCGACAGGCATCAGCTAATTAGACAATTAGTATATAAAAGTTATTTTTTTAATATTTTTTTATAACCGGGTTATCGGGTGACCCGATAACCCGATTAACAAAAAATGACACCCGGTCCAGATTAGTATGTTCCGGGTCGGGTTTGACCCGACCCGGTATAAGACCACGTTACACCCGCCCGAATACGTCTGGGTCGGGTCGGGTCACCGGGTCGGACCGGGTTTCCAAACCCGATGTACACCCCTAATTATGAGGCATGACTTAAGAGGTGGTTCTTAATACTAAGACGTGTTTTTCAAGCGTTTCAAATGGCCGAAATGTTAAGAGACATGACTTAAGAGGTCCTTGGATATATCATGTCGTTATGGCCATTCATAGTGGTGGACGGGGACTCTTGAAATGCCAATTCTTTCATCAATAGCTGATGTGGCATGCGGTCATTGGAGGGACCAGTGGCATGTGATGTAATTTCAATTCATCGTCTCATTAGGGTTAAAAATGTGGAGCGATGTAGTAAACTTTATTATAAAAAAGTGCTTCATAATCTACACTGTGGTGGGAGCGCCTTTATGGTATATATTGAAGTGTAAGGGCCTTTTTGGTCTTCAACTATAATAAGGGGACTTTTCTGGTAAAATTCCCAAAAATAAAAATAAAAATAAAATAAAGAACCTAAACTGATGAAAGAGCTTTGGATCCCTTGGATCGCTGTTTACAAAATTCAGCGTTATTGAAAATTACTAGCCATATGATGGAAGTGTATAATAAATATAGAAGAAGCAGTCAAGCAACCTTCAGCAAGGCCTTTTTCCTTCTTTTTTTTTTGGTTTAATTTTCTTTCATACTTTTTTTTTTTTTAAATTTTATTATAGAAGAACTCATATAAAAAATCCAATGCTTTACTTTTTAGGCATAAAAATCCATGTTCCATGTCTGGAAATGATATCTTTATACGTTCTCCCCCTGCTAAAGCAGATAAGTTGAGAATTCTTTGAGGACGTATTAAGTAGCGTAGAAAGACTGGGATTTCAAAGTCACCACCATTAATGGCCGTGAAGACGACTGAAGATTGGGATGGGAATCTGGGACCAGACCAGAGATTTTCTCACAACTAGAAAAAGTCCAATTGAAAGTGTTGCAACCAATGCTTAAATAGCATTTAGTCGTCCCCGCTTAAAAATGTCCACCTTGAGAGAGGCTTCCATGGATCCATAGCTGTTAAGGAGACCATGTTGGCTTTTGTGATGGGGCCCATTTGTGTTTATATATGGGTGGACCCCACTCACAAAGAGACACTCCTTGTGGTGATATGCATAAGAATTGAATAGTTTGAGGTTCTTCCAACTCTCTATCCTTATCATATCTCCATTCAAATTCAAATTTATCATATCTCCATTCAAATTCAAATTGAGAGAGTTTGATCCAACGTACCTATTATTTTTATCATCTCTCCATTCGAATTTGAATAGAGATCTTATTACAGGAGATAAGAAGGTTTGGACATAGTTTATGGGGAAAAAATATTGGGTCTTTTTTTTATTTTTATTTTTAAAGTAAACTGGGTCAGAGACTCAGATGGTTGAAGTGTTTAAAGTTCACTGATGCCCTTCTCAATATCAAAGTAGGGATGTAGGATCACTACCATTTTGAAGGGGACAATTCGGTCTCAAGGGATTTGATTCATCTCTAACCCAAAAATAAGAAAATGAGCCCTCAAGAAAGGACAGTCATGATAATTTCCCTTCACCATGTAAGCATTCTTCTGAAAAAAAAAAATCCTATTCCTATACAAAAAAAGCCCATTAAAAGTAGGGATGTTATTGGCCAATATGTGGTGGTCTTACCGGAATCCATGTGGAGCACACCCACTTATTTTCAGAGAGTCTGATTCCTTTATAAGACTGATATATGATTGAGAATGATTAACACTATCTTCTACATTATTGATCCCCCCTTATCCATTCATGACACCAAATGACGTGGCCCTGCCTAACCCCGTCTTAGATGAAAGTTGAGGCTTGACTTTTCAAAAATCAAGAAAGTGAGGAGTGATCATCCCCTTATGCTGAAACTTTAACTCTGGATGTGTCTATACGTACAAGCTTCCCATGTAACAGATTTTGAGAACTCCATCGCGAGGCCCACATAAAGATAATTCGGAATGTTCAAGATCAATGCCATCACACGTGCTATATATCCTCAAATTTTAATTCAATTGAAGTTGCAAAATCTTATGTGTCCTTAATCCCCTCATATTCATTTACTCATTTGCGCAGTCTGATGGTGGGATTGCTTCTAACAAAGCCAAATTTAAGGACACATTACTGTAGGGAATGATACTCATCTTTCATCCTTATATGGGCCCATCGTGGAGACCTGCCACGACAGGGGATCCGGGGTTGCTAGTGAACTTCTCTCTCACGTCGATTTGGTTAAAAGAGAAGCATGTGAACCCTTGACCAACCAGGTTTTGCTCATTCATCGCCTTTACAAATACCTACCATGGGATCAGGCCAAGCACGTGGGCCCATGTTGGACTTGGGCCAGACATGACCTTGTGTTTCTAACAAACCTTGGCCCGGTCGGGCCCGGCCCATGGACACCAACGATGAGAAATCCAGAGGAGCTCCTTTTATTTTGAATGGTGTGAGATATTTCAATGACTACATCTATAATTATAGCCTCCATACCAGAACGGGGGAGAAACACTGCAATAGAATTTGCATTCAGCTTTGGAGATGACTTCTTCATGGCTAGACCAGCAGGGGAGTCCAATGCAGGAGGAGCAACAGCGACCTCGGCCTGCATTGGTTTCTGTTTGAGAAATATGAGGTTTCTTGATCCTAAAAAAGTGGAAACAACTGGATTTTCAAAACTGCATTCTAATAGTGGCTGAACCAAAAAATATAACGGGTGAATAAAGATTTTTTGGAGGGGCGCAATGTAAAAAAACTGTAAAATTTTCTATAAAATTTAGGGGCATTTTGCAATATAAGGGGGGCCATGGCCATAGCTAGCAGTTATGAGACAAGGATGAACATCTTAGTTGAAGAAGTTGAAGATCGACGGTTCAGATCTAGTGGGAGGAAGGGGAAAAGGCTTTTCTCTCTCTTCTTAGTTGGATAATCTATTAGGATTATAACAATTATAATATATTGATAGGATTTCAATTAACCCCTCTCTTTCTCCTACATCCTCTCTTAGTCCTAGGGCTTGCAAACGGGTCGGGTCGGGTCAGAGGCTGACTGATTTCAATTGAGAAATCAGCCTCAATTCATTCAATTGATTTAGACTCTGTAGATTTATTTTGACCTTTTCCAATGCCTCTTGTAATTTATTCTTAATTCAATTCGGTCTTGACCTTTCCTATACCTTTTGTAACTTATTCTTAATTCAATTTGCTCTTGACCTTTCCATCCCGTTTGGGTAACTTACACGTACTAATGCATTCTATACCTTAAATTTGGCTGTTAATTTGAGGAAATAGAGGGAAAAAAGGTAAATCTCCTCTCTCCTTGAGCCACATCACATATCCAAGGACAGAATCAACCTTCACGTATAGAGATATCCCTTCACATACAAAAACGCCTCTCCCTCCCAAAGAAGCATCTCTTCTAAAGCATTAAGACTCATCTTCCTCTGCCCTTGAGCACATCACACAAACTTTTCTTTCTTTTTTGCCCCACTCTCACAAACCTGCTCATGTGTCTAATATTGGTGCCACTCTATTTATCACGTATGCTCCTAGATTCCGATGAAGGTATGGTTCCTATTCTAAATGCGTGTTTGTAATTCAATTCAATAAGACTGTCTCCAAATTTACTGAAAATCTAAATGTGCTTCTTAAATTATTGAGAATTTAGCTCCAAAATTATTATGTTCTTTTTAGTTAATCATGTAATAATATGAACTTATATTTTGAAATCACACAAATGAATTTATCATTCATATTTTTTATTTATTAATAAATAATTAATTTAAATATTAAATTTACATAAGATGCACGGGGCAGTGCGCTAGTACTCTTTATAGACATGCGTTATTCGTCACACACTAAATATTTCGGAAAATGATTCCAAAACCCACATGCCATTTTAACTCCCAAAAAGTCCACAGGAAGTTTCCCAAACCCTAGCTTCCCATTCCACTCTGTATCTATTTGTGATGATGAAGCCTCCGGATTGATGTCATACCTTGTAATTACAGGTGAGAATTCTTATCAAAGATTCCTCTTATCGGCGATTCCTCTTATGGTTTCCTCTCAGAATATCTATAATTAAGGTGTAAGATCTTTGATCCAATCTCCCTTTTCGAGTCCCTCCCTTATCATTGATTTAATCTCATTATCATGCTAATGAAAAATAAAGTAGGGCTCTGTAGCGTGTTTTCTTCTTAGATTGACTTTGTCATATCTTAGTCCTTACTGCATTTACTCTGTCTCTTCATATAAGTGAAATTTAGTCTTTGTTTTATTTATTTTCAATCAACTTTTATCTACATTCGTATTTATAGATTTGTGGTTTGGAGTCTGAATTTTGGTTTTGTAGGTTTTGTTATTTCTTTTTTAGAGCCCGCAATGTCAAAGGATCATATCTGTGGGTTTATTTCAAGATATGTTCATCTTCGTATTTATTTATTTATTTTAGCTACGCCAGCCGACTTGAAGTCTCGATGTGGTTTTTGCTCTTTATTGATTTTATTGATTTTAATTTCTATTGCTTTTGTGCCTTATAATCACATACGCATGGGCTTTGTTGGTTGGCTACATTGGCAAATGGCAATATTCGAGCAAAATGCCCCATGCTAGGCTCAGGCAATAGAAGTCATAAAAAAATATCATTTGATTTTATGGTATAAATGAAATTTTTGATTTTGATTTCATATGTTTATATTATATAAAATTTATCCGAACTAATGAGTTTGTTGTTATGTTCGGTACGTGTAGAGCTAAATTGGGATGTCTTTTTTGAGATCTGTTCGTACTGTATCTGATACTTCATTTTTTATCGATAAAATTCGTGTCCCTGGCGTATCCATGCTGCAACTAGGCATCATAGATTAAAAGTTTTACAAAAGCAACATGTTTATCGAAAACTTTTTCATTATCATCGACTCTATAATGTGATCACAAAGGAGTGAATCAACAATGATTTCAATAGCAATGACTTCAATGCATGCACACCCTTCAAAGCCCAATATGTTACCTTAGATTGTTTCGGTATCCATGAAAAGAGGCTTACCAATGTGACTTGCTAACTTACTCAACCCTCTTCAATTTGGAAGTGGAAGTAGAGGCTCGGGATGGTGATACAAATTGGGATCCAATTCAACTCTTCTTTCCGAAGAAAAAGGTTCTTGGATCATCTATGAATAATGAGAGGGTGATCAAGACATTTTAGGGGCCTTCCTCAAGAATTTTATGACTTTCTTCAAAATTTGGAATTTCAAAGAGGAAGAATCCCTGCTCAAGGGTGCAGAGTTCAATAGTTATAAGTAGATTTCCATAGAGAAGTTCAAGGTACTTTCCACAGCATTGTAAGGGTGTTTGTGGCTTAAGAAATACCCAAATGAAGGAGTTTTCCTATTCTTTGGTACGTAGAAGTCACATCTTTCTCAAGGATGTGAACATCATAATTAAGATTCATCAAAGGATTGGGAGCAACATGTTTGGGGGATTGATCTAGTGGCCCAAACCCTGGCGGAAAACAAAGAGGACTACCCTTTAGCCTTGATAGAGGCATTGTCCAACCTGCCAATGACTAGGAAATAGGAGCTAGTATCCCAGAATGAGACCTGTGTTGGATAAGCATTGCTACGGGTCCCACGTCAGATCAAGAAGATGATAGTTGCCAACAAAGAATAAGAGTCACACTAGAATAAAAGACTTGATTTGTTGTAGATAAGACGGATAAGATAGGTGGATCTTGCAGTAATTGGATATAGTAGCAAAATCGGATCTGATCCCCACGTTATAGACTCTCATTAGGATTAGGGACCTGAGTTTCTTGACAAAGAAGTCTCCAGGAAGTGAGCACTACAAGAAAAACTGCTTATAAGGGGGGCCGATGGCAGCCGGTAAAACCTGGCCGCCGATTGACGACGGTATACGTGTGGTGGGTAAAAGTTTTAGCGGCGGTTACTATTGATTTTTCTGCGGCGACCTTGACCGCCGGTAAAAGAAATTCTGTTCCAAGTCAAAACCGGATCCGGAACCAAAACCGTTATTTAGAAACGGGTCCGGGGTCCACTATGGTTCTGATCCGAACCGTCCCATTTGCAACCCTAATTTTCATATGTTCATGGTAAATAATGTGGAATAATTGTCTTCCCAGAGTCATAGGTTTTTCATGGTTTGATGCTACACCATTTATTTGAAAAAAGTAAGTGCGGGACCAATTAGTTTTGCAATTCCGTAGAAAATCATTTTCCATGGAAAGAGAGAAAGTTAAGGGCTAACACTATACCAAAGTGCCCTTAATAAATGCTCATGATTATTAAATCCTCCAATTTTATACTCACCCTTGATCAAAGTTGAGATCTCTTGGTCCCCTCCTTGTCTATGAATTGACATTCATCAAGGTGGGCCAAGTATGTATAAACTCACCTTCAGTGAGTTGTAGTCCAACTTTCTTCTTATCTATATTAGACGATAAATATCTTATATATTCTAACTCGTTCATTTTATTTACACATAAAATATTATGCAATAAATAAGGCCATTTAACATGGCAATGCCATGTAATTTGTGGAGGTGGTGGGCTTTTAGATAAAGCCCAAACTCATCCCTTAACTGAAACAAACATACCTTTTAAGCTCAACACAAGCCCACAGGTCTTAGAACCCTTTGTAAGCCAGCCGAAAGCGGGCCTGTCCAAAGGCCCAAACCACCTATCTGCTCATTGTTGGTTGGCTAAATTCTCTGGTTGAAACGTTGCTCTGTCCAACTCGCCTCATTGCCAGCCCCATTTCTATTTGGAAAACATTGCTGGGAATTGGGATGGATTCTTATAATTTCAGAAAATGAGGAAAACCGACTTTCAGATTTTACAATCTACATGTCCTAAAAGTTTCAATGACATAAACAGTAAGCACTTTGTTGTCATTGTGCTATTGGGCCACTCATCAGAAGCTTGAGTGATTTGTACTCATCATCCACACCACTATCATAATCTTATCTCACTCATTGGCCCCAGTTACCTACTCAGTAAAATTAGACTGTTTTATTGATTACAAATCCACTGGTCCCACCTGATATTTATGGACCTTGTGAATTGTGACCCCTTCTGCCTGCATAGTACTTTGCTCGCATTGAAACGACAAGAGCCATCGATCCACAGGTCCCCTCTTTTTTGAATGGCCTTGCAAAGCTAGTTCATTGGTGCATTTTTCAGCTTGGTGTGAAATCTAGACATATACAGTTTGCCCCCACCTACTGAAAATCCCAGCCACTAAAATGAATGTCCTCTCTTATATAAAAGGTCCAAATTATATCCCAATAGGAGTTGATCCACCATAAAATTGAGCATAGATCAATGCATGATTGATTACTGAATAAGATTAAAAGTACATAAGATCATATTAATCACGTTTCTAATCATATTCTCAATCTCGAAAGGGTATGGTACCATCTCCTATTGAAGCAAAATATGGAGACATCCCATGCATTGGGGTGTGATTTTCCAGCATTAGAGGTTCCATAAAATTTATGGTTTTATTATACTTACATCTGATAGAGGTCAGATCACTTGTGAGGGGCGTCTTCTTATATTGGGATCCACCCACACGTTAATCTCAAGTGGGCTCCATCACAGATGCCAACATGTACAACCTAAAGCTCTTCTTGAGACGTGTCAGGATCCCCATCCATGTTAGGTAGTGTCCTAAAATTTGCTTGGGCTATTGTGACTTGACTTCAAAGTAGCCACAGTACTGGCAGGTGGAGTGCCTTTAGATCTAACTGATTGAAACCCGGTCTCATAAAGAATAGGATGGGTTTCAGAGTCCTTGGAAGAACCAATAGCATGAGAAGATTCAACTGTTTCCACGGGGACCGAATCTTGCTTAATTAGTATCCTTTCTTATGGGCAAGGAGCTATCAATATGATTAAAAGTTACGAAGCAGGGGTACTTTAAATTGGGCAACGTATCATTTCGTATTGTATCTAATACTTCACTTTTTATTTATAGAATTCATATCTCTGTCGTGTCCATGCTGCATCTGGGCATCATAGATTGAAAGTTTTACAAAACCCACTTGTTGATCGAAAACTTTTTCATTATCATCGACTCTATAATGTGATCACAAAGTAGTGAATCAACAATTATTTCAATAATGACGACTTTGTAAGGTACAAAAGTCAACAAAAGTGGCCGTCAGGACTCATATATAAAGGAGAAGACAATTGTAAGGTCTATAGAATGCTGGGTCAACAAAAAACGCAAAAAAACGTCAAAAAGAAGGAGAAAGTCATTGTCATGTGAAATCCGTCCAGAGAGCACTCTCGATATAGCCAGCTATGCGTAGGTAGCCCAGTTGATTCCGTACTCTATTTTAAGAGTTTCTAAAGACTCTCTTTTCTAAGTGGATAATTATTAAGAGTCTTAAGCACGAATTAGGGGCTATATATTGGGTGTTTCTCACAACCCAATGAGATACAAATCATCTCTCAAGTTCTGAATTAGTGATCTAATTGAGAGAAATATTCTCTAGAGATTTATGAAAGAGTTGTGCTGCCAAGTACTCTAGAGAGCCAAGTTTTTCTGCATCCCTTGTAGAAGATCATCTTCTTGCGTAGAAGATTTGATGAGTCAAGTGCTGGATTTGATCTAGTTCGGATCAGTGGTTTTTCACCCAGTTAGGATTTTCCACCTTAAATTTGGTGTCCTTCTGGTGTGTGCTTGTGAATTTTATTTCCGCTGCGTAGATTAATATTTTTTGCACACTAGTGGGCTGATTTATTGACTGGACCAATCTAGAGATCACGGACCCTAAACCTTCAATTGGTATCAGAGCGGGTTACACTAAATTGCTGTGTTTGATCCTAAGAGATTTCTAGAATGGTACTCAATCGATTCTTGCCTAGACCTTATGTCCGATGATGATAATGAAGATGAAGTGTCAGATCAAGAACATGATTGGGAGGAAAAATATTACTCCGCGTTTAATGATTGTGTGAGGATGACCAAGTATGGTAAGAAGGTCACAATCAAGTTAAAAGTTGCTCATTAAGAAAATTCTGCATTAAAGAATGATTTAGAGTAAGCACTTGAAAAGATTCGTCTCCTGGAAAGTCAGAAAAACTGCATGGCTGAAAATTTGACCACTGAGAGTCAAAAACTTGAAAAGGCTGAACAAGAGATTGAGAATATGAAGACGGAGTTGCAGACTGTTAAATTTGAAAAAGAAGATTTGCAAGGAAGACTAAAGATCACTCTATCAGAGTTAGAAGTCAAACAAGTTTCACTAAACAAGATAAACACTAGTTCGAAGGCTCTTACAAACATCTTGTGTAGTCAGAAGTCTCAGTTTGACAGAAGCGGTATCGGTTATGATCATGGTGCATCCACTTCAAAAGCTAATGGTAAAATAATTTTTGTTTCAAGTGTTGCACATGCTACTCCATATACTGCATTTTCAAATAATGTGTCGAGTAGTTTCAAGAAAAAGAATGTGTCACACGCTGCCGCACATCCACTTGTCACTATTGTGGAAAGAAAGGACACATTCGTCCCCATTGTAAGAATTAGCTGCAAAGTCTACCTAAGACCAAGCAATGGCGGAAGAATTATTCTCCACCCAAGACGACTCTAATTTGGGTAAGAAAGTCTGATTTGCCCAAGAAGCTTTTTCACACTGTGCTGAAAGTTCAAACTACACAAGTGTGGGTGGCTAATTATAAAGAGCCCTGATCAAGGAGGTCAAGCTTCCACCCCTAGTGCTGATACGAAGATCATAGTGAGGGTGAGTCAAAATTGAGGATGAGCTACTACTGGATCCAGATTGACAGAAGCTGCATGATTTTTTGTTTGTCAATTATGGACAAATTCAGGGGAGAAGAATGAAGCCAGGGGGAGTTCTACAAATAAAGGCAATTCAAGATCAAGCCAGGGGGAGTTCTACAAGCTAAGGCAATTCGAGATCTACAGTGCTGATTTCTTTTTATTTTTAAATTCAATGTATTTTGGGTTTTTCTTTTGGGTAGATCATATTGTACTGTTCTAGGGATATTTGTCCAAGAATTGCCAAAAGGGGGAGATTATAAGGCAAAAAAGTCAACAAAAGTGGTTGTGAGGACTCATATATAAAGGAGGAGACAATTGTAAGGTTTATAGAATGTTGGGTCAACAAAAAATGCAAAAAAACGTCAAAAAGCAGGAGAAAGATGTTGTCAGGCAAAATCCGTCCAGAGAGCACTCTCGCTAGAGCGAGAATGCTGCTCGCTATAGCCAGCTATGCGCAGGTAGCCCAGTTGATTCCGAACTCTGTTGTAAGAGTTTCTAAAGACTCTCTTTTCTAAGTGGATAATTATTAGGAGTCTTAAGCACGAATTAGGGGCTATATATTGGGTGTTTCTCACAACCCAAAGAGACACAGATCATCTCTCAAGTTCTGAATTAGTGATCTAATTGAGAGAAATATTCTCTAGAGATTTATGAAAGAGTTGTGCTGCCAAGTACTCTAGAGAGCCACGTTCTTCTGCATCCCTTGTAGAAGATCATCTTCTTGTGTAGAAGATTTGAGGAGTCAAGCGCTGGATTGAGTCTGTTGCAATCAACGGTGTGAAGTTGTTGAAGCGTGAAGCGTGAAGCGACACAATGTAACTTCAATATTTAGATAGGAGATATATGGAGAGGAAGTCTGAATTTCTTGTAATTGCGAGATTCATAGTGTTTGATTTGATCCAGTTCGGATCGGTGGTTTTTCACCCAGTTAGGATTTTCCACTTTAAATTTGGTGTCCTTGTGGTGTGTGCTTGCGTAGATTATTATTTTTTGCACACTAGTGCGCTGATTTATTGAGTGAACCAATCTAGAGATCACGGACCCTAAACCTTCAGACTTCAATGCATGCACACACTTCAAAGCCCAATATGTTACCCTAGGTTGTTTCGGTATCCATGAAAAGAGGCTTACCAATGTGACTTGCCAACTTACTCAGACCCTCTTCAAGTAGATTTCCATAGAGAAGATCAAGGCACCTTCCACTGCATTGCAAGTGTGTTTGTTGCTTAAGAAGGAGTTTTCCTATTCTTTGGTACGTAGAAGTAGCCACATCTTCCTCAAGGATGTGAACATCATAATTAAGATTCATCAAAGGACTGGGAGCAACATGTTTGAGGGATCGATCTAGTGTACCAAACCCTGGCAGAAAACAAAGAGGACTACCCTTTTAGCCTTGGAAGAGGCATTGTCCAACCGGGCAATGACCGAGAAATAGGAGCTGGTATCCTAGGATGAAACCTGTGTAGGAATAGACTTTGCTACGGGTCCCACGTCAGATCAAGAAGATGATAGTTGCCAACAGAGAATAAGAGTCCCACTATAATAAAAGACTTGATTGGTTGTAGAGAAGATAGGGATCTTGCAGAAATTGGATATAATAGCAAGATCGGATCTTATCCCCACGTTATAGACTCTCATTAGGATTAGGGGACCTGAGTTTCTTGACAAAGAAGTCTCCAGGAAGTATTATGACTCTATATAAGGGAGTTGGGAGCCCTAAGTCGTGCACCATTCGCATTAAGATCCAAACGCAGGAGATCTGCAAAGACTTTTCATCGTTAGAAACACTACAAATATCTGACCACGTGTCAAAGTCTTCCACATCCCGATCCTTTAACCCGAATGATGCAACTGATTTGGATCTAAGGGATCTGGCATTGGAATTGGCAATAGAAATTATCTTCTTGCTAACATCCATAAGACTATTTTTTGATGGATGCCACTGCTGGAGCCATTTTGAAGACATGATCATTAGAGAGAGGACCATCCAAGTCATTGTATGAGAAGATCGAGCAAAGCTTATCTTGAAGTGAAGGTGGATGGTGTGTAAAATCTTGTTTTGCAAGAGATTCAACTTTTGTAACTTGTGTGATTTTCCGAACTGTGAGGACAACACTCCCTTGAATAAATTATGAATTAGATCTACTAGTTGTTGCAACATTCCTTCAAAATGTTTATTCTAGATTTTATATGCAATAAAGAAAATGCATGGTATAGAAGTATATACTTTAGCTCTATATAATCAATACTGTGTGCAGTTATCAATGGAAATCCAAGTTAAGCACCAAAATCAATAGGTCAAATACCCCTTTTTTAGCGAGCTCTACTTTCCACATGCACATATTTTATTTAAAGAAGAAACTCACTTTTCATTTCAGGATAATACAAAAAAGATAGATAACAAATATAATACAAACATAAATATACCCAAGTATATTGTTTGACCATTAAAACTTATGTCAACCACTTCATAACTTTTCATCTATGGAATTATATGTTGAGATCCATTAATTGACACAAGGTAAGCATATGATGAAGCTGCTCGAGAAAAGGTTCATTGGCTGCAGATAGCTTTTGAGACACATGATACATGGTTGGCCGGGATTGTGGGTCAGGACATAAACATGCAAGTGCCAATGCTACTATCAACACGACTTTCTTCATCTCCCAATCTGTGGGAAGTGGGAGGCGTTGGTCTAATATATCCTTCAACAACGTACCTTTGCCCTCTGATGTTGATAAATATGAGAGGAGCTCACCAGGATGCTTTCCCATTATTACCTCCAGAGCAATCACACCAAAGCTATAAACATCGCATTTTTCAGTTACTTTCATTGTATAAGCATACTCTGAAAACAAAAAAAGCAACATTAAGTTCCATTTCATAAATCCATATGCATTTCAAAGGACTCTCTTAACGTATCGACTACTTCCAAAGCTAATATTGAGAAATACGGATAAATCTAATTTCTCTTGCTTGGATTTCTTTTAAAGGAGAAAATTAATCATCTTTCCAACTTCCTTTTCTTATGAGTGGTAGGAAAGGTTTTCTTCATCATGGACAGAGACAATATCATTTTCTCTAATATTTATTGAGCAAGATATATAGTCATTTAACAAATATTGAAATATATAGGAATATATAGAAATTGAATGCATAGATTCATACCTTAAGTGGTTAAAAATGAAAATCAAAGGTGATAAACAAAAAGGATTCATATCTTTGATCTTCGTTTTTAACTACTTACGGTAGGATTTCTATGTATTCAATTCCTATGTATTATAATACAAACAAACATGCCCTAAACAAAAATCGTTATTATGTTTTAGTCGGTTTACTATGATTCGACAATTTAGAAATAGGCTTTAGATCAGGGTAAATATTCAACCACTGCGATCAATATCACCCATTAGATATCAAATGATAGTAACTATAGTAGTTTGTAAATTGTTAAAAGTTTGCCCCTAATTTTAGTGGTGGATATCAATTATATTGGTTGAGACTTTGCCCATCTTTACCTACCCGCCATGGATCCATCATTCCTATGCCCCCAAAATGGCCTACTTTACGTGGCCATAGAGAACATTAGGTGAACAAGGTTTATGGAAGATTCAAAACCTGAATATAGTACCTTTTTATATTAATTTATTCATAAAAATTGTAGGTAGAATATTAGTATCCCATGAAATATTTTGGATTAAACAAGACAAATTAAAAAACTAGTTAATTAAAACAAAAAGGTTAAAAAACAATGTGTCAAAAATTTACCTGGAGCGATGTATCCATATGTGCCTGCAAGTGTGGACCAATTTGATGAATCTGGCTTTAGAAGTCTCGCTGTGCCAAAGTCGGAGATAGAAGCCTCATACTCCATATCCAACAAAATGTTGCTACTTGACAGGTCACGATGAACGATTGAAGGGTTGCAATCATGGTGCATGTATGAAAATGCTTGAGCCACACTTTGAACAACATTAGCCCTTTTCATCCAATCGAATTCAAAAACTCCTTCCCTATTTTTCAGAACCTTAGCTAAACTTCCTCTTTCCATATAATCAGAGACAAGAAAAGAACATCGTGGATGGGAGCAAAATCCATAAAGCTTAACAATGTTGCGATGACGGATTTCTGTTAATGCTTTTATCTCATTTCTAAAACTTCTTTGGTCAATTTGCTCACTATCTTCTTGTATGTGGAGTTTTTTTACGGCTACCACTTGACCTGTAGGTAGATCTGCTCTGTAAACTTTTCCATATTCTCCTTCTCCAATACAAAACTTTTCATCAAAGTCCTCTGTTGCATCAATGATTTCTTCATATATGATCTTTCCGTCGTAGCTCCATATTGAAAAGAGATCTTGATTGCGTACTTCTTCAACCTCGTTCTCTACATTCCTTTTTCTCCTACGAAGAACCAAATATATGACAACCAAAGCAGAAAGGACGAGTAGAACGCCTATGAGACTGAGAACAATGATTCTTGCACCTTTGTGGTCTTTCTTTCCATCACCATGACTTATTAGAGTAGAGTTGCAAGGTCGTAAACCATGTACTTTACCGCATAAGTCTTTATTTTTTGACAGTGTTTCCGGTGAAGCATTAAGAAATGCTTTGTTATCAGGTAGGGGACCCTCCAAATAATTGTATGACACATCAACAACTAACAAACTTATCATTCCTTTAAAAGAAGAAGGAATGGAACTGGAAAGCATATTGTGAGAAAGATTCAACGTTTCCAACTTGCTCAACTTTCCGAGTTGAGATGGTATTTCTCCTGAGAGCAGATTTTGACTGAAATCAAGTATTGTCTGGAGATTTTCAAGGTTACCAATTTCAAATGGAATGCTTCCACTGAAATTATTCCTGTTTAATCTCAAAGACCTCAATTTGGTGCATTTTTGTAGCTCTTTTGGAATGGGTCCACTGAAATTATTTCCAGATAGATCAAGAAGCTCTAAATTGGACAATTGTCCCATTTCTTGCGGCACTAAGCCTGAAAGCGTGTTATCATTTAAACTCAAATTGTAAAGCAATGACAGCCTCCCCAGTTCACTGGGAATCTCTCCGGCCAGGTGGTTGGAAGAAAGGTCCAATTTACGAAGTTGAGTCAATTGCCCAATATGAGGTGGTATTCTACCTGTAAAATTGTTCCTGGCAAATTTTAGTGAGGTGAGATTTCGACAGTCTCCCCAGCTTGACGAGAGCTCTCCATAAAATCTGTTGTTACTTAAGTCAATGGTAGATAAATTGTGATATACCCCAAAACCTTCGGATATATTTCCGGTCAACTGGTTATTTTGAAACGTGATTACCTGTAAGGTTCGACAGTTTCTCAAGCTTGCGGGGATTGGACCTGTGAGATTGTTGTCAGTTGCCCTGAATTCAACAAGTGAGACCCCTTGACACATTTGAGGTAAATAACCCGAGATTCTGTTAAAGCTCAGGTAAAAATATTGCAAACGTGTTAAATTCTCCAGTTCTTTGGGTAATGAACCAGATAAATGATTTCTAAATAAAGCAAGCCGGTTCAGGTTTCTAAGTTTACCAAAAGTTGGAGGAATAGGGCCAGAAATTTCATTTTCACTCAAATCTAAGTTCATGAGTTCAGTCAGGTTTCCCAATGTGAAAGGGATGGGACCTTTTAGAGAATTTCCCTGAAACTGTAGAAATATCAGACTTTTGAGTTCCCCAATTTCTTGAGGGATTGAGCCCGAAATCAGATTTCCATACAGGGATAAAGATTGTAACCCAGTTGCATTTCCCAAAAGAGGAGGGATTGGACCTGTTAAACTATTACTGGAAAGGTTTAGTTGGGACATTTTGTTAAGATTTCCTATTTCTTGAGGGATAGGGCCCGAAAGTTGGTTTCCCTGTAGCTTCAAAGCAAGGAGATTGGTTAATCTCCCAAAAGTAGAAGGGATGGAACCTGTGATACTGTTATCGAAGAAGCTGAGCAGTTCTAGTTTTGTCAGGTTTCCTATTTCCTGGGGAAAGGGACCCGAAATTTCATTTTCATGGACGGTGAGATGGACTAGATTGCTTAAATTTCCTAAGGAAGAAGGGATTGAGCCACTTATCCGGTTATTGGAGAGGAGCAACTCTTTGAGATTGGTAAGAACCCCTATCTCAGAGGGAATTGACCCATTTATAAGCAGATTGTTCTGAAGTCGAAGAGAGACGAGATTGATCCAACTGGCAAAGGGAGAAGGAGGTATTTCACCATACAATAGATTGTCAGAGAGATTGAGCACGGAAACATGAGTGAGATTGGCTAGCGAGAGTGGTAAGACGCCTGAGAGTTGATTTATAGAGAGATCAAAGAAGACGATTTGGGAAGAAGCATGGATTTGGGTTGGGATGGTTCCATTGAGAGCATTGCGGCTAAGGTCAACGCGGACAAGGTTTGGGAGGGAAGTGAAGCTTAAATGATCAAGCTTACCTTGCAAACTGCAATTGCTTAGGATTATTTCTGTCACCTTTCCTCCATCATTGCATGTAATTCCGGTCCAGTTGCAGGGAGAGCCATTGACAGTGGGGAGAGACCATGAGTGGAGAGCTTCACTTTGGAGGAGACTGCCTTTCCACTTGACGAGAGCTTCGGCTTCTTGCAACTCATATTTTGGTGCTGCAGCGTTGCCTTTTCCAGAAAAGGAATCAAACAACACCAGGACTAGGAAAGAAAGAAGGAGAGAGAAGGATTTCTCAGTAGCCATTCTGATTGGTACTGTAACTGGGTGTATTCTTGATAGGGAAGGGGTCTGGGGCCTCTTGGCCCTTCTATAACTTGACGATAGGAGCAAGAGAAGACGTGTCGGTTAAACCGGGTTGTAAAAAAAAAAAAAATGTAAAACCGATTATGTCAAAGTCAATTCTGGCTAGCACTTTCTCATTTTTGCTTGGCCCAACTCCACCTCAGGTTTGGTGGGCTGGTGTCAAAGAACGGTAGAAGAGGTGTGGGAAGATATTGAGGACTTTTTCTTCACTAGAGAGAGTTTTTGGCCGGGAAATTTCTGAATTATTAAATATAGATATATTTTTAGGTGCTCATATTTGTATTTGAGTATTCAGAAATTTCACAAAAAAATAAAGGAGTTGGAATTATAACATATTGCTAAGGCATTTGAAACCTTTCTGTGGGTGGGATTTTAAATTTTTTATAAAGAAACATGGCATTACAAATATCCGGGGAGAAGCCATTACATCATATTTAAAAAACCCAATACTTCAAATTCTTGTAAAAAATTCTAATAAAGAAATACTGAAAATTTCAGAGAATTTGAAAGAATCTATGTGTTCTCATATATGTAAAATTCCTATCAGAGAGAGAGAGAGAGTGGGAGGGAGGGAGAGAGCTCATTTTGAGTGGTTCTAATTTTAATAAGTGGGCCCCAACATAGAGTTTGTATAGGTCTTATCAGGAGCCATGTAGAAATGAAGTTTTTTTTTTTTGTTGGAAAAGATAAGTACTTAGACACAGGGGCGGAATTAGGGGGGGGGCCGGCAGGGGCCATGGCCCCCCCAAAGATCTGAGAGTTTCTAGAGGAAAAATCTTATGGCCCCCCCATCTTTTTAAGATTTGTGATTTACACAATCTTAGTTGTGATTTCCACAATTTCCGATGGCAAGGGAAGAAACTATATCAAGAAAAGGCATCCTGCACCCAAGAAACTAGGAAGAGGATTTTTCTTCCTTATTCCATGCCCTGCAACCAAATAAACCCAGAGATCATCCCGCGCAGGAACCCTCCCCTCAGCCAGCATCTCCGCCCAGCCACCCTCCTGCACAGGCAGCACAGCCCCCTCCCTCCCCCGGCAGGCCAGCACCTCCGCCCAACAGCAATAGCCAACAGCACCTTTGCTTTTGTTGAAGCCTGCAATTAGAAAATCTCAGTTTCTTCAAGAAATCTTTGGAATTAGAAAACCCCATTGAGCCTCTTCCTCTCCTCTCCCCCACCTGATCTCATCACCACCGCACCGTTACCACTTACAGGTATCAATCCGGGCAATCCCAACTTGAATCTGTAATGTGTGTCATCTACCCATCTTGTTTTCAACCTTAATATTATTTTATATCACTTGCAATTGCAATGTTTTATCTTTTGGTTTGTTTATTGAACCTGTCATTCAATGCTTGTCATATCATGTCATCTTCCCATCTTGTTTTGAACTTTAATAGTATTTTATTTCACTTGTTGCAACGTTTTTTTTTTTTTTGTTAATTGAACCTGTCATGTCATGTCATGTCATGTCCCCTACCCATCTTGTTTTCAACTTTAATATTATTTTATTTCACTTGCAATTTTATTTTTTGGTTGTTAATGTTATGTGGTATTTTTTTTATGTGTAATATAAATCTCCTAAATCCTAATAGGATATTTGTGCATTGTGTTTCTTTATTGTTTAGTAATGAATTGAATTCTATTTATTTTTTTAATTACTGCAGTTAATAATAATTTTATAAAAAAATTATATGATTTTTAATTTTTGATCTTTTTTATAGGAGTCTTGACCATGGTTAAATCATCAACTATTGATTCATTTTTAAGAGAAAAAATGCTCAAAATTTAGAGGATAGTACAATATCGCCCTCTAGTACCAATGATTTATCTCAAGAACCACAAAGTTCACGCCCATCAAAATCTCCAAGAGTTGAATTTAGAGAAATTGATATTGCTTCTTTAGAGCGTGATCCAGGATTGCGCCGTCAAATTTGGGAATATCATGTTGATCAACAAGATGAAATTAGACGTGCTTACATCAAAGCTGGGCCTTATCAGCATATTCTTTCTGTTTATCCTCTTTCTGGATCGGAGAAACATCCACGACGATTTCAATCTTCTTGGTTTAGAATGTTTCCTTCTTGGTTAGAGTATTCTCCTGTGAAAGATGCAGCATTTTGTCTCCCATGCTTTCTCTTTAATAAAAAGACAACTGGGCGTTTTGGAGCAAGCGCATTCACTGTTGAAGGATTTCATAACTGGAAGAAAGTCAATGATGGAAAGAATTGTGCTTTCTTAAATCATATGGGAAAAGATCCAAACTCACCACATAATGCCTCTGAACAATCTTGTAGAGACTTGATGAATCAATTGCAACATATCGAGAAGGCACTCCATACACAGTCTTCTACCCAAATTGCAAACAACAGATTGCGACTGAAGACCTCTATAGATGTTGTCCGATGGCTTACTTTTCAAGCGTGTGCTTTTAGAGGTCACAATGAACATTCAGACTCTAAGAACCGTGGTAATTTCATTGAAATGATTAAAATTCTGGCATCATATAATGAAAAAGTTGCGAATGTTGTATTAGATAAAGCCCCTGGAAATGCTACATATACTTCACCTAAAATCCAAAAAGAAGTCTTACATATTTTTTCAGAAAAAGTTCGAAATGCAATTCGAGAGGAAATTAATGATGCAAAATTCTGTCTAATTGTTGATGAAGCTCGAGATCAATCTAAGAGAGAGCAAATGGCTATTGTTTTAAGATTTGTTGACAAAAAGGGTTTATACGTGAGAGATTTTTTGGTCTTGTTCATGTAAAAAATACAGCATCACAAACTCTCAAAAAAGAGATATCAGCGGTCCTTTCTCGTTATAATTTAAGCATTCAAAATGTTCGGGGGCAAGGATATGATGGTGCAAGTAACATGCGCGGTGAATGGAATGGGTTGCAGGCTTTATTTCTGAATGATTGCCCATATGCATACTATGTTCATTGTTTAGCTCATCGTCTCCAGTTGACTTTGGTTGCGGCTTCCAGCGAAGTTATTCCTATCCACCAGTTTTTCTCAAAACTAAATTTATCATCAATATTGTTGGTGCATCTTGCAAGCGTCATGATGAGTTACAAGCTGCTCAAGCTGCTGAACTTGAACGGCTGATTGCCATTGATAAAGTTGAAACTGGTAAAGGGCTTAATCAAATTGGCACTTTGCAACGGGCAGGCGATACTCGTTGGAGTTCTCATTATAACTCTTTATGCAGCTTATTAAATATGTATAATGCAACATGTTCGGTTCTTAAGAATATCATTGATGATGGATCTACATATACTCAACGTGGGGATGCAGACTCAGCTTATGATACGATAACGTCCTTTGAGTTCGTCTTTAATTTGCATCTTATGAAAGAAATATTAGGAGTTACTAATGATTTGTGCCAAGCTTTACAGCTCAAATCTCAAGATATTTCAAATGCTATGCACTTAGTCTCTACTACAAAAGCGATCATTCAAGAATTGAGGGAAAGTGGCTGGAATAAATTACTTGATAAAGTATTGTTGTTCTGCAAAGAACATGACATACATATTCCTGATATGGATGCTCGATATACTGCAGGTAGAGGTCGAGTTCGCCATCAACAATATCCAATTACAATGGAGCATCATTATCGAGTGGATGTCTTTACTGCTGTAGTGGACTCTTAATTACAAGAGTTAAATAGAAAGTTTAATGAGCGTACTATGCAACTTCTCATTCTTAGTTCTGCCTTGGATCCCAGGAATGGTTACATGTCATTCAAGATTGATGATATTTGTAATCTTGTGAATCAATTTTATCCTCAGGATTTTAATGATCAAGAAAAAATCCATTTGAAGTTCCAGTTACAACATTATGAATGTGATGTACCTCACCATCCACATTTGAAGGAAATGAAGACCATAGCCGAACTTTGCAATGGATTAGTAGAAACGGGAAAGTCAGACATCTATCCTCTCATTTATCGATTGATATGTCTTATATTAACTCTTCCAGTTTCAACAGCAACAACAGAACGTGCATTCTCAGCCATGAAGATTGTTAAAACTGCACTTCGCAACAGAATGGAAGATGAATTTCTTACGGATTATTTAATTGTATATATTGAAAAAGAGATTGCAGAGAGATTCAGTATTGAAACAATAATTGATGATTTCAACTCAATGAAAGAACGTCGAGCACAACTTCAATAACTTGATTATTGTATATTTTATTATTAAATTTTATAATTTTGTTTAAAGTTTTTTTTCTTTGGCCCCTCCTCAACAAAATTCCTGGTTCCGCCCCTGCTTAGACATACACCCACACTGGTGGTGCGGTATATGGTCGAGTGACAATATTAAAAAATAAAATAAAATTTTTATGATTTTATCAAAGGCGTTTCTTAAGACCGCACCCATGTGGTAACACTTGAATCTAACATCAAAGCTAGAAAGCGATTCAAAGCTAGCACACTCACCAGGTTAGATCTAACATCAAAGCTAGAAAGCGATTCACTCTGTAGGAGAAAGAAAAAGAAAAGTTAGAAAACGACCTTTTATTCCCACCCAAGTCATGAAATGAGATGGGCCCAACTGAACATACATCCTAAATTAGATTAACGACTAGACTTTTCAAACATTCAGAAAATCAAGGAATGGAGAATTGGAGATGCCGCCCGCTGCGACCAGTCTTTTTCTATCATGCGAAAGCTTCCAACAAGCAACATCAATATCAATATGCTTACAAATATCTGCAATAGTCTTCGGATGTCTCTATGATCATCCCAACACCCCCACATGCATTATCCTCTATGAATTATGAATGGCACCAGCCCAAGTTATCCATTGTTGGAGATTGAAATTCTAAAACTATGTAAAAAAGAAAAAAAAACCTTGAGGACCATAAATGAATGGGTTAGGATGATTTTTTTTATTTATTTGGGGGGGATGATATTTTGTACACCACTAGGACTTTATTTGGTATCTCTACTCTTTTCTACATAAATCTCTCAAAATAGAGCCATTAAAAAAAGAGTTATAAAAAAAAGAGGCTAGAATCAAAAGAAGTGTTTGATAATACAAAGATCTATGTTAAATAGACTTTTTATATCAATGGATGAAAGTTTTTAATAAAATTTTTGAGATCCACATGGTATCAAGCCTTGAAAATTGACCCCATACTTGTGTTCAGCTTTCCAAAGAGATCCAACGGTTCAGATCTTGTGTTTGGGCCCACATAATCCAAAAAATACATCCAATGGTTCATATCTTTTGCACATATCTCGATATTGATGATGATCCAACGGCTGAAATTTGGTGCCATGGTTGTGTTTGATCTTTTTAACATTTACAACGGCTTGGATCTTGACTTACACTCCCATAAATAATAAAAAAGAGAAAAAAAGTTACTGCTCATGGACAAATCCAATATTGAGTATAATACATCAATGATTAATATTATTTTGCAAATATATCGAGAGCCACATGGTATTAATCCGTGAGAATTTACCGTATAGGCGTTTTCAGCTTTCCAAAGATATCTAACGGTGTCGATTTTGTATTTGAAGTCCACAGATTCTAAAAACTCACATTCAATGGCTCACCTTTTTTTTGTACATATCTCAAGATTGGTGATGATCCAACGGCTGAAATTTATATAATATCGTGCTTGATCTTGTGAACATTTTCAACGGTTTGGATCTTGATTTACACTCTTATATCTTGAGAAAAAAAAATACGGACTAGGGTGTGGATGGGCTAGAACATTGTTCACCCGCTTCTTCTTTTTCTTGCCTCTACATCCTACATACTATCAATGGTGGGTTGTGGGAAATAGAAGCATTGTCTCTACTTGTCTAAAAAAAAAAGGTTATCAAACACTGCCAAACATGGAGACAGTGGGGTACACTTTATATTTCGAAACAACTCAAAATCCATGTTGGTCGATATGTATTAGTTATGCCCTATTCAGGGTTATCTCACAGTTAGAATGATCATGCGTAAAATGAAAATTGAACTCAAATATATGGGGGAGTAAATCATGGATAACGGATAGATGGAACAAATAAATGGAGGTAACGTATTGAGCTTTGATACCATGTTATAAATAACTAATAATATAAAATGCTTGAGGTGTTAGTAAATGACCTGACAATTTATATCAACAATGTTAATGGTCTAGCAAGCAAAGAGGTAGGAGAGCTGGTAGGTCTGCCTACATGCCTTTTCAGGATCGATGTTTAATGTGGAAGATGTTTGGTTGTATAGATTTCATAGAAATTGAATACAACAAAACCTATGATCAAATGAGCTCCATCGTAAGCACTCTTAGGATTTGAATTACAAGGGTAGTGGCTGCCTGCTGGGTTATTCATTTCTCATCTCTTCTTATATTATTTTTAATTAGAAGGGAAATAATTGTATAGTCATTTTTTGAAAACTGATTTAATTTTTTTTTTCAATTTTAACCATTATTACAAGTGGAAGTCTTACCATTCCTAAGTATTCAAGAAGCAAAAAGAACCGTAGCCAAGACTCGAGTAGTCGTTCAAAACCAAGCATGTGTCACAGGAAGACTGGCATTTCTAAGTCCCTGGGGACCAGAGAAAACTGAGACTTTGAGAACACAGGATTTTCAAAACTAGAAATGTCCAATTGTAGATCAGCATCACATCAAGCACAAGTGTTCGTAATTCTGCCGAAAGAAGAGACCAAAAAAACAAAGTCCCTAATTTCTGGCAAGCATAATTTTTCAATGTTGGCTGTCACGTTTTTTATATTATAAAGGTACTTTTTAATTTATTTTTTTTATAATGAAAAGGAAAATAAAAAATCAATGAACGAAGTTAAGAATTAGATTTTCATGCTTGCACTAAGAAAGAAATTCACATATATAGCGCAAAATCTTCATGCTAAGTAATTGCACCTCGAGAATAAATCGGTGGCCTTGTGGTTACTGCCCCGCTCCCATCCCTCCCACCAGGGTCGATCCCGGGTGGGAGGCTTTAATTCTCCTCACCTTGGCCACTGAGCCAAGCAGACTTAAAAAAAAAAAAAAACAACGTAATTGCACCTCAAATACTTTCCATGCTCGATTTTCAGTATTATATTATGTCCTTCCTTTTTTATAGTTTCTTTTTCTGAAAATTTTGAACCGTTCGAAATTTCAGTATGTGGATGCTTAGAATGAGAATCCAATCCTTCATCCCGTGACTTATTCAAGTCAGAGACTGATGAGAAGATCCTCCCGGACTCGGTGCTAGTATTGACCCATGTGTGAGGGTCTTTCCACCGACCGTGTGGACCATATATTTAGAAAGGGACCTATCAATCCCAACTCCCAAGTCATTATCCAGACGTGCCCCGCTGAACACTCCACCTGGAGGAGAAAGTCATGGTTGAGTGCTGTTGGATTAGTATCACACACATCCCTAGGTCCATGGGTCATCAAGTTAAAGTTTCAATCCTGATCCACTAGCCAAAGTTAATGTTAAAGCCAAATTTCAAAAGAAAAAGGAAACCCAACATAATAACCAAGTCTTGTGATAGGAGGATTTTCTTAGTAATAGATCCCTGCTTTTAATTTTAACATGTTTCATGTCCCCCAGATTAATAACCTTAATGAGAATGGGCAAACCCTGCGAAAGAAGAGGACCAAAACAGAACGTCCCTAATTTTTCGCACAGGAATTTTCAATGTCGGCTGTCACACGATTTTATTTGGAGATTTTACCAGAAAAAAATACTTTAGGTGATAAGTAGACCAAAAGGGTCACTTTAGGGGACTTGGCAGCAAACTAGCATTTCCACTTGAAAAAAAAAAATTTTTACTTGTTTTTTTTAGGGTCGACGTCGACCCTGTGCAGGAGGAAAAAACAGGTTTCCTCATCTTTTTCATTCTTCCTCTATTCTCCAAACCAATCCAATGATAGAGAAATTCACAAGAACACCTCCTTTATCTCAAAATGATGGAGAAATTCACATGAAAATGTAAAAAGCTACCACACTTCGTATTCCTTCTTCTTCTCTTCCCTAAACCCAATCCAATGGGGATTCACATGGTTGGGAATGCTTCAAGATGAGATGATTTGTTTGGTTGGATTGTTAGAGAAGTGGAATCTAGAAGTACTTGTATTGTTTTATTAGTGTTTGCCTTTTTACTTGGTTTTTTCTTTGTTTCCCTTGCCATATTCTAGTGAATTTCTCCATCATCTGGTAACTGCAATTCTAGGAGCCTCAAGTTGTACAAATAAAATAATTTAAGTGCATTTGTATTTTATTACAAGTGAACGATGGGGTCTAGCTTATGTGCCCTATGATTCGGGTGTCTCGATAGGATGTACCCCTACTGCGGGTCCCCATCCATATACAAGTTTTTAGGGAATTTCATCCTTGGCACAAGAATATAAATAAGACAACTTTCATAAATGGAATGCAAGATACAAGAGTGACAATTTCTTTGGTACAAAGACCAAAAATAGAATTTCTTTAAATTCGCTATGTTCCAAGGCCTTGCAACGTCTTTCCTTCGAGTGTCTCTAGGTGATAAGCTCATGTTCCCCCAACGGAAGTAACCCTGTATAGTCCTTCCCAGTTTGGCCCTAGCTTATCGTGGCTGAGGTCTTTGGTGTTCAGGAGCACTTATCTCAGGACTAGATCTCCGACCTCAAATACATTTTCTCGTACCTTCTTCTGGAATCTCCGCACTATTTGTTGCTGGTAGGCGGCTAATTTAATTAGTGCCCGCTCCCTTCGTTCTTCTATAATGTCGAGCTGCTCGACAATCCTCTCTCTGTTTTTCTCATGGCTGTAAGCCTCCATCCTTATGGTAGGTAATCTGATCTCTAAGGGGGTCACTGCTTCCATATCATATGCTAGAGAAAAGGGCGTTTCCCCGGTAGATCTTTGCGAGGTTGTCCTGTAGGCCATAGGAGTTCGTTCACCCATCCTCCCTTTGCCTCGTCCAGCCTTTTCTTCACGCCATCCAACAAGTTTTTGTTGTAGCTTTCACCTTGGCCATTACTTTGTGGGTAGACAGGGTTCGATAGGTGATGCCTAATGCAATATTGTTCACACATATGTATGAAAGCTTTTCCTTCGAATTGTTTCCCATTGTCCGTTACTACTGCCCGAGATATTCCAAATCTTGTTATAATATTTTTCAATATGAACTTCTCGGAATTACTTTCCCTAATATGGGCCAGTGGCTCTGCTTCTACCCACTTAGTAAAGTAATCAGTAGCAACTATAAGAAATCTGAAATTACCTACCGACCTCGGCATAGGTCCAATAATATCAATCCCCCACTTATCAAACGACCAAGTATTCACTATTGAGTTTAACTGCTCGGCAGGCTGATAGATGTCTTTGCCGAAGCGTTGACATCTTTCGCACCTCTGCACGAACTGCAAGGCATCTTTCTGCATGTATGGCCACTAATAGCCCTGTGACATAGCTCGGTGGGCCAAGCTCCGTCCTTTGATGTGCCCCCCATAGCACCCCTCAGGGATTTCCCATAGCGAGCTTTCAATGTCAACTGAGTTGACGCATTGTAAGTATGGTCCCGAGTAAGACCGTCGGTGAAGCTTTTTTGCTAGTGATAGCCAAAATTTGGCTGCCTTTCTTTTGACCTTCTAACTCTCCTTGGAGTCTTCTGGGAGAGAACCGTCCTTCAGGTACTCTATTATCGGTGTCACCCAGCTTAGAGACTCTTCAACTTGGTTGGCGCACATGACCTGTCGACCCCCGATGCTCGGATCTCATTAGTAGTCGACGAAGACCTCTCCTTAGCTCAGATTTGATGGCTGTAGCCAAGCTGGCCAAGCTATCAGCTTATGAGTTTTCCACTTGACCAATCTACTTTACCTCAACATCTCCAATCTCTTGAATCAAGTGCTTTGCTTCTGCGACATATATAGCCATTCGATCATCTCGAGCTGCGTATTCCCCGATTAGTTGATTGGCAACTAACTGTGAGTCATAGTGGACTGTTAGTTGCCTGATCCAGAGCTTTCTGGCCATCCTGAGTCCGGATAGTAGTGTCGTACTCTGCTTCATTGTTTGACGCATTAAATCCTAACGTCACAGCCCGTTCGATCACTGGCCCTTCTGGTGTTATGAGCACCATGTTGGTGCCTGAGCCTCATGAATTGGACACTCTGTCCACAAATAATTGCCATTGCTCGTCAGACTCCGTACTTTTCCCTTCCTGTCCCTCCTTGCTTTGCTCTGGCGCCTCCTTATGAGTGAATTCAACTATGAAGTCGGCCACCACCTGGCCCTTAATTGCATTCCTAGGAGCTATTTTGATGTCGTGCTCGCTGAACTCTGTTGCCCATTTTACCAACCTTCTGGATAGGTAGGCCTTTTGTAAAACAGCTCGCAAAGGATGCTCGGTCAGGACCCTTACCGTATGGGCTTGAAAGTAGTGCCTGAGCTTCCGAGTTGCACACACCAAGGCCAAAGCAAGCTTTTCTAGCAGCATGTATCTTGTTTCAGCATCTAGCAAGGTCATGTTGATGAAGTAGATAGGTAGATGTTGTTTCCCCTGCTCCCTCATTAAGGCCGCACTGACTGCATGCTGAGATACTGCCAAGTACAACACTAGTTCCTCCCTGGGACTCGGAATGGAAAGAACAAGGGGGTAACTTAGATATTGCTTGATCTATGCAAGTGCCTCATCACATTTTTCATCCCATACTTTCTTTGCCATCTTCTTTAGATCAAGAAACATTGGTCGGCACTTGTATGAACTTCTTGCTACAAAGCGGTTTAGGGCAGCAAGCATACATGTTAGCTTCTACACTTCTTTCCTTGAGCTAGGTCACTCCACCTTTTGTACAGCCAGAATTAGGTCGGGATTTGCCTCTATCCCTCTATTGGTCACAATGTCCATCTTCTTTAGATCAAGAAACATTGGTCGGCACTTGTCTGAACTTCTTGCTACAAAGCTGTTTAGGGCAGCAAGCATACATGTTAGCTTCTGCACTTCTTTCCTTGAGCTAGGTCACTCCACCTTTTGTACAGCCAGAATTAGGTCGGGATTTGCCTCTATCCCTCTATCGGTCACAATGTATCCAAGAAATTTTCCTGAGCTCACACCGAATGAGCATTTCGAGGCATTCAGCATTAATTTGTACCTTCACAGGATGTCGAATACTGGCTTTAAGTCCTCATGGGTGACTTTCTCCTTGCTTTTTACCACCATATCATCAACATAGGCTTCCATTATCCTTCCAATCAAATCCTAAAATATTTGCCACAAACCTCTGGTATGTCGCCCTTGCATTCTTAAGTCAAAAGGGCATTCTCTTGTAGTAGAAGGTACTCTTTGGTGTTATGAATGTTGCTCTTGGTGGGCCTCCTCCATTGCAACTTGGTGGTATCCCCGATATGCATCTAAAAAGCTCGTTCGCCCATGCCCCGCCATGGAGTCCACAAGTTGATCAATTTTTAGAAGTGGAAAGCTATCCTTGGGAGAAGCCTTGTTCAGGTCGGTGAAGTTAGACAGCCATTTGGGATAGTGTACCTCTCGTATAGCGTATGCTTTTAGTAGCTTGTCAACTTCCTCGCCCACTGCTGCTCGGAGCTCCGGGGTGAGCTTCCTTTGTTTTTGCATCACCAGTTTTACTCTTGGGTCCTGGCTCAATTTGTGGCTTATAACTCCGGGGTCAACTCCTGGCATCCCATCCGGAGTCCAAGCAAAAACATCGGAGCTCTGATTGAGTAGTTGAACTAAACTATTCTGTTTGTCTTCGGACATAGATGATCTAACCAACCAGTACCGCTCCTGATCTTCTCCATTTACCGAAACCTTTCTCAGCTCCTCTACGGCCTCGTCGGTCAGGTTGGCGATTTAATCTTCGACCTCTGACCGACTTCACTGTAGTTGCTATTTTTGAGCGACCTTTCCCTCCGAGCATATGCCTTCCTGGTTCCCCTTCTTCGCCTTTCCTTTGATCGTCGTAACCAAGCAGCTCCTTGATGCTATTTGATCCCCTCTGATCTCCATAATTCCCTTTGTTGTCGGGAAGCGAATCCTCTGGTGGTAAGTCGATGGTACTACCCCCATGCGATGAATCCAAGTGCAACCCATAATGGCGTTGTAAGGAGATGGCACATCAACTACCAAGAATTCCACATCTAGGCATACGGGACCAGCGCCGACCTGTACCATTACCAGGCCCTTCAGATGCACCGCCTGTCCACTGAACTCGAATAGGGGTATGGAAGTCGACCTTAAGTCCGATTGCTTCAAGCCAAGCTTGTCAAACAGCTCGGCATACATGATCTCCGACGAACTCCCTGGGTCTATCAGCATTCTCCTTCCATCATACTCTTGTACTAGTAGGGTTAGCACCGGAGCATCATTGCGGGGCTGGACCACATCTCATAATTCTTCATTTGAGAATGAGATCTCTCCTTTTACTTCTCTTGATCTATTGACGAAGCTTGGCTTGGTGCTCGTCTGATATACCTCATTCAAATGTGCAGCCATTTTTCTTTGGTTTCTGACAGATTGTGTTGTTACCTCGATCGGATTTATTGCCCCATGCACTACGTCGATCACCCCAATCGGGGCCCTGTCCTTGCCCAGATTCTTCTCACCTTTCCGATTCGAGCCTCCCGGGCTCTTCTTAGCGTGTTCATCTCCCACATATTTTTTCAAGTGGCCTTCATTCACAAGGTCTTCCAGATGTTGCTTAATCATCTTGCAATTCTCCTTCAGGTGGCCGCTTTCCTTGTGGTAAGAACACCACATGTTTGGATTCCGGCATCCTGGGTCACTCACCATCTTGAGGGACCTTTTGAAGCATGGCCTGTCCTTGATTTGAACAAGGATCTTGTAGATTGGGTCTTTAAAGACCGTCAGCACTCCTTCATAGGCTGCTCTCTTGGGTTCGGTACGACCCATCCTTCTGTCCGATCCTTCCCCAATCTCCCTTCTCCTATTCCTCCTTGGCCCGTCTTCCATCGGGCGGGACCACGTTGGCTCGGATACACCCAAGTCTTCTTCCAGCTTTATGAACTCCTCAATCCACTCCATTAGTTATCCCTGCCTAGCAGGAGAACGCTTCGTCAGAGATTGGCGAAGCTGGCTTTCCCTTGGTAGTCCAAGCTTAAAGGTCGCCACTGCCACCTGCACGTTACTTCCTTCAACCTCATTATAGAGGTGCCAGTAACGTGCGTTGAACTCCTTCAGACTTTCTGAGCTCTGCTTCCTGAGAGACAATAATGCCTCAATGTCCTTAGGTTGCCTGGAATCTATTACAAAACATGTAACAAAGGATCCAGCCACTTCCCAAAAGCTGTAGATTGATCTTGGCTTTAGGCGGGAGAACCACTTCAGGGCTAAGTCTCCCAAACTTGAGGGGAAAACATTGCACATTATAGGTTCGTTCCCTATCCATAACGCCATGGAGTGCTGGAAATGCTAGACATGGTAGGCAGGATCCGAGATTCCATTATAGACCCTTCAGCATGGGAATGGAAAATCGCCAAGGTGGGTCTGCCTTTTTTATTTCCTCCGAGAATGGAGATTTAAAGTTTTAAGCGTTTCTTAAACACCTTGCCCTGGTAGGATCCTCTAGTGGGAGTTTTCGATCGGTCCGCGCCCTTTCTATGATAGCTTGTACGTCCTCTTCAACCAGAGCTCATGTCGGCGCTTTCTTTCTTCCATGGTCTCTCTGAGATTCCCCATCTTTAATACGCCGAGCTCGGGCTTCACTGTCTCCTCCTCTTCTCTGGGGTTGAGAACTCGAAGTCTTACTCCCTTCATCGCCTGCTTTAGCCTTTGTTCGGCTCTGCAAAGCTTTCGATTCAGGCCGATGGCTTCTGAGTCTTTGCTTAGCTGTGCGCCCCCGGTGTTATGCCCTCAGTGCTTCACAAGCGTTCCCTTGGTTTAAGGAATCTCTTGGTCCTCTTTTTGTTGCCTCCAACACCAACAACAGGCCATCGATTTTCTCCTGTTCTCGCTTGAACCCCTCCGCCAAATCTCGCACAACATTTCTGCAGGCTAGTTAGAGTCGAGAGTACGTATCCTGCGATGGGACGCACCTGGCGAAGTCGAGAGTTTTCTCTGGTGCATTTCACCCCGCAACTTGGTCATGGAAGGTGAAACTACCGCACGGCTTGGGCCTGCGCGATGAATCTCTGACCGAACTAGTCCCTTCTTTTTTGCAGAGGGAGCTGTCACGTCACTCTCTATGCATGAGACATAGTCAAAGTCTGCTTCGTCGGAATAAATGATCGCAAGGTCCTTGCCCGACCATTTATGTCAATCCTTGTGTGAGACCTCCTCCATTCGAAGTCAAGTTTTGTGTGGGCTGAAGATGGATAGGTCGGCTCAACCTGCGAGATTCTCTGGGTGGGTCCCCTGTTTTAAAATCAAGTACGGTGAAGCTCGATCGGATAGTTCGACCGAGGTACCTCCGATGCCTAAGTCAGCGATGGATATCAAGGAAGTTTATGAGTAAGGATTGGGTAAGAATTCCAACTGTACCTCTCTCATCAAATCCTTTTTCCTTTTATGCAATCCCGGCCTGGATTTTAGGTGCTTGTTAGCACTCGTTCTGAACCTCCACATCATGGCGACTGGAACGATCATGGCTCATCATCGTGGGACATCCTTCCCTCAGTCCTGGTCTTCCCTCTCTTTCTGCCAGCTGTCCCAGTATTCTTTGAATCAATCCCTCCTTTCGGGTTGGGCTGACCTGGCAGGTTGGGTTGGTATCGATCCGAACCCAGCCCAAGATGTTTTGAAATTTCCCCCCACAAGTACTTCTCCTTTAGAAAAACTCAATCTCTAACTTATGTGCTGACTATGGTAGAGATCCATATAGTATCAATTCACTCTTAGATTCTACTGGTCGAAGTTCTTAGAAGTCGTTATCTTTAGCTCTCTAATTGATAATTTCCAAGCTCTTGTATGGGCAACTCCCTAAAACCAGTAAACCCCAGTTAAAGAAGGCAAATATTAGACAAAACAAGCACTTCAAAAGCTTAGTGTAGCTACAGAAGAACAAAGAAAGCACATAAAAACCTAATAGAGCTATTTGGATTTATGAAGTTTTACATAAACTTCCATAAGAAATATCTTATCAGTCCAATTTGGTTCAGATTAGAACTCACCGGTGTATTTGGTGCCTATAAAATCCCTGGATCTTCATTGAAGTATCACTCTTTGGACCACTAGCCCAACATAGCATTGAATGATCAAAGGACTATATTAATCATACAGTTTTCTGGCTGTGCAAATGGACATTTGGAGTTCCAGCAGCTCTATAAACGAATTCAACTTTGAAGGGCTTGTATTATCATAAATATAACTTCACGAAGTATCCTCACACGCTGATAAAGTCTCAGTAAATTCAAATTGAAATAATCAAACAACAAAATCACCCAAATTTTTCAAAAAAACACACACACACACACACACACACACACCAAACAAGATCTTACCAAAGAGAATAGTTGCCTTTCTAAGAAATCCCTGGAAAAACTTGTACGCCCCAAGTATAGTATCAATCATGCACTCAAATATCAACTGCTCCCTGTCAATTCATGAAGAGGATCTACTTAATCAGAGTAGTATCAACATGGGTATTCAAATTCAAAAGTAAACCATTTGGTTGGTTATGATATCAGGCTATAAAGTGGGAGATCAATGTACATTAGATTAATTCATTTAACTCAATGTGGTCGTCTTTGTGTGTGTGTGTGTGTGTGTGTGTGTGAGAGAGAGAGAGAGAGAGAGAGAGAGAGAGAGAGAGACGTTATCAATTTAACTCCTGTAAGCTGGCAAAGTCCTGCCATTTTCTGTCAAGGACGCATGTCAACGATAGAATGTTGCACCTAATAAATAACCTGATAGAATTAGTATTCGATTATCTTAGGTTGTACTCATACACAAATCTCAGAGGAATAGGTAGCTATATAGTAACCAGATTGTTGACGATTGGGATCCCATTTCCTAGGATTATTTGCAATCATTTTGTATCGAAGTTCGTCAAAGCCAAAGTCATAATAAATGTAAAAGAAGGGTAGCGAATCCCAATCATTTGTTTTCATCAGTTCAATAATACAGCTGCTAACAAATGCAAAAGAGGGGGAGACAAGGCAAATTCTGGACAAAGCTTGCGTGCAATCAAATATTAGACATCAACAACATCTTGTCAATTTTAAAAGTGATCCTGTGACCACTCACACACTCGAGGCCTAGACAATTCTGAAACAAGAATAAGGAATGTTGAAGTCAACCATTTCAGCAGATATCAACTTTATGGAGAGCGGACCGCTCAAGTCAACTAAATTTTAGCTTTACCTTTCAGAAATGGAACATGAATTGCCTCATCAAATTTAGGTCCAAATCAGTTGGCTGGACTGAAATCTACGTTAAACCAGAGTTCCAAAACAATGATTTAGAGAAGGCTAATTTGAACTCTGTTTAGAAGCTTGTATTAAGAACTGAACACAAGAGTAGGAACCAAATGAACAGTACAAAAGAACAGAGACGAGTGTAATGGTGCACTTCCATGCGATACCAATAGAAAAAACAGAAATCGAGAATGCTCACATGTGCAAGGGTGGATGAGGAAACACCCAAAAAAAATAATTGAAAAACACTTGTTTGAGACTTCTTAAGATAAAAAGATTTTCCTTTACCCTGTAGATTTCCCAGGGTACTCCATGCTTCCTTACGTTCCATCATCAATTCATGCGCAACTCATGCCAAGGGAGCCTTCACCAACAAGGTATTCTTGACTAAAGCTGTTCGTAGCAACTTGTACAGAGGCAATAGAGTAGGAAGTTGTTGTTATAGGTGCTTTTAGCCGTTTCCAGACCCATTGTTACCTTGCACTCTCTCGCTCATCGCTTTTTCTGAAGGTGGAGCTTTTAGATTTATTATGGGAGCCACACTTTTAACCCTTTGCTCTAGCATCTCTTTGTTGGTTGCTACAAAAGAAACCAAATGCATGATTGGTCTCTGGACTTTGCAAACTATAATCATTTATCATTCATGGAATACGCACATCTAATGATCGAAAGCATTTTTTCGGCAAGAAAGCGCACCTTTTTTTCAACAAATTCTTTGAAACGGGCGATCATTTGAACCATCTCTTCAATGGTTAACTTCATAGAGAATATTTCATGGCAGTAATTGTTGGCTTCTAACTCAATCACGTCTGATAAGTCTTCAAATTCAAAATCACCACTTTGCAGTGTTGGACTGACATCAATAGGTGCTGCCTGCAACCATTAATTGAGTAATGTTAAATCCCAATTTGCTTGAACCAACTGATGAGATGTAGAAAGAGAAAAAAAAATAAAAAAAGGAAAAAAAAAGTAGGACAAACCATGTGTTCGCTACTGTTAATAAAACAGATAGAACACATCCACACTTCTTACTATATCCATTTACGCCAACCTAGATCCCAAATTATCCAAATGTGAGCCATGTTATTAATGATCATCAAATAGAAGTTGGGAAAAGATATTGTTGAAGAGTGGGCTCCACCCAAAGGGGAATATTAAAAACTATTTCCGCTGCCTCTACTAACGCCTTTAGGTTTTGGTAGGAATAACTAGCTAAAGAAATTCACATAGTATCAGAGCCAACCGGTCGCGGGTTCGAATCCTTGGAAGAACGATTCAGCGCAAAAAAAAAAAGTGTACTGCCAAAATATGCGCCGACCGGGTTCCACCTGAGGGGGAGTGTTGAAGAGTGGGCTTCACCCAAAGGGGAATATTAAAAAGTATTTCCGTTGCCTCTACTAACACCTTGAGGTTTTGGTAGGAATGACTAGCTAAAATAGATATCACAAAACATATCAAACACAAAAGCTTCAATGGGCAAAGTCAAATTGGTCAACACTGTCCTATCATCATAACTTTTACCAACTATAACATCCACAGTGCGGCCAAATAATTGATGGTCATGATTAATTCAAATATATGCAACTGACTTCGTTTCGGAGTGACTTCCAACTATCGGAAAAACCCAAATTATAGTGTAAGAACTACAATTGAACTTCATAAGAACAACACATCATCACAAATTCCATAGATAATGATTTGCAAGCAAACAGCTAGAAACACAACACCCGAAACCCAAAATCTACCAAAAATCAAAAGACTAAGAAGTAGATAACAACATCTCAAAAGCCTTCACCAATCTTTCCACCACACACATATCGCTACAGGCATTCTCAAAATCACTCCCATTCTCAAGAAATATTTCAGAAAACTCAATAAATGTTACCTTAAAACTCCCATTTTTTTTTCTTCCAAACAAAACCCATTTTAGGAAATGAGAGAGAGAGAGAGAGAGAGAGAGAGAGAGAGAGAGAGAGAGCGACGATGAGAAGAGAGAGGAGATATTAATCTTTTGTATTATAGAAAGAAAACATTTCACATGGAAGACATAAGGAAAGAAGAGAAGAACCCCCCCCCCCCCCCCCCCCCTCCAACCCCACCCACCCCCCCCCACACCCCCCCTACCACCCACCCCCCCCCCCCCCCCCCCCCCCCTCCCCCCCCCCCTCCCACCCCCCCCCCCCCCCCCCCCCCCCCCCCCCGAACTTGTGCTCTTCTTTCTACTTTTCACCCCAAATACAGAGAAAGCAACAAAGAGCCCCTTTTGAGCTTAGAGACTTGAAGAGACTTTGAAATGGTTGATGGAATCCAACAATCTGCTACCATATGAAGATACACTTTTTTCGATAAGTCTATGCCAAACCTCATAAAAAGCCAAAGAAAAAGCTACATAAAAATAAAAAATCCATGCCGATCTCGACGATAATCAAAACCAAATCTTACAAAAACCCTAGATAACATCCCACATTACACGGTTAATATCTCAAACTCTAGAAACAATAACGATGAAATGAAAAGCATCGTGAATGAGATTTGCTAAGTTCTAGCAAAGATTTAAGAAAGAAGATCAGCAGATAGATCTCTGCAACCTACCAGTAACAACAGAAGCTGATCTAATAGAAAGAGGTAAAACCTTACAGAAATCACGATTTCAGGGTCCAAAGCCCCAATCTCCAAAAGAAAACTCCAATATGAGAAACCTTAACCTCAAAAAAAAAAAGCTCCAATAGGAGAAACAGGAAGAGGAACAATGGGGAGTTATGACCGGGAGGACATGCAGCTGTCCAAGGTGAGGGCGGAGCCATCGAGGAGGCTGAGATTCACAAGATTTAGGGGTGTTGCACATTGTGGTAGATGTGGGAGAGATGGAGGATGAGCCTATCCAGATTCCTTGAAGAAGTGAATGGAATGGAAGGAGATGGGAATGGCGCGAGCAGCTTTCCTTGAAGAAGTGAATGGAATCGAAGGAGTGAAATGGCGCAAGAGTAAAGAAACAGAGGGAACGAGTGAATATAATGGAGGGAACGCTGAATGAGATGGTTTTAGTAGTATCGGAGCAATTTCATTTTACATTTGACACAGCTCTCTCACCTAAAACGGGTTAAAACTCTTCATATTAGAAACGACTGATGACCGCTCCAAACCACTATCTCTAATTTAGGTTGTTTGGAGAAGGGGATTGTAGAGAAGTCGAGAGAGTAGAGGTTAGCTAGGGCCGTTTTGTAAATATGGGGTGTTTAGAAATTTGGTGTATAGAATGTAATTTGGGTACTCTTCTATTTTATTTAAGTGATGGGTGTAAAGAGAAGCAGTGTATGGAAAGAAAGATCGTGTGCGCATTTAGCCACTCACTAATTCATCACTTGAATTAAAAGATAAAAAGGTAATCTTACCACTTAAACTTTGAAGATCTTAAACCAAAAGATAGCTTCATTTGATGGGCTGATGTTTCATATGTTTCTAATCTACATCCAAGCCTTTCCATCGCCTTGCCTTTCTTGGCCATCATGCAGTTAGGTGAGCCCCCACTAAAAGTAACTTGTGCTAGTGAGATTTGCTAAGCTTAAAGTAAATGATATTTTCTTCATTTCTTAATTTCCTTCCGAGAATTTTTTTTTTCATTTATTAAAAAAAAAAACTAGCAGTCACAATTTACAGTCAAACCAAAGCTCTTTTTGTAAAGAAATAAAAGATAGGGGCCTTTTTTAGGTTTCTAAAGATATAGTGCCTTTGTATAAAAAGAAAAGTTCAGAGCACGGGATAGTCATTGATGCTACACAAATTTGTCCCCAAATGCTTTGATCAATAGCTAATTTTTATGGGTTAAATTTGGATCTTAAAGTCAACTGCACTGAAATTTATTGCCTTATATCCTGTTTTTTCAAATTTTATAATTTTGAAAGGCTTGTTTGTTTGTATAGAATTCATGCTCAAATGAGTTACACCAAACGACATTTAAAGAGGTAAGGGTTGAAGGATATGAGGTGGCAATTTAGATGCGACCCTAACTTTTCTAAGATTTGAATTACTAGGATGAAGGCTGGCTATGCTTCTCCCACCTCTTCTCTATTCCTTTTCCATTAGAGGGGTTTCCGGTAATATGTTTCAAAATCTTTTCAATAAGACAAATTGCATATAATTCTCGCACACTTTTAAGTAAATCTTCCGTCTCAGTTAGAGTCATATAACATGTGGGTGCATGAGCTCAAGTCCCTTGAAGAAAAAGAAAGAAAAGGGGTAAAATTTTCTATTATTTTTAAGAGCAATAAGCTATAAACTGTTAATATTTTTATATTGGCTAATTCATGGGTTGGACAAAACTCTAGGTCCATTGAGTTGTATTTTCTAATTTATTTTAGAATGGACTGTGGTTGTGTCGCCGGAAGAGCTGAAGTGAAGAATAGAAGAAAACAAGAAACTAGGGCAACTCCCCCAGGCCCAATCAATCGGAGCCTCACTCCGATCGATAGGACTATGATCGCGCCTAGTTATTTGGGTGATCCGATCGATCGAATGCACTATCCGATCATCCGATCGATCGGACAGGTGCGCAGAAAGGGAAAGTCTCCTAAACTGATTTGGAATTGTTTCTTTTTAGACTTTGTTTCGTACTTTTAGTCATATTTGTGTTCTAACTACAAGGCACAAATTTAGGGCTATAAATAGGGCGTTGCACTCAACCCTAAAGTGTGTGTGCGTGCATATTGAAGATTAGAAACACTACTCTCATTATTCTGAGTCGGAGATATCTTAGAGAGAGTTTATTCTCTTGAGCTATTGAGAGATCGTTCTGAATGGCTGCTCTAGAAGGTCATTGTTGCTTCTGCTTTCTAAGGGAGAAGATAGTTCATCTTGACTGGCAAGGTGCGAGGAGATCAAGTAAGGAGAACGGGGCACGGTGAATGTCGTGTCAATGGATTCTTTGCAAGAACAACTACAGTCCTTAGGTCGAGGTACAGACTCAGGGAAATGAGCTGTGAGTATATCTTGTAACTGTTCATTATTTCTCGATTTGTAGTTCGTGGTTTTTCTCCCTAGATAGGGTTTCCAAGCTAAATATTGTGTCTGCCTTCTTGTGGTGTGTGATTGGTAAATAGCTAGTTCTAGATTGTCTGATTGGTTAGTTCCGCTGTGCATTGATTGGCTAAATTAGATCTGGTGATCCTTTCTGGTAGCCCCCAAAAACGTTCAATTGGTATTAGAGTGGGTTGCACTATTTTATTGTGTTGAACCAAATATTGCTAGAATTGATATCTATCGCGAAGGCACTTCTACCAAAATCCCTAAATCTGTTGAAAAGAAGAAATCTTCTAAAGGGATTAAGTGCTATGAGTGTGAAAGTTATGGACAAATTGCTAGTGATTGTGATAATAAAAAATCAAAGAAAAAGGCTTTTAATTTGAAAAGATTTGAATCTGAGAAGCCTAACACTAGTAAGGAGAAATTCATCGCATTCATGGCAATTTCTGGTTTTATGACTCCAGAAGTTTCTTCTGATGATGGAACTGATCATGATGATAGTGAGTCAAAAACAGAGCATGACTGGCAAGCATAATATCAAACATTATTTGCAAAGACCATGAAGATGTTGAAGCTAAATGAAAAGGTGGCTGTAAAGTGGAAAGAGTCTGAAGAGCAGAACTCCTCCTTGAAAGCTGAACTTGCAGAAGCACTTGCAAAAGTACAAAATGTGGAGGATGAGAACAATAGATTGGTTGACAAATTGACTGCATAATCACAAAAGTGTGAATGACTTGATTCTGATATGAAGACCTTGAAAGCTGAACATACCGACTTGCAAGGAAGACTCAAGATGACCTTTTCTGAGTTGGATACTACCAAGGCTTTTCTAAACAGGATGAATATAGGGTCGAAAAAGCTTGATGATATTTTGAGCAGTCAAAAGGAAAAGATAAACATGCATGGCATTGACTATCTGACAGGACATCTACATCAAAAGCCAAAGGTACTAACTGTTTTGTTCAAAACTCATTTGTTACTAAACTTGCTGTTCATGTTGTACATACAGTTACCAAGAAGAAGAATGTGTCACGTCCTGATCGAACTCCCACTTGTCATTACTGTGGAATTAAAGGACACATTCGACCCCATTGGAATAAGCTGCGAAAATCACCAAATCGAATGCAATGGAAAACACAGAAGATTGAGCTGAAAAGGAGACCAAAGTTATTTGGGTCAAGAAAGAAGACTTATCTTCTGTGTTGGTGCACACTTTACTAAAGTGCTTGGATTTGCAAGGGTGTGTGCCGAAGCTTCATCACCCCTGATCTGCAAGATCAAGCCCCCCCACCCCAATACTGAAACGAAGACCTTACTGAGGGGGAGCTGCAAAATCCAGATTGACAGAAGCTGTGTCACATCCCCCGAACCTGATTAAAGAATAAACCGGATCCGGAGAGTAAAATTTAGGACTAATTAAAATTTTTCCTTTAGTCCCAAGGATCGTAAGTCCGCTGTGATGATATTATATTTCAAGCCTCATGTAATACAATAATTACGGAGTGCAAACAACTCTAGGCATATGGAATATCATCAATAAATAATACTTCTCATTAAATATTAAAGTTGCAAGTATGAATAAACAAAACTAACCAAGGAGTTAATTTATTTACAATGGCCAACCCAATACACAAGGCCTTTAAAAGAAACTAAAGTCAATGAACTGAAAGTTCCAATGAGGGATAATAAAAGAATGAATAAAACTAATGAGTATCCCCAGGTGACTCTCTCTTATGCCAGGAATGATGACGCAACTCTACGTCATCGGCATGCCACTCCCGTTCCTCCTCTGTTGGTTGGAGATCCTCTGGGATCTCCTCATCGGCCAGCTCCTCATAGTAATAGTAATCACCTGAGGTGTCTGCACACCAAGGAACAGAGTCAACAACATGGTGAGCAATAGATAAGCAAAGCATAATAAGCATGACATGCATCAAATATAGAGTAATGACAAGTATAATAATCATGTGAATACAAGGATCGAAGTTAGGCATAAAGCAAGAGTAATATATAGAAACAATAATGAGAATCCTAGCAATCATCTAACAATAACCATTATCCAACAATGTAATGAAAGTAGCAAGAGGGAGATTCCGAGGATGTCCGAGCCACCTCCTGTGGTACCAGTAACAATCCAATCAGGACTACTGATATCAAAGTCCGACTTTAGTGGGATCCTAGCTCCCTGTCCTGGGAATAGTAGCACGGTCCTAGCCCGCTCCCAATTATTCAACGCTATGGACGCCATCCGATGCCGACTGCCCACCCCGACGACAGAGTAACCGGCCCGTCAATAAACCCTAAACTGCAAATGACTATGATATGCGAATAATAATAGAGTGGTGTTGACACACGGAAAACAAGACAAGCAAGTCTGGCTAACTCAATGCACGAGATATGATCATATGGATTATCTCAATCAAAATAATACAAGACAAGCAAACCACGTGATAATCCCTTTCATTGCTAGCCTTTCATGTTTATCAATACATGACACAAGTTCCTAAGGTACTTTCTAAGTCAGGTCCAAGCCCTAAATTCTACAAGCATTTATATTTCATAATTTTAAGTATTTTATGCCGAAGAGTGTACAAGGAATGTAAACAACGGATACAAGTCACAAGTCAAGGAGATATTACAATCCAATCCTAGGCAAGTTGTGTCATTCCTATACTCCACAAGTCCTAACAGAGTACGTGTGGAATTTGGACCGACGATGCTCTTACGAAAATCCCTTGGTGTAGAATCATGTTAAGCATCGGTCGGTTTAGTTCCATACACATTCAGTTACAACATGCGTAATACACGAATACCTAGACAACCCATCGAATTCATACCAATCCACGTGTTTCGATTTCAATCCCATTCAATAGTCATGTCATAGTAAATTAGTGGTTTCCAGCATCTAAGTCTCAAACCTATGTTACAGTCTTAGTCAAGAATAAAACAATACAATTTGGACATTTCGGCTGAGCTTAACATGACAATTTGGGCATTTCGGGTGACCTTCAGTTAGCCCTCGGTTAACTGAACTCATCAGTTCGGTCGACGATTATAGAGTTTGGCTTACCGACCTCTGACAGGAGTTAAAAACCCGTTCTCTGGAATTGGAACTGATATGAGTTTGGCTGACCAAAACCTGACCAAACTTCAGCCGTAACGTCCAAATTTTCCAGATCCTTCCGCCTCACTCGGTCAGCTGTTGGTTCACGTTCGGTTGACCGAACCCTGACCGAGCCTCATCAGGAGCTAAAATCGCTCTCTGGAATTGGAACCGAAGGTGGGTTTGGGTTAGCAGACCTCGAGTTCAGCTGACCGAACCTCGACCGAGAGCTAACCGACATCACGCGATCAGTACAGAATAATTTCTGTTTCAGGTCATTTATGAGGCCGTTCCATTCCAAATTATTTCCCCCCATTTCCAAGCCTTTCTAAAGGCTATAACCTGCTTAAGAATTGAGCCTCCTGCTCTCCTAACAATCCATTCCATCCATTGAATCAAATTAAAACAAATGATTACTAATTTAGAATTAACCAACCCAAATCCCAAAATCAATATCTAACATGCCAGACCCCAAATCAGAACAGGCTTGGAATTAAGATAATCTAACATGAAAACAACATCAATCAATAGGAAACAATACTGACATATGAATTAAAAATTGTATATCTACTTACCTCAACCAAGAAGAAGATAGAAATGGGTAAAACTCGAGGAGAACTCTTTCACCACAAAACCCACGAATCTAACCCACTCAAGTACAACCTAGAACGCAAAGGAGAAAAAAGAAAGAAAAAGATCAAGAATAGGCTACATCTAAACCGAAAGGAATATGATTGAAAAGATGAAGTTGTGAGAAATCTTACCAAATCGACACCAAAAGAAAGAAGAGATCGAGAGGATGAAGATTAGCGGTTCGGATATTCGAGAATGATCTTCCGGGCTAGAGTTTTGGGCTTGAGAAAGGAAGAGGAAGAAATGGGGGCTGCTGTAATTTTTGTTCGTTGCAGGGAATGATTAAGGAATTAGGGTTAATCCCTTCTTAAGAAGAAGAGAGGGAGGAAAAGACTAAATTGCCCTTGAGTGGGTCTGGTGAAGAAATGGACCACTTGGAGGGTTTCTAATCGTCGGATCGCGACGAGTCAGAAGACAAAAATCATTAGCGCGACGAAACCTTTCCAACGAACCCAAAAATCATGGCGTTTGGAATATTTAGGAAAAACATTCAATTTTTCCTAAATTGGAAACTATCCCCCTGCTAGGAACAAACGAACTTGGAATCGCACGAAACTTCCTAGACACTATTCTAATCCTAAAAGAAACTCGCTCAAGATCTAAAACCACTTAAATATCTAAAAATATAATTAAATAAAATAATTACTAATTAAACGGGTCAATGGGCCTACTATTGGGCCCAACTGACCCAATAAGATCACTGACTTTACAAGCTGCTTGAAGATAATTGTTTGTCAATTATGGACAAAAAGGGAGAGAATAATGTATCTAGGGGAGAAAACAAGCAAAGATCCATAGATGCTGATTTTTTTTTGGGTTGAAAACTCATTGTATTTTGGGTTTTTCACTTGGGTAAATCATTTGTTGTTCTAGGGAGTTTTGTCCATGAATTGCCAAAGGGGGAGATTGTTAGTATTTTTATGTTGGCTAATTCATGGGTTGGACAAGACTCTAGGTCAATTGAGTTGTATTTCCTAATTTATTTTAGAATGGACTGTGGTTATGTCGCCAGAAGGGCTGAAGCAAAAAATAGAAGAAAACAAGAAGACCGGGCGAATTCCCCCATGTCCAATCGATCGGAGCCTCAGTTCAATCGATCGGATTGTAATCGCGCCCAGTTATTTGGGTGATCCGATCGATTGGATGCACTATCCGATCGATCGGACAGGCGCGCAGAAACGGGAAAGTCTCCTAAACTAATTTGGAATTGTTTCTCTTTGAGACTATGTTTCCTACTTTGAGTCATATTTGTGTTCTAACTAGAAGGCACGAATTTGGGGCTATAAATAGGGCGTTGCTCTCAACCCTAAAGTGTGTGTGTGTGTGCGCACATGCATATTGAAGATTAGAAACACGACTCTCATTATTCTGAGTCGGAGATATCTTAGAGAGAGTTTATTCTCTAGAGCCATTGAGAGATTGTTCTGAATGGTTGCTCTAGAAGGTCATTGTTGCTTTTGCTTTCTAAAGGAGAAGATGGTTCATCTTGACTGGCAAGGTGCGAGGAGATCAAGTAAGGAGAACGGGGCATGGTGGATGTCGTGTCAATGGATTCTTTGCAAGAACAACTACAGTCCTTAGGTCGAGGTATAGACTCAGGGAAATGAGCTGTGAGTATATCTTGTAACTGTTCATTATTTCTCGATTTGTAGTTTGTGGTTTTTCTCCCAAGATAGGGTTTCCACGGTAAATATTGTGTCTGCCTTCTTGTGGCGTGTGATTGGTAGATAGCTAGTTCTAGATTGTCTGGTTGATTTTTCAGCTGTGTATTGATTGGTTAAATTAGATCTAGTGATCCATTCTGGTAGCCCCAAAAAAACCTTCATAAACTTTATGTTACTTATGCTTAAGTGCACTTCCTTGACAACACATTAACACTAACGAATAGAAAACATTTCTCATGACTTAAAAAATCTAAACTGCTCTCGAGCAACTAAACATCAACTTGAAAAACTCAACATACACTTCTCCATTTCACAAGGTTGTGAAGTTCAACTTTCATAAAAAATAAAAAACAGCCCCATATAGCATCTAAGATCCATAAGTTGCCGCAGTGTAATTGTGTGGAGTTGCTCTAGAAATAGAGGCTTGTTAGCAGACAGTTGATTAGATACATGATGCATGGTTGGTCGACGTTGTGGATCAGCACTCAAGCATGCAAGTGCCAACACCAGTGTCAAAACCACTTCCTTCATCTCCTGATCATTGGGTTGTGGGAGCCGTTGGTCAAACACATCCTTCAACAGTATCTCTTCGCCCCCAGATGTTAGAAGTGATGAAATGAGTTCACCCGGATGCATTCCCATTATCACTTCTAATGAATTAACACCAAAGCTATAAACATCACACTTTTCTGTCACCCTCATTGTGTAAGCAAGCTCTGCATGAAAAGGTCAAGTTATGAATTATTAACAATGAACCCTTACGGGATAAAAAAAAAAAAAGAAAAACCTTTTTTAACTATGCTGAATATCTTGATGCATGGAGAGAATGAGCTAAGTTCAAAGAACATAAAATAATAGTAATATAGCTTCGTTTTTTTTTTTCCTTGTCTTGTAAATACTCATGCACGTACCCACACCCGGAGATTCTTAACCACTTAATCCGAGATTAGCTTATATATATTGGATGTGGATTATATTAGGCTAAACTTATTATTTGATTAGGTTTCCTATTTTTTTAATTAATGAGATTTCTTGATAATGGTGTGATTAGGTTTTCTATTTTGAGTCAATATATTTGGTTATACTCTTTTAAATAGTTGTTAGCTATTTTAATAAAATCACTTAAAAAACTTGACGAGACGTACCGTATAAACTTTCGTGGACAGGATTCATTTCATTTTTCTAGGATGCATGGAAGTTAGATAATCATATTCTATCAAAATGGAGATTTTTTTTTTGCCACTTATCATTTCCTTTTAGCCCCTTGGAGAAAGGCATGGTTAGAAATATTGAGAAGCATATTTATATATATTTATTTTTTTGTCTCTACTAACTAGTTGAGGTTTTGGAATTATTGGTTAGCGGATGAAGGAATTTAGTATGGTACTGGAGCCAACTAGGTTGTGAGTTTGAATCCCGGTAAAACTATACGGCGCTAAAATGTGCTTGTTGCGAAATGTGCATGAGTAATGCTACCTGGACATACTTTTTGGCATGAATATTGGACAAACCACTATGTTACCCCTTGAATATCAGTGCCAAAAAGTATGTTCAAGTAGACTTTTTGAATGTGCATTGACCATGTTCCACCTGAGGGGGACTGATAAAAAGTATTTCCATTGCCTCTACTAATGCCTCGAGGTTTCGGTTGAATTGCTTAGCAGATAAAATTTAATAAGAACTTCAAAGGGGTTGGACCATTAGAGAGGCGATAGACGAATGAGTAAACTCCAACAACACATGCAGGAAAGAGGATTGCCTGCCAGTAGAGGGGGAAGGACTGATAAGATTGGTTCTGTCTGTTGGAAAAATGGCTAAGAGCACCATTATTTTGGTCAACTTTGAGCCACAAATAAAGTGGGACCCCCTTATCATTTTAGGTGGGAATACATGAGAATGTAATCGACTCCTTGAGTAGATTAAGGACATGTATTGGGTTGCTCTAATCCATTAAGGAGTGAATGAGAAATGGCCTCCTAAACACCACACGCGCGCGCCCCGCACCGGGCCGAGCTCACGCGCAAGTTGGGCCTGGTTCGGCCTACTACCCATTTCGTATTTTTTGGAGAAGTTTTATTTAAATAAAAAAATATCTTTTTACAAATGGGATGTGTCCATTCGCATATGAAAGAGTGTGTCCATTCGCATATGAAAGGATGTGTCCATTCGTATATGAAAGGGTGTGTCCTTTCGCATATGAAAGGGTGTGTCCAAAGAGAAGCATCTGTTCAATGAACAAATGCAACCCCATGAATAGACATGAAACATGCTATAAATATCATCTTGTCCATGCGTTCTTGCTCATTCCATTCACTGCAACTGCATTGCATTTGGGTCATCAGTCTGAGTCAAGAGAGAGTTCTACTGCACGATTGGTTCGCCTGTTACATAGTTTGTAGTGCTGTTACTGTGTGGATCGATCATTGTATCCTGGGAGACAAAAGCCATTGAAGCTCGTAAGCACCGTTGCAGGGGCGAAATTTGTCTTAAGGACATGTGTTAAACACTAGCCTTGATCAACTTCTTCTGTGAGTTTTTCGACTTCATAACTTCTACAACAATACTCTGTTTCCGCTTTCAAACAATAAGTGGATTTACGTTTTTTATTACATTCTGTAATTCTACTTAGTTGTTGTTTGCTTCACTGTTGTGCAAATCTGTTTCCTAAAATACTGATCTATTTTTGTATGTACTCGGACCAACACTGTCTTCGTTGGCAGTGGGTCAATCTTTATCAAGGACCCACGGATCAAAGGCTGAGCAGTTTTGTGAGAGATGGGATACCCAAGCATAGGGCTATCCCATTGTTGTCAACTCTAAGTGGTCTTAAAGTCAAGCATAGCTAGTCTTCTCCACCTCACCCGTGCAATGCTTTAAGCCCTTGTAGATGCGATAACCTAAGGCCCTTTATTCCAAATGGCTTTTATATGATTTGGTAAACAGAAAGTGTGAAGAAAAAAACTAGACCACCATTGAGGGCTTGTTTGCCTACTTTGGCTTTGGACTCCTTAGAATTTATAGTAAAGTGGGTCTTAGGAAGTAATATTAAAGAGGTGAGGACTAAATGATATTAGTCCGGAGAGGTAGACAGGACTCTCGCTTTCTTAGTAATTAATTCACAAGGATAATGGCCAAATAATTATTTCCCATCAAAATGCATATGCAGTCTATTTGGATCGCGTTTCGTTGATCTTTGACCACATTGATAGGAAGACATTACTCTGAATTCATAGGAATTGAATGTAGATCAAACAAACTTTACCTACGCACTTGCATGAGATTGGAATACTAAAACTGAATTTAACCCGGATTAGGATCTTACCAAACCTACCGGGTCTGTGTATCAATTTATACTTCGAACATAAAAGCATGAGGTAGACTTCCACGTGATAAAAGGGACCTCAGAGTAACAAATAAAACAGAGGAAAGCAAGTGACACATCAAAATCTACTTATTGTCACAACTAGCATGAAGCTGGTAAAAATGTTCGCATATATTGATATATTATCATAAAATTATACTTAAATAAGATTTGTTCCTCAGAGTAACTTACTAAAAAAGATGGAAAAGTTGAGTGTAGACAACATATTGGAAAGAAAAATTAAAGTGGGAAAGAATAAAAATAGAGCAGCATACCTGGGGCTACATATCCATAAGTGCCAGCCAGCATGGACCAATTTGATGAATCAGGCTTCAAAAGTGTAGCCGTTCCAAAATCAGATATGGAAGCCTCAAACTCCATGTCCAACAAAATATTGTTGCTTGACAAGTCACGATGAACAATGGGAGGATTGCAATCATGATGCATATATGATAGGGCGTGGGCTACACCTCTTATGACCTTCATCCTCTTCCTCCAATCTAAATTCACCGCTTCTTCCTCATTGCTCAGACAAATAGCTAAGCTTCCCTTCTCCTTGTACTCATAGATTAGATACGAGCATCGAGAATGGGAGCAAAAGCCATAAAGCTTGACAATGTTGCGATGTCGAATCTCAGTTAAAGCCTGTATCTCATTTCTGAAACTTCTTTGATCCACCACCTCACCATCTTCTAGTGAGTGAAGCTTCTTTACAGCTACCACTTGGCCTGTTGGAAGATCTGCCTTGTAAACTCTTCCATATCCTCCCTCCCCAATGCAATATTTATCATTGAAACCCTCTGTTGCTTTGATGATGTCTTCATACACAATCTTCCCGTCATAATTCCATATAGAAAATAAATCTCTATTGCACATTTCAAGGACTACTTTCTTAGTCTTTGTCGTTCTCCAACGGCATATAAAAAAAATGCAGAGAGAAACAGATACAAGACATATTGCCCCCACGAGTGGAATGATGATGGTAATCACAAACTTGTTGCCTCTCTTACCTTCAACTTCATTTATGAGAGATGAATTGCAATGAGGTAGACCTTTTACTCCACCGCACAAACCTTTGTTTCCAATAAACGCCTCCAACAGAGCTTCTTGAAAAGCAGGGGTAACGGGAAGGGGACCCTCCAGATCATTGTACGATAAGTCAACCGAGACCAAACTGGACATCCCTTCCAAAGAAGTTGGAATTAAACCAGAGAGCATATTGTGAGAGAGATTTAAGCTTTCCAACATGCGTAGCATTGAAAGATGTGGTGGTATCTTTCCAGTTAACATGTTGTGACTGAGATCTAATGCAATCCTCAAGTTTGCTAGGTCACCAATTTGGAATGGAATTCTCCCATTCAAAGAATTTTTGCTTAAATTCAAAACTTGGAGGTTGGAGCAATCTCCTAATTGTTCTGGTATGAGCCCACTTAATTTGTTGTTTGATAGATCCAGAACATCCAAATTGGATAATTTCCCAACTTCATGCGGTATAAAACCTGCAAGCTGATTACCCTTTAAAATCAGCTTATTTAGTGAGGATAAAGTCCCCAAATCCTTTGGAATCGCTCCAAACAAATTGTTTGAGGACAAATCAAGTTCTTGTAACTTAGCCAACTTCCCAATTTCAGATGGTATCATTCCAGTAATATCATTCTCAGCAATTTTAAACGCGGTCAAATTTTGACAATCTCCCCAATTTGGTGAGAGCTCTCCATAAAGTTTGTTGAAGCTCAAATCAATGTATGATAAATTAGGATGCACTCCAAAGGCCTCAGATATATGTCCAGTGAGCTGATTTTTGTCAAGCCGAACTCTTTGTAAGGTTCCACAGTTTCTCAAGCTAGAGGGAACAGGGCCAGCAAAGTTGTTGTAATATACTTGAAAGCGTACAAGTGATCCATGCAGGCATACTTCAGGTAATTGACCAGACAAGTTGTTGTAACCCAAGTGAAGGTCTCGCAAACTTGTTAAGTTTGTAATTTCTTGAGGTAGTGGTCCGGAAAACCGATTTTCAGTCAGAGAGAGGAAGGTTAGGTCCTTTAAATTACCAAAAGATGGAGGAATTGGACCTGTAAGGCTGTTTGAGGCCATCGATAATGATTTTAGATTCTTGAGATTTCCAAGCTCTGCTGGGATTGAGCCAAAAATTTGATTTTTTGATAGCACCAGTTCACTGAGCTCGGTCAGATATTCCAATGAGGAAGGGATAGAGCCAGAAAGTTGATTTTCGCCCAGGTTTAGCGAAGTTAGCTTTGTCAAGTTTCCGATTTCTTGTGGGATTGAGCTAGAAATTTTATTCCTAGATAGCACCAGTTGTCTGAGCTCTGTTAGATTTCCTAATGAGGAAGGGATAGGACCTGACAGAAAATTGTTTTGCACTTGTACAACAGCTAGCCTTTTCAAGTTTCCAATTTCTTGTGGGATTGAGCCTGAAATCTGATTTCGATAGAGGTACAACAAGGCTAGATTTGTTGCGTCTCCCAAAGAGAGGGGGATTGGACCTGTTAACATGTTATAAGAGAGGTCTAGTTGATACATGCTCTTGAGATCTCCTATCTCTCCAGGGATTGGGCCTGAAAGTTTGTTTCCTTGTAGGTGCAAGACAGAAAGATTAGTTAATCTCCCAAAAGTAGAAGGAATGAAACCAGTCATGATGTTATTGGATAAGTCGAGAAAATTAAGTCTTTTCATGTTTCCTATTTGGTGGGGAACGTGGCCAGAAATTTTATTGTAACTTAGACCCAGATCGGCTAGCATGCTTAAATTTCCCAATGATGGAGGGATTGAACCGCTTATTTGGTTATTGTGCAAGTGAAAGACATTGAGGTTGGTGAGCAGGTCTATTTCAGAGGGAACTTTTCCATTGAGCTGATTGTTATGAAGTCGAAGATGGGTAAGTCTGGTCCAATTGGCAAAAGGGCCAGGAGATATTTCACCAGTTAAAACATTGTCAGAGATGTTGAGCACGAAAATATGAGTGAGATTGGCCAGTGAGAGTGGTAACACACCTGAAAGCTGATTGATAGACAAATCAAGGAATACGAGTTGGAAAGCAGCGCCTATTTGGTTCGGGATGTTTCCATGGAGTGCATTGCGGCTGAGGTCGAGATGGACAAGGTTTGACAAGGAAGAGAAGCTAAACTCATCAAGCTTACCTTGCAGACTACAATTGCTAAGGTTTATTGTTGTCACCTTTCCGCGACCATTGCATGTAATTCCAGTCCAATTGCACGGAGAGCCATTGACAGTGGGGAGTGACCATGATTGGAGAGCTTGCTTTTGGAGGAGACTTCCTTTCCACTTGAGGAGAGCTTCAGCTTCTTGCGTCTTAGATGGCGCCGCTTCAGCATTGCATTTGCCAGACAAGGAATTGAACATGATCATCACAAGCAAGGAAAGGAGAAGAGAGAATGATTTCTCAGTAGCCATGTTTGCTGGGTGGTGTTGTAACTGTGTCTGGGTCATGACCCTTTTATAATCAATTAATATTCAATACAAAGATGACGGCCATTTGGGGTCATGACTGATCATAACGACTCGTAGATGACGGGGTAACCGGTTGTGTCCAAGTCCACTCCAGTAGTTTTCTAAATTTTTTTGAAAAGTCGTTTTAGTATGAAGTCCTCTCCTGTCATCACAGCCATTTGGGGGGTGGGCCGGGACTTAGATTTCTTTTTCCACTTCTATTATAATCTATAACAAACTAATCCTAACAAGATAATCCTAATATATTCTCTAACAAGAAGATGTAAAATTGCGTAGATTTGTTGTTGAAGATAAATGAATCAGTGGAAATACTAGAAATAAAATGAGGAATGAAAGAAGGAAATAAAAATGAAAAGATATACAGAATATAGAATGGCAGAAGGAATAAGGGGACCTTTAACTTCTCTCTCTTCCTTTTTTTTTTTTTATCTTCTGATGCTAAAACTCATGTTTTCTGTTTTTCAAGCCAGATAGTGGGGTGCACTTTATATTTCGAAACAGCTCAAAATCCATGTGCAGTCAATATGCATTTGGCCATGCCTTGTTCCGGTTTATCTCGCTGTTAGAATAAGCGTATGTGTAAAATAAAAACTTGAACTCAAATATATGAGGGAGCAAATCATGGATGCCCAACAGGCAGATGGAAAAGACAAATGGAGGCAACATATTAGCTCTCATGATGCCATGTTTATAATCAGTAACATCAAAATCTTAAGGTGGTCGTGAATGACCGAGCAATTTATATCAACAATGTTAACGGCCTAACAAACAAATTAAAGTGGAGAGCCAGCAGGTCTACCTACATGCCTTTTCAGGATTGATGTTTCATGTGGGAGATGCTTGTTTGCAAAGATTTCATAGGAATTGAATACAAAGAAATCCATGATGATCAAATGAGTTCTTGTTAGAATATTAAATTAATTCAAATGTTATGCTGTGTCATTTACTATCTTTGAATAAGTCTTTGGTTGAAGAAGTTTGTAAACGTGTCTGTGTTAGTTCTATAGACTAGGTGTGTACGGGACACTTGCCGTTTCAGTAACTCCGTTAGTTCTCCAGAGTAGGTGTTCATGGGACACCTGTCCCTTTATTGTTAGCTATCTTTATCTATTTAAGTGGTCCATGTAAATGATATGGGATGATCAATGAAAAGGTTTTCTATTCCTATTCGTTACTGTGCATAACTCTCCACTTTCACTTTACTCTATGTGTGTGTGCAACAGTCTATTCACATTTACTCTGCCAACATCCAACATTATTTGGTATCAGAGCTGATCGTTGAGTTTACTCTATCTGCAAACCTGTCTGCACAAAGATTCTGAAGGTGTGTGCTGCAAACAAAAAAAAAAAAAAAAAAACAGAGAGTAAGGAATGGCCAACAACAATTCTGTAAGTATTTCTCAGCCATTGGTTCCCATTTTTAAAGGTGATAATTATCAGTTTTGGAATATCAAAATGAAAACCTTGTTTATTTCATATGATTTATGGGATTTAGTTGAGAATGGCTTTCCTGAATATGACACACAAGAAGGAAGAGTTACTGCAGCCCAAAAAAATGAGATGAAAGAAAATAAAAAAAAGGATGCAAAGGCCTTATTTTACATCCAACAAGCTCTGGATGAGACCATCTTTCCTAGGATAATGGGAGCCACCACATCAAATGAAGCATGGGAATTGCTTCGAGATGAATATAAAGGATCAAGTCAAGTTGTTAACTTGAAATTACAAACTCTTCGCCGTGAGTTTGAGACCTTGTTGATGAAAAATTCTGAGTCTATTCCGGGATTTTTCACAAGAGTTACAACCAATGTGAACCAAATTAGGTCTCTTGGTGAGGACCTAAGTGATCAAAAAATTGTTGAAAAAGTGTTAAGAAGTCTCACTCCCAAATTTGACCATGTTGTTGCTGCTATTGAAGAATCCAAGGATTTATCTACATTGTCTTTGAATCAACTAATGGGTTCTTTGCAAACACATGAAGAGAGGTTGAATAGAAATGCAGAAAAGCCAACTGAGCAGGTTTTTCAAACAACACTTGATTTGAAAAAGGGGTCAAGTGGTAATGCAGGGGCAAGCTCCAACCAAAGGCAAACTAGCCAAGGACATGGACGTGGACGTGGAAGGCGAAATTTTCGTGGAAGAGGCCGAGGAAGAAACATGCATGATGGAAATGAGAGAAACCGCAATAAAGGTAATTATGAACCTCCTCAATGTTACAATTGTAATAAAAGAGGTCATATTGAAAAAGACTGTTGGTACGAAAACAAGTCCTCAACTGTGCCTCAATGTTCAATTTGTAATAAATTTGGACATGAAGAAAAGGATTGTTGGCATAAAAATAAAAATCAAGCAAATTTTCATGAAGAAAAGACAAATGATGAAGTTGAGGAAAATTTATTTCTCTCATGTTTATCTGCAAATGCTGAATTTGTTGGAGATATTTGGTTTCTGGATAGTGGATGCAGTAACCACATGACAGGTGATAAAACATTATTTGTTGAGATGGATGAATCGGTTAAGTCTCAAGTCTTGATGGGAAATGATAGTCAAGTCCAGGTGCAAGGCAAAGGTATTGTCTCTGTGAACACCAGGTCAGGTACAAAGCTCATTCACGATGTTATGTATGTACCAGGTTTGGCTCAAAACTTGATTAGCTTGGGACAGTTAATGAAAAAAGGGTATTATGTGGTTTTTGATGAGGATAAATGCATGATGTTTAAAAAGAAGAATATGGAGTTAATCATGACAGTGAAAATGACTCAAAATAAAATGTTTCCTCTCAAAATTTCCGATCTTACCCTCAACGCATTCAAGTCTGTGGAGTGTGATAATTCTTGGCTTTGGCATAAAAGATATGGGCATCTAAATTTTTATGGTTTGGATTCACTGTATAAACAAAACATGGTTGTTGGCTTACCTGTTGTGCATCATGGTGACAAAATGTGTGAAGCATGTATTTTTGGAAAACATCATCGAACCCCTTTTCAAGCGGGTAAATCTTGGAGGGCTAATCAACCCCTAATGTTGGTCCATGCTGATATATGTGGCCCTATGCGCACAAATTCACTTGGTGATAGCAAATATTTTTTAATATTTGTTGATGACTGCACAAGGATGATTTGGGTGTATTTTCTTAAGAAAAAATCTGAAGCTCTTTCTTGCTTTCTACAATTTCGAGCATATGTTGAAAAACAAAGTGGGTTCGTACTGAAGACATTAAGAACTGACCGAGGGGGTGAATTTACATCAAAAGAGTTCCATATGATTTGTAGAGATGCAGGAATAAGAAGAGAACTCACTGCAAGTTACACTCCACAACAGAATGGAGTCGCGGAGCGGAAAAATCGAAGCATTGTAGAGACCGCAAGATGCATGTTGAAAGAAAAGGGGCTCCCAAAAAGCTTCTGGGCGGAAGGAGTATCTACAGCGGTTTATTTGCTCAATCGCTCTCCTACAAAGGCAGTCAATGAAAAAACACCATATGAAGCATGGTTTGGGAGAAAGCCAAATGTAAGTCATTTCAAAGTCTTTGGTTCTATAGCTTATTCTCATATTCCCTATGAAAAAAGGCACAAGCTAGATGACAAAAGCATTAAATGTGTTTTTGTGGGCTATAGTGAAGAAACTAAAGGCTATAGACTTTATGCTCCTCAAAACAAGGCTTTATTTATTAGTCGTGATGTGATCTTTAATGAAAATGATGCATGGAAGTGGGACATTGATGTCAATCAATACCCTCTAATTATTGAAGAAGAAGAAACATCATCCTTTGATTCACCACCTGATGCTCAATTAAGTCCGACTGGATTCACATCGTCGGAATCACCTCCTAGAAAGGTAAGAAGTCTTGTTGATATTTACCAGTCATGTGATTTTGTATGCTTTGCTTCTGAACCTGCTTGCTTTGAAGATGCAGTGAATGAAAAAAAATGGCATGATGCCATGAAAGTTGAAATGAATGCCATTGAAAAAAACAAAACATGGAGATTGGTAGACTTACCACCAGATAAAGAGCCCATTGGGCTCAAATGGATTTTCAAATCCAAGTTTAATGCTGATGGGTCTTTGCAAAAACACAAGGCCCGTTTGGTGGCAAAAGGGTATGCACAAGTTCCAGGAGTAGATTTCTTTGAAACATTTTCTCCTGTTGCTAGAATTGATACCATTAGAACTATTCTAGCTATGGCTGCTGAAAAAGGATGGAAAATTTTTCAATTTGATGTCAAATCCGCATTTTTAAATGGTGAATTGCAAGAGGAAGTGTATGTTGAACAACCCCCTGGGTTTGAAATGAAAGGGTCTGAAAAAAAGGTGTACAAATTAGAAAAGGCTTTGTATGGGCTCAAACAAGCTCCACGAGCTTGGTACAGCAGAATTGACAAATATTTTATGGGCCGAAATTTTCAAAAAAGTGAAAGTGAGCCAACCCTTTATGTGAAAGTACAAGGTGTGGATGAAATTCTCATAGTATGTTTATATGTTGATGATATGATATTTACTGGTAACTCTTCAAAATTGATTGAAGAATTCAAGAAAAATATGATGGCTGAATTTGAAATGACAGATTTGGGTTTGTTACATTATTTTTTGGGGATGGAAGTTATTCAAGACTCAAATGGTATTTTTCTGCATCAAGGAAAATATGCAAGAGACTTGTTGAAAAGGTTTCGTATGTCAAATTGCAATCCAGCTAAAACACCCATGAATACAGATGAGAAGCTTATGGTAGAGGATGGAATTGAAAAGGCAGATGCAAAAGAATTCCGAAGCATGGTTGGTGGCTTGATTTATCTCACACATTCAAGGCCAGATATAATATTTTCAGTGAGTTTGATTTCAAGGTTTATGAACAGTCCAAGTAAAGCTCACATGGGTGCAGCCAAGAGAGTTCTACGATATATTCATGGAACATTGGATCTTGGACTCAGGTATAAAAAATCAAATACTTGTACACTTGTCTCTTATACTGACAGTGATTGGGCTGGTTGCGCAGATGACAGGAAAAGTACTACAGGCTATGGGCTTAGTCTTGGGTCTGCATTGATATCATGGGCTTCAAAAAAACAACAAACTACTGCACTTTCTACAACTGAAGCTGAATATATGGCGGCAACAAGTGCAGCTTGTCAAACTGTGTGGGTGAGGAGGATTCTAATTGACCTGAAGCAAAAGCAAAAAGAAGCTACAATTTTATTTTGTGACAACAAGTCAGCAATTGAATTGACAAAAAATCCAGTCTTCCATGGAAGAACAAAGCATATTGAAGTCCGGCATCATTTTATTAGAGAGCTTGTGGCCAAGAAAGAAATAAAGCTGGAATACTGCAGCACGGAGGAACAAGTTGCTGATATTTTCACAAAGGCTCTCTCAAGAGAAAAGTTTTTCAAATTACGAAGAATGCTCGGTGTTGAAGGCATTTGAATTAAGGGAGAGTGTTAGAATATTAAATTAATTCAAATGTTATGTTATGTCATTTACTATCTTTGAATAAGTCTTTGGTTGAAGAAGTCTGTAAACGTGTCTGTGTTAGTTCTATAGACTAGGTGTGTATGGGACACTTGCCGTTTCAGTAACTCTGTTAGTTCTACAGAGTAGGTGTTCATGGGACACCTGTCCCTTTATTGTTAGCTATCTTTATCTATTTAAGTGGTCCATGTAAATGATATGGGATGATCAATGAAAAGGTTTTCTATTCCTATTCGTTACTGTGCATAACTCTCCACTTTCAGTTTACTCTATGTGTGTGTGCAACAGTCTATTCATATTTACTCTGCCAACATCCAACAGTTCTAACGTAAGCAGTTGTGGGTTGAAGGCTAGCTATAAGGTAGCCATGTAGATACAACTCAACTCTTACCACTACTAGAATATTGAGCTTTGGCGCATGAGGAAGCGGGCGGCCGCTTGGGGCGGTCGCAATTAGCACCATTAGCGGCCGCCAAAATCACCATTAGCGACCGCTTAAGGCGGTCGCTAAAAACCTCACTAATAAACCGCGCCATCCCCCTTTTCCCTTCCCACTTTTTTTTCCTCCTTTTCCCCTCCCGCGCTCGATCTGCTCTCTGCTGCTCCCGCGATCTGCCCTCACGCCGCGATTTCGCCGGAGCCGCCTGCGCCGGAGTCGCCTGCGCTGGAGCCCCGCCTGCGCCGGAGTCGCCTCCCTCCCTCCCTCTCTGTATTTATCTCTCTATTTCCCTCAGTCCCTCTCCCTGTCGCTCTGCATCTCTCCCTCTCTCCCTCCCTGTCCCGTGCGCCGGAGCCACCGCCGGAAATCTCTCCTGTGGGTCCCTGTTCCGGAGCAGCCCATCCCTCCCTCTCTCTATTTCTCTCTCTATTTCCCTCAGTCCCTCTCCCTGTCGCTCTGCCTCTCTCCCTCTCTCCCTCCCTGTCCCGTGCGCCGGAGCCACCACCGGAATCTCTCTCTGGGTCCACGGTCTCTCTCTCCCCATCCCTCCCTCTCTCTATTTCTCTCTCTGTCCCTCACTCCCTATCGCTCTCCCTCTCCCCTCTCTCTCTGTTTCTCTCTCTCTCTCTCTCCCTTCCTCCCTGTCGCTCTCTCCCTGTCGCCCTATCGCTCTGCCTCTCCCCTCTCTCTCTATTTCTCTCCCTGTCGCTCTGCCTCTCTCCCTCTCTCCCTCCCTGTCCCGTGCGCCGGAGCAACCACCGGAATCTTCCTTGGGTCTCTGTTTCTCTCTCTCTCTCTCTCCCTCTCCCCCTCTCTTTATCTATCTCTCTCTCTCTCCCTTCCTCCGTCCCTCCCTCCTTATCTATCTCTCTCCCTCCCTCCCTCCCTCTCTCTATTTCTCTCTCTATTTCCCTCAGTCCCTCTCCCTGTCGCTCTCCCTCTTTCCCTCCCTGTCCCGCGCGCCGGAGCCACCACCGATAATCCCTCTCTGGGTCCCTGTTCCGGAGCCGCCCACGGTCTCTCTCTCCCCATCCCTCCCTCTCTCTATTTCTCTCTCTCTCCCTCACTCCCTATCGCTCTGCCTCTCTCCCTCTCTCTCTGTTTCTCTCTCTCTCTCTCTCCCTTCCTCCCTCTCCCTCTCCCTCTCTCTTTATCTATCTCTCTCTCTCCCTTCCTCCGTCCCTCCCTCCTTCTCCCTCTCCCTCTCGGACTGCACTTTGCCCGTGAATCTGTGCTGTGCTGCCTCCATTTCTAAACAGGTAATTTTTTTTTTACTGCTATTTTCCCTTGGTTTTTGTTTACATTTCAAGATAATGAGAAAAAAAAAACTGTTTGATATTGATTGTTGGTGTGATTGAATGCCATGTTCTTCCCTAATGGGATGATTTTCAGGACACTAATCTCTGCCATCTTCATCAACCACTGTCTTAGCTAAGAACTCTGAAATTCTAAAGTGATTTTTGTTTCGACTAGGCCGGTTAGCTTCTTTTGTAAAATCAGTCGAGCTGTATAAATTTTGAGCTAAACCATACAACATATTGGTCATATGAGAAGTTCAGATTTGTGGGGGTCCTAAAGAGGGGTACCAGGAGGAGTACCACCTCATATATCAGGATAGACGGTTCCAAATATTAAAAGAAAAATATATGATGGAGGCAGTAAATAGTGATTGGAAAACTAAAGAATGCATGGTTTTTTAGTTCATACATGGGTACCAAGATTTTGGTTATGGTGGAACTTCTTACATTATTAGAATTTTGGTTTGTACAACATGTATACGGAACTGCTTCTTGTTGCATTTGAGTTGAATAATTCTATTGATGTATTCCATTGATTAAGATAAAGGGCGACCGCACAAAAAGGGAAACATATGCTCTGTCCAGATTAGAATAAAAGGTAGAGAAAACAAAGGTTGAGAAAAAATGTCTTTTAGTACAAAATTCGCTTTAGGACAGTTTCACTACTTTATCTTGTGTTCTCCACACCCAAACTATGTTTTTATTTTTTATTTTTTATCATGACTTCTTGAGTTCCGGAGATAAAAACTTTTGTTCAATAGACCCACATGGTGTGTGTGTTTGATTAAATATTTATGAAATGAATACGTAGAATGACAAATATTGTGTTCAATAGACTTCTTGAATTGCTTACTGATAGTAGTGCTTTAATGTTGTAATGACAAATATTGTGTTAGTTTACATATATATGTGGTCTACACTATTCTTCTTTCTTCTTATTCTTTTATGATGGTAGCAATGAAATTGGAAACTTTTATTCATTTGCATGCATTATTGAAACGTAAACCCGTTCGAGAATTGTGTAAGACATCTGTTCGGTAATCCTTGACGCAACGGATTAGGTCTTTGACTTCATTCGTTATTCTTGTGATGTACCGAACAACTTTGTCGTATGCGAATCTTGAATTGTCCAGTTCGGACAGTTTGGGAATGCAATTATCCATTTTATACTCAATAGCTCATGCAAGTCCGATGTTAGATAGAGTTTCGGTTGATGTCCCATTGTTCTCTGGGTACATACATAGGTACAACTGGTGTTGTATCTGTGTCGTGTACTCGGAGAACCACGCGGACATGCTGCCGAAATTTCGTCTGACTAGGGGACGAAGCATTCGAGTTATTGAGTGCAAGTTGGATCGTGCATTCTCGAATGGGATAGGACCATCCACCCTTTAGTAAGTTGTTTGCAGTTTATGAATAAGTGACCTGCATGATGCACGATACCTAGAGCTAATTGTGCTTGCTCATTTTAGATTTCCACAGAAATAGTTACCGAGATGGACAAGAGATGGATTGATTTACCGAATAGGATGTCAAGGGAATATATGGAGGGGATTAACCAGTTCATGGAATTTACCAATGGGTTTGACAATGAGTTCATCAGTTGTCCATGTAGAAAATGTGCGAATCGGTATTATTACAAAAGAGAGTTTGTACGAGAGCATCTGTTTCTGAACGGATTCTTGAAGGAATACAAGAATTGGATAAGACATGGAGAAGAGTATGTTTCCTGTCGCATAGAGGAAAGAGATGAGATTCAGGTGGATGATATGGCAGAGACTGATCCGATGATCGCGATGCTAAATGATATTGCGTGCGGTTTGGCACCCGAATACACAAGCTATGAGACTGAGGGGGCGAGAGGGAGTAATCCTCGCTCCGGTGCCGATGAAGAAGCGCAGAGATATTTTGAAATTCTAGACGATGCACAGACAGAATTGTATCCTGGATGCAAGGATTTTAGTAAATTGTCCTTTATTGTTGAGTTGTTACATTTGAAGGCATTGAATCAGTGGTCTGACAAGTCCTTCGATATGCTCGTCCAGTTGTTGCATCGAGTGCTCCCATCTGGTGCAAAACTTGCCGAGTCTTACTATCAGGCTCGCAAGTTAACTGAAAATTTAGGCTTCACATATGAGACTCTGGATGCATGTCCAAACAATTGTATGTTGTTTAGGAAAGAGAATGCCCATCTTGATACGTGCATTGTGTGTCAGACTTCGAGATGGAAGGATGACGGGGTTGGTTACAATCGTCAGAATGATTCTACAACTGTTACAAATCGTGGCAAACTCGTGGCAGCAAAGCAAGCGAGATATTTCCCACTTAAGCCAAGGCTGAAGAGGTTTTTTTTGTCATCAAATATTTCAAAACTGATGAGATGGCATGCCGAGAATAGCAGGGACGATGGTAAGTTAACCCATCCAGCAGATTCTCCGGCGTGGAAAGACTTTGATCGGATGAATCCAGACTTTGCCTGCGATTGTCGCAATGTTCGGCTTGGTTTGGCTGCGGATGGTTTTAGTCCATTCAGATCCATGACTGGGGCAAATCATAGTACGTGGCCAGTTGTTTTGTTACCTTATAATCTCCCGCCGTGGATGTGTATGAAACAACCTTTTCTGATCCTATCCACACTTATTGATGGACCAAGAGGTCCAGGGGACAAGATTGATGTATATATGCAACCTTTGATCGATGAATTGAATGAATTATGGGCTGATGGTCTGATGACATTTGATGCCGAAAGCAATGAAATATTTAAACTCCGTGCCGCATTATTGTGGACAATCAACGACTTCCCTGCGTACGCTAACTTGTCAGGTTGGAGCACAAAAGGAGAGTTTGCATGTCCTTGCTGCAATAAGGAGAAGAGGTCAACTTGGTTGAAGCACGGCAGAAAATGGGCATACACGGGTCATAGACGTTTTCTACCTCCATTGCATAGGTTCAGGAGGGACAAAGTGTCATTTGATGGCACTCGGGAATATGGTCCAGCACCTCGAACAATGACGGGAGTTGAATTGTTGTCACAGCTCGAGCAAGAGAAAATACGTACTGTTTACGATTTTCAAGACTTACTGGCCCCCCCGCTCCCTTCTATTCCCGGTGCAAATAGAAGGCGAAGTCACAATTGGAAGAAAAAAAGTATTTTCTACGAGCTACCGTACTGGAAAGATAACTTACTGAGGCACAACTTAGATGTCATGCACATCGAGAAGAATGTCTGCGACAATATATTGTGGACCATCCTCGGTGTCCAGGGGAAGTCGAAGGATGGTGTCAATGCACGCCGTGACTTGGAAGAAATTGGCTTGAGAAAACCGTTGCACTTGCAGCTGAGAGAGTCCAACAAGGCATACATGCCTCCTGCACAGTACACGATGAGTAAAGATGAGAAAGATGTCTTCCTCTCCGTTCTGAAGGGTGTCAAGGTTCCTGACGGGTACTGTTCAAATATCGCTAAGCGTGTGAACATGAAAGAAAGAACATTACAGGGTTTGAAGAGTCATGACAATCATATTCTTATTCAGCAGTTATTGCCTATCTCCATACGGAATTGTTTGCCTAAGAATGTTGTAGCGCCGTTGATTGAAGTTAGTAACTTCTTCAGACAACTGACTTCTAGAGTTATACGGATTGATGAATTGAATAGTCTGCAAGAGAGGATTGCTGTGACATTGTGTCATCTAGAAAAGAATTTTCCACCTGCATTTTTCGATGTCATGGTTCACTTGACCATAAACTTAACCAGTGAAGCCCTACTTGGAGGCCCTGTCCAATTCAGATGGATGTATCTGATCGAGAGGTACATGAATACATTGAAGAGGTATGTTCGTAATAGAGCTCGTCCAGAGGCATCAATAGCTAAGGGGTATTTGATGGATGAGTGTACCAATTTCTGCGCAACATATCTTAATGATAATATTGAAACAAAGTTAACTAGGCCCTCGCGGATTAATGATGGTCCAGTTGGGGAGGGCACGCCATTTGATCTTAACAATATTGAGTGGATTCAAGCTCACCGGTGGGTGTTGTTCAACGTCCCATCTGTTGCGGCTTTGGCTCAGTAAGTTATCACTCATCCGTAAGACTAACTTGTCAATTCTATTGTTTAAATTATCATACTCGTCATTAAACACGTGTTATGCATCGCAGGGCACACATCGATGACCTTAAATGGGAAATGCCTAGTGCTACAGAGAATCAAATTCATCAGTCCCATTATCGGTCATTTCACGATTGGTTCAAGAACCATGTAAGTATTCATTCATTATGAGTAGTGTCACTTGCTACTGTCATATTACTTTCATGTAGTGATATTCTTTGATTACATGCATTGCGTAGGTGTGTAACTTACGAAGAACCAACGATCCTAACTTGACCGATGAAATGAACCAGTTAGCTGATGGTCCCTTTATAACGGCCCGACGTTACACAACTTGTGATGTCAACGGCTTTCGATTTCGCATCAAGGATGTAGATGAGAAACGAGCTACGCAAAATAGTGGGCTCGGTTGTCCATCCGTCGATGCTGGTTACTACTATGGCCGGTTGAAAGATATTGTTGAAGTTGTTTACAATCACGGGTTAAAATTTATATTGTTTAAGTGTGATTGGGTGGATCCCGTCCGAGGAGTGAAACTAGATAATTACCGGTTTACATTGGTAAATTTTAACAATTTGTTACATCGTGATGATCAATTAAGTGCCGAACCCTACATAATGTCTTCAATGGCGGAGCAAGTTTACTATGTCAGAGATCCGAAAGATCCTAACTGGCAGGTGGCAGTTAAAATGTCAAGGAGGGGAGTGTATCAGATTGAATGTGATGAGCCAGATATTGATGCATTCGCCCAACAAGTTCTTGACCAGAATGCAGTCATTCAACGTGATGAAGATGTTAATTGGGTTCGGGATACCATCGACGGAGATACAGTTGACTTACATGATCTTTGAATGGTAGGAAACTAATTCACCAATGTTAAACTTCAGTGTAAATAGTTTTTAAATGTTAATTTCAATTATCACGTTAACTATATGTTAATTTCATTTGACTTACCTGATCTTTGAATGGTTAAAAACATTTGAACAGATATGTCAGGAAGAAAGAGGAGAGATCGTCCGCGGACGATTGACGAGCTACTGCGCCAGGCCCAGGCCAGTACGTCATCGGGGGACCCTAGACCTACATCGGGATCTGCCCAGTCCAGTTCGATGGCCCCATCGAGTATGCCATCGAGCTCTCATCCGGTGCTAGCTACTGCGCCAGCTTCTACATCCCGGACTGCAGAGGCCGATACACATATTGGTATAAGTTTGTTTAATTAAAATATTTTATTTCTAACAAATTATATTATTTCAATTTAATTATATTATCTGTAATTTAAACAGATTCTGTGAGCACAGGCCCATCTACCAGCAGGGGTAGAGGCCCTGCTAGAGGGATCCGGGCTTGGAATTCCGGTCATCCCATTGACGTGTCCTTCGATGAGACGTACCACCCAGTGGGTCCGCATGCTCGGCAGCTTATCAGCCAGCTGGGACATATGGTCCGGGATCCACATGCATTTCCTTTGACCACACTTGATTGGGATGCATTCCCTGTGGAGGCACTGGATCGTATCTGGAGTCAGGTCAAGGTAATAATTTAACATTTCTCCGCATATATGAGGCAATTTAAGCCATAACTAAATGAAGCATTACCTGTCCTTTGCAGGACAATTTGAGGGCTTGTCCTGAGCTCTTCCGGCCAGTTTGCATGTCGAAGTGCCGGAAGATGTGGAAAGATCACAAAAATAAGATGAAAATGCAACATTGGAAGCCACACCAGGATGCCCCTGACATACTTGATCGAGTTCCGAGGGGCATTCTCCCGGATCAGTGGACTCAGCTCGTCCGGTACTGGACGAGCGAGGAGGCTCAGGTGATAAAGTTGTATATATATATATTTTCTAACGTGCATTTTATCGATTTATTATAGACTATCGTAACTAACAAAAATTAACTGATAAATATTGAAAACAGAGAGTGGCGGATACAAATGCGCGGAACCGCGCAATGCAGGGTCCGGCACACAGGTTGGGGACTCGACACATCACGCAAGTCCGCCACGAGGTGAAAAAGTTAGATCGTATATGTAATTTATAATTTTGTCATTTTGTATGCTATTATACTAATAAACTAACTCTCAATGAAACAGCTGCGTTCGAAGGGCGATCCGAGCGACAGGATGTCCGTTTGGATGCATTCTCGAGATCCTCGTCATCCAGAGGTTGCAGCCATCCTCGTAAGTTTTTATATTAAACCACATAAATTATTCGTTTATTACTATGTCCTGTTATGCATGATAATATATTAAATGAATTAACTACGCAGGCCCAGTATCAGTCACGCCTGGAGGAGTTGCCCGAGGAGGAGCGTAGTTTGCCATCACGGAGGGATGAGATATTCCAGTCCGTCGTTGGCCGGGACGGGCACGGATACACGCTCACATATGGGTCGGGCATTCCACGCTCGCACATCGCACGGGCGGAGTCATCCGATGCTAGCTCCTCCCAGGGACTTCGCCTCCGTACAGATGAGGAGGTTGAGGAGATGATGCAGTCCATGAAGGCAGCAATCAGGGCAGAGATGAGGGAGGAGATGAGGGCGGAGTTGGCAGCGCTGGAGGCTCGTCTATCACAGAGTCGCGGCCCGCCCACTTCAGACCCATCACCCACTACTCAGGTTAGTAACAAATAAATTTGTACATTTAAATTGTTAATTATGTCATTGATGTATCAAAATATTTATGTTATTTTTTTTTAAATTGTTTTAACTATATATTAAACAAGTACAGGCACCAGACGCTGGCAGCGGCTATAGAGCGAGACATGACTCGGTTGGAGAGGGCAGTCATGATCCCGCACGCTAGACTGATCCTGACTCGGTACAATTATTTTTTTTAATTCAAGATTTTAATTAGCCTCTGTATACAATCACTGAGCAAACGGGCTCCGGTGAGAGACATTCATTCGTTAATTGTATGTTAATCTTGCTTTTTTTTTTAATGCAGGATTGAAGAAAAATAGACGCAGAGAAACACTTATGCATGTAGTTTTTTTAAACAATGTTGTAGGTGTTGGAATGTTTAAACAATGTCTTTTTGAATATTTGTTTCTTTAAACAATGTTGTAGGTGAGAATATTTGAATATTTAATTTTTCATTAGCATTTGAATGTTGGTGGATAGTAGAATGTTAGCATGAATTTTTATCATTTGAATATTTAATTTTTCATTGGCATTTGAATGTTGTTGAGTAGTAGAATGTTAGCATTAATTTTTAATTTGCAATGGTAATGGTAAAGTGGAGGAAGAATAAGTTGGCAGCGTGCAGGGGTTGTGGCAGGATATGGACCTGTTTGAGACTCTTTCCTGTATGAAGGTAATTTTAAATACTTATTCTTTTATTTTATTTTATTTTATTTTATTTGTTTATTGTAATTTGTTCATTTTTTGTATTTTTTTTGTTGGATATTGAATAGTGATTAATGATTAAGTAATAGGCTTGTAAATGCTTTTTTGTATCCTACTAGCAGGTTTTATGTAGAATATTAAGGAGAAGAGGTGTTGGCTTCATTTGAATCCTTGATTTGTTTACAGTTTCATTTTAACATAGAATGCGGCAATAATTTATTTTTGGCTGTTTAATATTTGTTTTTCAGGAAAAAGAATGCTAAGCTCTTCTCTACATGTGCCCACAATTGTCCAACTTGATTTTGAAATACATTGTAAATGTGAGAAAACAAGGGAGGATTTCAGGTTAGAAAGATGTTCAAAGTCCATTTGTGTTCTTTCATCTCTATGCCTATGATGCATTTGAGCCTAAGATTCATCCTGCACTGTTGAGCTATTCTGGTTGCAATGTTTTCGTACTGTTTCATTGCACTTAGTTTTTTAAATGTTTTTTTATTTTAAACTGACCAATAGTATTATTCATTTGTATTTGATTAGTTGTCAATTGTGTCATCCAAGGTTGTGCAAGTGGATAAGTTGCGTAAGGCTGGACTCATTCAAGGTTGTTCATTGGAAAACGCCATTATTTGCAGGTTAGACAATCCATTTGCCTTTAACTTTATCTACTATCTTTGTGAAAACAATTAGGCTCGAAAACGGCCCGTCTGGGGTCCGGAACGGGAAACGGCCCCCGAAAAATTCCGAAACCGGCACGAGCACTTCGCTCGAGGGTAGAGTGACCTGTAGGAACTGACGGCTCGCGAATAGGACTCCCGGTTAGAGAATTACGAGCGAAAACATCGGATTTTCCAACACCTATGCTCGAAAACGGCCCGCCGGGGGTTCAAAACGAGAAACGGCCACCGAAAAATTCCGAAACCGGCACGAGCACTTCGCTCGAGGGTAGAGTGACCTGTAGGAACTGACGGCTCGCGAATAGGACTCCCGGTTAGAGAATTACGATCGAAAACATTGGATTTTCCAACACTTAGGCTCGAAAACGGCCCGTCGGGGGTCCGGAACGGGATACGGCCCCCGGAATATTTCGAAACCGGCAAGAGCACTTCGCTCGAGGGTAGAGTGACCTGTAGGAACTGACGGGTCGCGAATAGGACTCCCGGTTAGAGAATTACGAGCGAAAACATCGGATTTTTCAACACTTAGGCTCGAAAACGGCCCGCCGGGGGTCCGGAATGGGAAACGGCCCCCGGAAAATTCTGAAACCGGCACAAGCACTTCGGTCGAGGGTAGAGTGACCTGTAGGAACTAACGGCTCGCGAATAGGACTCCCGGTTAGAGAATTACGAGCGAAAACATCGGATTTTCCAACACTTAGGCTCGAAACGGCCCGCCGGGGGTCCGGAACGGGAAACGGCCCCCGGAATATTTCGAAACCGGCACGAGCACTTCGCTCGAGGGTAGAGTGACCCGTAGGAACTGACGGCTCGCGAATAGGACTCCCGGTTAGAGAATTACGATCGAAAACATCGGATTTTCCAACACTTAGGCTCGAAAACGGCCCGTCGGGGGTCCGGAACGGGATACGGCCCCCGGAATATTTCGAAACCGGCAAGAGCACTTCGCTCGAGGGTAGAGTGACCTGTAGGAACTGACGGCTCGCGAATAGGACTCCCGGTTAGAGAATTACGAGCGAAAACATCGGATTTTTCAACACTTAGGGCTCGAAAATGGCCCGCCGGGGGTCCGGAACGGGATACGGCCCCCGGAAAATTCCGAAAACCGGCACGAGCACTTCGGTCGAGGGTAGAGTGACCTGTAGGAACTGACGGCTCGCGAATAGGACTCCCGGTTAGAGAATTGCGATCGAAAACATCGGATTTTCCAACACTTAGGCTCGAAAACGGCCCGTCGGGGGTCTGGAACGGGATACGGCCCCCGGAATATTTCGAAACCGGCAAGAGCACTTCGCTCGAGGGTAGAGTGACCTGTAGGAACTGACGGCTCGCGAATAGGACTCCCGGTTAGAGAATTACGAGCGAAAACATCGGATTTTTCAACACTTAGGCTCGAAAACGGCCCGCCGGGGGTCCGGAACGGGAAACGGCCCCCGGAAAATTCCGAAACCGGCACGAGCACTTCGCTCGAGGGTAGAGTGACCTGTAGGAACTAACGGCTCGCGAATAGGACTCCCGGTTAGAGAATTACGAGCGAAAACATCGGATTTTCCAACACTTAGGCTCGAAAACGGCCCGCCGGGGGTCCGGAACGGGAAACGGCCCCCGGAATATTTCGAAACCGGCACGAGCACTTCGCTCGAGGGTAGAGTGACCCGTAGGAACTGACGGCTCGCGAATAGGACTCCCGGTTAGAGAATTACGATCGAAAACATCGGATTTTCCAACACTTAGGCTCGAAAACGGCCCGTCGGGGGTCCGGAATGGGATACGGCCCCCGGAATATTTCGAAACCGGCAAGAGCACTTCGCTCGAGGGTAGAGTGACCTGTAGGAACTGACGGCTCGCGAATAGGACTCCCGGTTAGAGAATTACGAGCGAAAACATCGGATTTTCCAACACTTAGGCTCGAAAACGGCCCGCCGGGGGTCCGGAACGGGATACGGCCCCCGGAAAATTTCGAAACCGGCACGAGCACTTCGCTCGAGGGTAGAGTGACCTGTAGGAACTGACGGCTCGCGAATAGGACTCCCGGTTAGAGAATTACGATCGAAAACATCGGATTTTCCAACACTTAGGCTCGAAAACGGCCCGTCGGGGGTCCGGAACGGGATACGGCCCCCGGAATATTTCGAAACCGGCAAGAGCACTTCGCTCGAGGGTAGAGTGACCTGTAGGAACTGACGGCTCGCGAATAGGACTCCCGGTTAGAGAATTACGAGCGAAAACATCGGATTTTTCAACACTTAGGCTCGAAAACGGCCCGCCGGGGGTCCGGAACGGGAAACGGCCCCCGAAAAATTCCGAAACCGGCACGAGCACTTGCTCGAGGGTAGAGTGACCTGTAGGAACTAACGGCTCGCGAATAGGACTCCCGGTTAGAGAATTACGAGCGAAAACATCGGATTTTCCAACACTTAGGCTCGAAAACGGCCCGCCGGGGGTCCGGAACGGGAAACGGCCCCCGGAAAATTCCGAAACCGGCACGAGCACTTCGCTCGAGGGTAGAGTGACCTGTAGGAACTGACGGCTCGCGAATAGGACTCCCGGTTAGAGAATTACGAGCGAAAACATCGGAGTTTCCAACACTTAGGCTCGAAAACGGCCCGCCGGGGGTCCGGAACGGGATACGGCCCCCGGAAAATTCCGAAACCGGCACGAGCACTTCGCTCGAGGGTAGAGTGACCTGTAGGAACTGACGGCTCGCGAATAGGACTCCCGGTTAGAGAATTACGAGCGAAAACATCGGATTTTCCAACACTTAGGCTCGAAAACGGCCCGCCGGGGGTCCGGAACGGGATACGGCCCCCGGAATATTTCGAAACCGGCACGAGCACTTCGCTCGAGGGTAGAGTGACCTGTAGGAACTGACGGCTCGCGAATAGGACTCCCGGTTAGAGAATTACGAGCGAAAACATCGGATTTTCCAACACTTAGGCTCGAAAACGGCCCGCCGGGGGTCCGGAACGGCAAACGGCCCCCGGAAAATTCCGAAACCGGCACGAGTACTTCGCTCGAGGGTAGAGTGACCCGTAGGAACTGACAGCTCGAGATTCTGACCCCCAGATTACTCGTATAGCTGAAATGTTGGTTTAACTTAAAACGTTAACTTAAAACTTAGAAAATCAGATTCGGAGGGCCCAAACCGAGACAATGGGCTCCGGTGTCTATGAAACTGGACGGGCACGAGCCCATGGTCATTCCGGACTTGCCGGAACTGACCGCTAGAGATTTCGACTCCCGAATTGCTTGTATAGTAAAATCGTAGGTTTAACTTAGAACTTAGAAAATTAGCCTCCGAGCGCCCAAACTGAGAAAACAGGCTCCGATGGCCGTGAATCTGGACGGGCACGAGCCCATAATCATTCCTGAATTGCCGGAACTGACGGCTCTAGATTCCAACTTTCTAATTGCTTATATAGTTGAAACGTAGGTTTAACTTTCAAAATTTTGCTCTTAATACTTGATTTTATTTATATTTAATTTTTATAATTAACTTTTACTATTTGTTTTCCTTTTTTGTCTTCAGGTTTCATCGCATCGGATCGATCACGGCACCCTTCCCAGCAAATATATTTGTTTTTTTTTTTTTTTAAAGTTTATTTGTAACGATTATAATTTGTTTAAACATTTGTAATGTTATAAATGTTTTTAATATAAGACTTTGTTTTGTTATTTGTATTTTTAATTGAATGTTATAGTTGTAGATATATAAACTGTTCAGGTACAAACATACTACAGGTACAAACAGCAGGATAAAAATTGAAAAATATAAAAAAAAAAAATTTTAAAAAAAATTTGGCATTAGCGACCGCCATGGCGGTCGCAAATGTAGGTTTAGCGACCGCACATGGCGGTCGTTAAAAGCCTAATGGGCGGCCGCAAATAATAAAAAAAAATGAGGAAAAAATTTAAAAAAAAAATCAAAACAGTATTAGCGACCGCTATTACAAACATTTGCGACCGCCAGTGGCGGTCGCTAAAAGTAATTTTCAGTATTTAGAAAATAAAAAAAAATAACATTAGCGACCGCCATTTATAACTTTAGCGACGGCTTATGGCGGCCGCTACAAGCGGTCGCGCTGTCGCTAAAACTATTTGCGACGACGTTTCCGCGGCAGCTATTTGGCGGTCGTTAAGCGGTCGCTAAAGAGTATTAGCGACTGCCACTTGACTTTTAGCGACGGCTAATGGCGGCCGCTAAAAGCCTGTTTTCTAGTAGTGTACTCTCTTAGGATTTGAATCATAGGTATTAATTTCTCATCTCTCTTTGATTTATCTTTTATTAAAGGTGAGATAATTGATGGTCATTTTTAGAAATTCATTTTTTGTTCAGCTTTAACCATTTTTACAAGTAGAAGTCTTCCCATTGAGTGTTCAAGAAGCAAAAAGACCGGCAGCCAAGACTCGAGGAGTCGTTCAAAACCAAGCATGCATCATAGGAAGACTGGCATTTCTAAGTCCCCTGGGGACCAGGGAAGACTGAGAACAGTCACCAGAGACTTAACAAAACTAGAAATGTCCAACTATATATCAGCATCACATCAAGTACGCGTTTTTGTAATTCGGCGGAAAGAAGAGACCCAAAACAAAAATTTGGCTGTCACGTGTGTAGGCATTAAAACTGGGCCGAGCTGTGCCGTGCCGTGCCGCCCACTGGCTGGCCCACACCCCTCTCCTTTTTTTTTTTTTTTTTTTTAAGTTGAAAATTTTAAACTAAAACTTAAAAATTTAACTGAAATAAAAACACAAACATTCGTTAAAAGAGGACATCAAATAGATTATATTTCTTTGAAATGAAGTTATAAAAATTTTAAAAAATACAAGTGTGAACACTATGATGAAATTCAAACTTTATGAGAAAGGAAAAAAAATTACAACTTTGAACACTATGATATATTCTAAAAGAAAAGAAGTAAGAATTACAACTTTATTACAAATGAAAAAAGTACATTCGGAAAAAATGTTACAACATGAAAAACTATGATAAATTTCACAAAGAATATAAGTTGTTAAATTATGAACACTATGTTATATCATAGATCTAACGCCAAGAGCTCATCTTCTATCTTGTATTCCTTCATCAGGTGTCGTGATTTATTCTTTGTTTGAAAGTAGTCCCGCAGGCACATGCAGGTGATCTCCACATTTTCTTCTAATAGCATCGTCCGCCTGGGGTCAATAAGGCGCTCACCTGCACCAAATGCATGCTCTAATGCAACAGTAGACTTTGGAACTATTAGTATATCAGGGGCCATGGCGAGAAGTACGGAAAACTTAGTTTCATATGTTTTCCACGTCAAAATCATCTTCAGCATCCAAGACTTCAATCGGACCCATCTGTAATGCATCTTTAATTCATTAATGGTGTGGCAGGATCCCCCAAAAGAAGATGAGCTACTTCCTACAGTGCTCCTCATAAGACCCCAAATGACCTTCCTTTTCCCTTTATGTATTTGGGGAGGCCCCATAGAGGCAGAGGGTGTTTCAGATCTACCCATTTGGGTAGAATATTCCAAATAAAGTTGTTCTAAAGCAGTTCTAATTGTAGACGTATCATTTACATTAATTTGATTCATATTATTTTTTATTTCAGTAATTAAAGTTTCTACACCTACTAATTTCATCCTAGGGTTTAGTAAAGGAGCTAAATAAAATGTTAAAATTAAAAGAGCAGTTATCCAATATTGCGAAAACTATGCCTCCATTTTTACACACATCAATTGAAAAATCTTTACATCTCTATATCTTTGAAATGCATGACTTGTTTCATCAAAATGAGTCAAAGCTTGAGTTGATGTGGGATAATATACATCAGAAAAAAAATAAGGTTGCATCATGAAAAATTTCTAATAAATTCTCTTACCATCTCAAGAATTTGACAATTTCATCAGTTATACAAATATTTTCATGTACAAAATGATTAATATTAAGTACTGTATTTTTATAACTACGGGCTTGTCTTAACATTCTATAAGTAAAATTGCACGTATGCTTTGCATCTTGATGTATTTTTTTCAGCCTTCGATTCAAATTCTCACATAAATCCTTCCACCATTAATTATTTTCTTGTGGGAGATGAAAAAAATGATACCTACAATGTATTTAATATTTTAAAAGGTAGGCTTAATAACTTTTATGCCTTCTTGTACAATAAGATTTATAGAGAGCGTGACGGGAAAGTCCAATCCGATCAAAACTCTTTGTTAGAGTTTGTGCAGACTTACTATTCTAATTGGAATATCATTACGAGTCTTATGCACGGATTTGGGGCTATATATTTGGTGTTTCTTTCAACCCAAAGGCAGACATCACCTCTCTCATTAATCTGAGTAAGAGATATCTTAGAGAGAGAATTATTCTTTAGAGCTATTGAGAGATTGTTATGAAAGGCTGCTCTAGAAAGTTTGAAGCTTCTACTTATTTGTAGAAGACTGTTTCATCTTGGTTCCGAAGGTGATTGAAGGAGGATCAACCACAAGGAGCGGTGCGCGGCGAGTAGTCGTGGCAACAGGAGAAGTTGTGCAAGAACAACTATAGTTTTAAGGTCGACGTACTTACCGGGATAAAGGAGCTGTGAGTATATCTTGTAACCGTTCAATATTGATTGATTCTTCTGATCATGGTTTTTCTCCCAGAAAGCGTTTACACGTTAAATTTGTGTCTGCCTTCTTGTGGCGATTGCTTGGTAGATAATTATTGCTAGTTCTATCTTGTTTAGTTGGTTACATCCGCTGCGTTGGTTTGATTAATTAGAGTAGCATCTATTCTAATAAGTTTGCAGAACTTTCATGATCTATAGATTGAGCAAATATGAGAATTTCTTTAGAGATGCAACAGATGACTGACGAGAGAGATGTAACATTCTTCTACAAATATTTGACTTGCAGATCCAAGAGACGCTTGCTGGTCTTGAAAAATGCAGTTGAGCTTAATGGAGAGCAATGATGATGATAATTATGATGATGATGATGATAACCATGGGGGGAGAGCTTCACTTTGAAAGAGACTGCTTTCATGCCTTTGGTATCTATCACAACCCGAAACTGGGCCCTGCAGTGATCCGATCTCGGGATGTGGAACTTTGGAATTAATTAAAACTTTTTTTGTATTTCCCAAGATCCGCGTGACTGAGGATAACAAAATTCCATCAAAATCTGAATATTTTTACGGAAGCTAATCATGGTGTTTGCGACTCGGAGCCCGTGGTCATCGGATTCAGTGTCGCACTTAGCCATTAACATGAAGCCATCAAATTAAGGCTTATAATCAAACTTGTACTAATCATAAATCATAGAATACTGAGCTGGCAGTAACAGGACATTTTATTTCCCACATATGTTAAAGTTACAAATTATCAAGTACATTAATTTCAATCCCAAAGAAAAGGCTAATAAAAGCCATTCAAACAAATAACCAACTAAACAAGATACTATCCCAAATTATGTCACGAACTCATGTACCAAAAACGACATCTAGTTGATATCGTTTGGCAGCCACTCGCGTCCAACTGACAGCTCAACCATCTCTTTCGCTCAAAACACCTAAAAAGGAAAAGAGGGCAAGACCTGGCACCAAACAAAAGGGGATCAGACACAACGGTCTGGCAAGCCAATAGACAGATAATGTGATGCTAGGCATTTATAAAACATTATGAAATAATTGTAAATTCATTTAAAGATTCTAAACAATAATAGTGAGGAATCATGACAAAATGATTGAAAGACTGAACATAAATATCATAGCAAATAAATGAATAGTATCTGAAACATAAATATCTTAAAAGGGATAACAAACTGAATAAAACATTGGTAAACCACATATAGTTATATTCTCCTATTACCGAAGTAACAAGAGCATACAGAGACCGTAGCCACTACTCGTGGGACCGGAACGAACAAAGTCGTTATCAAACATAACCGTAGCCACTACACGTGGGACCGGAAACAGAATCAAAACCGTAGCCACATACAAGTGGGACCGGCAGAACAAAACCGTTGCCATGGTCGGTACAAACAGAATCCAAGCTGCAGCTGGCAGATAATTTAAAGATCCCAAGTCGGGTGATCAGCCCGACAAGGTGACCTAAGCTTAGTGGTGCCTTTAAATTTCAAAACTGAGCCGATACAAATCAAATCATAATAGTTCATTTCTGAAATCGATAAAAGGACTACTCCTGAACAAATACATACTGAAGATACTGACAAATCCGAACAAATCTGATGAGTAGCCTTATGGATATATTTCCAAACGTGGCGAACCACTCAAATCTCTTTCGAATCAATTTGTAGAATATATATAAATCTCCGTGGCGAACCACTCAAATCTATTTCAATTCAATTCATAGAAAACATATTAATTTCCGTGGTAAACCACTCAAATACACATCAAGGCAATTTGTGTAAAAATCATACAATCAATCCTTTAGAATGTGGAAAACCACTTGATTCTATTTCAAATCACCGATGCTTTCAAACGTGATGAATCACTTAAATCCTTTCAAATTAATTTGCTGAAGAACACATATATATTTTTCTGACTTGGAATGGAATAGAATAGTGTATGTGGTTCAATGGCTTACCAAGGTCCGACTCAATACACACTTAGTCTCCTAATGTCGATTATAAATGAGAGATTTGGTGCCACCGAAGATCAACAACAAATTTGGACATAAAATGTATATTAAGACATCGGTTAATCCCCCGGTAAAATCAACATCAATCAATCTCAACGTCATTCCCATTTGACCCTAGCGATTAAAAGTGATTCAATTCAATATTTGTATTTCAAATTTCTATACATCATTAAGGATTTAATGGGCTTCAAACTACGGAGGAAGAGTGGACTGAAATGGGCCTAAAACAGATCTAAAAAGGAGCCCAAAACAGTCTCACAAAACAGCCTTGAAATGGGCTCAAAACAGGCCCAAAACTTAGGCCAGGTCCGCTCGAGCGGACCCCACACAGAACCTAGTCTGCTCGAGCGGCCCACTTGGTCGCTCGAGCGGACTGGGCTTTGCCCCAGTCCGTGGCAAGTGCAGAAATGCACTCCTATTTTTCTGATTTTTCTTTCTTCCTTCTCTTCCATAAGCTTTCTTAAATCAAATTGAGCTTTTCCTTGCAACATCAAATCCACTGAAAACATCCATACACTAATCCATTCCATCTTTTTGCAAAAATCAAATTCAAACATAACTATCTCATTCATCAAATCATTAAAATCTTTGAAATGGAGATAACAAATTCTAAGATAATTAGATAAGAAACAAACCCAAGATTTATTGCAAAACAATAACTTAAGAAGGTTATTCATAACCCCTTTTGCTTAAACACTTCAAAGGTAAACCATGGACCATAAAGAAAAACACAAGATATAATGGAAATTCATGAATCATTCATATTAAGCAATAATCATAACATTAGCTGAATATATCACTTGCCTCTAGTCAAGATGAAGAACAAGTCACTCAAAGATGGCCTCAATTAAGACTCTAGCTCCAAATCCACAAAACCTCCAAAATAATCCAAGAGAAAACCCTAGAAATCAATCATTTGCAAACCTCAATGAAAACCCTTTGCATGAAAGGAGAAAACACTCTAAATGGTTTGAAAAATAAGAATCTCAAGCAAGAAATGCCATTGCTAACCTTTTGGTGTTCCAAACAAGTAGAAGGGCTTGAAGAAGAGGGTTGTTCTAGCTCAAATCCTTTGAAAATGGTATCTTTGGAAAGCCAAGAGGAAGGAGAAGAGATTGACGAAGATCGATCTCCAAGTAGCACTCAAAAATGGCTCACACAAGAGGAGAGAGAGTGGCTGGAAAAGGATTCCAGCCCCAACTGGAATTGTTGCAGGAAAATGAGAGAAATGAAGAAGAAGAAGAGAGTCCAACCCTTTATATAAAGTGGGCAAGTGGGTCCCAAACTTCATGGGGCTAAAACTGATATTTGTGAGTCCCGAACTAAGGCGACGAAGAAGACAAAATTGCTCGCGAAAAAACTATTTTCCAAAAAGTATATTTTTGCCAATTTCTAAAATTTTTGAAATTTATGGACAGATTTAGTGAAAATGTCATTTTTGCCCCTTTTTTCTCGAAAAACGCGATTTCTGAGCCTTAAATCAAAATGGTCAAAACATGAAAGTTGTTTATAACAATAAAATGAATCAAAATAAATAAAATTTAGGATTTTTAGAAATCAAGAGTAATTTCTCTCAAAAATAAATTTTACAAAGGCCGGGTCAAACTAAAGTCAATTGTCCTCAAAACTCTCCAAGGTTATGAAAAATCTAGTCAAACTCAAGAACAAAGTCAAACCAACTCTAATCTCTCTTAAACAGTTAAACCACAACTAAAACAACGCTAAACAAAAGAATTGGGGGTCGGGGTCTTACAGTATCTCTAGAGGTGGCACCCTGAGAAATAGTATTCCACAATGCAGAAATATCACTACAACAAAAAACATGTTTGGTGACATGAAAAAATGTCACCGAAGGCCCAATTTTTGTCACCTATTATCATTGGTGACACGGGATGGGGGTGTCATTGTATCCATGACACTAAAAATCAAGGGTGATAAAAAATGTGCACTTGTCACGGAATGCTGTCAACAGTGACAAAAATATGGTGTCATTGAAAAAAGATTTTCCATGACATAGTAGGGTGTCACTAAAAGCAATGGTGACAACAGTACGGGTGTCATAGAAAAGAGATCTTTGTGATAAGAATTGTCACTAAAAATATTTATCCTGACAACTAAATGCGTGTCACCAATAATATTACCAGGTTGACACACAATGGTGACATACTCTTTTTGTCACAAAAAAATACAATCAAAATATTTGTGCCACCCAAATTATCATTTCGCACCTGCTTACAAAGTTTCAAATATTTGTATCTAGATACACCCATTAGCAAAACTTATACCACAAAAGATGCAAAATATCATTCAAATCAAATATCCAACAAGTCAACATTCTAATATCCAAGTTCACAACCCTTCAAAATATTCATCCTTCAACAATAAACACTTCAAAGTTAATACTTTTAGCATAACTACAAAATATCCATACACGGTGTGTCGTGTCAAAATAATTACAAAAATAATTCAAAATAAGTGTTCCAGTTAACTACAAAAAGTCTTCAACTCCATCTTGGTCATCTTGGTTAACTGCCAAAAAGTAACTCTATCTCGATAGTTACCTACCTGTATAAAATCGTAACAAAAAAAAATGTAATTATTTAACATGTTATGACTCACACAACTCAAAATAAATGTATGATAAAATAAAATGATACTATTCAACAAGTAACCCCATCTCGATAGTTTTAGAAGGTTTTGTGCAACAAGTAAAAGGGGGATCATAATGATCTAATGGTCCGCTTTGACGATGATGAGAGGTGGTGCCACATGCAAATTTCACTCACTTGAATCTGAACTTACAAGATATTTTACATTACCATGACAGTTGAAGTTAAAAATGGATTTAATAGCTAGAGAGAGATGAGTTATTACGTTATGATACATTTTCCCAAAGTAGATACAATTTGGGGCCTTTGGCCACACCTTGATATAGATTTATTAATTGAAAATCACATGGTCTTTCATGTTTAATCACAAATGGGACCTAATTAATCGAGGTGAATGTATCTCATAATTGATGGTTTCTTCATTTGTCTTCATCAGAATAAAAAATGCATTTATCTTCATGTGCTATGTGTGATCTATAGCTGCTAGTCATGCAAAAGAGAGCAGAAATGATGTATTCATAAATTCCATTTCCTATCGTAACAATATTATAAGTAGAAATAGCAAACAGGTAACCATATAAAATCAAAAGAAACTTGACTTTGGCTGAATTTCTGTTTTCCATATTTGTGCAACTTTAAACTATAAAGAAAGAGAAGAAAGGACAAATATTCTCCTATTTACCTTGCAAAACGTGACTGTATAGAAATATCCCGAACCTTGATTCTATTGATAGTCCCACTTTGGCTCACTAAAACTAATTGTTCATCGCTTCCACCATCCTCTGTAAGATTAAAGGAGTTTAGTGATGACATAAGCAAGTAATGCAGGCAAATAATCCTGTAACCATATTGCAGACTAGTGACTCGGAAATAGGAATCCACTGAGTAGGGTAAGGAGTTAAGCCAAGTTGGCGACTTGGGGCATCGAGTTAATCTTTTCATATAAATTGAAAATTAAGAAAGTAAAAAAATGATGGATTAATAACTTAGAGGTAGTATGACAAATTACAAAGACATTTCAATTGTATTTCAAGGGGTTTTATAGCTAGAAAAAAAATTGCCTTTGGACTTTTTAATTATTAAACTTTTGCTTGGAAAATTACAACGCCAAGTTGTCTCTTCACCTTTGGGATGTCAATCATGAGAGTTCAATAATGGGATATTGCTGATTAAATAATGGGGGACAACACAGTAGATATGTGATTTCCTGGTGATCAGTAAGCCACAGACCCATTCCTTGAATAGATTCTGGGTTGAAGTCGCCAAAATTGCACTTGCATTAATAGCCACACAACACTCAATTTAAGCGATGTAACTCGGCAAGAAACACCCGAGTCAATCAAATTGACTTCATTAATAATATGACTCAGTCAAACTTAAGCATTTAGAGTTACATGCGATCTAACCCCTTCCTTGGTGAGCCAAGTCACCAAGTCGACTTGGCAAGATGGCAAGCTACATATAACACACCATCATTGTTAACTAGAACCATTTCCCATCAAACAAGATCGACCAAGTGCTACTTTCTCAAGATAAGACTTGAAATCTTGTTTGGTAAGTTTTCTTTTACTATTGAAATGAACTTAAAAAAAAAAGTATATACATGCATTAAGATCTATGTATAACTATAGTTTAAATGTGCAACGAGCAAAAGGATATGTTAAGATAACTTGGCATCAATTCTAGTAACTTCCTGGCTTCACACTCCTAATTAAGTACAGTATGTATGCCTATTTTTGTGATGTTCATCTAGATAAAAGTTTTCTTTTAAAAGATGAGTTACTTGCTGCATCTAGAAAATCTAATATGTACAAATGAAAACAAATGAAAACTTTACTACAAACCATGTGCCCAAACTACAAACACTTGGGTGTTCAATGGTTGCATCTGAATTTTCATATATTAAATATACCTTTCAATAAAAGATTTATGGATGAGGAGCCTGCCCCAGTTTGGACATAAAAGTGAAAGCCAACAAAAAGGAGTCTGAGAGAATTCAAACCCTCCACCCATCTGTTCAAGACATAAATTCATCAATCTTCTTCACAACCATTAACAACAACAACAACAACAACAACAACAACAACAACAAATAAATAAATAATGATAATGATGATAGTATTAGTAGCAATAGTGATAGTAGTTCTTGTTATAATTAATGATGATGACGGCGACGACAACAATGATGATGCAATCATACTTGATCAGCACACTTACTTTGAAAAATTTTAGAATCATGGATTTTAGAATCTCACCATGCTCCATAGACTGAAACAGACGAGCGACAAAATGAATTGACATGGTGTTGATCTGGTTATGTCTTTAGGTGTCTACACATATAGTTTCAGCATATGTCACTATTTTTTAGCATACAACATAGCAGATTCAACACTTAATTGACATGGAAAGTTACTTACCGAGAATTAGAGCCTTCCCCAACAAGACCTCCTTACATATAAGCGGACATAACAGCGTCGAAGCGCGCAAACTTTTCATCATATGCACGTATTGTCTCCCGTTGCGTTTGGCACAAGTCCTTCAAGGTCTCAAATTGATTCTTTTGTTCTTGGCACATATCCTTAAGTGTCTCAACCTGATTCTTCAAGACTCGTACCTCGTCATGTGATTTAGCACTAGACCGCTTAGATGATGATCGCTTCAAACCAACACCATATTCCTTCACATAAAACTTCTTACCAAGAACTTCCATTGGCATCTCCTCTTGTGGCATGGTGACTGGTAGCCCAAGTGCCTCATCATCTTTGTGATGTGACTCATCCTCGCGGTGGCGTACCTCAAGTTGAATCTAATATCAAATAAAATATAGAATCAATAAATTGCATGAAATACAAAAATAACATTGGTGATGCGACTTCTATGGTTAATGCTCACATGTACTTGCTCACATATTGGGGTTACCCACTTCTTCTTCTTGTACTATAATGGGTTAACTTGTAGAAATCTGCAATGTCAGGATGTTGACCCTGCTCTTTTTCCTGAGTTGACATAGCAGCTGCAAATGATTGTGATCCCATAGTATGATTGAACGGTAGATTTGCTCGAGCTTTCTTCCTTTTTTTTACCAATTCCTACAAAATGATGTAAATGTACTTGTAAAGACATCAATCAAATGAATTCCCATATTGTATCAAGTGAAACACAACGACAACACTAACATGGAGTTCCACATTCATGCATTTTAAACACGGGCAACAAATCTCATCATCAGAACCGGAACTTCTGACTGCAAAGTCAACAAAATAATTTACCCCATCTCGGTACTCTTTGCTCATTCTATTCTTAATTGTCATCCAACTCTTATCCATATTTGCTCACCTACAAAGTCAAGAATAGTACAGATTCCGCTGGATAAAAATATTTAGACCAAACTTCGATTTTTAAAGCAATGAAATCATTTAAAAAAAATTGTTCAGATGGTACAATCTTATATTGAATACATAACAACCAATGGATTTCTTAAAAGTAAAGAGAATTTTTAGTAGAACAGATTTTTATTCAATGCAAATAAATAAATAAACTTGTGGAAGTATTGTCTACACACGTGTTACACATTCCAACAAGGTCGCACAAGTAATCAGTTAATAAAGAAATATGGCAAAGGTAAAAAATCACTTGAAAAATATCAAACATCTCATACTAACTATCAAAATACAATTTCATTCACTCTATTTACCACACCTAAGCAATCAATTGTGGGGCCATCACATGCATTGGTTATTTATTAGGCATCAAATGCATTTTTCTACTAAGTTTAGTCTTAATATACACATGTTCATGGTTGGTAAATTGTTATCATCATCTCATCAAGGCCCATAAAATCCATGGCTTAACATTCAAGTCGGATTGCAGCTTGCTAAACCTGACCCATTTAATTACATGCTTAACATTCAGTCCTAGATCTAGCTGACACCAAAGCACAATCCACTTTATGCATACAAGAGAAATTGCACAACCCCCTTTCTTTTCAGGTGGAAAATGGATAATAAGATCCCCACTAGTGTTCCACATTAGGAAAGTAACCTAACATAGTTAAAACTTTAAGGCCTAGACCTAGGCACCCAGCTTAGGCATGTGTTGGGGCTTGCACATGTCCATAGTGAATCTTGTTTGGAAGTTCAACAAGCATTGAGTGTTTGCATGCCTTAATTCAAATAAAAACATTTACCCATTTAGCCATTCACATAGTCCTTATTAAACCCTGAACCCAACCCATTTCAATTCCTAAAGATGTTAGAGCAAACAGTGAATTTGCATGAGCAAACCAAACAGAACAGAGATAATCAGTCCTTCCAAGTTCCAACAATTACCCTGGCCTAGTCATTAACCAATTTTGGCTTCTAGTAAGAGCAACCAAAGTCAATGTAACACCCAGAGCTGCCACAACTTTAACAGAAGGATCCTGGCCATCAACTATTGCTATTTGGACTTTGGAGTCAGTATGATCCCAAGGTGCAGGGATATGCATCATATCCTAAAAGCTTCTACTAGAAATACTTACATAGTAGGAACTCAGCCACCCACCAAATCATTGGTTAGATGTGTGGATGTTACCCTCTGTATTGTAAGACTGTTCCTGATTAAGCATGTGTTGTTCAGATGCAGAATGAGACTGGACTGGGCCCAGTCAAACGCATCCCCATACAACCTAGAATTCTGTGGTCCGAAAGTCATAACTCTTGATTCCGAAGAGATGGTTCAACCTCAAACAGAGAAAGAGATATGCACTGAGTACTCCAGGAAGATGAATAAGTTATTTCAAAGTAAATTAAACAACAAGGTCTTGTATGCAGAAGGTGGGGAAGAATTTGCAGACCTACTGTTTAGTCTCCTTGCCTTTCCTCTTGGTTCCATAGTTATCTGCTTGGGTGGATGTACTAGCATGGGATGTTTAGATAATTTATACAAGAGTGTTGAAGATTTGAACTTTAAGCAATATTGCATGAAATCTGTGGAATGCAAAGCCATGCTACTTGACCCAAAGCTACCACCCTATTTTGGGACTAAGAACCAACTACTACAGATTGAAGAACAAGTAAGCCCATCATTCTTCATCCCCTAATTCCATGATGCCTAGATATGGATATATATAGGTATGAACACGTTTATGGGGATTGGGGATCGGATATGACTCTACACATGGAAATTTAGGTCAACACGTTTATGGGGATTGGGGATATGACTCTACACATGGAAATTTAGGTCAAGGATACAGATATGACTGCCCTAAGTCTTTCCTTTGATCACTTTTGAATTGATGAAATTATTGTTGTTTACATTCCTTTCTAACATTTTTTTATGATTGAGAAGTATATATGAGATAATGGGCTTGTTAAGTGGGATATGCTAATCTAGTTCCCTAGAAGTATCAATGTAGTATCGGGTTTCAATATGAGTGTTGTATTAGTCCGAAATAGTTACAGTGGGCTTGTACAAGTATCTGGGTATCATGGGCCTTATTTGATATGTCTAGTGTTTTTATTACAGGTCCTATAGTGTTTTCTCGTCTGATGAGCCTACAATTATCCACCATGAACTAAAAGTTTCCTGATACAGTGCGGAGCTTGGAGGATCATTTGTGGCTGGACCAGCAATGTTCATGGTAACTGACGAGTTGGTTGTGAAACCTCTTTCACCCATGTTGGGCATCTCTTTTCTTAGCAATTTCAACATCCCAGTCAGTGACATAGAGGAACAGATTGTGTGGATGGGGGAAAAAGAGGTAAAGTGAAAATATCCTGTACATATTGAATTAATTCTGAATCTGCAACCAAGTGAAATCAAGCTAAATATCAGTGACTAAGTGATTTTCACGGGCTGGGCCATCCCAGATGTATGCCAAGGCAAGTGGTCTCTCAAAGTATCAAGTTAACTGTTTGAATTTGTAACATTCCCATAGAGTGGCCTGGAGCCAGAAAACACAGACATGTAATGTTTAAACGTTTGTGGAGTGGCATAAGGCGTGGTTTTGTCGGGAGGGTTTTATATGTTTTATAGTCAAGCAAGAAGGCCTCATTTTTGGGTCTTATGTGTTTCATAGTCAAGCAAAAGGGACTATGTGAACAGAACAAAAAAGGGACTAAAGTTGCCATTTTTTTTTCTGTTCAGTTTGACACTTTGACCTATACTTTATACGTATCGTGAGAAAGAAGAAATTGTTATACAGTATGACAACACAAATAAAACAGATCTTTTAAGATGATTTTGCTAACTGGACACTTTAAGCATTCATAGGCACAGTTGCAGAAAAACAGGTCCAATCCACCCAATTGTCTGAGAATGCAACCAAATCAGAAGCTTGTAGACCTACCCAACTGCCAAATTGAGTCTAGAAAGAGAATTCAAAACATAGAGAGACCCTGCATCAGATCGTTGAGATACACACTCAATTGCTATTGCTTAAGAAATAAAGCCTAAAAAAGATAACAACAAAATCCTAAATCTGAGCCTATAAACCGATTACAGAACCAGGAAAAAAAAACCTATGTTCATTTCAAGAAGCCAACTTTCATTTCAAATTATACAGAGAAAGAGAAAACAAGTAAATAAAGTAGGAGGAGGAGTAGAAGACTTACCTTGGGGACAGACAGTTTGAACCAAGAGAGAAGAAGAAGAAGATCAGAAGGAGAGTACCGAGGGAGAGAGGGAGTGGTGTGCAGGTGCGCCGGCAAGGGGAGACAGGGGAGGAAAAAGAAGATAGGAAGGGAGGTAGGAGAGTAGACAGGGAGGAAACAGAGAGATGGGGATCGAGGGTGAGAGAGAACAGAGAAGAAATAGAGAGCAGAGGGGGAATGGTGCGCAGGAAGAGGGAGGGGTCACCTGGTGCAGGGGAGGAGACCGGCGGCGCGAGGAGGAAGATGATCGATTTGTTGGCTGCCGGGGGCACCTTCCAACGCTGGCCAGTGCTGGCGATGAGGGTCGTGCGCCGCTGGGAGAGGTCTGGAGAGGGAGGGAGAGATAGAAATGGATGAGAGGAGATGGGATCTGGATTGGGTTTTCCGGAGATGAAAGAGCTGCGATGTAGATGAGAGGAGATGAGAGGAGATCGAGCATTCAGGTGGAGGTAAAGAAAGAAATGCGTTAGGGATTAGAAGGAAAAGGAGAAAAGGGCTTGGAGAGGGAAAAGGGCACTGTGGAGGCGGGAGAGGGAAAAATTACATCTTTAGTGACAAATTTTTTTGCCACCGTATCTCCATTTTATTTGGCATTTGGTTAAAGCTTTTCCGTGACAAGCAAAAAAAATTTTGTCACCTTTGTGTGCGTTCCGTGTCAACATTGATTTTTTGTCACCAAAGGGTGTCACCAATGGTGTTTTTTGTTGTAGTGTATGATGACGGGAATAACTGGTGATTGTAAGGGCTCATTGAAGCCATGACCAACGCTTCTTGGCAAAAGGACAATAGCTAAAAAGATCCCAGGCTGAAGTCTTCATGACACAAACAGAGGGCAAGTAGTAGTTAGCTCAATGCCAATGGATTGCAGCTACGTCGTGATAACTTGGCATTTGGTTTAAGTCTAGGTAGGGGTGTCAAACGCTCATCAGTCGTGTCGTGCCGTGCCGTGCCAGCACGCCTGATAGCCACATCTTGGCCCAACACGGCCCGGTATGGCACGGCTCATGTCGTGTCTAAATCATGTCTGAACCATGCCATTCGTGCTTGGCTTTCGTGCCTGGTTTCTATTTTTAGTGTTTTAGGCTAAAAAGTTTTAAAAGAAAAGGACAAAGAAGAGTATGACACACAGATTTAATTGATTTAGTCAAACTCGACCTGCTTTACTTAGAAGAGAACAATTTGGATCTTTTCTAATAATGAAGGTTTTTCAACAGAACTACCTTCGAAAACTTTACAATTTTTGTAGATAATAAATAAATTAAAAATAGTAAAAGACTACATTGGAAGGGTTAACGATCAAAATATACAAAATATGACATATTTGCACAGTTTGCCACAGTTGGGTCGTGCCATTCCGTATTTGTGTGGGCTCCGTGCCTGAGCAGCACGGACACCTCTAAGTCTATGAGTGCCCACTACAAGAACCTGCACTTTTGGCGACGAAAATTTTCGTCGCCAAAAGTTACCTTTTCGTCGGTAAAAGTATTTACCGACGAAAATTTTTTCGTCCCCTAGACGTCGGTAGAAAGTCGTCAGCAAAACATTTTCGTTGGCAAAAGAATTTAATTTTTTTTTTCATTTTTACTTTTGCCGACGTTTTTATTTCGTCGGCAAAAATAATTTCAATTTTTTTAATTTTTATTTTTTCTTTTGCCGACGTTTTTATTTCGTCGCCAAAAGTATTTTAATTTTTTTATTTTTCTTTTTAATTTTTGCCGACGTTTTTATTTCGTCGCCAAAACTATTTTAATTTTTTTTTAATTTCTTTTTATTTTTTGCTGACGTTTTTATTTCGTCGCCAAATATTTTTTCATTTTTTTAAATATTTCTTTTTAATTATTCCCGACGTTTTTATTTCGTCGCAAAAAGTATTTTAATTTTTTAATTTTTCTTTTTAATTTTTGCCGACGTTTTTATTTCGTCGCCAAAAGTATTTTACTTTTTAAAAATTTTTCTTTTTAATTTTTGCCGACGTTTTTATTTCGTCGGCAAAACCAACACAAACCAATGCGCCATGTCACGATCTTTTGAGAAGGATCATGTGCCCTTGGCATCATTCCGAAGGGACGGACAGTTTGTGTGAAGACCGACATCCCCGGGCCACGTTCGCCATCATTATTATAACGCTCTACTCGATCAGTCTGCCTTAAATACATTGAACAAAAAGTGAGACACTCTTTGACAATGTAAGCCTCTGCGATCGAACCTTCAGGCCGAGCTCGGTTGCGAACGTACCCTTTTAGGGTCTTCAGAAACCTTTAAACAACCAATGATAACAACCATGATTTCCAATGCAAGGCAACAACATTAATACATAAATAATTAATCAATGGTCACCAGCTATTACCTTTCAATCGGGTACATCCAACGATATTGCACAGGTCCACCAAGCATGGCCTCGGGTGGCAAGTGAACTAGTAGATGGACCATCACATCAAAGAAAGCAAGAGGAAAGATCCTCTCAAGCTTGCACAATATTAAAACTATCCGCTCCTCCAATTTTTTCAAATCATCTTGTCTCTGTGTTTTCGAGCAGAGGTCTTGGAAAAAGCTGCCTAACTCAAACAATGTTGTACAGATATCCTTATTCAGAAAGCCGCGCATGCCAATAGGAAGGATGTGTTGGATAAGGACGTGGCAATCATGGCTCTTCAAACCAGCTAATTTATCATTTTTCGAGATTACACACCTCGAGAGGTTCGCCGCATAACTGTCTGGGTATTTGATGGACTTCAAGAATTCATAAAATCCATCTCTATGTTTTGGCTCCAGAGTGTAAGAGGCATGCGGCTTCAAGCTTGATCCATCACCTCTCTCCACTAGATGCAACTCTGGTCTGATGCCCATATTTTTCAAATCCTTACGCGCTTTCTTGGTGTCCTTGTTTTTGCCCTTTATGCCCAAAATTGTTCCGACCAAAGCTACACACACGTTCTTCTCAATGTGCATAGGATCAAGGTTGTGTCGGAGTTTTTTGCACTTCCAATAAGGCCATTCAAATAGGATGCTTTTCTTTGTCCAATTCAGTTCTCCATAGTCATGCGGCTTTTTGTTATTCTTGCCAAACTTGACCGGCACTATCTCTTCGAGCTGGTCCAGTACCTTCTGCCCCGGTAGATCCAAAGAATTCTTTTCACGCTGAGGCTGACCGTTGAAGGCCTTGCTTCTACGCCATTGGTGGTTTAGTTCCAAGTATTTTCGATGGCCAATGTAACCAATCTTATCCTTCAACTTCACCCCTAACGAGCTGTCGTTACACGAGGGGCAAGCGTTATAACCCTTTGTGCTCCACCCAGACAAGTTACCATATGCAGGAAAGTCATTTATCGTCCACATCACAGCCGCATGCATTTGAAAGATTTCCTTAGTGGAGGCATCATTAGTCAATACACCATGATCCCACAACTCCTTCAACTCATCAACCAAGGGCCTCAAATATACATCGATATCGTTTCCCGGTGAGTGCGGTCCTAGGATGAGTAATGACATCATCAAGAATGGCTCCTTCATGCACATCCATGGTGGCAAATTATAAGGCATAAGTATGACAGGCCACATGCTATACGAGGTGCTAATGTTACCGAAAGGATTGAATCCATCGGTGGCTAATCCTAGTCTCACATTACGTGTCTCTTGGGCAAACTCTGGATATTTCATATCAAATTCTTTCCACTCCACTGAATCAATCGGATGCCGCGCTATCCCATCATCAACCCGCTTATCACTATGCCATCTCATCTCTGTGGCTGTCTTCCTTGACATATACAATCTGCGTAACCTCGGTATCAATGGGAAGTAACGAAGCACCTTATGAGGGATCTTCTTTCGCTTGCCATCATTGACCTTGTACCTAGGCTCTTCGCATTCTGGACATTTATCCAATTGAGCATGCTCTTTCCAATATAGCACACACTTGTGTTTGCAAGCATCTATGTTCTTGTATCCCATGCCCAAGTCACGCAATAATTTCTTCGCCTCGTAAACCGATGCCGGCACCACATGACCTTCGGGTAAAAAGTCCTTAAAAATCTGTAGAACCTTGTCAAATGACTTATTGCTACACCCACTTTCTACCTTCACATGCAATATCTTTATGACAAACGATAACAAAGTATCTGAGCTTTTGCATCCTGGGTACAGGCCACGCTGAGAAGCCTTCAACAAATTTTCAAAATCATGCACATCATCCCTCTCTCGAGTTTCTTCATCCAAACAAGTTCCCCTACGATGGTCCTCTATCAACTCATCGCATTCATCATGATTATCTTCTGATTCAGCCTCACTCTCATCCGAATCATCGGGTTGAACTATGGGTTCCCCATGATATATCCACTGCATGTATGAGACCATCATTCCGTTAATGTGCAAATGCTTTCTCACTGTATCATAGTCCTGCATCAGATGGTTACAGCAATCATTACACGGGCACCTTATCAACACCGCACCGCCCGAATTCGACTTTGCAAAATCAATAAATGAGATCACCCCATCTATGTACTCCGCATCAAATCGATTCTGATAACGTAATATCCAACTCCTGTCCATATCTGACCGAATCACAAGTAAATAGCAATTAGATATTGAGCATTTATGTGCATGTTTTGGGGTTGTAAGAATCCTACGGATTAACTCCAATGTTTCGTTTCACAAATGCTCAAGTATACCGAGCCTCTTTGTCCGAGGTCGATCACGTGGAGGCGGGGTCTACCGGGCCAACTACAATTTCTCTCTTTCTGGGATTTTTCACCCTATGTTAGATGGACTTCTATGGAACTTTGGCTACCCTTTTTTGGACTCATTTGACTATGCATGAGAAAGTTTTGAACCGACGTTTCTCATGGTTATTCCGGTTAAATCGGGATCCATTATAACTCAATATTGTTTGGTACGGGACAACGGGGTTGTTTGTTTGTGGGGATTTACATGTAAATAATACACGAGTGACAAAGTTACATATTGAGGCCCTTTTTTGTTCTAAAAATACATATCTATGCATCTGCTTGACAAAAATCTTGTATCTTCAAATAAATGTTAGGAGTGGAAATATGAAAGGCGGTCCATTAATTTTTGTCCAAAAATCTTCACACCTATGACCTTTTGTCTATACGAAAACAATTCACATCAAAAGCGGAACGTCATAGACTTACTTGTATTTTATCTCGCACCTTTCTTAGTTTAGTCTTTTTTCCTTTAAGTATCTTTTTAATCTTTCCGAATTTTTCTTATAGCCTAAGTCCAATGAATGTATTTAAGAAAGTAAAGGAAATCCATGTGTAAAAGAAAAGTTCATTCTTTGATGTCCATGATGCTTATTTAAGAATATCTCATCTATATACTTGAAATCTTCAATAATATTTATTCATGTTCTCTTCTCTTTGAGATTTGAGTCAGACATACAATTCGAACGAGACGGTCGAGCATTATGTATCAACAAGGCAAAGGGCAAGCATTTATGTTTACCAAAAAAGGAAATATATTTTTTTAAATTATTTTCACCAAAAAAATCACATATAAACCAGGGCTGCAGTCATTGAGGGCATGATGGCAGCTATGATCTGATTTACTCCGAGGGGCTCTCATTTTACTTGATCAAATTAGTTCATCACATATAAGCCCCTTTTAAATAGAACTTGAACAGTTACACATGATCAATTTCAAAGTGTATAACCACATTGACTGAGGTGAAATTTGTGTGGTTAGGTCTTATTCATGGTGAGTTGAGACACTCTAGAATTTCTCCAGACAAGGAAGAGGAGGCAGGTCCTGAAGATGATTCAGGTTCAGATTGGGTGGTAGGGGCCGGGGTAGGGGTACGCGGGTCTTGTCCTTTCTTGAGTACCCAGATACATTGAGCCTTAATGTATCCCATGTATCTCAATGTCTTCTCACCGTAGAAATTTGGGTCCATTTTTTCAGATCTCTCCCCCTTAAGATTCACTTTGAATTCCTTAAAGATTGTGGTTAAAGACATGCATAAGGCAGAGCAAACTATTAATTCAATGTTTCAAAAACACCAATCTATACACAAGTTGTTTCAGATGGTAGCAGTGGCCGAACCAGATGATTTTCCTTCAGGAGGCCAATATCAAAATGAAAACTCCCTTGGGGGAGTGGCCATGGGGCATATACAGAAAAGGAATAAATTTTCTATAATATTGGGGGTTTTCCAAAATTCCTTCAAAACCAAATGGGTAGTGGGAGGAGAGCAGACACAGAAAAGGGGAATGAGGGAGAGATAGGAGAGGGGGAAGGGAGGGGTGTACCTATGCAGGGGAGGCTTCCATGGATATGAGAGGAGGAAGATGAAGGCTAACCGGCCATCCGGGGGCTGCTACTGCGATCGTCGCTTGCGAAGTGCTGCTGCGATCATCCGGGTGCTGCTGTGATTTCCCAAACCTGGGACCGGTCTGGAGAGAGTGAGAGAGAGAAAAGAGAGAGCGAGAGAGAGGGAGGGAAGTAGCAGATCGAGAGAGGGAAAGTGAAGACAGAGAGAGCGAGAGCGAGAGACCAAGAGAGCGAGAGACCGAGTGAGAGTGAGAGAGCTCGAGCGCAGGGATGTAGAGCGAGTGAGAGAGAAATGGGAGAGAGACCGAAAGCAGAGAGAGACAGAGAGCAGAGCGAGTGACGAGCTGGGGGAAGATAGGGACGAAAAGAGGGAAATGAGGGAAATGAGGGAAATGAGGACGTTTGGCAGGAGAGGGAGAAAAAAATCGATGGTCGCCGAATTTTATGCCATTATTTTTTGATTGCAAAAATTTTTTTAATTGGTAAAAATAATTTTAGATTTTTTTTCAAAACAAGTAAAAAAAATCTAAAAACATTTAAATGTCGGTAATAAATTTTCCGACTCTAATTTTCGACGACAAAGAAAAATTTATAGGTAAAGGACTCAGACTTTTAATTTTCCTAGAAATAGAGTTCAACATTAATTACAGATGTTTTACAAAAAACACCGCTAAACGTTCATTTTACCGACGTCGTATAATCAATCGATAATAGTCTATTATAGTTTTACCGAGATAAAAGAAAAAAATTTCCAACACTTAGGCTCGATAACGTCTAATCGGGGGTCCGAAACGAGTAAGGTCCCTGGTTAAAAATTGAAAACTGACGCGAGCACTTCGATCAGGGGCAAGTAACTTGATGCCACTGACGGTTCATAAATATGACTCCCGATTAGAGAATTTAAAGCGAAAGAGTGGTGTGAAGGAGAATGAGAAAGGAGAGGATAAGGAAGAAAGAAAGGAGAATGGAATGGGCTCAGGCGCAGTGGGGAGGAGAAGAGAAGGTGGGTAGCAGCGGAGAGAGTGGTGGGAAAGATAATGAGAAAGGAGAGGATAAGGAAGAAAGAAATGAGAGGAGAGGAGAGGAATAGGGGAGGAAGAAGAGAAGAGAGGCCAAGAGAGAACCAAGGGAGAGAGGGAGTGGTGTGCAGGTGGGTGTAGGGCGGAACAGAGGAGGAAGAAGGGGAGAGGGAAAGGAATAGGGAAAGAAGAAGAGAAGAGAGGAGAGAAAAAGAGTTCCTATCTAAAAGGGAGTGATGTGCAGGTGCGCAGGTGAGGGGAGACAGGGAGGAAGAAGAAGAGAGGAAGGGAGGGAGGAGAGCAGACATAGAGATGGGGAACGAGGGAGAGAGAGAACAAAGAAGAAAGAGAGAGGAGAGGGGGAATGGTGCGCGGTGTGTGCGGAGGGCAGGAAGAGGGAGGGGTGTACCTGGTGTAGGGGAGGCGACCGGCGGCGCGAGGAGGAAGATGAAGGCTCTGCTGGCGTCGGGGACGAAGCGGGCGGCGGAGTTGTCGGAGTGGATGGGGATGGAGAGGAAGGAGAGGGTGAGGAAGATGCCGGAGCTGCTGCGCGGGGACTTTTATGGAAAAACATCACTAAAAGTTCATTTTAACTGACGTTATAAAATTCGTTGATAATAGAATTCGTCAATAATAGTCTTTTGATATTTATTTTCCTTAAAAATAATGTTAATAATAAAAAGAGGGGTTTCGGTGGCGGGAGAGGGAAAAAAATATGGTAAATTTACCGACGATTATTTTCGTCGCAAAAAATAGATTTTTCGAAAATAAAAATTATTTTAATTTTTTTAATTGAAAACAAGTAAAAAAGACTACCAACCTTTACTGATGTTTTATATTAAACATCGGTGATAAATTTTCCGACGCTAATTTTCGTCTCCTTCTCCATTCTTTTATTTCCCTCCTGTTTCTCCTACTCTTTTACTTTCCCTCACAGCCACCCACTTGTTGACACCAAAAATGTCACATTGCTTCTTCAAGATCCAAAAAGCTACATGAAGTCGCAACCTGCCATAAATAGGCAAAGCTACTTCCAAAAAATCAAATCTTGTCAAAATCAAATAAAAACTGCAAGATCCTTCAAGACAGCCAAAAGAGGAGTACACAAGAAGTTTCGGGCCATTTCAAAATCATTTGGCCTAACTTCGCTTCTCCGGCAGCTGAAAAGGAGCTCCCGGCGGCGAAAGCATCGGAAACACCAAATCTTCGATCAGAGCCGATGGATGGTCTGAAAATACATCCAAAAGGCTCCACGTCAAGTTCCGAGTCAAACCGACAACGTTTGACCCTACATCATCCCTCGAATAACTAAATCAAGCCTCTCGGCGGCGAGAACCACTGAGGCCATCACTCATCAGATAGAGCATATGGACGGCTTCAAAATGCTTACAAAGGGCTACACGTTAAATTTCAGGTCATTTCGACAACATTTGACCATACTTTGACGCTCGAAAGCCAAATCAGGCCTCTGGGCGGCGAAGCTTCCCGGGACCGTGGTTTCCAAGACAAAGCTTATGGATCATCTTTAAAATGACTCCAATAGGTTTTCCTGTCAAATTTCAAGTCAATCGGACATCGGTTGACCGCACATCAAGCCGCGACGTCTTCATCGCGATAAAAGCAAGTCTACTGGTGATAGGGCCCCAAACGGCTTCAAAACTCGAACAAAAGCCTATGGTTGGTCTTATTTATTGCTCAAGAGGCTTCACACCAAATTTCAGGTCATTCCGACATCGTTTGACCCAGTTTCAGCTTCTGACGGAAATCGGCAGCTCTGCGCGACAAAGTCTTCGGCTTTCTCAGAAAATTGGAAACTTTGCAAAATAAAATGCAAGGATTCTCATCAGGTTTTCTACAGGGAAATCAGGCCAATAAATGATAAAAAATTTCAAAAAAAATACAGAAGAAAAAGAATCAAAAAATAGCAAAAAACGGACACAAAATGGGACAAAAAGCGGGGAAAACCCCCCGGGGTCGCAGACCCTGCAACCCTGGAGCCCGGGATCGCCGGGAGGGCCCCGGAAACTCCGTTTTTCACCGTTTCTTCGCGATTCGAAGCGTCCGGACTCCTTTCGATTTTCCCAAAACTCATACTTTGAGACACCAAGTTCCTCTGACATCCGTAAAAAAATACGGGTCAATCATCAAGAGTATTGAAATCAACAATTGATCGCCAACTGGTCAACCAAAAAAAGTGTGATTTCTACCCGACCGATCGAGAAATCGACAGGACAGATGGCACCGACCCGCTTGTTGGCAACCAATACCTGAAGTTACATGGTCATCTGATGCTGATCTACATGAAGATCCATCATCGATCATCACCAGAAGAATTCCCAAAAGACGCGGCATGGCCCGCGACTCTTTCAACTTGCTCGGTGACCACTTAATGTGATTAATTGACTAGCTTTATTACAGTCATTAATCCATTTCTTTGGACGGCCCTATCAGAAGCAAGCATCCGGAGTTACAAGTCAAGAGATTCATGACATTTAAACCATGAAACTCCTCCCATCATGGGCGATTAAAGGCGATTAAATGCCCTCAATCTCCTCCGGCCAATCAAAAGCCAAGAAAAAGGAGTTACAAAATAAAGGAATTAAATCCTGTAACTCCTCTCATTATGCGGCTTAATGACAATAAAAGCTCATAAACCCTCCTAAATGGCTACCAAAAAGCCTATAAATAGGAGAGCACTCCAAGATAGAAAACACACAACAGACTGCAGAAAATCCGGAAACTCAGACAGAAAAAGGCATTAGAAATCCAGAGAAAGAAAGAGAGAAAACTGAGCGGAAGTTCTACACCGACCACCGCTACAAGGTGACAAAAGTCCCTTGGGGGTACCCCCCCCCCCCCCCCCCCCAAGGTCCTTGCCTTCTCCTTCTGCCTCCAATGGCTTAGACGTAGCTTTTCAGCCTGTTCTACTTAGTTTTTCATTGGACATAGGACCTCCTTTTGGTCTTTGTCCTCTAAAAACCTGAGGTTATAGCCAAGCCAAGCGAATCAATAACATCCTCTGTTCTCATCTGCATGGATGATGGCGAAGTCCACATATGGCTTGCGACCGTCAATCTGAACGGGTCCCCCACAATCTCCTGAGAAGTTAGATCCTCTTTTTCTTGCTTTTCATTGTAGTTTGTATTTTTTTCAAAAGAGACAAAAATCACAACTCTTGTCTTTCATTATTGATAAGGATTGTAAATCGGCTATAAATGCCAAAATCGGCTATAAACGCCAAAAATCGGTTATAAACGCCAAAAAAATCGCCTTTCACGGCAAATCAAGAAAATGTCTCTTTTCTTAAATATATGTGCAATGGAAAACTTGAAAAAAGTTGATTGCCTTTTTACTTGCGAATGTTGATCTCCGGATCACCACTTGCAATTCCAAGTAAAATAGAAAATCTGGCACACCCACATAAAAGAAATGTTGATGCGCGCCTCTACCCCCCTCCGGTTACGAAAGGGTCGGACCCAAACGGACTCCCACGTCCGCCGGCCTCGGTAGAACCGAGCGAGCAGAATGCGCCGGTCCATCAAGCTGGCACACCGGGTGGGACCCGTTCATTTGAGAACACGATGTTAGAAATGAAATATTTGCATATCATATCTATTGCTCTATGCTTATACTTCTTTTCTTGATTCCTTGGCTACTTTCTAATTGGTAGCCTATGTTGGATTCCGCATCTAAAAAAAATGAGATGAGATTTTTTTGAAATTTCTAATTCTTTGAATTTATTTCCACTCTTTCTCTTTTCAAAAAAACAAAAAATTAGATTTCTCAGTTTGAATTCAAAATTGAGAAACCTTGATCCTTTCCTATCGTTCATCATGCTTGCAGAAATGTTGAGCCTGTTCGACTAAGGTTTTGGGCCATCGTTTCTCTTCGATGAGTTCATTAAAGATCTAAAAAAAAGAAAAAAAATCAGATTTTTTATTTTGAATTTAAAATTGAGAAACCTTGATCCTTTCCTATCGTTCATCGTGCTTGCAAAAATATTGAGCCTGTTCGACTAAGGTTTTGGGCCATCGTTTCTCTTCGATGAGTTCATTAAAGATCTAAAAAAAAAGATCAGATTTTTCATTTTGGATTCAAAATTGAGAAGCCTTGATCCTTTCCTATCGTTCATCGTGCTTGCAGAAATGTTGAGCCTGTTCAACTATGGTTTGGGCCATCGTTTCTCTTCGATGAGTTCATTAAAGAAATAAAAAAAAAAAACAAAAAATCAGATTTTTCATTTTTGATTCAAAATTGAGAAACCTTGATACTTTCCTATCGTTCATCGTGCTTGCAGAAATGTTGAGCCTGTTCGACTAAGGTTTTGGGCCATCATTTCTCTTCGATGAGTTCATTAAAGATCTAAAATATATATATATATATATATAAAGACATAGACCACTAAGGTTAAACCAACTGCGTTCTTTGATCATGGTTGATTCAAGAAAAGCCTTGTCTAGAGTGTGGAGACAGCTTGACTGTTCTAGGCAAGGGTCCTCCAAACGGGTTCATTAAGTAATCCTACCCTTACCTGGGGGCAATTCTATCAATCGAGATTTCATAAGACCGGGTTAGGAGGCCTATGTGTACACTCTCGTCTTTTAAATAAAAATTTTTCAAAAATAAAATTTTTTTAAAAATAAAAATTTTAAAATAAAAAATAAAAAATAAAAAATTTTCAAAAAAAAAAATCTTAAAAAAAATAAAAAAAAATAAAAAAAGATTTTTTTAAAAAAAAATCTTAAAAAAAAAATTCCGTCATTTTGGGTTTAGATTGGAGAAATCTTGGTCTTCTCCTTTCTGAGCACTGGCGCTTGCGGAAATCGCTGAGCCCGTGTTTAGATTGGAGTGCCTTTTGCTCTCTTTGATGAACCCGATATTGGCCTTTCAGAAAAAAAACTCGTCATTTTTGGATTCAGATCTGAGAAATTTTGCTTCATTTCCTTCTGAATACTGGCGCTCGCGGAAATCGCTCAGACCGTATTTGGATCCGAATACCATCTGCTCTCTTTGATGAATCCAATCTTGACCTTTCAAAATAGGGAATCTCATCTCATGGATGCGGTCTCCAAACATTTGTGTCTAGCGGTACTAGTACGCTTTTTCAGGGTCTACTATATTCGCGACCGGCACATTTGTAACTCCAACTTTATATTCTTCTTACCTCGAGCAAGCTCTGCTTCTCGATAAGTCGAATTTAAGTTCACAATTGCTTCTAGCAGTCAATGGGACGCTCATTCTGGGCTTACCATACCTGCGATCAGAACAATTGTACCCCCTATGGCGTTTTGCCTTCTTCATAATACTTGGGTCATCTCCCTCGAGCAATTTGAAAAGACAAAACCATAAAACTTCCCATTTATGATCATTATATTCTTGTGATTACTAATGGATGTGGTCTTGTTTCAGAAACTTCTCGAAAACTAACAATGGCAGCTTCACTAACCATTACTTTCGACGAGAACAAGCACCAACTTATACTTCAACAGAAGCAAACTACGCGCACCTACAAGCGCCTCATCAGCTGCCGAAGCATCAACTCCCTCGGCAACTCTCTGAACTCCGGGTCGACCTCGACTCCCCGGACTATCGTCTTTGGGACGCTGGGACCATTCCCACTTCCCGAAGAACAAATTGCTCCTTCCAAGAAGCAGAAACTCGCCTCTCAACGTGTCACTACCGTGACACCAAAGGCGAGCACCAGAAGGCCCGAAGCCCGTGGCAGCCCCACGAAGCCTCAACCCTCAAATGACCAGGTCTATCCCAAGACTTGGTCCCCAAGACCTTCAGTAAAACAAAGAAGGTCCCAAACATCCACCAAGCCAGCATTCCTGGCCCCACTCAAGGAGAACCAGTTCTACCCTCTTGCCTACATGAAAGAGGAGAGACCCATCTCCAATCTAACTCTCAAGTCAACCCAACATGAGCCGGCTTGTTCCTACAAGCCCAAAATCAAGTCATGCATCACAAGGCCTCTGCAAGCACCTGCTAAGGCCTATAAACTTGCAGTTCGACCCTTCATCTCTACAGGGGCCGAACTCCAAAAATTCAAAGCTTCGCTGCAACAGGCGAAGGACAGGGTTCGCATCCTGTCCTTGCCCAGCTACAAAGAAGACAGGTTCGGCTACTGCGCCCGAGGGAGCACATCCTTCATCGTCAAAACCCAGCCAGAGCTGACCGAAGCTCAAATTGCTCGTCGTATACACCGCCGCGCGTCGTATCGGCAAAAGAGACTAGAGAAGCAAAGGACCCATCCTCTTACACTTCAACTCTCTCCCAAATGGGTCGAAAAAGATAGACCCAACCAAGTTGCTGCAATCCATATGGTTGGAAAAACCAGAAGACGCCAAAAGTCAGCATCCAAAATCCATGTCCGACGTCCGATAACCCGTAGCGTCTCCAGGACAAGAAGACACTCAGAAGAATCCCCTGCTCCTCCAAGCAAAGGACGGCAGAGTGATCCTTCCTCAAGCTCTTCTTCAAAAAGAGTGACCCCCAGCTCAGTCACCGGGACAGTTTCTTCGTTCGAATCACGAAGGATGAACGTCTTGGCTACAAATTCTGAGCCACCACCCCGCAATCCACCTCAAGATGATGCGATCACCCGCATCCAGCAGTTGGAACAAGGCCAACAGAGGATTGAAACTCTGATGGAAAACCTTCTCATCTTCCAAAATCAGGCGAACAATGAACCTCCACCGAATCATCAAGACGATGAGGTAAATGGAGAAAAAAATGAGTCACGCGCCCTTACCAAAAAGGACGTAGACAGTATCCTCGCCAAAGCAAAAGAAGAGGATATACTCAAGGAGCATGGGATCAAGCCACCATATCCCTTATGGATGGAGTCGGTCCCATTCCCCACAAAATTCAAGCATCCTACTCTCCAAACATATACGGGGAAAGGATTAGCCAGACAGCACGTCATCCACTTCAAGATCCTGACGGGAGCTATCGTGGATCAAGATGCACTCAAGATCCGCCTCTTTGCAAGTACCCTAAAAGGTACGGCCTTCGATTGGTGCTCCACTCTGCCAGAGGACTCCATCCAAAACTGGGCCATGCTAGAGACACGCTTCCTGACTCACTTCAAAGGTGAGGATCATCCCGCCACTATGGCTCAGCTGTGCAGCCTAAAACAGGGGGAGAATGAGTCAACATATGACTTCATTCACAAGTGGAAAGCGATGGCATACAAATGCTCTGATGTATTGCCACAAGCGTCGCTAATCGACATCTGCCGAAACAACATGAGAGCTAGAATTCGCTCCATAGTCATCGGCAACAAATCAAAGAACCTGGGAGAACTCCTAGAAGCTTCCATGGAAGCTGAAACGGTGATTAGAGACCTCGACAGTCAGAAATCATCAAGAAAAGAGCCAACTGCCATTGCAACCTCTAAACCAAAGAAGAAAAGGTCCTCAATGTGCAGACCAAGTCAGCTCCTCAACCACCAAAGAAAGCTGAAAACAAAGCTGCTGGTAAGAGACCTGAACTCTCAGATGCCTTCAAAGAACGAGTAGAGAAGAAATACCCATTTGATGAAGATGTTGATGAAATCTTCGGGGCTCTTGTGGCAAACGGCAAGCTCACCTTGCCTGAACCAAAAAGACCGGGTGATGTTGGCAAAACCAACGATCCTCGGTACTGTCTATACCATCAGATGATCTCGCATCCTCTCATTCAATGCTTCATTGTGAGGGAGAAAATAAATGAGATGTGGAAAAACGGAGTCATCACCTGGACAAAAACTATGGGTCTGCCTCCGTCAACATGGTGACATGTGGACAAACATCAAAATCACCGAAGAAGAAGATCACTACTTCCTTCAAGGTGATAAACTCAATCCAAGCATCCGAGGAACTGGTTCCTTACCCGACACCAGACGGACAACCCATATGGGTACATCCCGATCTCCTGGAAGATGAAAATTGGGAGGTCGTGAAAACAAAGCCTACAGGTCAACAACGAAGGCAGGCTAGGAAATATCTCCTCAAGCTCAAAAGGCAAGAGAAGACCCAGCCAAAACATGAAGTCAAAGAAAAGGCAGAGGCTTCCTCTACCGCTTCACTGGAGGCAACAAAAACATCCCTTCCAGAGACTTCAAAGGGGGTAAGGAAATTCACTCTCAGTGATTTCATGCCACCTCAATTCAAAGAAGCAACGCAGGAGGCATCATACTCTTGCAATTCGGTAGTTGGATTCTCCATTGATGGATACGATTCCAGCGACACCGATGATGGATTCGAATCCAACTACACAGACGAGTGGGAGGAGTCCCTTGAAACAGGAGAATATCTCTCCGATGAAGATTGGGTTCCTGAGAATCATCTTATGCCAGTAATCTGGTATAACCCCCTACAGCCACAAGGATCCTGGTCTGATGATGAAGAAGACCAAGAGGATGTACAAGAAAATGCTGCTGACCTAGCACCTCTCATTGCTCCAGTGGAAATCAACCATGTTGAGCCACAAAGAGCTGATGAAGAAGAAGATTTGGCTCCCATGCCTGATCTTGAAGAATATGCAAGGATCTTGCAGCGTCTCGCTCTAGAATAAGAGCAAGACCGCGTCAACGAGCCTCCTCGCAATCCAGAGCCTGAAGTCCCTGAAGACCATCAGGTACATCCTCCCTTAACTCCTGAAAATGGAGAAAATTGCGGGATAGACGATCCTCTTATATCTGAGGATGAGTCTGACTCCGATCAGGCAACGTCTCCTATCAGAGCTTCCTGTAATGTGATAATTCGGGATTATAACTCTTCCGAAGCATCGTCTGATGAGAGCACTTACACTCCGGCGATGCCTAGCAATGTATCTTCTGGAGCCACCTCATCTCACGTGACTTTCACTGAGATGACACCCTCTCAGGTTTCTTCTCCTGAGACTGTGACTTCAAAGTTCACACCCTTCCTGACTAAAGAATTCCCAGCTATTGATGCTTGGGACGATGAATTGGTCAACGAAGAAGAAAGGTTGCTGGATGCTGTTCAGGACATGTTCCCGAAAAATGCTCCGTGCAACACAATCACTGAGGATGGCAACTCTGCTGCTGATACAACCTCAGCAAATGAAAAAACGACAGCCTCGTGATCCTGAAGACAATCTTCCAAATGAAGACCCTTCTCAAGAAGCTCTCGAAGTTGGTAGAGGCACCCGCTCTGACCGGGACTACCATAAAAATTACAACCAATCTTCCTTTAGATATGTAAATCCTTCAGGAAAAGATGTTGTAAGCGCCCCTAGTGGCAACAATGATGAACATGCAAGCCCTAAGGTGGCTTTGAAGTATGACTTGATTGAACACTTCAAGCACATACCTGCACGTCTGCACATCCTAGATTTGTTGCGAATGTCTCCGCACACTCGTGATAATCTCATTTCAGAATTACAAAAGCTGAATGAGGATGTCGACAAACATGCCCCGCAAGTCCTCCAAATCGAGATGGATTACCGGGTCAAAAACTCAGAAGCTTCCTCAAAGGGAGAAAAGAAGAAAACCGAGGGATCATCCATTGAATGCCTCTCGGTTAAAAAAGCAGCCAGTGCAACCATCGCCTTCACAAAGGACGACCTACTACTTGGCGAAACCAGGCACAACCAACCCCTGTACTTCACAAGGTACATCAAGGAAATGCCTATGCACAGAGTTCAGATCGACCCAGGTTTTGCACTCAGCCTCATCTCCACATCGGCTCTCGAAGAGTTGGGCATCCCACCCAGCAAGCTAAGCCACACATCTGTATCTATCTTCAGATACGATGAGTGTACTCAAAGGCCTATCGGCAAAATCAGGTTCAAGTTGCAGATTGGTGATCTTATCTCTGAGGTCACAGTGTATGCAATAAAAACCCCTTCATGCTACAACATCCTTCTCGGACGCCCTTCGATCCACGAGAATGGTGTTGTCCCTTCAACTTTACATCAATGCATCAAGTTTGTTGGCGACGACGGCATGATACATCGAGTCTTTACGGACAGAAAACCCTTCAAAGGTAAAGAAGTCCACTTTGCAGACTCACAAATGTATGAAGGTGAAAAAGAAGAAGAGGAGAAGCACACAGCACCCTTTGCCGAAAATCTCCAGAAAGATAAAGGCAAGGCTCCTCAACAATCACCGGAAGAAAACAAACCATCTGGTAAATCCGAAGAGAGCATTCAAACTGCCTTCATCATCTCCCTCAAAACTTCAAAGCCTTTGGTCATCACAACTAAAGTGAAGAAGGCAAAGCAAAAGTATGGGGGCAAATTTGTTGTCTCTTTTGTGTCTATCATGCAAGACACGGATTCGGATTCAGAGCCAGAAGATGACACATCGTCAAGCCAAGCTAACACTCAGCAAGTTAGCCTGCTCTTACTCCAATGGAGACAACTTCTGACATAGAAGATCCTACGTCAGCTTCCTTCGTTGTTCCAGCAACTTCAGCAAAGGAAAAGCCGATCTTCTTCCATAGATCGGATGTTTCTTCATTAAACTCCATGCTTGAGCCTTTCCAAAATGAAGGTATGCCTCAACTATCCTTATATAGTTCTGTGGCACAAGCTATTATGAAGAAAATGGGCTATGATGCTCAAAACCCAGTCGGTTTGGGAGAAGAACGCGGTATTCTCACGCCATTGGGGCCGGTCTTGACCAAAAGCCAGCTGGAAGATTGGAGACTCTACGGCTATGTAGAAAAGTCTTCACACGGGTTAGGGTATGATCCCGACACTCCCCTGAGACAGTTGACACAAAGGCTTAAAAGTTAATTTACTGACCAAGCCTCAACATCTCGTATCCATGAAGACATCGATCTCCCTGGATATCTCTTCGATGAGTCACCTGACAAAGATCCAGGAAGCTCATCCAATTGGCACGATTTCTCTAAGAATGAAGAGGAGTTACCCGATGGTACAGACATGTGGTCTTCTGACCCAGAAGAACCCTCATCTCCAAAAGAAGTAGCCTACTTCGACCCGGTTTCAATAGGCGATTGGGATCATCTCATAGCAAGCCTTGGGAAAATTACCGATCAAGAAGACCCGTGGAAAGGAACAAAGCCTTGGTCTGGAAATGCCCTTGAAACCCCAGAAGGTTTCGTTGAGCTGGAAGCCTCCGAAAATATTGTGGAGGAACCCCCTTCGAACCTTCCAACAGAAGATCTTGTTCACAAGATAGACTTGGGAACACCAGATAACCCACGTCCTGTATCATAAGCAAGAATATAAAGGATGATGAGTTACCCGAGTATATCGCCTTTCTTCGTGAGTTCGTTGATTGCTCTGCATGGTCTTACGCTGAAATGCCTGGCTTAGACCCCAAAATAGCGGTCCACAAACTCAATATTCAAGAAGACAACAAGCCTAGCAAGCAAGGCCAAAGAAGATTCCATCCAGATGTGATCGATAAAATTGAACAAGAAGTTCAAAAACTCAAAAGCGTCGGCTTCATCCGTGAGGAACAACATCCTGAATGGTTGGCCAACATTGTCCCTGTGACAAAGAAAAACGGGCAGATCAGGGTCTGTATTGACTATAGAGACCTGAATGGCGCATGCCCAAAAGATGAATTTCCGCTCCCCATGCCAGAGGTAATGATTGATAATACCTGTGGATTCGAGCGAATGACATTCATGGATGGTTTCTCTGGCTACAATCAGATAAAGATGCATCTTGAAGATGAAAAGCATACATCTTTTCGGACCCCATTTGGCGTGTATTGCTACACTGTCGTGCCATTTGGTCTGAGAAATACTAGTGCCACATATCAGAGGGCTATGATGAAGATATTCCAAGATATGTAGCACAAGACGGTTGAATGTTACGTTGATGACCTCGCCGTCAAAAGTAAAAGAAAAGAAGATCATCTCGAAGACCTTCGATAAGTCTTCCACCGGCTTCGCAAACACAAACTGCGAATGAATCCTTTGAAATGCTTCTTCGGCGTCTCGTCGGGTAAGTTCCTCGGATTCTTAGTTCGGAAAGCTGGAATAGAGCTTGACCCCAAAAAAGTCAAAGCCATTCTAGAAATGCCCTCTCCAAGAACCTTGAAAGAACTCAAAGGGCATCAAGGGAGATTGGCCTACATCAGACGGTTCATCTCCAATCTTTCGGGGAAATGCCGTCCATTCTCCCGGTTGATGAAAAAAGGTGTAAACTTTGTCTGGGATGCTGACTGTGAAGCTGCTTTCCAAGATATCAAGTCATACCTGACAAAACCTCCAGTGTTAGCTGCTCCTACCACTGGCAAAACCATTCATCTTGTACACAAGAGCCCTTGATCACTCTTTGGGAGCTCTGCTTGCACAAGAAAATGATCAAAGAAAAGAAGCTGCTCTATATTACCTCAGCCGCATACTAGTAGGTGCAGAGCATTGCTACTCTCCAGTCGAAAAAGAATGTCTTGCAGTAATGTTCGCCGTACAAAAGCTACGTCACTACTTGCTTTCCAACACAGTCTACCTGGTCTCGAGGGTCAACCTCTTGAAGTTCTTTGTCACAAAGGCAGGTTCTCTCAATGCTCGACTGGCAAAATGGTCCATCCTTCTATCACAATTTGATATTAGGTATGTACTACAAAAGGCAATCAAAGGGCAAGCTCTAGCGGACTTCCTCGCAGAGCATCCATTGCCTAAAGATTCTCCACTCAGAGATGATCTCCCAGACGAACCAGTCTATAATGTGGAGACTTTCTCACAAAATGCTTCCTGGGACATGTACATTGACGGTGCAACCAGGACAAATGGAAAAAGACAGCTGATCTCGGGAGTTCGCATCCTCTTTGTTAGCCCTGACAAATACATGATTCCACACGCTTCCTCGCTACTGGAACCATGCACAAACAATGCAGCTGAATATCAAGCTCTGATCCTAGGATTGGAACTCGCCATCGAATCCGGTATCACCATGCTGGAAGTCTTTGGAGACTCTCAACTGATCGTCAACCAGATGAATCAGAAATTTGAAGTTAGGAAGCTTGATTTGCTGCCTTACTACAACAAAACACAATCGCTTCTGCAAAAGTTTGACATCTGTCACATCACCCACATTCGTAGAGGTGAAAACATACGTGCAGATGCCCTGGCTGGACTTGCCACATCTATGGCAATCCAGGAAGAGGAAAATATGCAAATTACAGTGTGTGAAAAAAGAATCCTTCCTCCTCTTAACACACATCAAGCAGTTGCTGAATGCCACCAAGTGGTTGGAAGTCAGATTTCAATCCTTCAAACTTCAATCGACGACTGAAGGGATCCGTTCATTGATTACATTATGTTCGGAATCCTACCTGATGATCCAAAAGAACGGGTAGCATCCAAAGGCGAGCCCTTAGCTTTCGTTTGGATATTCCTTCAAAAATCCTTTACATTACAGGAAATCCTTCAACGGAGTACTTCTACGCTGCTTGTCACAACAAGAGGCTGAAGAAACACTCAAAGAAGTTCATGCTGGTCTTTGCGGAGCTCATCAGGCTGGTCCCAAGCTCTATGATTAGATAAAAAGGTTAGGTTATTACTGGCCTACCATGGTAGCCGACACAATGCAATTTGCTAAGCGCTGCCACCAATGCCAAGTTCATGGAGATTACATTCACATGCCTCCAGAATGGCTGCATCCTACAGCGATTTTATGGCCTTTCGAAGCCTAGGGTATGGACATCATAGGTCCTATTTCTCCCCCTTCGAGCAAAGGTCATCGCTTCATCTTCGCCGCTACGGATTATTTCTCCAAGTGGTCAGAAGCGTTTGCGTTCAACAAAATGAAGACCTCATCAGTCCTTCAGTTCCTGCGCACCAACATCAGTTGTCGTTTCGGCATACCCAAAAGATTCGTCCATGATAACGGACCAAAATTCCGGGATCATCGATTCTACAGGTTCTGCGACAAATAGAAAATCCAAAGCTGTCCTTCGACTCCATACAATCCAGCAGCAAACGGATTAGCAGAAGCTTTCAACAAGACACTCTGCAAAATCTTCAAGAAGATGGTCTCTAGTCACAAAAGAGACTGGAGCGACAAAATGTCTGAAGCTTTGTGGGCCTATCGAACCACCGTTCGAGGACCAACCCATAGCACACCATTCTCCTTGGTCTATGGATGCGAAGCTGTCATGCCCTTGGAAGTACAAATTCCTTCCTTGAGGGTATCCTTGCAAAATGACATGACTAAAGAAAGCAATGTCAAATTGCGACTCGATGAGCTGGATAATCTCGATGAGAGACGGCTCGAAGCTCAACAAAGCATTGAACTTTACCAAGCACGCATGGCAGGATCTTTCGACAAAAAGGTCAGGCAACGCGCCAACAAAAAGGGTGACTGGGTTCTTGCGGTAAAAAGACCAATGGTCTTCGCTCACAAGTCCAAAGGCAAATTTGAGCCAAAGCCCTATGTCATCGACAAGGTTTTCTCCAACATGGAAGGTGACAGATGTATGCTACCCATCAACGGCAAGTTCTTCAAGCGGTACTACCCTTGAAGACTTACCCAACTGGGTAAGAGCAATGCCTGTACGGCCAAAACCGGGTCCAGGTACTCGCTCGCTATACCCGCTCTTTTTAGAATTTTCATATCAAATGTTGAAATTTCTAGAAAATTTAAACAATGCTTACTTTTATCGTTTCATAGTTCAAAAATCCAAGTTTAGGAACCTTTCCCTAACTTGACCAAAATTTTCAACCCTTGAACCCAAAATTCATGGTTTGAAACAAAATTCGGATTCAGGGATTTCCACCCTAGTCCACCCTGCCTTTTACTGCCAAAATGGTTTTAGGTCAAAACTTATGACCCTCGTGTCTTTAAACAAAAAAAAATGGTTTTTCAAAAAGCCACGGGGAAGCGACGTTTAGTCGATACTCGCACAAATCGGAAGCATACGAACCACGTTCGACACTTCCAAAATCGCTGGAAAGTGACATTTCGTCGATACTTGCAAAATCCGAAACTGTGGAGATGCAACATTTCAGTTGATATCCACAACCCAAATTTCAAAGGTTTGAAAAAACTTAAAAAACCATGGAGACGCAACATTTCAGTTGATATCCATAACCCAAAGGTTCGAGAAAACCACAAATTTCAAAAAATCGTGGGGAAACGACATCAAGTCAGTACCCGCAAAATCAAAATTTTTGAAAAAGCAAGGATGCGACATTCCATCGATACTTGCACCCAAATCCGCGAGGATGCGACATTCCATCGATACTCGCAACCGAATGAGCAAGGATGCGACATTCCATCGATACTTGCAAGAACATTTAGCAGGGAGGCGACCTTTAGTCGATACTTGCATTTTTGAAAACCAAACCGGCTATAAATGCCGCAAAACGGCTATAGATGCCACCAAAACAGGCTATAAATGCCACAAACTGGCTATCAATGCCACAAAACAAAACCGGCTATCAATGCCACAAAACAAAAAAAAATTGGCTTTAAAAAAACCTAGCTATCAATGCCACCAAAACCGGCTATAGATGCCACCAAAACCGGCTATCAATGCCACAAAATCGGCTTCCATGCCACAAACAAAAATCTGGCGTTCATGCCAAAAAAATCATTTGACAAAAGATTTTCACAAAATGACAAGCTTTTGATCAAATCCCATTTAGCAATTACTTTTATCAGAAAAAGATTTAAGTGAGCGTAGGGAAAACAAAAAAAGCATCCCATTTAGCAATTACTTTCATCACAAAAAGATTTAAGTAAGCGTAGGGAAAACAAAAAAAAAGAGTACCAAAAAATACATGCAGTACCAAAAAAAAAAAAAAAGTGTTCCCAAGCACTACAAAAAAAAACAGAGAATACCAAAAAAAATACATGTGGTACCAAAAACAGGAAAGAAGGATAGTTTCTGTTACAAAAAAAAAAAAAAGGAGCTCAACCAAAAATGGTCTCCAGCCAAGATTTCAGCTCCTCAAGCAAACTTTTGGCCTCAGCCGTCAGGGATTCCAAGGCACGCTTATTCAAGAACTTGCCATGAGATGCTGGAGAATGCTGCAATCCTTCTTTCACAACCGGGAAGCTTATCCCGAGCAGTTCGCCATTGTTTGTTCTCTTGAGACCTTCTTTCAAGAACTCGATCAGCATCGGCAACCCGACGAATCAGAGCACTTTCCCTGTCGCGAGCCTCTGTTATTGCAGCCCACTTGGCAGCAACTTGTGCCTGCAGATACTCAAGACGTTTCCTGGCCTCATCGACCTCCCTATCAAGGATCTTAAGGTCATGTGTCAGCCCAATGATGGCTAGCTCTTCAAAGTTCTTCTCTCGGACTATCTGCTTCATGCTTTGTGTAGCCTCATCCAGGTCAGACTTAGCCTTATTAGCAGGATCCAGGAACATCTTCTTGAAGAACTGGTCATCAGCCAAACCCATGGTCTCAAACCACTTGTCACCCAGCGCAATGATCCTATCAACGATCGCCCTGGCACCTGTGACATCCAGACCAGCCTCTTCGGCATCACCGAGAATCTCATGCATATGCTGGATCATGCCAAATCCGGCATCCAAATGTCCAGCAAGGAGAGTCTCAATCCAAGAGCTCAGAACCCGCACCACCACCTTCTTCGCAAAAAGAAGAGATGGCCCAGCTGAAGATTCGCCCCGCTCCGTCGGTCGGCTGCCCATGTCATGCCCTGTTGGAAGAGGAACAAAAGAACTCTTTCCAGTTGGAGCTGCTGGAGAAGGAATTTCAGCACGAGGTATCTCCTCAACAGTGTCAGAACTAGTCCCAGGAGCCTCTACCTCTGGATTGACCTCTGGCATCCCTTGCTCTGGTTCTGAAGGAAGCAACGGACTCTCCGCTGTCACCTCAAAGCCTGCCAAAGAAACACAAAAAGGTATGAATATGATCCTGTTTGAAAATCATTATCAGGGTTATTACTACAAAATACCTTCTTCGACGACTGGCGGAACACTCTCTTCCTCCATGAACTCAGCGAAAGCATCATCAACATTTGCGTCCATCGATGGTTCAAAGTCATCGGAATCCTGTGGCAAGTCAGCTGACAAGAAAAAATGTTAGCAAACCAAGTCACAGACACAAAAAAAAAAAGCAAACGAAGATATACCAATTGGAGATTCTGGATTCACTCCAGAGTCCCTCGGTTCTTCTTCAGGTGCCCCGACAGGATCCGTCACCACCTCATCGGTTGGAACCTCAGGCATCGCCAAATCTTCCTATGCTAAAAAAAAAAGAGGAGCAGCAGGGAGAGAAAACAAATCAAGACAAGGAAAATCCCAAGAAAAGAAATGAAAAAAAGAAAGAGGAAGAATCATACCTTCACCAATGGTCTCTTCTTCTCGGCTTCTCTTCTCTGGAGGCTCGTCAGCATCCACTGGCACATCTTCTTTGATAGTAAGAGGGACTTCTATGTCAGGAGAGTCCTTATATTGCCCCTTGCTGCGATGATGACTCCTCCTCTTACTCCTGCGGGCTCGCTTCTTAGAGGAACCTGCCCCGCTGTCAGAGTCAGGTCTCCCACTTCACTCCTCACTGGATGGTCTACTCTTGCCAGTAGACTCCACGGAAGCTTGCCTCTGTGCCGCTTGCATCCAAGCATCAAGTTCAGCTTCCTCCTGTTCTAGCTGCTCTATAGCCTTATCAGGTATTTCTCGAACAGCTTCAGAACCAATGACGCCCTGGTCACCGAGAAAGCCTATCTTGTGCTTCTCTCCAGAAAGGAAGGCCCAAACTTCCTCTCACCGGACGCCATCCGACTTTCCAAGGCCCTTTCTAGATGCCAGCTTCACATCAAGGTCCTTCTTGGAAAGCCCCCGATATGCCGAAAAGCTCTCCTCGAACCACTTCGCAAAGCCGGCAGTCCGGGAAGTCGACAACACAGGATAAGAGATCATGGCTGTAGTGTCTTCAGCACTATAGAAAGCCCATGCATTTCTCCCGTCCTGTAAACCTCCAAAGCGCTTCACCATGCTTGAAGGTGCTCCAACAACGCCTTGAGAAATGCCCAACTGCAAAGCAAAGCGAGAAGGTATATACGGCTGGATGTCGACGAAAAGATGTCTGCGGTACACCATCGTGCCGACACGTATGCTGAAAAGCCACTCCCTCTCTGCATTTGTCAAAGAGTAATGCCTTCCCGACCCCGCCCTGGTAGAGTCTCGGGAGGCACCAAAATCAAAAGCCTTCTTCCGCAACTCCGGAGAAAGCTTCACTGAAGACTGCCCCATCTCGACGTCCCTGAACCGTCGGATCCTCATGCGGGCAAACAAAAGTGATTCGAACACGGCTTTGCCCTTAGCCAGCCGAATCATAAGAGGATCATCATCCTGTGCGGCACCCAGCCGGTGGAAGCCAGGACAGTGGTACATGTACCACGAATAAAAGATGTGGGCTGAAAATACCCTATTCATAGGGAGCCCAAGCCGAACCAAAACAGCAGCCTGCAGTTCGGTACACAGGTAGGAGTAAAGAGCTGGCACCAAAGTAAGCTGCTCTCCAAACGCCATCTGACAAGCCGGAAAAATACAATGCGGCCTGATGTGCATTCCATCTCTTCCAGCATAAATAGCCTCACCAAGCCAATAAGTGAGGTAAACAGCGAGATCTCTCCGCAGTGCAATATCAGGACATATGGCGTTCGTACTCGCACAGAAATCTCTCAACTCTTCTTGCATTGCCAAGATCTTCTTCGAACTTGGATCCTGAGCCCTGGCTTCCTAGGTCGCACTATCAGAAGACTCCCTGCTATCAAAAAAGTTGGGGAAAGAAGAGTTAGAACTCTTCCAACTGCTGGATCTAACTTTCAAACCCTCCTTCTCCTTCAAAAAAACATAGAAGGCGACGAGCTGAAAGTACAGAAGCCTAAACTCCTCAGACTGCTCCTCAAGGACGCTATCGATCGGCATAAACTCCTCATAGAGTTTGCCAAGGATGGGCAATCCAGTAATGGCGCTCAGCTCCGTCAAAGAGAAACCAATCTCACCATTCGTCACAACGAAAGTATTGGTTTCTGGAAGGAATGACTCCAACATAGCCATGAAGGCCTCATCGGAAAAGATCACGGTCTCCCTAAAGGCGCGGACCGCATCAAAAATCCCGGCTTCCTTCAAAACGGCGCCACCAATCAGCAGGACGCGATCAGTCCACGACTTCCACTCGGAGTCAGCATTGAAACGGCCACGAAGTCGAAAAGGCTTTATCCAATTGCTACCGTCACCGCTGAAAATACCAAGGCCCACCGGTCTCAAATCGACCGACGGATAATCAGAACCCTGGTAGCCGTTGGATGGCATCAACAGGTCCATGTCAACAGGCGACCTCTACGTATATCCAGGAGAACCGCCAACAAAAACCCCGGTCTTGATTACATTTGTCCTTCTCACCCAGCTTGGAGGATCTTCCCTCTTAGAGCACGTGGGGGCAAGGCTCATGATCGAGACGGTGCGATCAAACGTCGACCAGGTAGCAACAGTCTTCTTCTCACCATCTGCTGTGAAAGAAAACTGAAAACATTTCCTCTGGTATGTCATGTCATCAGGGACGGCATCACCAAAGAAGAAGGTAGGCTTGGGTAAAACACTCTGATCTTCCATCACCCATGGACGACTGCTTACCATGATCTTATAGAATTCCTCTCCCTTGAGAGCGATTAGTCGCTGCCTCATCTCATCTCTGTTTAGGGAGTCGCACTCTTCCAGATTTCTCTCAACATACTGGACCTTCTCAAAGGCCTGCTGAACGGCCGGATTAGAAGATCTAGCAGATCGACGAGGTACGCTTCACTACACCAAAAAAGAGAAATTGGAACGGATTACCGTTCCTAATCCATGTGTTCCTAATCCGTTCATCCGTTCTAAAACCGTTCCTAATCCGTTCATCCGTTCCAAAAATAGGAAATTGGAACGGATGAACGGATTAGGAACACACGGATTAGGAATGGTAATCCGTTCCAATTTTTCATTTTTCGTGTAGTGCTTGTAGCAGGCTCTTTACCCTTGTTCGTTCTGGAAGAACCACCTGCAAAGAATGGAAAAGAAAAAGATCAAACATCAAAATGACAGAATCTCGCTAAAAAAAAATCTGGCGAAATTTTGACATGATGCCGGGGCAATTCCGAAGAAAAGGAACTATCCCGAAAGAAATAGAAAGCTTGAAGATGGGCTCAACATTGCTGCGAGCTCCGAAACTCCAAACTTTCGAAACCTCAAAAGTCTCCGCAAAATCAGGAAGGGCTCAACATCGCTGCGAGCTCCAAATTCCCAAATTTGAGAAAACTTTCAGGTATGCTATCACATCATGCTACAATTCAATTTACAAAAAATATACATGCATGAACATCTTGGTTTGCGAAAAAAAATGCATTAACATGATGAGAAAAAAAAAAAAAGAAGAAAAAAACTTTCTAAAAAAAAAGGAGAAAAGAGAAAGAAAAAGAACAAAAAAAAAAGAAAAGAAACTTTCTAAAAAAAAACAGAGAGAAAGAAAACAAAAAAAAAAAGAGAAAGAAGAGGGCTGGCCCACAGGCCACGTGGCTGTACGGCCAGATCCGTATGGATCTGTCCGTACGGCCCACAAAGAAAAAAAAACACATGCAAAAAAAAAAGCATGAAAAAGAAAAAAGAGATAAGAAAAAAACGTGTAAAAGAAAAAAGGAGCAAACACGTGAAAAAGAATGGGAAAAGAAAAGAAACAAACAAAAAAAAAAAGAAAGAACTTTTCCTACAATGGGGTTTTCTTGAAAAATGGAACTTACTTGAAGCCATTGATGGAGAAGAAGAAGAAAAGTCTTGAAGATCTTGAAGAAGAAGAACTCTTGGTCTTGAAGCCCTCTTGGGATTGTTGCAAAAGAAAGCAATAAGAGCAAGAGATCCAACCTCCTCCTTGCTTTTATAGAAGAGAGCAAACCAAAGAAGGAAAGAAGAAAGAGGTAAGTGTTACTAATTAGTAACCTTACCAAAAGAATGAAATTAGAAAGATTCTTTCCCAAAAGAAAGATATCTTGAGGGATTATCTCCCAAAAAGAAATCAATGAGAGATTTTCTCCTAAAAGATAGGATCAATAAAAGATTCTTTCCCAAAGGAAGATATCTTGAGATATTCTCTCCCAAAATAAAGGGAACATGAGAGATTCTCTCCAAGTAAAGATATTCTTAGATATTCTCTATCCAAATGAGATTTTTTTGGATATTCTTTACAAAAATGACACCATATGAGATCTAAGCCATTTCAAAAGCTTAAGGTCCCATGGGTTAGCTCATATGAGCTAGGTTTGACCACCTAGGCACTAAAAAAAAAAAATTTTGGGCTTTTAGTTAAAGAGAAATCCCTCTTACCAAGAGCTTACAAAAATGGTTTCATGCCTCTTTTGAGTTGATTGGACCATACAAAGAGAATCCAAGCCCCATAAGCTTCCAAAAATCAAACCATCCAGCCTCATCTACCAAATTGAGTCAAAATCTTGAAATTGACATTCTGCAAAAATCCAAACCAAAACCTGGTCCCCTAACTTGCCACATACAGCTTGTTAGGTCACAAGACCAAAACCAAAAACCAAAACCTGATCCCCTAACTTGCCACATACAGCCTGTTAGGTCACAAGATCAAAACCAAAATTGATCCCCCAACATTTCACATACAGCTTGTTAGGTCACACGGTCAAAACCAAACCCGACCCCCTAACCTGCCACATACAGCCTGTTAGGTCACAAGGTCAAAATCCAAATCCACATCCCTGATGTCATCTTTAAAACTTTGCCTCAAGATGGTACGTGATCCCTTTCACTACCATAAAACTCCCCTGGAAGCTCAAAAGGCTACAAATACCAAAAAGAAAAAGACAAAATTAGCGAAAGGTCCCTATAAGTCTATGTTTTCAGCCTCCAGTACAAGGAAAAACTTTATAAGGTCTCTGGTCCACTCAGCTAGACTTTTTCCAGCCTTAGGTCCCTCTGCACACATGTTTTCATTTTTCAAGACTAAAATACCCCTGTAACTGACGCATCATGGAATGAAGTGGTCCTCAACCTGCAACGTGTCACGATTATGTAGCCTCGGATTGCTTTTCACGTAAACAGCCCGGATCTAGCGCCACGTGGAGGGTTAGACATTAAAAAAAAAAATAGTAGAAGAGAAGGAAAGGAAAAGGATGGAGATACCGTGATTTCATAGGAGAGGAGTGAAGCGAGGGAGGGGTTGGTTGAGGACGACCAGGGCCTACGTTAGAGCAGGGCAGGAGTTGGGTGGAATGGAAGGGAGGAGAAAGCTTGAGGCGTGGGACATCGGGTCTATTGCTAAACTGTGCCAAAATTTTCCTACTATCCCTGCTCTTCTCTCTTCTGTCTCCTCTGTGGTGGTCTTATATATAGAAATAAGAAAATGAAGAGGATTCATTGACCAGAAGAGGGGGTGGTTTGGTTAGGTATAATTGAGATTAGTCATGTTTTGTTTGAAAGGTCAAAGCTTTGCCGGTGGGTATTAGTGCGAGCCACTGTTTTTTGAGTGGGATTCGCATTTGTGATTTTAAGATGTGAATGGAGATTTAGTTGTTCACCTTGCCCTTGAGTTTATAGAAATTAGGAAAAGGCCCTGATTGTTTTATAAACTCAATTCATCACCTATGCTACAGAAGTTGGAGTTTTGTGTCAGTTCGGGTCAGGTCATGTTGATTTTTTGTCAAATTTATCTGATTTTCTGTGAAATTTATCTGAGTTTCTGTCAAATTTATCTGAGTTTCAGGCAAATTTATCTGAGTTCTGTGAAATTTATCTGAATTTCTGTCAAATTTATCTGAGTTCTGAAATAAATTTATCTGAACAGAACTCAGATAAATTTCACAAAAATTCAGATAAATTTGTCAAAAACTCAAATAAACTATACAAAAACTCAGAATAATTTCATTTTCAGTAAAACCTGCAACTAAGCTCTTCTATCTCCTCTCCCTCACCAATCCTTGCTCTCTATCCTACAATCTCCCACTTGGCACGAATGCCACTTGGTATCAGAGCTTGGTACCGTGCGTTTCAACGGTTTGGATCACGAAGTCACGATTTAGATCGGAGTAGATCGAAGACTTTCGTAGGGCAGATGGCCCTTCGTTTTTGTTTTTCTGCAACTCGTTGGAAGGAAGAGGATGACTGGCGTTTTCTTGTTGGGCACATAAATCATGAGTACGTCATCAGTAAGGGAGAAGTCTTCCCATTTACTTCTTTGTGTTGCCTCGAGTTCCGCATGCCAGCAGGAAAAGCACCAAAGAGAACACGTATCATTTTCTTTTGTATTTTTCTCATCACATCTCGAGTTCCGCGCGTCATCAGGATAAAGAGGAAGACTAACCCACGTGCTGCTGTTTCCTTCTTCTCTCGGGACGCGTGCCAGAAAGGAACAAACGGCTGACGCAAGTGTGTAACGGTTTGGGTTACTTAAAGATAAGGGCAAATTGGTCATTTCAGGTATGAATAAGTGTGAGAGGGACCTTTGGCTGCATGACTTTTTTTGTGGACCTAAGGCAATAAAGTGACATGTTCAGGGACCTGTCGCCGAATGCCCCAAAGAAAAACTGCTCAAAGACTCTTGGTCAAGTCACAAGCTCTCCTTCACAAAATCTCTTCGAGGCACATCGACTACAAAAGTTAAGCAACTCGTCGCTGCACCTCGAGGGGGCATTTGTTGACACCAAAAATGTCACCTTGCTTCTTCAAGATCCAAAAAGCTACATGAAGTCGCAACCTGCCATAAATAGGCAATGCTACTTCCAAAAAATCAAATCTTGTCAGAATCAAACAAAAAGTGCAAGATCCTTCAAGACAGCCAAAAGATGAGTACACAAGAAGTTTCGGGCCATTTCATTTGGCCAACTTCGCTTCTCCGGCAGCTGAAAAGGAGCTCCCGGTGGAAAAAGCATCGGAGACACCAAATCTTCGTTCAGAGCCGATGGATGGTCTCAAAATACATCCAAAAGGCTCCACGTCAAGTTCCGAGTCAAACCGACAACGTTTGACCCTACATCAAACCTCGAACAGCTAAATCAAGCCTCTCGGCGGCAAGAACCACCGAGGCCATCACTCATCAAATAGAGCACATGGACGGCTTCAAAATGCTTACAAAGGGCTACACGTCAAATTTCAGGTCATTTCGACAACATTTGACCATACTTTGACGCTCGAAAGCCAAATCAGGCCTCTCGGCGGCGAAGCTTCCCAGACCGTGGTTTCCAAGACAAAGCCTATGGATCATCTTAAAATGACTCCAATAGGTTTCCTGTCAAATTTCAAGTCAATCGGACATCGGTTGACCGCACATCAAGCCGCGACGTCTTCATCGCGACAAAAGAAAGTCTACTGGTGATAGGACCCCAAACGGCTTCAAAACTCAAACAAAAGCTATGGTTGGTCTTATTTATTGCTCATGAGGCTTCACACCAAATTTCAGGTCATTCCGACATCGTTTGTCCCAGTTTCAGCTTCTGACGGAAAATCGGCAGCTCTGCGCGACAAAGTCTTCGGCATTCTCAGAAAATTGGAAACTTTGCAAAATAAAATGCAAGGATTCTCATCAGTTTTTCTACAAGGAAATCCGGCCAATAAATGATCAAAAATGTCAACGAAAAATACAGAAGAAAAAAGAATCGAAAAACAGCAAAAACGGACACAAAACGGGACAAAAGGGGGGAAAAACCCCCCAGGGTCGCAGGCCCTTGCAACCCTGGCCCAGGGTCGCCAACCCCTGCGACCCTGGAGCCCGGGTTCGCCGGGAGGGCCCCGGAAACTCCGTTTTTCGCCGTTTCTTCGCGATTCGAAGCGTCTGACTCCTCTGAATTTCCAAAATTCATACTTTTGAGACACCAAATCCACTGACATCCGTCAAAAACACGGGTCATTCATCAAGAGTATCGAAATCAACATTGATTGCCAACCGGTCAACCAAAAAAAGCGTGCTTTCTACCCGACCGATCGAGAAATCGACAGGACAGATGGCACCGACCCGCTGTTGGCAACCAATACCTAAAGTTACATGGTCATCTGATGCCGATCTACATGAAGATCCATCATTGATCATCACCAGAAGAATCCCAAAAGACGCGGCACGGCCCGCGACTCTTCAACTGCTCGGCGAGCACTTAATGCGATTAATTGACTAGCTTTATTACAGTCATTAATCCATTTCTTTGGACGGCTCAATCAGAAGCAAGCATCCGGGAGTTATAAGTCAAGACATTCATGACATTTAAACCATGAAACTCCTCCCATCATGGCGATTAAAGGCGATTAAATGCCCTCAATCTCCACCGGCCAATCAGAAGCCAAGAAAAAGGAGTTACAAAATAAAGGAATTAAATCCTGTAACTCCTCCCATTATGCGGCTTAATGACAATAAAAGCCCATAAACCCTCCTAAATGGCTACCAAAAAGCTTATAAATAGGAGAGCACTCCAAGATAGAAAACACACAACAGACTGCAGAAAATCCGGAAACTCAGACAGAAAAAGGCATTAGAAATCCAGAGAAAGAAAGAGAGAAAACTCTACGGAATTTCTACACCGACCACCGCTACAAGGTGACAAAAGTCCCTTGGGGGTACCCCCCCCCTTGGGGATACCCCCCCCAAGGTCCTTGCCTTCTACTTCTGCCTCCAATGGCTTAGACGTGGCTTTTCAGCCTGTCTACTTAGTTTTTTATTGGACATAGGACCTCCTTTTGGTCTTTGTCCTCTAAAAACTTGAGGTTATAGCCAAGCCAAGCGAATCAATAGCATCATCTGTTCTCATCTGCATGGATGATGGCGAAGTCCACCTATGGCTTATGACCGTCAATCTGAACGGGTCCCCCACAATCTCATGAGAAGTTAGATCTTCCTTTTCTTGCTTTTCATTGTAGTTTGTATTTTTTCAAAAGAGACAAAAATCACAACTCTTGTCTTTCATTATTGATAAGGATTGTAAATCGGCTATAAATGCCAAAATCGGCTATAAACGCCAAAAATCGGCTATAAATGCCAAAATCGACTATAAATGCCAAAAAAATCGCCTTTTCACGGCAAATCAAGAAAATGTCTCTTTTCTTAAATATATGTGCAATGGAAAACTTGAAAGAAGTTGATTTCCTTTTTACTTGCGAAGGTTGATCTCCGGATCACCACTTGCAATTCCAAGTAAATAGAAAATCCGGCGCACCCACATAAAAGAAATGTTGATGCGCGCCTCTGCCCCCCTCCGGTTACGAAAGGGTCGGACCCAAACGGACTCCCACGTCCGCCGGCCTCGGTAGAACCGAGCGAGCAGAATGCGCCGGTCCATCACCACTGCACTGCCATCACCACCCGGCTTGCATAGCCACTGCACTCACCTTGCACCACCAATTCGGAGAAAGAATTATAATGGTACGTAGAATTTAAGTTCATCATACGACTTCAACTTCGGAGATAGAAATATAATGGTAGAATTTAAGTTCATCATACGACTTCAAATTCGATGTTTATTTAAAATAATAGAAGTAGGACAAGTGTACAAGCTTGACAGTCACGTGTAGACCAAAAGTCTATCCTATGACCAAATTCAGATTAAATTGTTTGAGAGTCAGTTTCTTTCCTTTCATATATTTCATTTAGAATTTAAAAACAGATGACAAGGGAGGTACACCTAAAAACTGAGGAGATGATGCATCTTCTGGAGTTACCTGCTTATATTTCTTGTAGATTCGCTTGGTTACTATGTTCTTGGATTCATCATTAATCGACATGGCATTGCACATCTCAGCCCGGTACTCATCATAATGAGGCTTCCCATTTCTTCAAACAAGCGGCTGAAAACTATTGGGTCAAAATTCATATTCCAACAACTACTAGCACCGGTCGTTTTCTTTTTCTTTCTAAGAGAAGAAGGCCATAAACCTAGATCTAGATCTCAATCACATTCACACCACATCCTTCAAGGCCTCACTCTATCATCCATGTCAGCAATAGTTTTACCGAAGTAAAATAAAAATCAAATAGGATTTTCTAACACTTAGGATCGAAAACGGCCCGCCGGGGGTCCGGAACAGGAAACGGCCACCAAAAAATTTGGAAACCGGCGCGAGCACTTCGCTCGAGGATAAAGTAAAATGACAGAACTAACGGTTCGTAAATAGGACTCCCGGTTAGAGAATTAGAAGCAAAACATAGGATTTTCCAACACTTAGTTTCGAAAACGGCCCGTAGGGCGTACGGAACAGGAAAAGGCTCCGAAAAAATTAGAAACCGATACGAGCACCTCGTTCGAGGCAAAATTAACTTGCAGGAACTGACGGCTTGTAAATCGGACTCCCGGATAATGAATTAACCCTTAAAACGTTGGATTTTTAACACTTAGGTTCAGTTTGGCATCTCTACTTTTCTCTTCTTATTGGCTTAAAACTGATGGAATCCGGTTTTATCATGTTTGGATGAAGTTTCTACTGTGTCCATTTCAAATGGCACTAAGACAAGCATTTGTGATCCAAACCGTTGATCATGTTAAGGGGGCTAAAAACGGCTATGATACCAAAAGTCAACCATTGGATCATTATAGATTGTGATGTATTGATGAAAACGTACAGACCATTAGATCATCATTTATGGGATTTTGTACGCCCTACTTTCGCAATCCAAATTTTTAGTCCTCTTCAAAAGGTCATTTATAGTTATAGGTCCCAACCCCAAATGTTGATTCAATATGGATCAAAAAATATATTTGAAATAAATATCAATCGTTAGATTAATGCATGGTTACTACAGTGCATTCACGAGTTAAGACATGCAGTCCGTTTTTTCTACATTTTCGAAAAATCTGGATCTCTAATGCAAGATATGGACCATAGACCCCCCTTTATATGGGTAACGTTTACTGGATCAAATTCCAACGATTGATCCTTCATGTATTGTGAGATATTGACAAAAAGGACTAAAGGGTTAATGGTTCAATTTTAATTTTCGTGGGCCACTTTTTCCCGATCTAAACCTAAAACCCTCTTTAGGAGGTCAACAATGATTATCTGGTCAAATCTTATCGCTTGATTCATCATGGATATAATTATTTTATTTTCATCAGAAAAATGAATATAAAAATAAATAAAAATTAATAAACAGATTTACCGACGTTTAATTTCGTCGGTAAAAGTAAAAAATAAAACTTTAAAAAGATATTTACCGACGTGTTTATTTTTGTTGGTAACATGATCGTAAAAATAAATGAAAATTAATAAACATATTTACCGACGATTAATTTCGTCGGTAAAGGTAAAAAATAAAAATTTAAAAAGATATTTACCGACGTTTTTATTTTCGTCGGTACAATTAATATAAAAATAAATAAAAATTAATAAATATATTTACCGAAGTTTGTATTTTCGCATGTAAAATTAATATAAAAATAAATAAGTATTCATAAACATATTTACCGACGTTTAATTTCGTCGGTAAAATTAAAAAAGAAAATTAAAAGCATATTTACCGACGTTTTATTTCGTCGGTAAAATTTAAAAAATAAATTATTATTTTTAAAATTTAAGAATGGCCTTTGCCGATGTTTTATTAAAAAACGTCGGTAAAGGGTCAACTTTTGGCCACGTTTTTTAGAAACGTCGGTAAAAGTCTATACTTTTGCCGACATTGTTAATAACGTCGGTCAAGGATGCACTTTTGGCCACGCTTTTTACGAAACGTCGGTAAAAGTCATTACTTTTGCCGACGTTTTTAAAAAACGTCGGTAAAGGTCTACCCTTTACCGACGAAAGTAAAAACGTCGACAAAGGTATACCCTTTACAGACGAATTTTAAAAAATGTGGCTAAAAAACGTGGCTAAAAGTGCAACTTGTTGTAGTGGCCAATGGTTCAGGTCAGCTCCAATGGGTCGGGTTGTCCTGGGTTGTATAGAGGTTGAAGGCCTCCGTTCTTTTATTTTTTAGGGATCAAATAATCCAACCTGCACATGATGCGGTTCAATTCGACCTGACCAAACATAACCCGCATTCAACAATGGTCAATCCGTTAAACTCGAACCAACCCTATATAACTTGCAGATGTCAGGCTATAAGCTCCATACATTTTATTCGTTAATTTATGGAGAATGTACTTATTAGCCTTTTAGCATAAAATGAACAGATTTAGGGATGTTTGGACTAGGAAAACAGGAGCAAAATCTCACGTGGACCTCACCCCAACTGAGTGAAATCCAGACCTGCACTATACATGGAGATAACCATGGAATGTAACTCCTGCAGTCATCCTTCCAGAGAAGTATTATCACAGTTCCATCATTTTTTCTGCCTGTCGGACTTGGCGTAGAAAGAGTGGCATTTAAAAGTCCCCTCCACTAATGGCCCTGGAGCGTGGAGATAGAGAAAACTGAGAGTCCAGGACCACTTAAGACTTATCAAAACTATAAAAGTCCAACCGCGATCAGCACCACATCAAAAGTGCGTCATTGAGGCAAAAGAAGACAAAAAAGTTTTTTATTTTTCACAATGTCAATGCAACCCTAATTTTTATAAGGATTTGAACAACTAAAGTGAATTCATTCTCCCTTAGAGGGGATGCTGATACTCTGATATAAAATGCTGTTTTCAATCGGACAAATTCTACTATATTAAGCAAAGAGGTTATGAGGTTGAATTTTGACCATCAGTTACAATTTTAAATATTTTCAGTTTTCTCTACAGTTATCTCGTACAAACTACTTTGAAACCACCACTCACCTCTCTTCCCACTTTTCTACTTTTGCATACCTCTATTCTTTCCATTCCTTCTTATCCTATCAGCTCTTACATTACGTAAAGAGGTACTTTCATTGTGACATTTTCTTTAATTATTTTCTTTCTATGGTTTATGGCTATTTTTTATAATACATAAATGCTAATCATATATGTGCTGAGTACGGGTTATTATGCTAGTAAAATATTATTATAATTTTCTGTGTGAAAATTTAAGCCCTTTGAAAATTGAAAAATGAGGTTTGTTTAGAAGGAAAAAGGCCATCCTTAACCTCAGCCATAAGGCCTCTTTGGATTTTGCTGAAATATGCTTTAAGTGCATTTCCTTGACAAGACATCAACACTGATGAGTAGAAAACACTTCTCATGACATGGACAATCTAAACAGCTCTTGAGTAACTAAACAACCACTTGAAAAACTCGACAGACACATCCACTCCACAAGGTTGTGAAGTTCAAGCATCACCTACCATCTACTTATAGCTTGAGATCAATAAGTTGCCTCAGTGTGATTGTGTGGAGAGGCTCTAGAAACAGAGGCCTACTTGCAGACAGCTCCTGAGACACATGATCCATGGTTGGTCGACATTGCGGATCAACACTCAAGCATGCAAATGCCACCACCATTGTCAAAACCACTTCCTTCATCTCATGATCATCTGGTTGTGAGAGGCGCTGGTCTAGCACATCTTTCAACAGTAACTCTTCGGCTCCAGATAATAGAAGTGATGAAATGAGTTCACCTGGGTGCATCCCCATTATCACTTCTAAAGAAACAACACCAAAGCTATAAACATCGCACTTTTCCGTCACCCTCATTGTATAAGCAAGCTCTGCATGGAAAGGCCAAATCCTGAGTTATTAACCAATGGACACTTACCAGTTCAACACAAATTCTGCATACTAGGATGAAGACACCGATGCACAGAGAGAATGGGTCAAATTCAGAGAACATAAAATATTAGAAATATAGCTTCTTTAGGGGCTTTTACCAAACAAAAAAAAAATCCTTAAAACCCAATAAAGACACTGAGCACCCAAACTTGTTAAAATGATTGGAAAGGACATCCTACCCTTTCATTTATTTATTTATATTTTTGCTCCATTTTCTGTTATCATGGAATATTCGGTTATTTCATTATATCACGGAATGTTATTTATTAATTTTTTTAAAACATGGCGCCCCACCTTCAGACGAGTCAGCTTGACTAATTTGTAAATATATAGTTACTGTCCATGAATACTATAGGGAGGATTTTAGTTTTGCAATAACAGTTTAATTATCAGTCAATAGTTCCTTGATATCATGACTTTTTTAAAAAAGGAGGGTGGGCCATCTTGACGATTTGTAAACATGCAGTAGAGTTCAAAAATAGCTCAAGGAGAATTTTGTAAGATGGAATGAGTCATGGAATGTTTTTTTTTCTTCGAATTAAAATACTAACACACCCACATACATGGGACCTGTCTTTGACTGTTACTATGGAGAGGAAGATGCCTAACCACGTACTGAGATGTACATGTGATACTTTCTTAGTACTTCCTCTACAAGGACGATGGCCAAGTAATATTTATTTCCCACCAACATGTAGAATATTATGATTCCCTTTTCTTGATCTTTAAACCCATTGGTAGGAAGGCGGTGCTTTAAACTCTCAGTAATTAAATGCAGATCAAACAAAAATGACAGCGTGTGCATGAGAGGGTGGAGTACTGCAACTATATTCAACAAGTACACATATTTATCTATTCATTCAAAAATTATACTTGCAAGATTTATTCCTCAAAATAATCCTGAGAGTTATTATACTAATTAGAATCATTGAAAAAGTGTACACAACATATTAGAAAGGAAAAAGGAAAGTATTTAAGAATGAAGAGAGAGAGAGAGAGGATACCTGGGGCTACATATCCACAAGTGCCGACAAGCACGGAACAATTTGATGAATCAGGCTTCAGAAGTCTAGCAGTACCAAAGTCAGATATGGAAGCCTCAAACTCCATGTCCAACAAGATATTGTTGCTTGACAAGTCACGATGAACAATAGGAGGATTGCAATTGTGATGCATATATGATAGTGCATGGGCTACACCTCTTATAACCTTCATCCTCTTTATCCAATTTAAATTCGCCGCTTCTTCCTCTTTGCTGAGACAAATAGCTAGGCTTCCCTTCTCCTTGTACTCATAGATTAGATACGAGCACTGAGAATGGGAGCAAAACCCGTAAAGCTTGATAATGTTACGATGTCGAATCTCAGTTAAAGCTTGTATCTCATTTATAAAACTGCTCTGATCCATCACCTCACCATTTTCAGGTGAGTGAAGTTTCTTTACAGCTACCACTTGGCCTGTTGGAAGATCTGCCTTATATACTCTTCCGTACCCTCCCTCCCCAATGCAATGTTTATCATTGAAATCCTCTGTTGCTTTGATGATATCTTCATACACAATCTTCCCGTCATAATTCCAAATAGAAAATAGATCTCTATTGTTCATGTCAAGCACCATTTTCTTTCTTTTTCTCATTCTCCAATGGCATATAAAATAAGTCCCGAGAGAAATAAAGAGAAGACAGACTGCCCCAGCAAGAGGAAGGACAATGGTAATCATAATTTTGTTCCCTTTCATACCATCAACTTTATTGATGAAAGAGGAGTTGCAACGAGGTAGACCTTTCACTCCACCGCACAAATCTTTGTTTTCAATAAATGCCTCTAATGGAGCTTCTTGGAAAGCTTTGCTATTGGGAAGGGGACCCTCCAAATCATTGTATGATAAGTCAACTGAGAACAAACTTGACATCTCTTGCAAAGTAGTCGGAATTGTACCGGAGAGAAAATTGTTAGAGAGATTTAAACTTTGCAACATGGTTAGTTTTGCAAGATTTGGCGGTATCTGTCCAGTTAACATGTTGTGACTGAGATCTAATGTATTCTTCAAGTTTGCTAGGTTACCAATTAGGATTGGAATGCTCCCATTCATATAATTTTTGCTCAGATTCAAGTCTTTGAGGTTGGAGCAATCTCTTAGCTTTTCTGGTATGAACCCTCTTAAGTTGTTGTTTGAGAGGTCAAGAGTTTCCAGACTGGATAATTTTCCAACTTCTTGCGGTATCAAACCTGTAAGTTGGTTACCCTTTAAAACGAGCTCGTTTAGCGAGGATAATCTCCCCAGCTCTTTCGGAATCTCCCCCAACAAATGGTTTGAGGACAAATCAAGTAGGTGTAACTCAGCCAAATTCCCGATCTCAGGTGGTATCATGCCTGAAATATTATTACCAGCGACTTTAAACACGGTCAGATTTTGACAGTCTCCCCAATTTCCTGAGAGGGCTCCATAAAGTTTATTGTAACTCACATCAATGTAAAATAAATTAGGATATACTCCGAAGGCATCAGATATATTCCCAGTGAGTTGATTACTGTCAAGCCGAACTCTTTCCAAGGTTGCACAGTTTCTCAAGCTTGCCGGAATGGGGCCAGTGAAATGGTTGTTGTACACATGAAGGCGTACAAGTGAACCATGCAAGCATACTTGCGGTAAATGACCCGACAAGTTGTTGGAACCCAAGTGAAGTTTTTGCAACCGTGTTAAGTTTGTAATTTCTTGAGGTAGAGTTCCAAAAAATTGGTTTTCAGTCAGATAGAGGAACGCTAGGTTCCTTAAATTACCAAAAGATGGAGGAATTGGGCCAGTAAGGTTGTTTGAGACCAATGATAGGAATTCTAGATTCTTAAGATTTCCAAGCTCCAATGGGAGAGTGCCGGAAATCGCATTAAAACTTAAGTCTAGTCTAACAAGCTTAGTTAAATTTCCCAAAGAGTTTGGGATTGAACCGAGAATTTGGTTTTGTTTTAGGACCAGCCTAGTGAGCTCGGTCAGATTTCCGAATGAAGTAGGGATAGGCCCTGAAAGATGATTGTATTCTGCTTGGAGATCTTTCAGCCGTTTCAAGTTCCCAATTTCTTGTGGAATTGAGCCTGACATTTGGTTACTGGACAAGTGCAAGAGAGTGAGGTTGGTGAGCAAGTCTATTTCAGGGGGAATTTTACCATTTAGCTGATTGTTATGAAGTCGAAGATGGGTAAGATGGGTGAGATTGGCTATTGAGAGTGGCAAGACACCTGACAGCTGATTTAAGGACAGATCAAGGAAAAAGAGTCGGGAAGAAGCACCAATTTGGTTTGGGATGTTTCCATGGAGTGCATTGCCGCTGAGGTCTAGATGGGCAAGGTTTGACAAGGAAGAGAAGCTAAACTGATCGAGATTACCTTGTAAACTGCAGTTACTTAGCTTCATTTCCGTCACCTTTCCGCGACCATTGCATGTAATTCCGGTCCAATTGCATGGAGAGCCATTGATAGTGGGGATCAGCGACCATGACTGAATAGCTTCATTTCCGTCGAGACTGCTTTTCCATTTGAGGAGAGCTTCTGCTTCCTGCATGTTAGATGTCGCTGCTGCAGCGTTGCATTCACCAGACAGAGAATCAAACAGTACCAGCACAAGCAAAGACCGGAGAAGAGAAAATAATTTCATAGTAGCCATGTTTGTTGGGTGGTGCTGTAACAGTGTGTGCTTGCTCTTGGCTCTTTTATAATCATCATTACAACAAGTTACTGGTTGTGACCAACTCAGACTACAGTAATTTTGTCATGTTCGATCGCTCCACGCCCAACCCCACACCAATAAATTTTATTCCTCTGACTCTTCTAGTTTTGAGAATTCTGCCGCTCAGTGTCCTCTTCGATCGGTTAGGACTTAGGAGGAATTCAATGGAGAAAAGGACAACAACCAACAAAGAGGGGACCCAAAATAAAACAACGTAACAAAGAGGACATTGAGATTTCTGTTTTCAAAGTTGGTACCTTTCAATCCACTTGTTTGCATCCATTCCAGCATAAGACTTTTTAAAGTCTTCACTACCGAACAAGATTGTTTTTATGGAAGAAAACGACTCGCCGGATTTATGAATATACTCAGCATAGGTAGAATATTGTACGTGGGGCCCACCAGCTCGGCCCTATAAAAAAATTTAATGTATTTAGTAATTTATATGAAAAAAAATAAAAATCAACCCCATTGAATGAACACTAGCACCCGTTTGATCAAATGTAGATAATTGAGAATCATCAGCTATTTTTGTATTTACTATACACTTCCATCAAGCAGGTAGGACACTAATACTGAATTTTGTAATAAGTAAAAAGCCTCATCAAATCTGTCTATTTTTAAATTAATAATATGGGTATTCTTGAGGTTTTTTGCCAAATAGGACTGATCACTCGATGGCGCCTACTGCCCAAACAAATGCACACGAGCAAATTTGGGACAGTCTCATAAATTAGACGTGGGAAGCATTGCAAACGCATGGCTTATGCCACTCAACCAAGTCAAATGGGTGCCTCATTAAGTTTTATCGGGTGGATGTCTTTTTTCTGCTAAAATTGCTCCTAGTTTTCTCTAAATATATGACAAATAACTAACAAAACACTATACAAGAGATATGATGATATAAGACCACTCAGGTTGGACTACAACACTTAAAAGTCCAGCAGCCTGCTAGGCCAGAAATGCTAAGATTAATATATATATATATATATATATTGGGTAAAAAATGGTAAGATTATGTTTTAATAGTCAAGACCCCAACTGAAACTTGGGTTTCTTTCGCAATTTTTTCAAAGGAGAGTCTGTCCATTTGGAATTTTGGGAAATCATATTGGTGGTTTTAGTTTTAGCCTGCCGTTCTTTCTATTTTAGGGGGTGTTTGGATAAAGGTAGAATATAATATGATCAAATTTGAATATTTTAAGATTTTATTATCACATAATAAAATAGTATCATATTATAATATTGTGTCATTTATGGGGTTTGGCAATTCTACAAATTTCAAGTGTTTGGCTATCTATAACATTTTCACTAGATGATGCATTGAAACAATAAATGAATAGAAAACGTGAATGATTGACCCAGTGGGAACCCACTAACTAGTAGTCACACTACAATGATTTAATATTAGTAATCACAGTAGGGCCCATTTAATTAGAAAAACCATTAGACTAAATGTTAAAAACCACGAGCAATATTGTTTAATCAATGTGGGTCCATCAAATGCTAATAACCATAAATGTAATACATCCAATGGTCATTATAACGGAGAACCCTGTGAGTGTTGAACATCATTAAGGAATCCATCTATGATAAATAAATGTAAAACTCATTTGATATTAATAATCACATTAACCAAGCTAATTATAGTAATCACAAGGGGGGCATTAAACAATATGATTCATTTAATGATGGCAAACTAGTAATTAGTCCTACAATCCAATATTGGTAATTAGTATAAGACCCATCTAAAGTTGGTAGTACGGGACCTACATAATATTGGTTATCGTAGTAGAAATTACCTAATGTGATATTTGTAGGACCCACCTAATATTAGTAATCAATAAGAAATTATGTAATTATGACAGGGCTATGGGACCCACATAAGATTTATAAACACTAAATTAGGGCTCATCCAATATTAACTCATTGCAGGATTCCTATAGAAACCATCAATATTTAAAAAAATTGCAGTGGGCCAAACCCTTGTTTTGGTTAGTTGTCTGAATGAAATATAGTTTTATACAGCATATAGTTGAATATTATAACATGAAGGTTTTTATAAGAAAATGAGATATTGTAGAATACCTTCTAAGTTATCCAAACACTTAGTTTTTAGGTGAGTAGATTATATTCTAAAACTATGATATAATATAGCAAAATCTTTAAGAATATATGGTTTAATTTCCAAACACCCCTTATCCTTCTTTTTTTTCTACAATGCAGTCTTTCTTTATTTCCCCCCCTGTTTCTACAAGGCAGTCTTTCTTTATTTCCCCCTGTTTTATTTTATTTTCTTAGTCAACTCTAACTTTTAAAATAGAGAATTCGGGGAGAATTTGCAAATTCTTCTTGTGTTCTACCTTACCTTATCAAAGGTTTAGAACATAAATGAAAAGCAGTCACTCATAAATTAGGAACAGGAAAAAAAGCATCAGATACCACAGTCATTAATATCACCAATTTATTTAAGGATATCAAAACTTAACGATCATAGGAATAGTTATGAAAACCGTAAAACTTTATTACCTTCCTTAGATTGTTACTATCATGGGATGAGACCTATAGGCAGCCGACACATGATCGATGGGGAAATGGTTCGCCAAGGTCTCTAAAATGTATGAAATTCTCTTCTGTATTTACGTGCTGACTCGTCATAGGTAGGGCCGGCTCACCATATAGGCAGGTGAAGCAAGTGGTGGGGGCCTCACTATGAGAGGGCCTCATAATTTTGTTGGATTAGTAACATTAACATGATAAAGCTAAAAGAGAAAATCATGGTATATTTGAAAACCAAAACCAGAGAAGATAGACGAAGAAGAAGCAGAAAACAGAATCACAGTAAAAATAAAAGTATTCTAAAATAAGTACGTTTTTAAAGGTATCAAATCTCGCTGGGAATCATCTGAAATGAATTCAAATGAACTCGAGTTAGAAGAGAAAATTGATCACAATTTGACCCGTTTTCTAATGAAACTGAAATCATCGAAATATTCCATCATTGAAAAAATTTCATAAAATCAGAATTATAAATAAGTCCTTTTTTTATATAGAAAATACCATGTTTTTCATAAAATGGCATTTCAAATCAACCTTGACTCATGGGGTCCATTAATTAGGATACTATTGAGTCTTTTCCAAACTCATATATTGCTTATTGAATACTATTAACAGTACCTGTTATAGTTGCTTCCACCGAAAGAAGTTTTTCAAAATTAAAGTTAATATAATCTAATCTATGATCAACTATGTCAGAAGAGAGATTAAGCGGGTTAGCCATTTTATCTATTAAGAAGAAAATTTTGAAAAACCTTGTATACAAAAACTTGATCAATAAGTTTGCATCACAAAAGGCAAGAAATGTTGAATTCACTTAAAAAAAATAAATCCCTCAACAAGCTCTAAAAAAAACAAAAACCCCAAAAAAAAAAAAACACAAATTTTTTTTTTAAGTCCGCCAATGTACTACTCATAGTGTACATTGCCGGTCCCAAGCCCGGATTAAGGACGAGGGTTTTCTCATGCCACACATAGAAGTTAGGGGCCTCGTCTATACTTTCGCCTGAGGCCACATATTGTCTTGAGACGGCCCTGGTCATAGCCCCGATCTTTTGTGCCGTATGATATATATTAGAAGAGAGTATCCTCACTGTGGAATTAATGGATAGACTCCTTTCTGATGGTAAATTTGATTGTGTACCGATACACTGTAATAAAATGTTGTTTTCAACTGGACAAATTACATGTGACTTTCACACTTCAAAAGTAGATTTCCTATGTCACTGTTAGGGACGTGTAATTGTGGGTGCATGGCTTTCAGTCCCTTGCAAGGCCCAAATAAAAAAAGGAAGAGGTAAATTTTCTATTATCTTTAAGAGCAATCAGCTGTAAGTATTTATATCACTTAAGTGGACTCTCTAAACAACATCTCAAATAGAAAACTTAGAAAACACTTCTCATAACAAACAAAAATCTAAAACAGCTATTGAGCAACTAAAATCACTTCTAAAACCCAACAGACACTTCATTTTTTATAAAGCCCATGAGCCAACCGGTCCAGCTGTACGAAGAGAGCAACCATCAAACCAGCAGTCTCAGCATCATCTCATGAAATTGGTTAGATAATAGGTTTAGGTTGTTCGAAATCTTAGGGATAGATTAAGAGTTTGGATTTTAAATTATTATCCGATTAGTTTATCTTTCTTGTATAAATTGAGAAGTCTATGGGAATGAAATCTACGATGTTTTATTTATTTTAATCTTATTTATGGTATTAGAGACCAGCACCCGGTGATGGTCTTGTGATCAAATCGGACACGATCCTTTCCGTGATCAAATCGGACACAATCCTTTCCTTCCACAATAATCATCAATAATCACTGTCAAATTTTTTTTTAAATGAAACATCCTCTCTTTCATCCATCCATTCAAGCTTTGTCATCTTCGTCAAATCTCCATCAATCAAAACTTCTGGAAGATATCGTATCGGATCTAATCTACTGGACCACCGACACCGACTGAGTCAAGAGGAGTCCGGATCTGCTAAGGTAAACCCCCAGAGTGACTCTTTATGGACCATTCACGCTGGCAACCGCCATGCATCCGGACAGGGGCGGCTGCCCGTGGTGACGTGGGGGACCCTGAATGGTCCACACACGGTCACCAATTCTAAGAAGAGCGGGCAGCGACAGTGATGGATCCATAGATAGACAGAATTCCTTTCTATTAAAAAGAATTATCGTTTTTCAGAGATCGAAAAGGGTTTTATCTTATTTATGGTAACAATTAGTGATCCTTTTCGAGAAAGTGCCATTTAATTATTAGAGATGAGGTTTAGGTTGTTAGAAATCTTAGGGATAAATTAAGAGTTTGAATTTTAAATTATTATCTTACCGGTTTACATCTCTTATAAAAATTGGGAAGTATATGGGAATGAAATCTATGTGACTTTATGGAAAGTGATTTATTTTAAATTTCTTTAAAATCTTCATGGAAGGAAAGAGAGCTTACCGTTAGTAGAGTCAGAGAGATCCTGCATTACACGATCATACCGCAATTAGAGGTGGTAATCGGGTCAGGTTGTACTAAACGGGTCGGACCCGTTTATTAAACAGATTATACAAGTCTAACCCGCATCCAACCCGTTTATTAAACGGGTCAGAAACCCTTAACCCGCACCCACCACGGGTCAACCCGACCCGACCCGCTTAACCCGCATAACCCACTTCCATCTAGTAAATAAATCGACTCAACTATGGTTCCATGCTTGACCAAAACTGACTTTTAAGATCAAATTTGGTCTAATCTTATTTCAACAATCATTTGATGCGCATTACTTTGCTTTCCATTAATAAAAAGCTTAGGGTTGAATTGGTTAAGGTCCATTTATTCTTTTTTAGCCTATGCATTAAAATAATTAAATTCGATTTTATCTTAAATAAGCGGGTTATGCGGGTCAAGCGGGTCAACCCTAACCCGACTCGCTTAATGGCGGGTCATGAATACTTGACCCGTGACCGACCCGCCTATTAAACGGGTCGGGTTAAGCGGGTAATACGCGGGTCGGGTCAGATCAGGTGGGCGTGTCGGGTCATATTTTGCCACATCTAACCGCAATGCATCTAGCATAAAGATTCTGATCAAACCCACTCTCTAAGAATCAGCAAAAAGAGGATTTCATCCATCCTCGTAACGCTCCAAGAATAGCAACAAGAATAAACAGCCAGCACAATACATAGCAGAGAGAAATATCTCACGAAGTCAGCAAATGGCAACGATAATAATTCACGATTCTCATGAGACGGCCGCACATGTCATGGATCGGTTAAACGCATGTAAATGTACAAGCTCTAAAAATCTAGAAGATGAGTTGTTAAGATACACAAAAGACTGAAAGAGAGATATAAAGACACTTCAGACGACATAGGAAAATAACATCTGTGATCACCATTTTACAAAAGACTCACAAAAATACCTGACTGCATATTTCTTTAATTTTTCCACTTCACAAGGTTGTGAAGTTCAACTTCTATGGCAAAGTAAAAAATTAAAAAAGCCCCATATATCTAGCATCAGCTAACATCTACTTATAACTTGAGATCCATAAGTTGCCTCACTGTAATTGTGTGGAGTAGTGGCTCCAGAAATAGTGGCTTGTTTGCAGACAGTTCGTGAGACACATGATGCATGGTTGGTCGACATTGTGGATCAGCACTCAAGCATGCAAGTGACCATATCATTGTCAAAACCACTTCCTTCATCTCCTGATCATTGGGTTGTGGGAGGCGTTGGTCTAGCACATCCTTCAACAACATCTCTGCGCCCCCAGATGTTAGAAGTGATGAAATGAATTCACCTGGATGCATTCCCATTATCACTTCTAATGAAACAACACCAAAGCTATAAACATCACACTTTTCTGTCACCCTCATTGTGTAAGCAAGTTCTGCATCAAACGGTCAAATCATGAATCACTAACATTGAAACCTTATATGAGTTTCATACAAATTTTGTCTACTATGCTGAATATTTTGATGCATGGAGAGAATTTGTCAAATTCAAAGAACATAAAGTAATAATTTTTTTTTTCTTTTTTTTTCTGTCTTGTAAATACTCATGCACATACACACACCCCGGGAGATGCTTAACCACTTAATCGAGATTAGCTTATATTGGATGTCGATTATATTAGGCTAATAAAATTATTATTTGATTAGGCTTCCTATGTTTTCTTTGATGAGATTTCCTCCAATAGGTGGTGGAGATGGTTAGATAATCACATTCTTTACAAACGGGGACGATTATTTTCTTCTTTTTTTTTTTTTACCATTTATCCTTTCCTTTTAGCCCCAAGAGAAAGGCATAGTTAAATCTATTAGAAAATTATTTTTATTGCCTCCACTAATCCCTGGAGGCTTTGGTATTATTGGTTAACAGAAGAAATTAAATTTAATATGGGATCGGAGCCAACAAGTCATGAGTTAGACCCTATGTGGGACGACTTAGCATTAAAATGTGCACTGACCAGGTTCCACACAAGTCCGGTGTTGAAAGGTATTTCCATTGCCTCTACTAATACCTCATGGTTTTACTGGGATTGGTTAGCGGAGGAAATTTAATAAGAACTTCATGTCAGTACTGTTGAAGTAAAAGGACTTTAAGTGATCTTTTTTCGGATGCCATTCAATGGGGTTGAACCCATCAGACAGCTGACACATGCAAGAGTGAAGCCCAAGACTTGCAGCAAGAGGATTGCTACCACATGGAGAGGATAGGACCCAGGGATCAAACCCTGGGATGTTTAGTTAGAGATGGATACCAAAACATGGCCACTGCCCCTTTGTTGTTGGCTCTAAGTAATCTTATAGTCAGGTATAGCTTGTCTTCTCCGCCTCACTTGTGCAATATTTGAAACCCTCGTCGATCTAAGAAACTAAGGCCCTTTATTCCTTTTAGATTTTATATGATTTGTTAAGCAAAATGGGTAAAGAAATTGTGAAACTACACCACTATTGAGGGCTTGTTTGCCTACTTTGTATTGAGTTCCTCAGAATTTATAGTAAAGTGGATCTAAATAAGTAACTTTGAGATGAGGAGTAAATTAAGGAGTAGAATATAGAAACGTTAAGTACAGACAATATATTGGGAAAAAAATTTAAACTGGGAAAAGATAAAAATACATCATCATACCCGGGGCTACATATCCACAAGTGCCAGCAAGCATGGACCAATTTGATGAATCAGGCTTCAAAAGTCTGGCCGTTCCAAAATCAGATATGGAAGCCTCAAACTCCATGTCCAACAAAATATTGTTGCTTGACAAGTCACGGTGAACAATAGGAGGATTGCAATCATGATGCATGTATGATAGAGCATGGGCTACACCTCTTATTACCTTCATCCTCTTTGTCCAGTCTAAATTCACTGCTACTTCCTCATTGCTTAGAGAAATAGCTAAGTTTCCCTTCTCCATGTACTCATAGATTAGATACGAGCACCGAGAATGGGAGCAGAACCCATAAAGCTTGACAATGTTACGATGTCGAATCTCAGTTAAAGCTTGAATCTCATTTTTAAAACTGCATTGATCCAACACCTCGTCATTCTCCGGTGAGTGAAGCTTCTTTACAGCTACCACTTGGCCTGTTGGAAGATCTGCCTTGTAAACTCTGCCGTATCCTCCCTCCCCAATGAAATATTTATCATTGAAATTCTCTGTTGCTTTGATGATGTCTTCATACATAATCTTCCCATCATAATTCCAAATAGTAAATGGATCTCTATTGTTCATGTCAAGGACCATTTTCTTTGTTTTTCTCATTCTCCAATGGCATAAAAAATAAACCAAGAGAGAAATAGAGAGAAGGCAGACTGCCCCCGCGAGAGAAAGGACAATGGTATTCACAATTTTGTTGCCTTTCCTACCATCAAATTGATTGATGAAAGAGGAGTTGCAACGAGGTAGACCTTTCACTTCACCGCATAAACCTTTGTTTTCAATAAATGCCTCTAATGGAGCTTCTTGGAAAGCTTTGCTAGTGGGAAGGGGACCCTCCAGATCATTGTATGATAAGTCAACAGAGAACAAACTGTACATCTCTTTCAAAGAAGTCGGAATTGTACCGGAGAGAAAATTGTGAGAGAGATTTAAACTTCCCAACATGGTTAGTTTTGCAAGATGTGGCGGTATCTGTCCAGTTAACATGTTGTGACTGAGATCTAATGTATTCTTCAAGTTTGCTAGGTTACCAATTTGGATTGGAATGCTGCCATTCAAATAATGTTTGCTCAAATTCAAGTCCTTGAGGTTGGAGCAATCTCCTAGCTTTCCTGGTATGAACCCACTTAAGTTGTTGTTTGAGAGGTCAAGAGTTTCCAAACTGGATAATTTCCCAACTTCTTGCGGTATCAAACCTGTAAGTTGGTTACCCTTTAAAATGAGCTCGTTTAGCGAGGATAAACTCCCCAGCTCTTTCGGAATCTCTCCCAACAAATGGTTTGAGGACAAATCAAGTTTGTGTAACTTAGCCAACTTCCCGATTTCAGGTGGTATCATGCCTGAAATATTATTAGCAGCGACTTTAAACAAGGTCAGATTTTGATAGCCTCCCCATTTTATTGAGAGCTGTCCATAAAATTTGTTGTGACTCACATCGATGTATGATAAATTTGGATACACTTGGAAGAAATCTGATATATTTCCAGAGAGTTGATTATTGTCAAGCCGAACTCTTTCCAAGGTTGCACAGTTTCTCAAGCTTGCCGGAATGGGCCAGTGAAATGGTTGTTGTACACATGAAGGCGTACAAGTGAACCATGCAAGCATACTTGCGGTAAATGACCCGACAAGTTGTTGTAACCCACGTGAAGTTTTTGCAACCTTGTTAAGTTTGTAATTTCTTGAGGTAGAGTTCCAAAAAATTGGTTTTCAGTCAGATAGAGGAACGCTAGGTTCCTTAAATTACCAAAAGATGGAGGAATTGGGCCAGTAAGGTTGTTTGAGACCAACGATAGGAATTCTAGATTCTTGAGATTTCCAAGCTCCAGTGGGACTGTGCCGGAAATCTCATTAAATCTTAGTTCTAGTGTAACAAGCTTAGTTAAATTTCCCAAAGAGTTTGGGATTGAACCGGAAATTTGGTTTTGTTTTAGGACCAGCCTAGTGAGCTCGGTTAGATTTCCTAATGAAGTGGGGATAGGCCCTGAAAGATGATTGTATTCTGCTTGGAGATCTTTCAGCCGTTTCAAATTCCCAATTTCTTGTGGAATTGAGCCTGAGATTTGGTTATTGTACAAGTGCAAGAGAGTGAGGTTGGTGAGCAGGTCTATTTCAGGGGGGATTTTACCATCGAGCAGATTGTTATGAAGTCGAAGATGGGTAAGTTTGGTCCAATTGGAAAAGGGACGAGGAGATATTTCACCAGTTAAAAAGTTGTCAGAGATGTTGAGCACCGATATATGGGTGAGATTGGCTAGTGAGAGTGGCAAGACACCTGACAGTTGATTTACGGACAGATCAAGGAAGAAGAGTTGGGAAGAAGCACCAATTTGGTTTGGGATGTTTCCATGGAGTGCATTGCCGCTGAGGTCTAGATGGGCAATGTGACGCCCCGGAGTCCCACATCGACTATAGAGAGGAAAGTGATTGGGATTATATGTAGAGCTTACACCCTTAAAGCGGACAATATCATGCATGGGTAAAGGGTGGGGCGTTACAAATGGTATCAGAACCGACTCTCGACTAGTTCGAGTGTGGGTCCCCTGCCGTGGTCTAGTGCAAGTGGGCGGGCTTCCATGTGGGCGGGCCAAGAGGGCTGGCAGGCTACAGGGGCTGGTAGAGAGGAAAGTGATTGGGATTATATGTAGAGCTTACACCCTTACTTAGCCTGAGGCAGAAACAAAACCGTGAGGCCAGTGGGCCAAAGCAAAGCGGACAATATCATGCATGTTTGACAAGGAAGAGAAGCTAAACTGATCGAGATTACCTTGGAGACTGCGATTACTTAGCTTAATTTCCGTTACCTTTCCGCCACCATTGCATGTAATTCCGGTCCAATTGCAGGGAGAGCCATTGATAGTGGGGATCAGCGACCATGATTGAAGAGCTTCATTTCCGTGGAGACTGCCTTTCCATTTGAGGAGAGCTTCTGCTTCCAGCATGTTAGATGTCGCTGCTGCAGCGTTGCATTCACCAGAAAAAGAATCAAACAGTATCAGCACAAGCAAAGACAGGGGAAGAGAGAATGATTTCTCAGTGGCCATGTTTGTTGGGTGGGGTGGTTACTATGGGGTGCTTGCTCTTGGCCCTTTATAGTCATCAATACAAGAAGAGTAGGAGAGAGAGAGAGAGAGAGAGAGAGAGAGAAAGTCATCAGGTCTCGTAGACGGAGTACTTTTGCCATGTTCTCTTCACGCCCAACCCCACACCAGTAAAGACAACAAGCAAGAAAGAAGGAACCAAAATAAAACAACGTAGCGACCAGGACATTGAGATTTCTTTTCTTAAAGTCTTCACTACCGAACAAGATCGTTTTTGAAGGCAGTGTGCCTATGAACGAGGGACTTTTCATTGATGGATGAAATGGACTCACAGGATGACTGTGCGTGCTCTTGGTGGAGAAAGAGGGTCTGACTCTTGGCCCTTTATAACCATCAATACAACAAAGAGAGAACGTTTCATGAGGACTCGTGCAGAACAGGGTGACTGATTCTGTTGCATTTCTAGACTTCATGGCCACCCGTGGTGTGGGGACTTGATTTTTTTCACTTTGAGCTTTGCATGCTCTTTGGGCAAAAGACTTTTCAAGTCTTCACTATGGATGGGGACTTGATTTTTTTTCACTTTGAGCTTTGCATGCTCTTTGGGCAAAAGACTTTTCAAGTCTTCACTATGGAACAAGGGATTGTTTATGTAGCTGATGCCTTTAAAAAAGGTTTCGTTTTTTTTTCAGGAAGTATGCAAGAGGTAAACGGATTTATGATGATGATCTGGATAGGAGGCATCATGTAGTTGAATCATGGTTCTATCCATGTATTGGCCAGGGTTGGCCCCAACACCCCAAGGTTGTTTCACCTCAAAATTGTCTTTATTTTTTTGCTAAAAATGCCCTCTGCATTTTCCAAGGTCATATTTGTTTGCGTTAAGAATGATAGGAACTGAACACATAGGGCAGTTTCCAAATTATAATGATGTAAATCTAGAATAAAAAAACTAGACTATAAAGAAAATGCCTTCATTCATTTGGAGATATTTGATCATTGAAGATGTAAAAATGCTTAGATTTGCTGTTGAAGATAAATGAAGGGGTGGAAATGTTGGAAATAAGATGAGGAAAAGAGGAATGAAAAATGAAAAGTCACACGGAATGTATATAAGAAGGTCTTTTAACTTCTACCCTTTTTTTTTTTTACCGCGCGTGCTTGAACCCAGGTGTTCTGTTTTACAAGCTAGATAGTGGGGTCCACTTTATATCTCAAAACAGCCCAAAATCCATGTGGGCCATGTTGGTTGACATGCCCACTTCCTAGTGGCAAGCTCAAGATTTTCAAATAGAGAGGTGCGGAATCTAATAGGTAGTTTGGTTTTGAAGGCAAACTGAGGATTTTCATATAAAATTTTTTTGAAAGTGGACTCAGAATTTTTATATATTTTTTGGAAGCGCACCATGATTTGACAGGTGCGACCGCACCCACGTGCATCTACTTGGGTCCGCCCCTACGAGTTCCGGTTTATCTGGCTGTTGGAACGACCAGGTGTAAAATACAAGATTGAACTGAAAAATATAAGGGAGTAAATGAGGAAGGCCTAACCCAATTTGATGTAGAATTTTATGAATGATGATGTTATTGCACTAGCTGAATCCTATAAGGTGCAATTGGAGCATCCCAAGATGGCCCGCAAGGATCCCGTCAAGTTTTGATTGAAAATCTGAGCCCAAACAGCCAATAATTGTGCTCAATTATGAATTCAGGAGCTGTTTTGTAAAGAATTGCAGGGTATTGTATGCAATTTTCAGAAATTATGAAGACAAAAAAAAGGCAGGACGTGCAGTAACTTGGGGCATTTGGGTCTCTTCAAGATCAAGTGGACCACATGTGCCCCACAGCCAGATTTGTAACAAGAGTTTGTAACAACCTGGAATCTGGAAATCCTCTAATTTCTTTGTGTTTTTTTAGTATCTTGTGGTTGCTTTGATTAAGAAATAGTTATTAGAGATTCCAAATTATGTTAGAACTCAATCATGGTAAGATTACTAGGGTTTTTTTGTGGTTTTAAGCATAATCTGAAGGATGTATGGGTCGTCATTAAGGTAGCAGCTACAGTACCCAAGAATAAAATTATTAATAAAGCACTACTTTTGCTTTATTTTTCCTCGCTTTTGTATCATGTGGACGCTAGGAGAATGAAAAGGCTATACAAGTCACATTTGAGGTTTTTTTAGCACTGTTCATTCACCATTAATTTTTGGATTTCTGTTCCTTTTACTGCATATTGGTGTAGTGGCAGGATATTTTTTTGGATTTGATTTATTTGGCCCTAGACAGCCCAAAATGGGACTGCCTGGCAATTCTTAAATATCTCTTTTGTATAGTTGAAGGGCAAAATGAAGAGATTTAGGTGCAACTCTCATTCTCCTAGTATTTGAATTAATTACTAGGGTAGTTCGAGGGTGTTATTATTTTTCATTTCCCCTTTTTTTATCTTCTATTAGAGGAAGATCATTTGATGGTCATTTTTAAAAATTCATTTTCGGAATTTTAATTACTTTTAAAAATAGAAGTCTTGTTGAGTCAATTCCACCAAGCAAACAACTAAAGAGTTGAGAAATTCCACCAAACAAACAGGCTAGGGAAGAGTTGAGAAGTCTTTGGAGACTAAGCATGGAGCATAGAGAGACTAGGCATTTCAAAGTCAAGTTTGGATCTGGTGAGGCTTTACCTCGCGGTAACTTAATGGACCGTGATTGGTCCACCACGTCACCGCGGGCAGCCTGTCTGTGTCCAAAGCAGGACTGTCCCACGATGACATGACAGACCATGATTAACTGTGGGTCAAATCCCAAAGAGGATTCAAATCCTTCAAAGTCCCCAAGGCTAGAAAAGACTGAGAGTTTTGGGACAGGCTTTTCAGAACTAGAAATGTCCACTTGTAGAATCAGCATCACATCAAAGGCAAGTTTTTTGTCATCCCCGTACTTATATGTTCAATTCTAACAAACTTTTAAGTTGGCATTTCTGAGAATTCTTATGAATTCAATTCCTTCTAAACCGAAGAGGCCCTTCGGGAATCACAGGAGTTGCTATAGATAGAAACTCTAGCTCCCATAACTCTTGCCAGGGATCAATCCGTGACAGGGTGGTTTATACTTACATCTCCTTTAGGGCTGCAGAGAATCAGACCGCAGACCGGACTGGACCACAAAATCGGACCGGATTTGCGGTCTTAGTGGTCCAAATCCGGTCCGGTCCAGGCATTTTGTGGTCCGGACCGGACCGGACCGGATTTATTAAAATAATAAGTTTTTATTTTAATATGGATGAGCCCATGAGGCATGAGCCCAACGCCCCAGCCCAGCGCCCATTTGTAACACCCATCATTCATTCATTTGACATTTGCCCACTTTTTAGTTGTGAGGTGAAAATGAAAAAAAAAAAATGGAAACCGGTCTGGACCACTTTAAGCGGTCCAACCGGTCCAGTCCTTCATTTTAGGCCGGACCGGAAATCCGGTCCGACTGGATTCCGGTCCGAAAACCTAACCGGACATCCGGTTGTTCAGCCCTAATCTCCTGGCTAGTAGGCCAACTCAGCAAAAAATAAATAAATAAATAAAGATAAAAATAAAAACCCGAGGAGCCCTTTCATTTCTAGCTCATTGCTTGGATTTATTTTTAAGAAAGTTACCTATGATTGATTATACTTTTTTTTTTTCATTTTCATGGGGCATTGATTCTTTTTTTCTTGTTTTTCCAAAACATTCATTTTCACTCATTTTCTTAAGTCGTTCGTTTTGTAGGAGGAACAGAGAAAACCTTTTCAAGTAAAAATCACCATTTAGTAACACTTCCACTAGAAAAGGGAAAAAGGACATTGCATCTAAAACCCTAAACTGCATAAAAAGAAGTTACTACTAAGGGTATTCATGGACACTAATGGGTTGGATTTGGGCTGTGTTTAGAGCCCATGTAATGAGCCCAGATTGCATTCTCTGGCCAGATAATCTAAACAGAGCAGGACTGTGATTTTCCATCCTAAAGGCCCAGATAGTAAAAAAAAATCAGTGCGAAGGGGCATATTTATTTAACCTTTGATAGCTCTGGGCCAAACTTTCAGTTTTGTAGCTTAACCCCAACAAAAATTTATGCCCGATAAATGAATGAGTTGGGCCCGGCTACACTTGAGGCATCCACCTCTGTGGGCGATTTGGAAAAGCTTGTGTGAAATTCAGGGTGGTCTGGTTTTGTTGATAGGAGAGGATTTCGTCTACCTCTAAAATTTACTAATAACCATATTGTCAGCACCATTTACACTAGTGCTATCAATCACAATATGGTCCCTTTAATCATGTTTGTACATTCTTAGAATTGAGTTTATATATATATATATATTTCTCCTTCTCCATGTTGTGATTTTTAGCCGCCCCATTCAAGTTATTTATGTAAAATTGCCAAGCCTAGAAGTTTCTAGATCCAGTCAAAAATATAACCTTTGCTGACCAACCAATCTGCCATAAATTAAAACCCATAATTAGCCTACTCGCTGCTGCGTCATCCTGGCCCTTCCACCCATTTCAACCCATTTAGCCAGCACTTGAAATCAACCCATTGTCTTCACATTGAGCAGCTACATAACCATTTCAAATCTAAATGAAGATCAAAAGCTGATCTACAATTCACATTAAAGCCAATCAATCACTAATTCGCGTCGTTATTTGACAAAGAAAGTGGGTATTGCCAATGTACTAATTACTTTTATAATATGTTTAAACAAATTGCTTTTACCTTAGTTCTTGAAGAAATATGTTCAATCTAATGGTAGATCGACTTTGTTGTATGAGCTGGTTTTTGTTTCGTCTTTTTTCATTTTTCAGTTCTGATAACTGAGATTCAGCATAGATTTATATGAAAGTGGGGAAATCTTCATCAACAAATTGTAACTACTAGTTCTTAAACCATCCAACACCACCAATAAACAGACAGATAAAAAGCCACCAGCTTTTACTTTCAGTCCCTTGCAAGGTCATGATTGTTTGAAATTTTCCTAGGAGTTTGGAATTGAACTGAAATATATAAGGGAGGAAATGAGGAAGGCCCAACCCTATTTGATGTAGAACTTGATAATGTTATTGCGCTAGCTGAATCCTATATGGCGCAATTAAAGCATCTCAAGATAGCCTGCAAAGATCCCGTCAAGTTTTGAATGAAAATTTGAGCCCAAACAGTCAAGAATTTTGCTCAATTATGAATTCAGGGGCTGTTTTGGAAATATACAGAATTGCAAGGATCAGTATGCAATTTGATAATTTTACGAGTAAAGTTAAGTCAAGTTAAGTCATCCTACACATCAAATCAAAATCGCTTTTTACCAAAATTCCCTCCAACTTTTTCAACAAAAAGTCAAAAAGTAATTACATTTATTAACTAAAAGACAAAAAAAACTCCATTTCCCATATCAAAAGTCAACAATATTCCATCCCAAACAACTAAAAATAAAATATCATCAGAACCCACTACATATTTTATTCATATTTTTTATTTCACTCAACTCCACTTTATTTTAAAAGTAAAATGCCAAACGTGCCCTAGTCCCTAAGTCCAATTTCTAGTAGTTTGTGTCTCTTCATTTTCAAGTGAGCCACATGGGCCCCACAGCCAGATTTGTAACAAGAGTTTGTGACGACCTGAAATCTGGAAATCCTCTAATTTCTTTGGATCTTTTAGTATCTTGTGGTTGATTTGATTAGAAAATAGTTATTAGAGATTCCTAATTATATTAGGACTCAAACATGGTAGGATTACTAGGGTGTTTTTTTTTTTTTTTTTTGGTTTGAAGCATGATATAATGGATGTATGGGTCGGGTCATCTTTACGGCGGCAGCTACAGTGACCAAGACTAAAATTATTAATGAAGCACTGTTTTTTGCTTTATTTTTCCTCTTTGTTGTATGATGTGGATGCTAGGAGATTCAGAAGGCTTTAAATCAGGCTTTATGATTTAGGGTTCTTTCAGCACTGTTCCTTCACCATTAATTTTTGGATTTCTGTTCCTTTTACTGCATATTGGTGTAGTGGCGCTAGACATTTTTCTGGGTTTGATTTATTTTGCCCTAGACAATCCGATTGCATCAAATCGAGACTATGTCACAATTATAAAAATATTTCTTTTATATAGTTGAAGGGAATAATGTAGAGATTTAGATATGCAACTCTCATTCTCCTAGTAATTGAATTAATTACTAGGGTAGTTCCAGGGTATTATTTTTCATTTCCCCTTGATTCATCTTCTATTGGAGAGGGAGATAATTTGATGGTCATTTTTTAAAAATCTCTTTTTTAACTTTTAATTATTTTTAAAAATAGAAGTCTTGTTGAGTCAATTCCACCAAGTAAACATGGTACGGAAGAGTTAACAAAGCCTTTGGAGACTAAGCATGGAGCATAGAAAGAGTGGGCATTTCAAATTCGAGTCCGGATCTGGTGAGGCTTTACCCTATGCTGATCGTTGGTGGACCAATCACTGTCCACCACGTCACCGCGGGTAGCCTCTCCATGTCCAAGGCGAAGCTGGAAGTCTTGTTGAGTCAATTCCATTAAGCAAACAGGCTAGGGAAGAGTTAAGAAGTCTTTGGAGACTTAAGCATGGAGTATAGAAAGATTGGGCATTTCAAAGTCTAAGTCTAGATCTGATGAGGCTTTACCCTATGGTGACCGTGGGTGGGCGAATTACGGTCCACCACGTCACTGCAGGCAGCCTGTCCATGTCCAAGGCAAGACTGCCACACAATGACGTGGCAAATCTTGATTGACTGTGGGTCAAATCCCAAAGAGGATCGATCCCGATCCTTCAAAATCCCCACAATATTCTGGATTTGATTTATTTGGCCCTAGACAATCCAAAATCAGACTGTGACAATTCTAAAAATATCTCTTTTATATAGTTGAAGGGCATAATGTAGAGATTTTGATGCAACTCTCATTCTCCTAGTATTTGAATTAATTACTAGGGTAGTTACAGGGTATTATTATTTTTCATTTCCCCTTGATTCATCTTCTATTAGAGGGAGATAATTTGATGGTCATTTATAACAATTTCTTTTTTGAATTTAATTACTTTTAAAAGTATAAGTCTTGTTGAGTCAATTCCATCAAGCAAACGAGGAAAGAGTTGAAAAATTCCACCAAGCAGACAGGCTTGGGAAGAGTTGAGAAGTCTTTGGAGACTAAGCATGAAGCATAGAAAGGTAGGGCATTTCAAAGTCAAGTCCAGATCTGGTGAGGCTTTACCCCGTGGTGACTTAATGGACTGTGATTGGTCCACCATGTCACCGCGGGCAGCTTGTCCGTGTCCAAAGTAGGATTGTCCCACGATGACATGGTGGACCGTGATTGACCGTTGGTCAAATCCCAAAGAGGATCCCGATCCTTTAAAGTCCCCACATCGATGGCCGTGAAGACTAGGAAAGACAGAGTGTTTTGGGACAGGCTTTTCAGAACTAAAAATGTCCACTTGTAGAATCAGCATCACATGAGGAGCTAGTTTTTGTCATCCTCCTAATTATATCTTCAATTTTAACAAAATTTTAGGATGACTTTTCTTAGAATTCTTAAGAATTCAATTCCTTGTTTTCGAAGGAGCCCCTTTGGGAATCACAGGGAGTTGTTGTAGATAGAAACTCCTGCTCCCATATTCTCAGGGGTCGATCCCTAACAAGGTGGTTTATACTTTTCTTTCCTGGCCACTAGGCCAACTCAAAAAAAAATGGAGCCTTTTCATTTCTCATTGCTTGGATTTATTTTTAGGAAAGTTACCTATAATTGATTATACTTTTTTTTTTCATTTTCATTGGCATTGCTTTTTTTTTTTTTCTTTTTTTTCTTTTTTCCAAAACATTTACTTTCTCTCACTTTCTTCAGTCGTTCGTTTTGAAGGAGGAACAGAGAAAACCTTATCAAGGAAAAATCACCATTTAATAACACTTCCACTTAAAATGGATAAAGGACATTGCATCTAAAATCCTAAACTGCATAAAAAAGAAGTTACTACTAAGGGTATTCACGGACATTAATTGGTTGGATTTGGGCTGTGTTTAGAGCCCATGTAATGAGCCCAGATTGCATTCTCTGGCCAGATAAGCTAAACAGAGCAGGACTGTGACTTTCTATCCTAAAGGCCCAGAAAGTAAAAAAAAAAAAAGGTACGATGGGGCATATTTATTTAACCTTTGATAGCTCTGGCCCTAGCTTTCAGTTTTGTAGCTTAACCCCAACTAAAGTTTATGCCCGATAAATGAATGAGTTGGGCCTGGCTACACTTGAGCCTAGCCCAATCCATAAACATTTCAATATACTAAATTCTAAGGTACCATCGACCTCTGAGGCCGACTGAGGGCGATTTGGAAAAGCTTGTGTAAAATTCTGAGTGCCATTAATTCAGGGTGGTCTGTTTATGTTGATAGAAGAGGATTTCGTCTACCTCTGAAATTTACTAATAACCATATTGTCAGCACCATTTACACTAGTGCTATCAATCACAATACGGTCCCTTTAATCATGTTTGTACATTCTTAGAAGTGAGTTTTTTTTTTTTTTTTCCTTTTCCATATTGTGGTTTTTAGCCGCCCCATTCAAGTTTTTTATGTAAAATTGCCAAGCCTAGAAGTTTCTAGATCCAGTCAAAATTACCACCTTGCTGACCAACCAATCAGCCATAAATTAAAATCCATAATTAGCCTACTTGATACTGCCTCATCCTGGCCTTTGAACCCATTTCAACCCATTTAGCCTATACACTTGAAACCCACCCATGTCTTCACATTGAGCAGCTACATAACCATTTCAAATCTGAATGAAGATCTAAAGTTGATCTACAATTTACATTAAAGCCAATCAATCGCTAATTCGTGCCGTTACTTGACAAAGAAAGTGGATTATGTGATCATGTGGACATAAGGACCTATCGCTGCAAATAGTTTAGCTGAGTGGACCAGAGGCCTTAAAGAGTTTTTGCGTGGACTGGAGGCTGGATACATTCCACGTTAGGGACTTTTCGCTAATTTTCTCTTAAACCCATAATTAGCCTACTTGCTGCTGCGTCATCCTGGCCCTTCCACCCATTTCAACCCATTTAGCCAGCACTTGAAATCAACCCATTGTCTTCACATTGAGCAGCTACATAACCATTTCAAATCTAAATGAAGACCTAAAGCTGATCTACAATTCACATTAAAGCCAATCAATCACTAATTCGCGTCGTTATTTGACAAAGAAAGTGGGTATTGCCAATGTACTAATTACTTTTATAATATGTTTAAACAAATTGCTTTTACCTTAGTTCTTGAAGAAATATGTTCAATCTAATGGTAGATCGACTTTGTTGTATGAGCTGGTTTTTGTTTCGTCTTTTTTCATTTTTCAGTTCTGATAACTGAGATTCAGCATAGATTTATATGAAAGTGGGGAAATCTTCATCAACAAATTGTAACTACTAGTTCTTAAACCATCCAACACCACCAATAAACAGACAGATAAAAAGCCACCAGCTTTTACTTTCAGTCCCTTGCAAGGTCTTGATTGTTTGAAATTTTCCTAGGAGTTTGGAATTGAACTGAAATATATAAGGGAGGAAATGAGGAAGGCCCAACCCAATTTGATGTAGAACTTGATAATGTTATTGCGCTAGCTGAATCCTATATGGCGCAATTAAAGCATCTCAAGATAGCATGCAAAGATCCCGTCAAGTTTTGAATGAAAATTTGAGCCCAAAAGGTCAAGAATTTTGCTCAATTATGAATTCAGGGGCTTTTTTGGAAATATACAGAATTGCAAGGATCAGTATGCAATTTGATAATTTTACGAGTAAAGTTAAGTCAAGTTAAGTCATCCTACACATCAAATCAAAATCGCTTTTTACCAAAATTCCATCCAACTTTTTCAACAAAAAATCAAAAAGTAATTACATTTATTAATTAAAAGACAAAAAAAACTCCATTTCCCATATCAAAAGTCAACAATATTTCATCCCAAACAACTAAAAATAAAATATCATCATAACTCACAACATATTTTATTCATACTTTTTATTTCACTCAACTCCACTTTATTTTAAAAGTAAAATGCCAAACGTGCCCTAGTCCCTAAGTCCAATTTCTAGTAGTTTGTGTCTCTTCATTTTCAAGTGAGCCACATGGGCCCCACAGCCAGATTTGTAACAAGAGTTTGTGACGACCTGAAATCTGGAAATCCTCTAATTTCTTTGGATTTTTTAGTATCTTGTGGTTGATTTGATTAGAAAATAGTTATTAGAGATTCCTAATTATATTAGGACTCAAACATGGTAGGATTACTAGGGTTTTTTTTTTTTTTTTTTTGGTTTTAAGCATGATATAATGGATGTATGGGTCGGGTCATCTTTACGGCGGCAGCTACAGTGACCAAGACTAAAATTATTAATGAAGCACTGTTTTTTGCTTTATTTTTCCTCTTTGTTGTATGATGTGGATGCTAGGAGATTCAGAAGGCTTTAAATCAGATTTAGGGTTTTTTCAGCACTGTTCCTTCACCATTAATTTTTGGATTTCTGTTCCTTTTACTGCATATTGGTGTAGTGGCGCTAGACATTTTTCTTGGTTTTGATTTATTTTGCCCTAGACAATCCGATTGCATCAAATCGAGACTATGTCACAATTATAAAAATATTTCTTTTATATAGTTGAAGGGAATAATGTAGAGATTTAGATATGCAACTCTCATTCTCCTAGTAATTGAATTAATTACTAGGGTAGTTCCAGGGTATTATTTTTCATTTCCCCTTGATTCATCTTCTATTGGAGAGGGAGATAATTTGATGGTCATTTTTTAAAAATCTCTTTTTTAACTTTTAATTATTTTTAAAAATAGAAGTCTTGTTGAGTCAATTCCACCAAGTAAACATGGTACGGAAGAGTTAACAAAGTCTTTGGAGACTAAGCATGGAGCATAGAAAGAGTGGGCATTTCAAATTCGAGTCCGGATCTGGTGAGGCTTTACTCTATGCTGATCGTTGGTGGACCAATCACTGTCCACCACGTAGCCGCGGGTAGCCTCTCCATGTCCAAGGCGAAGCTGGAAGTCTTGTTGAGTCAATTCCATTAAGCAAACAGGCTAGGGAAGAGTTAAGAAGTCTTTGGAGACTTAAGCATGGAGTATAGAAAGATTGGGCATTTCAAAGTCTAAGTCTAGATCTGATGAGGCTTTACCCTATGGTGACCGTGGGTGGGCGAATTACGGTCCACCACGTCACTGCAGGCAGCCTGTCCATGTCCAAGGCAAGACTGCCACACAATGACGTGGCAAATCTTGATTGACTGTGGGTCAAATCCCAAAGAGGATCGATCCCGATCCTTCAAAATCCCCACAATATTCTGGATTTGATTTATTTGGCCCTAGACAATCCAAAATCAGACTGTGACAATTCTAAAAATATCTCTTTTATATAGTTGAAGGGCATAATGTAGAGATTTTGATGCAACTCTCATTCTCCTAGTATTTGAATTAATTACTAGGGTAGTTACAGGGTATTATTATTTTTCATTTCCCCTTGATTCATCTTCTATTAGAGGGAGATAATTTGATGGTCATTTATAACAATTTCTTTTTTGAATTTAATTACTTTTAAAAGTATAAGTCTTGTTGAGTCAATTCCATCAAGCAAACGAGGAAAGAGTTGATAAATTCCACCAAGCAGACAGGCTTGGGAAGAGTTGAGAAGTCTTTGGAGACTAAGCATGAAGCATAGAAAGGTAGGGCATTTCAAAGTCAAGTCCAGATCTGGTGAGGCTTTACCCCGTGGTGACTTAATGGACTATGATTGGTCCACCATGTCACCACAGGCAGCTTGTCCGTGTCCAAAGTAGGATTGTCCCACGATGACATGGTGGACCGTGATTGACCGTTGGTCAAATCCCAAAGAGGATCCCGATCCTTTAAAGTCCCCACATCGATGGCCGTGAAGACTAGGAAAGACAGAGTGTTTTGGGACAGGCTTTTCAGAACTAAAAATGTCCACTTGTAGAATCAGCATCACATCAGGAGCAAGTTTTTGTCATCCTCCTAGTTATATCTTCAATTTTAACAAAATTTTAGGATGACTTTTCTTAGAATTCTTAAGAATTCAATTCCTTGTTTTCGAAGGAGCCCCTTTGGGAATCACAGGGAGTTGTTGCCCAGGGGTCGATCCCTAACAAGGTGGTTTATACTTTTCTTTCCTGGCCAAAAAAAAAAAAAAAACATGGAGCCTTTTCATTTCTCATTGCTTGGATTTATTTTTAGGAAAGTTACCTATAATTGATTATACTTTTTTTCTTCATTTTCATTGGCATTGCTTTTTTTTTCCTTTTTTCCAAAACATTTACTTTCTCTCACTTTCTTCAGTCGTTCGTTTTGAAGGAGGAACAGAGAAAACCTTATCAAGGAAAACACACCATTTAATAACACTTCCACTTAAAATGGATAAAGGATATTGCATCTAAAATCCTAAACTGCATAAAAAAGAAGTTACTACTAAGGGTATTCACGGACATTAATTGGTTGGATTTGGGCTGTGTTTAGAGCCCATGTAATGAGCCCAGATTGCATTCTCCGGCCAGATAAGCTAAACAGAGCAGGACTGTGACTTTCTATCCTAAAGGCCCAGAAAGTGTAAAAAAAAAAAAAAAGGTACGATGGGGCATATTTATTTAACCTTTGATAGCTCTGGCCCTAGCTTTCAGTTTTGTAGCTTAACCCCAACTAAAATTTATGCCCGATAAATGAATGAGTTGGGCCTGGCTACACTTGAGCCTAGCCCAATCCATAAACATTTCAATATACTAAATTCTAAGGTACCATCGACCTCTGAGGCCGACTGAGGGCGATTTGGAAAAGCTTGTGTAAAATTCTGAGTGCCATTAATTCAGGGTGGTCTGTTTATGTTGATAGAAGAGGATTTCGTCTACCTCTGAAATTTACTAATAACCATATTGTCAGCACCATTTACACTAGTGCTATCAATCACAATACGGTCCCTTTAATCATGTTTGTACATTCTTAGAAGTGAGTTTTTTTTTTTTTTCCTTTTCCATATTGTGGTTTTTAGCCGCCCCATTCAAGTTTTTTATGTAAAATTGCCAAGCCTAGAAGTTTCTAGATCCAGTCAAAATTACCACCTTGCTGACCAACCAATCAGCCATAAATTAAAATCCATAATTAGCCTACTTGATACTGCCTCATCCTGGCCTTTGAACCCATTTCAACCCATTTAGCCTATACACTTGAAACCCACCCATGTCTTCACATTGAGCAGCTACATAACCATTTCAAATCTGAATGAAGATCTAAAGTTGATCTACAATTTACATTAAAGCCAATCAATCGCTAATTCGTGCCGTTACTTGACAAAGAAAGTGGATTACCAATGTACTATTTACTTTTATAATATGTTTAAACAAATTGCTTTTACCTTAGTTATTGAAGAAATATGTTCAATCTAATGGTAGATAGACTTTATTGTATGAGCTGGTTTTTGTTGTCTTTTTTCATTTTTCACCTTCTGATGACTGAGATTCAGCATAGATTTGGATGTAGGTGGGGAAATCTTCACCAATCCCACGCCCAGATAGAGTTCCACCATTAAATTGGAGCAAATTGTAACCACTAGTTCTTAAACCATCCAACAGCACCAAGAAACAGAGAAATAAAAAGCCACCAGCTTTTACTTTCAACACCTCCATAACTTTCAGTACTTGATATGATAATTTTCTTTAGCTCATTTGATTATTGTCACTTCTTTTCATGTGGATGACTCCTATACTCTTTTGAGTGGTTAGAAATTCGTCAAGTTTTCTTTTGCTCATTTGAAAGCAAGTAGAATTTTCTTTTCAGAAGACAGATTCTCAATTGGCTTCATAGGCTTACACCTTTTTAAGTTTCTATACATTCGGATCAAGATAGGGGCATTTAGAATTTGGATTTTCCTTTTATTTTGAATTTTCTTTTCCATTTTCCTTCCTCATGTGGAGCCATCTTTGTTTCATTGATGCTTTTGGTTTCTTTTTTTTTCTTTTTTCCTCTCCTTGTTAATTTTATAATTTTATTTATTGTCATTGATTAATATTTCACATTGATGGTTGAACATACTATAAGTAGAAGTGGTCACTTTTACCCAAATATAAAAAAGAGAAGTGGTCATTGTTGCCAGATTGCTAACTACAGAAATTGAATCAAGGCTAATTTTCTTTTCCAAATTTGAACACATGCCTATTGATTTTTTTTTCTCCTTTTTCTTTCTTTCTTTCTTTCTTTTGAATGACATCTTTATTACTGATAAAAAGAGAGTACAGCATATGAGATGCACTAAGAAAAAACTCAATTGCTCCTTCTCGCTCTAAAAGAAATATTAAACATAGGAAGATTTTAATAGCTTTTGACTATGTTCAGAAAATGAATGGAGAGCAATTGATTCAGCATCTCTACCTTCAGTAGGCACACTCACAAATGGACTTCCTGATTCCCATTTCCATCTTCATTTGATCCATTTTCTCCCTTTCCATTATCAATTCCAGTTGAATTATTCTCTCTTCTTCCATTCTGCAAAGGATAAAGCTTAATCAGACAAGCTGGGCATGCAAACTTCCACCAGACTAAATTCAAAAATCCAAGGAACCCAACACATGAGTCCCATGATGAGATGAAACAACTCAAAACAACACAACTTTTCAATAAGGGTCTCTTTGTTTGCTCCATATTGAACTGCTAAGAATTGATTGTAGTAATTAGAAAACAGTTAGAATAAAAGATCATCAAAGAGGCCAACACACCACGGTTGAGCGGTGTTGGCACCTTAATATGATCAATCCCTAGGTCTTCAAGATCAAAGTATCACTCCTGACCAGTAGCCCGCCATAATTGAGCATCAAAGAGGTGGAGAAAGAAGGATATAATGTCAAGATGTAGGCAGGACACCACATCCTTAGGAATTCATTTACTAGGATGATGGCTGGGTATTCACTTCCTACCAAAGAGGAGACCATCCACCAGCCATTTGTAGATCTTCACCTTGATTCTTCAAATTTTAGCCCCTTTAATATGAAGCCACAGCTTAAAACCCAAGGAATTCAATACCCGGCAAACAAACGAAGTAAAGCGTATCATAAAAGTGCTCTCTTGAAGAACATTAGCATCCTACATGCCAGGATCATGTTTGCTGGCTGCATCTCCTCATTCCTCGCACATATGAACGGTTGGGAGGCCCAAGATGGATAGCAATTCTACGGCCATCTTGAATGATGTTCTCTAAGGCCCTCCTCTCCATAAATGGAAATATCCCTTCACAATTCACAATCTCCAAGAGTCAACATATGCTACCAAAATGCTCCCTTAATTAGCACCTCAGTGCCATTCAGGGTAGTTCCAGAAAGCTATCAAACATGGAGGTCAAGATGGATGATCCAGATTCCAAAGCTGCCAAATAATCTCCCACTTATCATTCTCGTCATCTTACTTTCATTTCTCATTAGCTAATTTCTTTTCTGCAATTAATGTTTGTCACTAAAAATCACTTGCTTATTGCTGTTATTTTTAATTGATCTTTTCGAGTTATTAAACTAATGGCCTAAAATCAAAAGAAAGCACCACCTTGAGTGGACAGTTGGGGTGCCTAACACCTTCCACTATAATGGGCCACCATTTCAGAAAATCGGTTCCAACAGACCATGATGGTGTCATTTGTATTCAAATGTTAAATTCTAATTGGATCTCTGTAATTAGATTAGTGACAACTCTCTTAATCACAACCCTATATGGGCATCCATGACTGTGGGTCATGACTCATAACATCTTTTCTTGAGAACAGACAGATTTTACACATTCGGACGACTGTATTTGAAAATCAGAATGGACACATCTACTTTGCAAACTTTTTTTCTTCAAAAGAATAAATTAAAATTATGAAAAAATGAATTTTCAGAACTAGTGGAAAAGTTGCATCGTACAGCCTGTTTGATATAAATGATGAAGTAGATTGAATGAAAGGATTGAAAGGATCAGCTCAATCAAAGCACATTCATGCCTAGCTTAGCACCATCACTAAATTTAGGAATTCTCCAAGGATCTTAGCTCCTCAACCATAAGAGAGGAACTCTTACTAATGTTAGAAAAGAAATAAAAGAGATAAATGCATTAATAGACTCAACTTTGAAGGTGTATAAGTTGCAACCCAAAACACTATAATGCAGCAACGCTAAACAAAGCCAGAGTTTTATTTTATGTGCCATGCTAGGAATCTTAAAGAGTCAAATCCTGAATTTTGTAGAGATGGGTGAATCCCATAAGATAAACAAAGATCGAATGAAGTGAAATTAGGTGTGTCTGATAGGTTATTAAGTTGGCTGTCCAACAAGCTCAAGTGGGTGATTTTAAAGATGTTATGACCCAGTGAGGAAATCCGATTGAGTCTTTATATACATTTAATCTCTTCATATTTCCAACAATTAAACAAATGCCCTCTTCTAGGCATTCCCTCCCTCTCTCAGGTTGAAAAACTTGTAATCCTTGTGTGAAGACTCCTCGGAAAACCCCTTTGGCAAACAAAGGTTGAGAGCCATCTGGCTCAAGAGCCGGAGTGCGCTCACGCCCACTTCCATTTGCTTCGCTTGTTCAATGACTCCAATGAGTAGAGGGCTTGAAGAAAATTGTGCAATGACTCTCCTCCTCAACCTTCACATCAGTGCCCCAACTGACAACCTCAGCTCTAGAGAGAAATCAACCAGATAAAATAGCCCAGGGAGACAAAGATACTAACAACACATAAAAATGCTGAACTTCCATCAGCAATTGGTAGAAAAAACAAATTTGAAAGGCACAGTCAAGCAGTACCACACATTAGTGAGGCTGTTGTGGAGAGCTAGGCTCAGAATTAAAGGAATACGATGGAAGACTGTTTTGAACTTAAAAAATGTTTTTACAAAGCATAGAAAGTAAATTTTCTTCTTCTTTTACATAATTTCATCAAGTTCTATTGTTCACATTCATTGCCTTTTTCAAATGGTAGAAAACATCATGAAAGGCATTTTCAAATATTGATTTAATATGACTGCCTTAACAATTTTTTTTTATCAGTAACAAACTGCCATAATAACATAAATTCTGATAGAAAGAACACATCACAATAAAATATAAATATATTTGAAGGTGGAAGATTTGCAAATTTCTAAGTTATAGATGGTAGATTAGGATTCTACCCTAATTTGTTCCAAACAAAGACAAAGTAGTATACCTTTTTAACTAGACCTTGAGCTGACATAAGTTTGTAAAATTTCCGCATAAGCATTTCTTCTTCCACCTACTAAGAGAAAAGGCATGAATCAGGAAAATTTTCAAGGAATTCAAATTTGAACTAAAATTACAAATATCAGTAAAAATTTACAATTTGACTGCGGCTCAATAACAAACCTGAAGTCTATGTAGGTCATGTGACATCGACCGGTAAGCTTCCATAAGCAGTTGGCCTTGCTTCTCGAGATGTCTGCATTAAAAATAATTAAAATTGAAGTCTAAATAGTAATAAATGCCATTATAACATGGGTAAAAGTGTCATCAATTGGAAATACATAATGGTAACCATCATTCAGACACTCACTTAAACATTTCAGCTGAGTTCTTTGTATCCATTAATAATTAGACCTCAAGCCACAAAATGCAGCACCACAAATTTTGACTGCTAGAAAAGTAAAAGAAAAGAATAGCTGTCAATCCATTAGAGTTCCACAAAAGTTCTCTTGAAACATTATAGATTATGCTTTTTAAGGAAAAGAAGGTAAATGGACACAATTACACCAAAGGCAGGGACACCCCAATCTCCTTGCAGCCCATAGGCTGCAGCAACAAGGAATAAAATATGGGCCGCAGTGTCCAACAGTCACCACTGAATCTAACTCAACAGAAAAACAAACCTCAGCAACGAAATCAGTATCTAGCGATTCCGATTTGTGTATGACTTTGTTGAGACTTGAGACCAACACGAGTCAACGAAGGCAAGTCAAATTGTTTGATTCCTTGGTGGTAGGAACTCCTTTTCAGATTGGGACAGCTACAAGTCTCACATGGGAGAGTTCCACTTCCGAGCCCCCAGATCTTCTGTTTGTTACTCACTGTTTACATGTAAATAGATCATGTGAACAGACTGATAAAAGGCTATACAACAGTTGTCCACTACACCAAAAACCTAAAAGAACGACTGCCAAAGGCAGTCGTTGTTATATAAAAACGACGGCCTTTGACACTCCCTGATTTTGTAGTGGTTTTTAATAAACGACTGCCCGTAGGCAGTCGGTAAATTTAAACAGAAACGACGGCTTAGAGGCTGTCGTTTAAGTTTCTTAAAAACGACGGCTTAGGGCAGTCGTTTTTATTTTTTTAAAATTTAAAAAAAAATATTGAAAAACCTGGGCATGCCCAGGTTTTTCATATTTGTTTAAAAACTTGAAAATTATTTTTAGAATCACTTAAAATCTTTATAAAAATATAGAACACTAACACATTTAAAACCTTAATTACATTGGAGAAGAGTCTCCAAAAAAAATCAATAATAATTACACTGGAGAAGAGTCTCCAAGAAAATCAATACTAGAAGTAAGAGGGAGGCTTTTTGGGTCGGTTTCTCTGAGAGGGGTTTAGTTGAAAAAGGTCTCAGCTCTTGCATGTAGCTTCTCTCTCCTGATTTCTGAATAGGTGGTGATCTTCTTCATGGCTGACATTCTTGTTCTTCCACCCACCAACTATATGCAGCAGCCTTGCTTCAAGCTCAATTGTAATCTCCTTATTTTATCAAAGGAATCAACACTATTTTATTAAAATCATCAAAGTTCGGAGTGGGTTAGCAAGAAAATGATTAGCAATGTCCACAAACATTGTTGGTGTATTGACAAGCGGCCCATGATGAGTCGCCTCCAAAGTAACCTCCAAAGTAACCTAAGGGAAGAAAAGATAGCAAGTTAAGAATATAGATAACCCGTTAATATTTAAAAAAGAAAGTACATCCCAAGGAGAAAAAGAGACTTACAGGGAGTTCCACAAACCCAAATATCAACATAGTCCAAAACCTCCCAAGATACGAATCAGAGAGGAACCCACCAAGCAGTACGTGACAAGAGAAAGATAGTCCCTACAAAGTTGGTGACAAAGTTTGCAGAGTTTGATAGCGGAAAGTGCATCTCATTGAATACATATGTTATGAGGTTGTTCCCAACTGCAGCAATTGCCATGATTTCAAATCCTTGAATGCCTGAAAAACCCACCAACGAGAAAAAAAAAGTCAAAACCCACTTCATATCTAAACACACCTTAAGTGGGGGAAATGAGTTCATGGGAGCATTAAGAAAAAGTAGAGGATTCAACCGACCAAGCATTTTAATACGCCCATTGCTAGTGATTGGAAGCATGAACCATCCACTAAACATAAATATAAAAATAATAATACAACTCATTTCAAATCTTCTACCTAAAGAAGAGTATCAAATTCATCTTCATCAGAATTCTCATTTTATTTTCTTCCTCGACTAATGGCAATCAAAAACAGTAAACTAGAAAAAGAATATCCAATATGCATATAGCAAGTAATATAGTAAAATCACATGATGTGGTTAGGAAGGTCTTCATAAATTGGAATTCAATTTTTCCCTTCAGAGAAATATTTTGATAACAGAGGCCATGAGAATAAACGAGTACATTCTTCTTCCACAGAGATAGAGCCTTTTTTGCTTCTAATTTCTTGTGTCTAATCATCTTTATCTTAAAAGTCGGATATATAGATGCTAAAAAGTGATGCATGCATGCAAGTTTGGTCAATATTTTGCATTGCCAAGTTGTCAATGTTATCATTTTGTTCCATATTTCTTTGCAAAAGGAACAATAAAGAACATGAGTTAGAATAGAATAGCATAATTTTAGCAGGTACAGAAGCATAGATAAATACTAAATAAATAAATAACCCAATAACAACTTATGCTAAAACAATAAAATGTGGAAACTCCTTACAGCACTCCATTGAAAGACCAATATATTGCTATTTTTACCACACTCAAGATAATTCCTCCAATTAGATGTCTCATTTACTATACTATTCATTTTCTTCTTCACATAATCCCATGCCATCACTAACAAATAACAAAGCATCGATTTCATGGCAATAGAAGATCATATGAATCACTATACAGAAACAGCCCACATAGCCAGGCATGTAAATCAGGCAGGTTCTCAATATATTGACTGCTATCAAAAGGGCTATACGAAAACAAAAGGAAGGACAAAATATTTATTGTGGACTCCTAGTGTGTAGGGTGATGCACTTATGAGAAGAATCAAAACATTGGTATATTTTCTCCTTTTTATGAACTTCAAATGCTGTTTTAGCAACTCCGAAAATTGCATTTTAAGTCGTAGTTCTTTTTTCCTCTGAAATCTTAATTTAAAGCTGTTTTGGCAATTTCTCCGGAAAAGGCTTGAGTACTTTCTAGTTTACACTAACCAGGCAAGGCGATGAAGGCATCAGACTGTCTAGCCATCTCTACCTTTCTCTGGTGCATATCTGCTACTGCTTTCACTTCCCCCACAGTTTCTCCAGTTATCTGCAAAAGGGTGGCAATAAAATTGTTAAAAATAACCGTAGGCAGGTGTGTCTAAATGTATATATATATATATATGCTGCAGTTCTTTTTCAAGTAAATTCTCTATATTCTCCCAAAAAACAAAAGAGTAGATTTTCTATAGGACCTTGTGCAGAGAAGCAATGCGGGGCTGCTGTGGTGTACTAAATCCAATAAGACTTCTCTTTCTACATTCCGAAGATTTTAAAACTCATAAGACCGAAGTTAATATACACCCATAACTTTTATCTAGGGGTTGAGAAATAAAGAAAAAGAAAATGCCATCCATAGGAAAAGATGAAAAACTCAAAGTCAGAGCTCTTTCATTTTATTTTTTAAACAAGAAGAGGTGCTGTTTAAGAAAACAGGGGAAATTATGTACCTTGTAAAACATAATAGAAAGCATTGCTAAGTGGTCATGAGATAGATAAAATCTCCTTGTGCATTGCAACTTGTGTACAATTCATCTAAATTGCACTGTGACTGTGAGGCCCACTATTCTTCATGGTAGACATATAAGGATGGACGAAAACCATATGTTCACTGAAATTGACCCGGATATGAGTCTGGTTGGCCCCACATAGATTATATCATAAACCAAACCCAATTGTTAAGAGGGAAAAAGGAAAAGATAAAAATGAAATAGAAAATAGGGCTCAGAAAAAATTGGCGAAGAAAAGTTTAGCTACCACCAGCAGTAACAGAGGCATACCTCTCGAGGCATAAGCGCTTGGGAATGACCCTGCAAAGAGACGATAACATGACAGAAGTCAGTTGATGAAGAACAGGAACCCCAAAATGCTCATCATCTGTTTTGCCTTCCTTTTTATTATTGTTATCATCATCATTTTGAAATCCATTATAGAAAACAAAACAAAAGAAGAAGAAGAAAAAACCCACCCAATAACATGGCGACCTCCATCATATACTGCTTGAGAAACCAATCCCATCAGACCTATACTCCCGCCACCATACACCAGGTCAATGTTCCTTGACACCTAAAACAGCCCCCACACAACTTAGCCAATTCACACACACACACAGAGATAGACCCTTTCTATAATAAACAAGTTTAAAGAAACCCATAAGAAAATAAAGGGCCAAAAAGCAAAATATAGTTATTGAGTGTGTATGTGATAACAGTACCAAACTTCAACTTTAATTTTATTCACTTATTATTAGTGGTGTGTATGTGAGCAAATGTTGCAACATGATGGCCCACCATGAATCAGCATTGGGCTGCATCATGATTCGCCAATGGTCCAGTGCCCAATATTCATTGCCAAGAACAAGAAGTGCTTTCGTCTATTTTTCACATCTAACAGTTGAATACTTGACAATGAAAGCATGAAATGGATTTCCCTTCACCACTGGCTAAGGCCATATAGATGGGTTGAAGTAGATTTGGACCCATGCATGGTACACTTGGATTTAAATAGCTTTCGAACTAGTATCATGTCTCTACCTCTCTAAACCCAGATTTAACATGGACCACACTATTATTATTGTTGGTGGTGGTGTTGGTGTTGGTGTTGGTGTTGGATATGATAAAATGGATAATACAACAAAACTTGCTTTCCAACTAGTATCTTGTCTCTTCCCCTCTAAACCCAGATTTAACATGGGCCACACTATTACTATTATTGTTGTTGTTGGCGTTGGATATAATAAAATGGATAAACAACAAAACTTTTTCATGACTGCTAAGATGTTTGAAGCTTAAGAGCAGAACAACCTGTGGGGCTTATCTTGTCAAACCATATGATCCATCTGAGTGATTTACACTTGTTATCTCCCTGCAGAATGTAGACTAATTTAAATTTTACACTCATTTGAATTATATAAGTCTCAAATCATGCAAATTTATTGCACTGTTTTTACTTTATTTAATTAGTAGGATTGAAGGACATTGTTAAAAAAAAAATTGTACATGATGCTTTCTTGGTCAACTGCATTAGATGCTTGTTCCACCAAACAGACCAAATGCGTGGCACGTGTTTCTGTAATCTAGACCACTATTTTGGTAGACCACATTACAGATTCTTACAAACTTGTCCTCTTCTTCTTCTTTTTTTAAAGAGCTAGCTAGAAGTATATTTTCACATAGGAGCCTTTCTATATCCCATATCCAGTTTTGTGGAATTGAAAATGGGTCAGCTATGGGTTGAGCTCCAACAGGGTGGGAGGGAGGACTAGTCTGTTTGATCCAATTTGCACTCATCCAAAAGGAAATCAAGCTTTGTGGAAGTCAGAAATCTAACATTGTATTCCCAAAATTATGCATTTTGGGATCTATTTTCATTCTAGCGTTGTCCATGCTAAGTTTCTGGTGTTCCTAGACTAGTGGCAAATTTGGATCCATGTAAACCGAGTGCAAAGAACTTGCTAATCATATTGAGTATATATCAAGCATTACTCCTAGGGTTCACAATTTGGATCAACCAAGAACATTTGACAACAGTCTGACTGCGCACCATGTGTCCTGACAGATCGTAACTCCAGCAGATAAGAATAAGACACACAACATAAACAAATGAAAAGGAAAACAAGTGATGCAGTGCACTGGGAACATACCCATTCAGTCCATAACCCGAAATCATCACATTCCAAACCAAGAAACTAAGCTTCTATCCCGCATTTTATCAAACAAGCAATGAGCAAGACCGAACCTGTCGGTGCTGAGGCATCCGGATATCATGGCGTGTTCCGAGAGACGGTCGTTCGGCTGGGCATTGTGTCGAACAGGTGAAGCGCGGTTTCGCATCGGCCGTTTCTCGCATGAGAATGGTGTGGAGGAACAGCACCTTTGATAGCTCCACGAGCGTGGTGTGGAGGATCATGTGGCGATCGAGCGACCGTCGAATCTCCTGCGTCAGCATCCGCACATGCGAGCTGGCCTCTTCCAGCAGCTTCATCATCCTGACCTCGCGTCGCAGCTCCCTCGTCTTCTTCCTGAGCAGCCCTTCCCTCACCATTACCCGCAGAGAAACACGAACATCATAAACCCTAGATTTTTTCTTCTTCGGCTCTTCTTCTTCTTTTGCTCTCGTTCATCTTCTTCAACACAAACGATCGATGAACCACAAAACCCTACAACTTCATCGACAAGAGGGATCAGATCTGGAGACTGAAAAAAAAAAAAACCAATTTTGTGAAAGAGATTTGGGGATTAGGGTTTCTCTGGCGATTTGAAGAGACTGGAGTCACTGGAGAGAGAGCGATGAAGATTAGGGTTTCCAGGGGTGGACCTCGTTTGGCATCTTTAAAAGAATATCATTAAACGACGGCCTAGATACCGTTGATGTGTATAAAATGAAATCAGCTGCACCATCATGGATGGGACCATTTGCGGATTCCAGTCGTTTATGGCCCGTTTTGACGTAGATCTGCAAACATTCATTCTATTCCATTGTCACATAAGCACATTTCACCACTAACATTTTAAGGCGCATCAGTATACTACGGTCCAACAAAACTACTAGCCGTGTAGTTGTCAATTTCATTTCAAACACCGTTTCAGTTTTGATGCTCCAATCTGAAGTTTCCTTTCATTAAATTTTTTTAAAAAAATTCAAAATAAATGAAAAACTAACCAAAAAAAAGTGAAAATAGCATATACAAAATGTTATCTCTAATTCTTTCTGCTGAATCAAACATGTTATTTCTACATGCCAAAAGAATAATTTATAAGCCATTTTTGGGTGTGACAGAGTGAAATTATGGCACCCATCCTTAGCACTCATCTCCAATTATTCTTCGTTACATCCTAAAACAATACACAATAAATGCATTCACATAATCACTACACTATAATAGGGAAAATTAACACCTAAATCAAAACGAAGCTCCTTTCCATTAAGAAAAATGGTTTTAAAAAAACTTGCACTGTTTTTCTCATTCAGCAGAAATCTAATTGAACAAAGCCAAAATATTGACCAAAACAGGCAAACAAGACCACACGGGTACAATATCTGGACCAACAAAATTTTAAAAAAAGTTGTTCAGTTCAGTCAATAACAAATTAAACATTTTTCGCCTCTTGGGCCGAAAACGACCAGAATTGACTAGGAAGAATCTACCCCCACACACCTAATTACCAACTACTACCAATTCCGGCCTAACTTAACACTCCCTGCAACCACACATCAAAGCCAACCCACCACCTCCATTCCAAGACTTGATAACAACAGGCCATAGCATGTTGGTGAAATAGCCCTGCAACCCATAAATACAATCCCCTATCACCATCCCTGCTATCCACCTACACAGCTCTGCAGCCAGACATCTCATTGACCAAAACCAACTCTACCTGAACCATCAACCACCTTAACTGTCTTAAATATACCCATATGCAGCACTTTCGGCCATGCCAAATCCATCCAATTACTTCACAAACACAAAAACACCCCTATCCAACCCGCTTAACTATCCTAAGTCAAACCCAAATCCACCCTTTTTATCCACTTCAAACTTTCCAAAATCCGTCCCTAAAAGCATCTTAAGAGTACCAATCCAAGTATCAAACCAAACCCAACATCAAGTTAGTTAGGAATACCAAAGTAACCTTTTGAAGGTAATTGATGCTTATTGCAAGGTTCTAAGGGTGGCTTCTTAAAAATCAAGCGTGCTTCTCTTAAAGTAGCTTTCGGAAATATACTTCATCAAAGCAACTTATTAAGGGAGAATGCCGTTTGGCGAGCTCAGCTTTTGCATTTACTTTTTAACAACAAAAGCATGCAAGATTGTTTGGTTAGACATATAGAAACAACTTTTAAATATATGATAATTTATATAGATCTTTATAAAAATAGATAAATTATACAGTACACATAAGTCTTGTAGGTAAATAAAATGGCCCCACATAAAGCAATATATGTGCCATTTCATGTGGCCCCAACTCAAAGCCACTTGGATTTAGTAAACTCTACAAAAATTAAAAAATTTACTATAGTTTTGTCTTGTATTCATATGAAAAAAAAAAAAAACCTTCAACATATCTGGGAAAAAATGTGACTAAGCATAATACACGTGAGACGAATTGAAAGGAGATGTTTGGTGATTAAAGCCCGAAGGCATCTTATCATTGTGGTGAAAAAAAAAACAAAAAAAAAAGGAACCATTTTTCAAATTTAGGTGGTTTGTTTCCTTTTTATGCATTGAGTTGTTTGGCCTGGAAATTCCTTTTTCTTCCCCCGTCTTAGGAGCCTTGGTTATTTTCTGAGTTCTTTTTTCTTGCTTATGATCTCTGAGGATTGCTTCAACTTTCCAAAATGCATAAAGAACTGCAAGCTGGGGCTAGAAGTTCCATATCTTCAAATGGTCAAATGGAAAGGAATGTACAACCACATGATAAACAAGACGGGTCGGTTAGTTCAAACTAATGATATAAACACGTTGATTTTTCCTTTTTTGATCGAAGGAGAATTCATCTATAAGAAAGATTTACAGCCCAGACAGTACAAACTAGTAAGCAAGAGGAACTACCAGCTATGCCATACTGCCTAGCATTTAAGCTAAAGTAACAGTACCATTAAAGAGTGTGTGTTCGCATAACATAACAGCTACATATCTATTCCAAACTAATAGTAAGAAACTCAAAACTAGAAGTCTTTAAAGTGACTGTAGTAACAGCTGAACTTCCTACAATACTATGCCCCTGGAACCTCCCTGATTATCTTTTTCTCTGGTTCAATCTCCCTGTTGCTGCTACTAGATGCTGTCATGTCTTCCCCGATAGATGTATTCATGTGACAAAGCATAGAACCCTCGGATATCATTATGGTCGGAAATATCAAATGAGCAAGAACATGGGCTATATTATTGGCTACAGAGATGAGCTTCGTACAAGCTGATTTGCTGGAGGAATCCCATTATTGTTTTCCATTTAGGCTCTGTTCCAAAATCATACATTTCTTACTTGATTTAATGATGGTTTTGGTAGTTGAATAAAACCAATTGATCAAGATCCAATCCACACTATGAGTTCTTTGGAGGACACAATTAAGGCTCTTAAAGGACCTGTTAAACAGAAGAATCACAAAATGAGGGGTGAAAAAAAAAAAAAAAGTTACATTGTCTAATCTTTGAAAATTAACACCAATGAAGGAGATAGCATAGAGGGAGATAGCATAGAGGATGATCAAAATCCCAATCCCATCTACACCATATAAAGGGTTCATATCTTCCACTTTAGCATCACCATTCATCTGCCTCTCACTTCTAACCACCTCCTACAAAGCTATCATACCTCTTTCTAAGTTCACTTCCCTATTGGAAATAACTGGACACCAGAGGCTCAATTTAGGCGTTTAATCTGTTTATAACCCATCTGATTAATGATCAAATAAACCTAAGTCAAATCTCTAATCACCCTAGACTGAGACCAAATCACCAATTCTACAATATAAGGACAAAGAGTCAAAACACTTTTGGTAGCTATCTCTGCGTATCAAATATATCATCATGCCTCAAATTCACAAATTATATGGAATGGTCAGTTTATAGATGTTAACAACTAATTCACAAAAAGCACTCGGGTTTTCCTTTCACTGCCCTCGAATTACATAAAGTAAGCAGTCCCCAATATATTCAGTAGCATTTCATAAAACATTTGGTGTTCATGCTAATTAGGAAGACAAAGCACTATCACCCAAACCAAACTTGATCTTGTCAACATACAAGATCCAAAGTCCATTTCTTTCCTGGTTCATGAATACAACACAAAACTTAAAGGAAACACAAGCAGTCCCCTACACCACTCACATCCTGCATCCCCATGCACTCATCTCACAAAAACCATCATCCTACCTTTCTTCTCCCAACCAAAACAGTAAACATCTTCATCCGTCACCATCACCCTCGGCTCCTCGATGGGGAGGTAGCTCTGCTCGGCAACGGAGACCTCCCACCTTATTCTTGACCTAAACAAATCTTCCTGCCTGTATCAAAAACGGACTATCGTAAGAGCTCGATCGGTTGGTCCGACTGAGGACTCTCCGATGATAAAGTTAGAGTCTTCCCCATTTGATTTTTTCTAATCCTCACTTTTTTTGATAGAATTTCCTATACCTTTTTCTCTGATCCTTTTTCCCCCTCTTATATCTCTTCATCTCTTGATTCTTTTCATCTTTTCTGCCCACGTTATGTTTCCTCCATCATGTCCAATTCGAAACTCCTAGAACCTTGATTGTGGGCTATATTAAATCCGGGAATTAATCCCTCCATTATTTCTCTTCAAGCCAACCGTTAGTGGTCATTCATTTCCTTCTTTTTCTCCGCCCATTCAGGGCTCCATTACTTCTCTTCATGCTAGCACTTAATGGTCATTCATTTCCCACTAGGGTATGTGAGAAGATCATGGAATATTTCTTTCCCCTACAAAATCTATGTGACTTTATGGAAAGTGATTTATTTTAAATTTCTTTAAAGTCTTCATGGAAGGAAAGATAGCTTCCAGTTAGCAAAGAGATCCTGCATTACACGATCATACCACAATGCATCCAGCATAAAGATTCTGGTCAAACCCACTTTCTAACAATCAGCAAAAAGAGGATTTCATCCATCCTCGTCATGCTCCAAGAATAGCAACAAGAATAAACAGCCAGCACAATACATAGCAGAGAGAAATATCTCACGAAGTCAGCAAATGGCAATGATAATCTCATGAGACGGCCGCACATGTCATGGATCGATTAAACACATGTAAATGTACAAGCTCTAAAAATCTAGAAGATGAGTTGTTAAGATACACAAAACAGAGATATAAATACACTTGAGTCGACATAGGAAAATAACATCTGTAATCACCATTTTACATACGACTCACAAAAATACCTGACTGCATATTTCTTTAATTTTTCCACGTCACAAGATTGTGTAGTTCAACCTCTATGGCAAAATAAAAAATAAAAAAGCCCCATATATCTAGCATCAACTAACATCTACTTATAACTTGAGATCCATAAGTTGCCTCACTGTAATTGTGTGGAGTAGTGGCTCCAAAAATATTGGCTTGTTTACCGACAGTTCGTGAGACACATGATGCATGGTTGGTCGACATTGTGGATCAACACTCAAGCATGCAAGTGCCAATATCATTGTCAAAACCACTTCCTTCATCTCCTGATCATTGGGTTGTGGGAGGCGTTGGTCTAGCAAATCCATCAACAGCATCTCTGCGCCCCCAGATGTTAGAAGTGATGAAATGAGTTCACCTGGATGCATTCCCATTATCACTTCTAATGAAACAACACCAAAGCTATAAACATCACACTTTTCTGTCACCCTCATTGTGTAAGCAAGTTCTGCATCAAACGGTCAAATCATGAATCACTAACATTGAAATCTTATATGAGTTTCAAACAAATATTCTCTACTATGCTGAATATTTTGATGCATGGAGAGAATTTGTCAAATTCAAAGAACATAAAGTAATAATAATATAGATTTTTTTCTTGTCTTGTAAATACTCATGCACGTACGCACACCCCGGGAGATGCTTGACCACTTAATTGAGATTAGCTTATATTGGATGTGGATTATATTAGGCTAAAATTATTATTTGATTAGGTTTCCTATGTTTTCTTTGATGAGATTTGCTCTAATAGGTGGTGGAGATGGTTAGATAGTCACATTCTATACAAATGGGACGATAATTTTCTTCTTCTTTTTTACCATTAATCATTTCCTCTTAGCCCCCAGAGAAAGGCATAGTTAACTCTTGTAGAAAATTATTTTTATTGCCTCTACTAATGCCTAGAGGCTTTGGTATTATTGGTTAGCGAAAGAAATTTCATATGGGGTCGGAGCCAACAAGTCATGAGTTAGACCTTATGTGGGACGACTTAGCATTAAAATGTGCACTGACCAGGTTCCACACAAGGCCGGTGTTGAAAGGTATTTCCATTGCCTCCACTCATGATTTTAGTGGGATTGGTTAGCGAAGGAAATTTAATAAGAGCTTCATGTCAGTACTGTTGAAGTAAAAGCACTTTAAGTGATCTTTTTTCGGATGCCATTCAATGGGGTTGAACCCATCAGACAGCTGACACATGCAAGAGTAAAGCCCAAGACATGCAGCAAGAGAATTGCTACCACATGGAGGGGATAGGACCCGGAGATCAAACCCTGTGATGTTTATTTAGTTAGAGATGGATACCATAACATGGCCACTACCCCTTTGTTGTCGGCTCTAAGTAATCTTATAGTCAGGTTTAGCTTGTCTTCTCCGCCTCACTTGTGCAATATTATAAACCCTCGTCGATCTAAGATGCTAAGGCCCTTTATTCCTCATGGATTTTGTATGATTTGTTAACCAAAATGGGTAAAGAAATTGTGAAACTAAACCACTATTGAGGGCTTGTTTGCCTACTTTGTATTGAGTTCCTCAGAATTTACAGTAAAGTGGATCTAAACAAGTGACATTAATGAGATGAGGAGTAAATTAAGGAGTAGAAGAGAGAAACGTTAAGTACAGACAATATATTGGGAAAAAAATTAAACTGGGAAAAGATAAAATTACATCATCATACCCGGGGCTACATATCCATAAGTGCCAGCAAGCATGGACCAGTTTGATGAATCAGGCTTCAAAAGTCTAGCCGTTCCAAAATCAGATATGGATGCCTCAAACTCCATGTCCAACAAAATATTGTTACTTGACAAGTCACGATGAACAATAGGAGGATTACAATCATGATGCATGTATGATAGAGCATGGGCTACACCTCTTATGACCTTCATCCTCTTTGTCCAATCTAAATTCACTGCTACTTCCTCATTGCTTAGAGAAACAGCTAAGTTTCCCTTCTCCATGTACTCATAGATTAGATACGAGCACCGAGAATGAGAGCAAAACCCATAAAGCTTGACAATGTTACGATGTCGAATCTCAGTTAAAGCTTGAATCTCATTTTTAAAACTGTATTGTTCCAACACCTCGTCAGTCTCCGGTGAGTGAAGCTTCTTTACAGCTACCACTTGGCCTGTTGGAAGATCTGCCTTGTAAACTCTTCCGTATCCTCCCTCCCCAACGAAATATTTATCATCGAAATTCTCTGTTGCTTTGATGATGTCTTCATACACAATCTTCCCATCATAATTCCAAAGAGAAAATAGATCTCTATTGTTCATGTCAAGCACCATTTTCTTTATTTTTCTCATTCTCCAATGGCATATAAAATAAATCCCGAGAGAAATAAAGAGAAGACAGACTGCCCCAGCAAGAGGAAGGACAATGGTAATCATAATTTTGTTGCCTTTCTTATCATCAACTTGATTGATGAAAGAGGAGTTGCAACGAGGTAGACCTTTCACTCCACCGCACAAACCTTTGTTTTCAATAAATCCCTCTAATGGAGCTTCTTGGAAAGCTTTGCTAGTGGGAAGGGGACCCTCCAAATCATTGTATGATAAGTCAACTGAGAACAAACTGGACATCTTTTGCAAAGTAGTCGGAATTGTACCGGAGAGCAAATTGTGAGAGAGATTTAAATTTTCCAACATGGTTAGTTTTGCAAGATTTGGTGGTATCTGTCCAGTTAACATGTTGTGACTGAGATCTAATGTATTCTTCAAGTTTGCTAGGTTACCAATTTGGATTGGAATGCTGCCATTCAAATAATTTTTGCTCAAATTCAACCCTTTGAGGTTGGAGCAGTCTCCTAGCTTTTCTGGTATGAACCCACTTAAGTTGTTGTTTGAGAGGTCAAGAGCTTTCAAACTGGATAATTTCCCAACTTCTTGCGGTATCAAACCTGTAAGTTGGTTACCCTTTAAAACGAGCTCGTTTAGCGAGGATAAACTCCCCAGCTCTTTCGGAATCTCTCCCAACAAATGGTTTGAGGACAAATCAAGTTTGTGTAACTTAGCCAACTTCCCGATTTCAGGTGGTATCATGCCTGAAATATTATTAGCAGCGACTTTAAACAAGGTCATATTTTGATAGTCTCCCCATTTTATTGAGAGCTCTCCATAAAATTTGTTGTGACTCACATCGATGTATGATAAATTTGGATACACTTGGAAGAAATCTGATAGATTTCCTGTGAGCTGATTATTCTCAAGCCGAACTATTTGCAAGGTTGCGCAATTTCTCAAGCTTGTTGGAATGGGACCGGTGAAATGGTTGTTGTATGCATGAAGGCGTACAAGTGAACCGTGCAAGCATACTTGAGGTAAATGACCCGACAAGTTGTTGTAACCCACGTGAAGTTTTTGCAAACATGTTAAGTTTGTAATTTCTTGAGGTACAGTTCCAAAAAATTGGTTTTCAGTCAGATAGAGGAAAGCTAGGTTCCTTAAATTACCAAAAGATGGAGGAATTGGGCCAGTAAGGTTGTTTGAGACCAACGATAGGAATTCTAGATTCTTGAGATTTCCAAGCTCCAGTGGGACTGTGCCCGAAATCTCATTAAATCTTAGTTCTAGCGTAACAAGCTTAGTTAAATTTCCCAAAGAGTTTGGGATTGAACCGGAAATTTGGTTTTGTTTTAGGACCAGCCTAGTGAGCTCGGTTAGATTTCCTAATGAAGTGGGGATAGGCCCTGAAAGATGATTGTATTCTGCTTGGAGATCTTTCAGCCGTTTCAAGTTCCCAATTTCTTGTGGAATTGAGCCTGAGATTTTGTTACGGTACAAGTGCAAGAGAGTGAGGTTGGTGAGCAAGTCTATTTCAGGGGGAATTTTACCATTGAGCTGATTGTTATGAAGTCGAAGATGGGTAAGATGGGTGAGATTGGCTATTGAGAGTGGCAAGACACCTGACAGTTGATTTAAGGACAGATCAAGGAAAAAGAGTTGGGAAGAAGCACCAATTTGGTTTGGGATGTTTCCATGGAGTGCATTGCCGCTGAGGTCGAGATGGACAAGGTTTGACAAGGAAGAGAAGTTAAACTGATCGAGATTACCTTGCAGACTGCAGTTACTTAGCTTCATTTCCGTCACCTTTCCGCGACCATTGCATGTAATTCCGGTCCAATTGCATGGAGAGCCATTGATAGTGGGGATTAGCGACCATGACTGAATAGCTTCATTTCCGTCGAGACTGCTTTTCCATTTGAGGAGAGCTTCCGCTTCCTGCATGTTAGATGTCGCTGCTGCAGCGTTGCATTCACCATACAGAGAATCAAACAGTACCAGCACAAGCAAAGACCGGAGAAGAGAAAATGATTTCATAGTAGCCATGTTTGTTGGGTGGTGCTGTAACAGTGTGTGCTTGCTCTTGGCTCTTTTATAATCATCAATAGAACAAGTTACCGGTTGTGACCAAGTCAGACTCCAGTAATTTTGTCATGTTCGATCGCTCCACGCCCAACCCCCACACCAATAAATTTTATTCCTCTGACTCTTCTAGTTTTGAGAATTCTGCCGCTCAGTGCCCTCTTCGATCGGTTAGGAGGGAATTCAATGAAGAAAAGGACAACAACCAACAAAGAGGGGACCCAAAATAAAACAACGTAACAAAGAGGACATTGAGATTTCTGTTTTCAAAGTTGGTACCTTTCAATCCATATGTTTGCATCCATTCCAGCATGCTTTGTCGTAAAAGACTTTTTAAAGTCTTCACTACCGAACAAGATTGTTTTTAAGGAAGAAAACGACTCGCCGGATTTATGAATATACTCAGCATAGGTAGAATATTGTACGTGGGGCCCACCAGCTCGGCCCTATAAAAAAAATTAATGTATTTAGTAACTTATAAACCAAACCAAACCAAACCAAGCCTTTTCCCACTAGGTGGGGTCGGCTATATGGATTTGACGACGCCAATCAATCTGTTTAGGGCCATGTCCTCCGTTAGGGCCATGTCCTCCGTTGATTTTTATTTTTTTTTAATATAAGTTACTAAATACTAAATGTATTTAGTAACTTATATTAAAAAAAAATAAAAATCAACCCCATTGAATGAACACTACCACCCGTTTGATCAAATGTAGATAATTGAGAATCATCAGCTATTTTTGTATTTACTATACACTTCCATCAAGCAGGTAGACACTAATACTGAATTTTGTAATAAGTAAAAAGCCTCATCAAATCTATCTATTTTTAAATTAATGATATGGGTATTCTTGAGGTTTTTGACCAAATAGGACTGATCACTCGATGGCACGCACCTACTGCCCGCACAAATGCACACGGGCAAATTTGGGACAGTCTCATAAAATAGATGGCGTGGGAAGCATTGCAAACTTACGGCTTATGCCACTCAACCAAGTCAAATGGGTGCCTCATTAAGTTTTATCGGGTGGATGTTTTTTTTTTTTTTGTTAAAATTGCTCCTAGTTTTCTCTAAATATATGAAAAATAACTAACAAAACACTATATAAGAGATATGATGATATAAGACCACTCGTTTTGACTACAATACTTAAAAGTCCAGCAGCCTGCTAGGCCAGAAATGCTAAGATTAATATATATATATATATATATATATATATAAATAGAGAGAGGATGGCTCCTGAAGCGTGCGAAACCAACATGTTCTTTAAGTGGCTCACAGAAAAAAAAAAAAAAAAAAAAAAAAAAAAAAAAAAAAAAAACAAAAACTTTCGATGCCCCGCCCTTTCTATTTCATTTTTCCCCCTTTCAATTGAAAAGCCCTAATCGAAGCAAGCTGGAGCTCCTCTGCCTTCGTCTCTCCCTCTCCAGGCGATCGAAAGTTTTCCTCTTCTGCCTTCGTCTCCAGCTCTCTCCACAGCCAGCGAGCTCTCTCCACGTTCGTCGATCAGCCACGTCCGGACCAGCACATCCTCCATCTCTGCAGGCGTTCGAAAGTTTTTGATGTGATGCCTTGGTCTCCAGCTCTCTCCACAGCCAGCCAGCTCTCTCCACGTCCGTCGATCAGCCACGTTCGGCCAGCACATCCTCCATCTCTCCGGCGATCGACTGCCAGCCCGGTAAGTGCGTTACCTTTCAAATCTGTTTTTTTTTTTTCCATTTCACCCATTTCATTTGAAATGTGCGTGTTTTTTTTTCAAATGAAATCTGATTTCATCTCACCCATTTCTTCCCCCTCAAATCTGTGTGTTTTCCATTTCATTTCATTTCACCCATTTGTTATGAAATCTGTGTTGCCATTCTTCCCCATTTCATTTGAAATCATTGTTTTTTTTTTTTTTTTTTTGGAATCTGATTTCATCTCACCCATTTCCTTTGAAATCTGTGTGTTTTTTTCCATTTCATTTCATTTCACCCATATGATATTGAAATTTGTGTTTGAAATGCTTCCCCCTCAAATCTGTTTTTTGTTTGATACAGTATGATGTAGATACAGTATGATGCAGTGATTATGGCCTAAAGTTGAAGTTTGAAATGTTTAAGGGTAGAGGGTTTGGATTTTTATTGTTCTCTTTTGTTGTTTGGTTTCAATGGTTTCTCTGTTGTTATTTAGTGTCACTAATTTCACTAATTATTCAATCATGCTTTGTAGGGCCCCAGTGCTGAAAAGGATGCTGAGTCACTGATATCAGCTTGTCAATGGTAACTTCTTTTTATCATCATGCACAATTTCATATCTTTTTTTTTATAATGTCTTACTTGGATCAACCTTCATCAATTAACCTGACAATTTTGTCTTACTAGTTATATCAATGTTTCCAGGGCTGATATGGAACCGAAAAATCTCACTTAGGATTTTCTCTTCCAACTAAGTGTTCTCGTTGCTGTTAGACCCACTTTTGAGGCAGTGGCAACAATCCTATATGGGGATTGGGTGGATGACAAGTCTATCTTTGTTGTGGATGGTGTGGGTGATGCTGTGAGAGATGACTTGTTATTATGGTGGCAAAATATTATGAACTTGTTATTAGTTGAAATGTGGAATGAATGTTCTGGTGGCTTAAAATCTCAATGTTCTGTGTATGTTCTGTCTATGTTGTGGATGGTGTATGGTGTACAGGTGAGTCCCTTAATTCGGAATACAGGTTTAGTCCCTTAATTTGTTTGGAATGAATGTTCTGGTGGCTTAAAATCTTAATGTTCTGTGTATGAGAATATCTATGTTGTGGATGGTGTATGGTGTATGGTGTATGGTGTACAGGTGTACAGGTTGAGTCACTTCATTTGTTTGGAATGCCATGGTGTCACAGGTTGAGTCACTTCATTCTATGCCATGGTCATAAAATCTTTCTATCAAACTGATCACTGTCGACGGTCATAAAATCTTTCTATCAAACTGATCACTGTCGACTTCCCACTTCCACGCTCTCCAACCAAGGCTGCGGTCATGCCACTGGATATAGAAAGTGAAAATCCAGTGAATATTTGCTCTTCTGATCTGGCCGGATAGCTGAAATAAACATCTCTTAATTCAATATCTCCCTGAACATCATCCAATTTCCGCCCCTTGGTATCATATGCATCAATTTTGAGGGTTCATGATATTGATTTCCAAATCCTACAAAAGTGAACTGTCATGGTAAATTCTTTTGAGGGTCAGGGTGTTAGTCAACACTGACTGGTGTCTAGAAATACCCATTCTAGAATTCTCTCCTCTTGGCATTCTAGAAAGATCCACTCCACATTTCTCTTGACTTTTCTAGAAGTCACCTAAGAGTTCATTCATCCAGAACACTCCTCCACCGACATGAGCTTGTGATGATCAAGAGGGCCACGTCACTACTAGAAAAATCCTCTTTTGGCGCACCAGAACGCGGGCGGCCGCTTTTGGCGGTCGCAAATAGACTCATTAGCGACCGCCATAGGGCTCATTAGCGACCGCTTATGGCGGTCGCTATTGCCCTTTAATAAACCCACCCGAGACCATTTCCTTTCACTTTTCCCTTCCCCCTTTTTTCCCCCTGCTCCCCGCTCTGCTCCCAGCGCGACCTCTTCCTTTCCCTCTCCATTTTCATTTTCCCCCACACTCGTCTCTCTCTCGGTCTCTCCCCAGTTCCCGTGAAGCTCTCCCGGTTGTCATCTCGGCGCTCGATCTCTCCGACGAAGGTAGCTCGATCTCCCCAGTTCGCGCGAACTCTCCGACGTCTCTCCCGGTTGTCATCTCGTCTCTCTGTCTCTTCTGCACGGGCTGTGAGACCTCTTCACTGCAACTCACTGCAACTCTCACCTCCTCTCGTCTCTCTCTCCCGGTGCGACGCCAAGGAAGAAAAGGGTTTGATTTGATCGTTTTTTTCCCCCGAATCTGATCGAAATTTTTGATCGATGGACTGGAATTCCTTGAAAGTTTGTTTCTTTCTCTGTTGCGTTTGAATGTTTGTGTTCTGACGTATTCCTTTATGAGCTTCTTTTTTTTTTTCCGCCTCAGAATCAGGATTTCAATCTGAAGAGTTATCGATCGAATGACTGGTTTTCTTTTAAAGGAATGATTTTTTCTCTGATATGACTGCTTCTTTTGTGCGTGCGTGTGTCGATTGTTGAGAAAAGATGACGGGAAAAAGAAGGGTTTTTTGGAGGGTTATGATCGGATAACTTCCGCTTAAGGAGCCCCAACTGCTGATGGACCAACTATACTGATTGGAAGATCCTGACCATCAAATTTTTTTTTTTTTTTTTATTGTGAATTCTGCTATGATGGATTTGTTGTGTATCGTGATTCATGTATTACTGTTTTGAGTGTTGGTTACGTCAGTAGGATCTGTATTCTGTAGTTTGTCAGAATATACCTAACATTGTGAGAGGAGGAATTATTTGGATGATTGACACGACTTGGGTTTATAAATGACAAATTTTAGGGTTTATCATCTAGTCTAGTCCTTTGGTCTGATGGCTCCTTATATGGATGAATCCTTGTAGCTTATAAGCAATCCGTATCGACTTGAGATGTCATAATCATCAATTGTGTTGAATGAGAGCTTCCCACATTTTTTACAGGATTGAGATTGCTCTATTTGTATTTTTGTTCATTATTAAAACCCTAGGTTCTGTTTGAATTTTGTTTCTTTTAATGATTTTAAAATACTGTCTGAATGTTAAGTCGCAGCATTTTCATGTGTTTCTGTCTGCTATGTGGATGCTGATAGTGCGTGAGGTATTATATGTGTGATTCTCATTCCTTGAGGTTATAAATATCTAATCCAAGTTTGATGGTCTAGTCCTTTTGATCTGCGTACCACTTATATGGATGAACTTGGCTTCAAAGCAATCCACACTGAGAGATCTTAGTTATCCATTGTGTTGAATGTGAACATTGATCCATTTGGTAAGGGTTAAAATTGGTCTATCCACATTTTTGTTCGTTGTCAATGATTTGAATCATTGAAATTTGTGCCCAATATGTAGAAACTCTTGTCTTGAAGATACCACGGTCCATGGGATTCTTGGGTTGAGGATCATGTGACTCCTTATGTATGAATTACAATTACTCATGAAAGTGAATATGCTTTTGGCCTTTCACACTTATAAGGTACATACATGCTTTAATCAATCTTTCTCTACTCTCTCATTTTTCTCATTGCACGAGAGGAATGTTATACTGATTACTGTGGCTTGTGGAGTAATCACTGCTAATTTGATAGACCTTCATATTTACAATAATTAGGGTGTGAAGGAGCACGGTATTATGAGTTATGACCAAAGCCCAAGTTTGAGAAAATTTAATGGTAGCAAATATCCAATCAGTATACTGCTAATGAATAGTTAACACAAAGTTCACCAAAAATGGGCAATGCTTGACATCTGATGTACAAGATTTACGAGAAGTGGATGCTTATGTTTGTTCTATCACTGTGACTTTTGGGTGGTTGTCCATACACATGGTGGCCTATTTAATCAACAACCCTTGCTCATCTCATGCAATGCCATGCGTGCCAAGGGATGTGCTTCATGGAGTTCTCATCAAACTGTATGCCAAAATAGCATTTTTTTGTTGCCAAATTCAGGCCTTGCATTTATCTAGTAAAATCGCATGGGCATATTGTTTCTTTTGTAAATCAGTTGCATGAACACACGGCTGCAATAATTTTGGTTATTTATGAGATTGTACTTTACATTTAATATTTGTGCAGGGGCACTTGCGAGTGTATATTTGTGAGCATGATACTTTACCCCCAGGTTCGTTAAATCTTTATTCTCTCAATATTTCTAGCTCCTATTTATTTATTTGTCTAAATCTTGTAAGTTTCTCTTCATTAGAGTCGCTATTTTTTTAATGTGATTTTTTATCGGCAACAAAAGATTCTATTATACTACGGAGAAAGCTTTGTGGGAAAAGACTTTTCCCCAACCCAATGATACTCCCTGAATAGGGACGGAGCTGGGATTTTCTTCTAGTGGGGGCAAAGTTGATTGACCATCTAAACCTGTCAAGAAACGACGCCTTCCCTTATTATATACATAAAATTCACTTAAAGAAATATTTTTTGTTACAAGTAGATCACATGTAAAGTCTAACTCTATGGGGCCTACTTGGGCCAACCTTTGATCAATTTAGCTTCTTTCATACTCATATCCTCACCTTGATTTGGCACCATGCCAGATTGACGACGCCAAGGACCGCAGAGCCTAACCTCGGTGAGTTTTTTTTTTAAACTCCTTTTTTTTTTTTTTCTGATGCCCTATATATGAGTCCCGGTTTTGATGCATTTGATTTCTATTTTAGGATGAATATGTCACTTTTTTTTTTTTTGGTATCTTTGATTTTGATCCTGGCATGGAATTTGGGCAAATGACATATTCACATGCTAATTTCCCAGTTGATGCATTTCCATGTACAAGCGTGCATATCTTTGTAAAAGCAACAATAGAGTGGACAGCGAGCAATTTTTGGCTGGATTTCTTATTCAACTTGCGACAGTCCCTTGCAGGCTGTCTGATTGCTTCCTAGGGTTTGATGCGGCGTTTCCTTTTGTGTTCAAGTGGACATCACTTTGATTTGTTGTGCTGATTTTCCTCTATTTCAGTTTCGGATTCTTTCCATTTGAAATGGTTGTGTGCTCATTTCAAACGGCCCTTCTTTGTTGTAGATCGATCCAAATTGGTGGCCTACATCAATTTGGTATCATAGCCAAATTTTGCAGTTCTCATCCTCGTGACCTTCCTTGATGTCCAATGTCATGTTGTTGGGGAATAGGCTGAAAAGGACGATGGGACGATGAAGAAGATGATGAACATTATCGGATGGTTCTTAGAGCACAGTAAGTATAGTGTCAATGTTGGAGGAGGATAATTGTGTGTTTTCTATGCAAATTACTGTGTTCTTATTTCTTTATGAATCTAAGCGGCATGATGTAAATGAAGCTTTGATCGTTCTGAATTTTGATCTGTCCTCTTGCCAATCCACTGGTACTCAGTGGCGAGGCAGGTCCCTCCAGAGAAATAAACTGGGATCGATCACTTGTTGTAGCGTTGATGGTGAGGGACTTGCGTAGTGTGTCAAGGGATGTGTGAGTATTTACTGGAGCAAAAAAAAAAGCATTTGTCTCCTCTTTAAGGAATTAACAAATGTTCATTTAGTATTACTTTTGTGTCTACCTATTGTACATTGTTGGAATTCTATTTATTTGTGAGTGGCTCTCCTAGTCACTCTTGAAGTTACCTTACCTTTTTGTGTGTCTATCTCATCTCCTATAGCAACTTTATTTTCTAATTATCCTCTGTATTTTAAACTAAGACTCTGATTCTTTGATCTTTGGAATCTTTTAGGGCATTAAACAAGGATGGTATGATGGGGGTAGCATTGCCTTTGCAGTTCTTCTTGTTATAGTCGTTACAGGTGAATTTAGAATGAAGATACTCATTCCTTTTAACTTCTTTTTTTCTTGGGAGCTCTATAACATAGGATATTGTTTTGCATGATTTGCACCAATCTAAGATTTCTTCGAAAAGCCCAAGTGATCAATCAAATATCCATCAAATACCTGTTCTTTGCAGGCTTGCAGCAATATTGTGATCATGTGAGCTTGCAACCATGACAGAGGCATATTGCTTTGTTGCCTCTATTTGTAGAAGTCAAAATGCATGCTTTTCTTGCAGGTGAATCTGACTGTTGGTCTCCTGCATGTAGATTTAAGGGGGGTTGGGAATTGTAAGTTGTTGTGGAAAGGGTTTGGGAATGGGAAGTGGAAGGGAACCTGGGAATAAATAAGCACTTGTTGTGAATAAATGAGCAGATGGCTTGGAATGTGTGTATGTGTGTGTGAGGACACGGCCAAAATGACTTCGACTTGGCCGAGTTTTAAAACTTTGCTAGGTATGTGGGGGGTTCCTTGGTGTTTGTCTTCAATTTTTATGGATACTAATGAACTTCTCATCCATAGCATATGTTATGGCTATTCCTGACCATATGAGTTCCTTATTGGGGGTTGGGGGTGACACATGGAAAAGTATTGTTCATGGGTTGGGTTGGGGCAGTCAAAAGTGTAAATGCTTACTTAGGAGGCCTGACCAATCCCACAGCCCTGACCAATCCCCCAACTCTGAACATTTGCAATGTATATTCCTCCTGCTTCTATGTATGTGGGGAGTTACCTTGGTGTTTTTCTTTCTTTCTTTTTTTTTTTTTTTTTTTTTTTTTTTTTTTTTTATGGTTGCTAATGAAATTCTTATCAGTAGTCTATATTATGGCCATTCTTGACCATAAAGTTCTTTATTGTGCGACAAGAAAGAAGAGATCATTGTTTATAGGAGGACTATAATGAGGATGACAAGCCATCAACAAAGCCCATGACCTATGAAGTAAAATCCAAATTGTCATACATAGGCCTAGGCCAGTGTTACTGGGTGAGAAGGTAGGCTCTGATCCAACCCACTGCCCTCAGGATGGCCAAAATGCAGTTGGATGTGGGCAGGGCTTTGGTTGGACTTGGGTTGGCCTGGCCATGAACATCCTTATGGAAAAGTTCATAGAAAGACTCTTTATTTTGGGTAAAATCATAGACTGACTTGCTAATAACTTGTTCACTGTCTTCCCATCATGAATATTAATTATTATGTTGTAAAAAGCATTGTGTTTCTTTGTCTTTTGGGAGAAAATAGGTATTCTATTTTTTTTTATTCGTAAAACTCATAGTAAAAGTGAACATCTTTCGCATGTTGGTGGTTTTAATTAGAAGAAGTTGGTTGCACTGAAATTAATCATTGTAAAAAAAATGTCTGGTACTTGAAGCTCCCAAATGTTGCTGTGTCTGGTAGTGGAAACTCTTACCATACTGAACTGCTAGATATGGCATCTTGACTAAACATTTCAAAGTATCTGGGTGACATAGCTTACTAAAAATTATTTATTCTTGGATGCTAGTTACTAGAGAAACGTAGCTGACCCCAACATAGTGGGGACAAGGCTTTGATGATGATGATGATGTTAGTTACTAGAGAGGAACATAGGGACCTGCTAGATATTGCATCTTGACTTAATATTTAATTTCGAAGTATCTGCCTGGGTAACATAGTTTACTAGAAATTATTCATTCTTGAATGTTAGTTACTAGAGAAGATATTGTACTAATGTTCATAGACTCATAGTTATTTTATTTTTCTTTGTGTAGCTTTCAGTGACTACAGACAATCGCTGCAGTTTCAGAGCTTAAATGAGGAAAAGCGAAACATACTGTTAGAGGTGCGTGCCAATAAACAATGAGTCCCCTTTTCCCTCTTATTTTTGTTACCTCAAGATGTGTGCACATTTTGCAGGTTGTTCGAGGCGGTAGAAGAGTTCATATTTCAATATTTGACATTGTTGTTGGTGATGTTGTCCCTCTGAAAATTGGCGATCAGGTATGCAAACATTAATTATTGACGAAGTGGATGGGTTGATTCTGCACATTTTCTGCATCAACATTTTCCTGTGTATGTGAAAACCCGTGTTTAGGTCCCTGCTGATGGCATATTAATCTCTGGTCACTGTCTTGCCGTTGATGAATCCAGTATGACAGGAGAAAGCAAGATTGTAAGTTTTTTTTTTTTTTTTTTGCTTGCTTTCTTTTCTTTCATTTGAACTATAACAATCTTCTTAAATCCTGTGTTTTGCTGCAGGTCCACAAGGATACGAAGTTGCCATTCTTGATGTCTGGTTGCAAAGTGGCTGATGGTTATGGTGATATGTTGGTAAGTATTGTTAAGATATCATGTTCAAACTTTGTGTTGACTTAAAGGTTCTTGCTTTGCCACTTTTCCTCTTGCTGTAATTTTCTTGATTCTGGTTTTTCAATTATGTTCTGGATTACACAACCGTGGTTTGTGTTATAAGGATCATATTACACTCTTCCTTTTTTTTTTTCCGTGGTTTTATTATGCAATATCCATATCTAGGCTGCTTTTTGGAGGTATATTTCACTTATATTACCTAGAGGAGCGGTTGCTAATTAAAATGATATCCAGGTAACTGTTGTTGGATTAAATACTGAATGGGGATTGCTGATGGCCAGCATTTCTGAGGATAACGGTGAAGAAACTCCGTTGCAGGTTTGTATTTTTGGACCTATTTTCTTACCGATTTAGCTTGGTTGGAGACTCAAACTATAAGTGCCTGCTAAAACTATTTTGTCCAGGCCTATGATCTGTTTCAGGCTTGGTTGGTTGTTTTGGTCCAGATTTTGGCCGAATGGGGACAATAGTGTAACAAAAAGCCTTTTATGGTGTAGGAAATTCTTAATTTATGTTCATTTGGTTTCGGGGCCTCAATCTCAAGTCTTCCCATCTCACCTACAGGAATTAATTCCCTTACTTATTTACTGCATATTTTTGGTTTCTTCATTTATATGTTACTCTTCAAAGAATCTCATTTTCCTCTTTGCGTTGACTGAGGGCATTGTGACTGGTAAACCATATCTGTTACTCTAATTGATTTACCGTTCATTTCTGTAACATTATATACCTCATAGTAGTAAAAGTACGATTGTTAAAGAAAGGGAGTTATTGTAAAATAATGGCTTTTATGGTATCACAATGTGATTTATGCTAATTGAGATGTTATACTAGTTGGATTGTTGTTGGCTGCTTCTATTGATTGTAAATGATATGTTTGGATAATAAACAGGAGAACTTTAATCTGTGCAGTCAATCAAGATGCTGAAGAATCATTTAAAAAGACTGTGGAAGTGGATAGGCTGATAGATATGTTAAGGGATGCAACTGCAAATGAAGTAAGTGGATAGTGTGTATGCTATTCCTATTGCATCTTACCAAACATTGAATCTATCTTGAAGCTGCATAATGTGGTTTATTTTATTCATGTAGATCCTATCATTATCTTGAATCTGTCTTGTTGCTTTGTATATTTTATTCATTATTTCTTCCTATATGCCATGAGGTATGATAGTTCTTTTCTTCCTGTAGATGGTGCTGTAATGCCTTCATGGTTTGACATTTATGAGATACCTGTGACTGCTGTAAGTTATTTTCACTTCTGATAGTTAATTGACATGAGTATTGATTTTGAATCTGAGCTTGACTAATACTTGTATTTGCACTTGCAAGAGTGATAAATATCTGTGAAGACATTTAATATGCTTCATTTTTCAAAATTTAGTTTGAGTATTTTTATCTAGAAGCACAAGATGAGTACGTACGTAGGGAACAGAGGGTGTAGTGTGTTGGGGCATTGGGTTGTTTATATGAAGTGTTTTTTTGTCATGTACAGGTACTCAGGTTGTAAAAAAAAAAAATTAAATGTCACACGTACAGGGGAGACTATGCCGAAATTTCGAGAAATCTTTTACATTAGAAATTTTTTTAAATGTTGTTAGGGGTGAAAATGGCTGGAAAATCTAACGGAGGGAAGAACAGAGGAAGAGCATCGAAAGATAATTCTAAGGTTGTGGCTGATGCAAATGGAGTGCAGCAGTCCAATTTGGGTGATAAGCCATTTATTCTTGGAACAAAGGTTTTTCTTGCCTTTTCCCTACATATGCTTTTAGTTAGTTTTTCATTCATATATACAACACCATGCATCACTGATTCTTATAGTTTAACCTGCCCTTTTATTATGAGATTTTAATATTACAATAGATAAATAGTAGTTCATGCAAGTATAGACAAAGAAAAGCCACCAATACAACTAACAGTAATTCTACATCAACAGTTTAATATATTAACATGAATATAATGCTACTAACAGTCTGTGTTCTATACAAAGTACAAATGGTTGCACTCATTTGGATAAGACTTTGGATTTCAACGATTATGCAAATGATCATATGTATGCATGTCATGTACATGGCTCTCTTTCCTTTTTAATTTTTCTTGTTTTATTTTGGTGTGTTGGGTAGGTTCTGATGGTATTAAAACATGCCCTTTACGAAGGGGGTCCGGGGGTATCCCCCGGCGGGGGTCGAGCTGACCGGTCAGCTCGCGGGGGCCCAGGGGGCAGCGCCCCCGAAAAAAAAAAAAAAAAAAGGATTCGCATTTTTTTTTTTAAAAATTTAAAATTATTAGCGACCGCCATTGGCGGTCGCTAATACTTTTTAAAAAAATTTTATTGAGTATTAGCGACCGCCAATGGCGGTCGCTAATAATTTTAAAATTTAAAAAAAAAATTTAAAAAGGTATTAGCGACCGCCATTTTTACCTTTTGCGACCGCCAGTGGCGGTCGCTAAAAGTGTTTATCAGTATTTAGAAAATAAAAAAAGAACATTAGCGACCGCCATTTATACCTTTAGCGACGGCTAGTGGCGGCCGCTACAGGTGGTCGCGCGGTCGCTAATAGTTTTAGCGACGAGGTTTCCGCGGCCGATACTTAGCGGTTGCTAGGCGGTCGCTAAAGAGTATTAGCGACCGCCAGGTGACTTTTAGCGACGGCTAATGGCGGCCGCTAAAAGTCTGTTTTCTAGTAGTGCGTGGACCCACTCCCATCCACATGAAGATTTCCACCGACATTAACCCAAGTATAAATATGAGGACCTTGCTTCATTTGCAACTCAAGTGAGTGATACACACAGAAGTGTGAAGAGTGAGTGCAGTGTATTGTGGTGTGTAGTGAGAAATACTAGTGAGTGCTATTTTTGTAGTGAGTGAGTGCATTGAGTAGAAGTGTAGTGAGTGAGTCTCTTTCTTGTAAGAGTGTAGGCTTAAAGTGTGTGTAACTTGTAAGCACTTTGTAATAGTGTCTTTGTGTAAGATTTATAAAGTCGGTTCTTAGTATAATTTGTAATTTGTAATTAAGCTGTAGCTAGTGTGTTTCTCCCATTGTTCAAGTTGTATCAAAGCCATCTTCCAACAAAGTGGTATCAGAGCTAGGTTCCCCTACAAGCAGAGATGGCATCAAGCTTGGTTCAACCCCAGATCCCGAAGCTGACGAAGGAGAACTATGAGAACTGGAGTATCCAGATGAAGGCGCTGTTCGGATCGCAGGATCTATGGGAGATCGTCATCGAAGGATACGTGGAGCCCACTGCAGAGCAAGAAGCTGCCTACACCGCAGAGCAGAAGGCTGTGCTCAAGGATCAAAGGAAGAAAGACAAGAAAGCTTTATTCCTACTCTATCAAGGGGTAGATGAATCAACCTTCGAGAAGATCGCTGAAGCGACGTCAAGCAAGAAAGCATGGAAAATTTTAGCACCATCTTCAAAGGAGTTGATCGGGTAAAGAGGGTTCGTCTGCAATCCCTCCGAGCAGAGTTCGAAGCTGCTCATATGAAAGAAGGTGAGTGTATCTCTGATTATTTCTCGCGATTGCTAGTAATAGTAAATCAAATGAAGAGAAATGGTGATAAGATGAAAGATATTCGAGTTGTAGAAAAAGCATTGAGATCCCTCACAACCAAATTCGAGCATGTGGTTATGGCTATTGAGGAGTCCAAAGATCTAGAAACTCTCTCAATAGAAGAGCTAATGGGATCACTCCAAGTCCATGAGCAACGTATGCAATCTTGGAACAGGCAATAGAGTCAAGATTGACTCTAAGTGAGCAAAAGCCCGGTCGCGGAAGTTCGAAGCAGGGCGGCAGCACAAACAGCAATCGCGGCAGAGGTAAAGGGGGAGCAAATCCTCAAAGACAAGTGTAATCTCAATCGAGGAGCACCAATAATCGTGGAAAAGGAGCTGGCCAAGGTGGATTCACCCGTGGTCGTGGCAATTCAAGTAGTGTTCAATGCTACAACTGCAACAAGTTTGGACACTTTGCCTCGGAGTGCTGGAGCAAAACCGCTGAACGGGAGGAGCGATCTAACTTTGCAGAAGCAAGAGATGAAGAGAAAGAATTATCCATAGTTCTCCTAGCACAAGAGGAAGGCTATGGCCAAGAAAATGTCTGGTACCTGGATTCTGGCGCGAGCAACCACATGTGTGGGAAGAAGGAACTCTTTGAAGAGCTTGCTGAAGATGTCAGCGGAAAAGTAAGTCTCGGAGACTCATCAAAGATTCCCGTACGAGGTAAGGGCAATATTAAGATTTATCAGAAAGATAGTGTGCCTGCATATATATCAAATGTGTATTACGTGCCCAACATGAAAAGCAACATCCTTAGTCTTGGGCAACTCCTGGAGAAGGGGTATGTAATACACATGGAGAATCTCTCTTTGTCATTAAGAGATGCACATGGGAGGCATATAGCTCGAGTCCAAATGGCGAAGAATCGCATGTTCCCACTCTATCTTAACACAAGGCTAGAGAAGTGCTTCCATGGACTTATAAACAATGAGTCATGGAAGTGGCATCTTCGATATGGGCATCTCCATTTCAACGGGCTCAAGTTATTATCCACTGCAAACATGGTGCATGGCTTGCCAACCATTGAAAAGCCCAAGCATGTATGTGAAGCATGCACAATTGGCAAGCAACAAAGAAACTCATTTCCAGTAGGAAAATCATGGAGAGCAAAAGCACCATTGCAGTTGGTTCACACAGATATTTGTGGACCATTGGAGACACCTTCTCTTGGAGGTAATAGATACATCATCACTTTCATAGATGACTTCAGTAGAAAGCTCTGGGTATTCTTTATCAAAGAGAAGTCAGCGGCCTTCACTACCTTCAAAAATTTCAAAGCCCGTGTAGAAGTAGAAAGTGGTTGTAAGATTAAGACACTAAGATCTGACAGAGGTGGAGAGTACACCTCGAAAGAATTTCAAGAGTACTGCAAACAGTGGGGCATCAGGCATCAGTTCACAACTGCCTATACACCGCAGCAAAATGGAATAGCGGAAAGGAAAAACCACACCATCCTCGATATGACGAGGACCATGCTTAAAGAAAAAGGACTGCCAAAAGAATATTAGGCAGAAGCAGCAGCGTGTACAGCCTACTTGCTCAACAGATGCCTTACGAAAAGTGTCAAAAATAAGACACCACAAGAGGCATGGAGCGGTCACAAACCAAGTGTGGCCCATCTAAAAATATTTGGGTGTGTTGCATATGCCCAAGTACCAGAGGCAAAGAGGAAGAAGCTTGATGATCGTGGAGAGAAATGTATCTTCATTGGATACAGTGAGGAGTCTAAAGCCTATAAACTCTACAACCCACTAACTAAAAAGGTGGTGGTAAGTAGATATGTAGTCTTTAGTGAAGAAGAAGCATGGAGATGGAATGAAGAAAACATTGCCCAAGAAAGACCTCTTGAAATAGAAGAACAAGAGACGTATCCTCAAAACCATGAAGGTCCGCAACAAGATGATGCAACATCTCCACATACAACACCATCAGTTCGAAGAAGTCCTGAAGGACAAGATGGATCATCAGCAAGCAGTTCATCAGCTCGAAGCTCTTCCTCCTCCATCACACCAATCAAGATGAGAAGCCTAAGAGAAATCTATGAGGAAACTGAAGAGACCAATCTCTTATGTCTCTATGCTGACCATGAGCCTCTTAACTTCCAAGAAGCAGTGAACGAAGATTATTGGAGAAAAGCCATGGAAGAAGAGATTCACGCCATTGAGAAGAATGACACTTGGGAGCTTACTACACTCCCTCCAGGCCAGAAAGCCATTGGTGTCAAGTGGGTGTACAAGATCAAGCGCACGATCGATGGAGAGATCGATCGATATAAGGCGAGGCTTGTAGCTAAAGGCTACAAACAGCAATATGGCATGGATTATGAAGAAGTCTTTGCTCCTGTCGCCCGACTTGATACGGTAAGAATGCTTATTTCTCTTGCAGCACATCATAGTTGGAAAATATACCAACTAGATGTTAAGTCAGCATTTTTAAATGGTATACTTGATGAAGAAGTATATGTAGAACAACCAGAAGGCTTTATAGTAGAAGGAGAGGAGCATAAAGTATATCGCTTAAAGAAAGCATTATATGGGCTAAAGCAGGCCCCACGAGCATGGAATGCTCGTATAGACAACTATCTAGAGGAAAATGGGTTTTCCAAATGCCCGTATGAGCATTCAGTCTACATAAAGAGAAATGCTCATGGAGAAATGCTCATAGCATGCCTCTACGTTGATGACTTACTATTCACTGGGAACAGCCCCCAGATGTTTAAAGAATTTAAGCATGCTATGTTCAAAGAGTTCGATATGACCGACTGCGGACTAATGTCCTTCCTGGGTATAGAGGTCAAGCAACAACAAGATGGCATTTCCATCTCACAGAAAGAATATGCCAAAGAACTCCTTGAGAAATTCAGAATGAGCACCTGTAATCCTGTAAGCACGCCTGTAGCAACAGGGCTGAGACTGACGAAAGAAGGAGAAGGAAGAGACATTAATCCGACGCTATTCAAAAGCCTGATTGGAAGCCTAAGGTATCTCACAATCACAAGGCCAGACATTGTCTATGGTGTCGGACTTTTGAGCCGATATATGGAAAGGCCAAAGGAGTCGCACTGGGTCGCAGCCAAAAGAATCTTACGGTACATCAAAGGTACCATGGATCTTGGTCTTTTCTACGGCTATGACAACGAAAGAAAGTTATATGGATATTCAGACAGTGACTGGGGAGGTGATCAAGATGAAAGAAAGAGCACTACGGGATATGTGTTCTATCTTGTATCCACGGCTTTCACATGGGTATCCAAGAAGCAAAGTATTGTAGCACTGTCTACATGTGAAGCCGAATACGTAGCAGCGTCAGCAGCAGTCTGCGAAGCTATATGGCTGAGAAACCTCCTAGAAGAATTCGATCACCCACAAGATGAATCCACAACTATACATGTGGATAACAAGTCTGCCATTGAACTCGCCAAAAATCCTATACAGCATGGAAGGAGCAAGCATATTGACATCAGGTTCCATTTCATAAGAGATCACGTAAAGCAGAAGACAGTGAAACTAGAGTACTGCAGTACTACGGAACAAATGGCAGACATCTTCACCAAAGCGTTGCCAACAGAAACATTCACAAGGTTAAGGACAAAGCTTGGCATGAAGATAGTTTCAATATAAAAGATTAAGAGGGTCAGTGTTGAGGGGGAGTTTTGTTAGTCAACACTGACTGGTGTCTAGAAATACCCATTCTAGAATTCTCTCCTCTTGGCATTCTAGAAAGACCCACTCCACATTTCTCTTGACTTTTCTAGAAGTCACCTGAGACTTCATTCATCCAGAACACTCCTCCACCGACATGAGCTTGTGATGATCAAGAGGGCCACGTGGACCCACTCCCATCCACATGAAGATTTCCACCGACATTAACCCAAGTATAAATATGAGGACCTTGCCTCATTTGCAACTCAAGTGAGAAACTCAAGTGAGTGATACACACAGAAGTGTGAAGAGTGAGTGTAGTGTATTGTGGTGCGTAGTGAGAAATACTAGTGAGTGCTCTCTTTGTAGTGAGTGAGTGCATTGAGTAAAAGTGTAGTGAGTGAGTCTCTTTCTTGTAAGAGTGTAGGCTTAAAGTGTGTGTAACTTGTAAGCACTTTGTAATAGTGTCTTTGTGTAAGATTTATAAAGTGGGTTCTTAGTATAATTTGTAATTTGTAATTAAGCTGTAGCTAGTGTGTTTCTCCCATTGTTCAAGTTGTATCAAAGCCATCTTCCAACACAGGGACATGGTGTGTCATGTGTGCGAGAGTATGTATGTTCCCATTTTCTCCTCCCGGTCCATTGTCAATATCTTGTAGTAAAAAAAAATGCAATTAACTTCTCTTCACTTCCAAGATAAAGACACATCCAAGAGGGATAAAGAAACCTCCAAAAGGCATGTAAATTTTACTCTTAATAATTTTACAAACACTTGATGTTCCAAAAAAAAAAAAAACTAGTATTATAACTATCCTCACGCTGCAAATTTTCCTCCCCATACATATGCAGCAAATAGAAGAAGCATCATTAATATACAGGTGCGATAATTTGGTGTTGTTTCTGCACATTCTGAGCTTCTACACTTTCTCTCAAAATTTGGATTTCATGCTTAATCTCCCGTTTCATCTCTTCAAGTGATGTTTTCATTTCTTCCATTCTACTTTCAGTTTGCTCACTTCCCATATTTCGAACCGCCTGTATATTTAGGTGCAACTTCATCTATCCAAATGAACAACCCACAACCTCTTTCTCCCTACAAAAAAATTCATAGAAAATGCAAAATTAATATTGGAGTGAAAAATTTATTAACGTAAGAAAATGGAATCTATAGAAACTTACGTGTAAATCTAGACATTTCCAAAATCTTCATCCATGATTATGGGCTAAAATCATGTATCCATATCCACATGGGCACTTTGGAGCCCATTCTAATAAGCTTCGTGATGTATACGATGCCGACCTACCTATGTTTTCATGACTTAAGACCTCAGACGAAGATAATGAAATTAAATTGAATCTAATATATATAAACATGATGGGATCTATTGAGTTTAATGTGATTCACGTACTTGAGGACGACATGTAAAAAGAGTATCTTTTGGTTTATATCAACTTCATTAATCTGCAAAAATTTTGCAAACTGTAAGCATGTACTGTCTATAGATTTTGAGAATTTATCAACATCCTAACCCATTGCCCAGGTCATTTTGTATGCTGCATATTCCTAATCCATTGCCCACCCGCCTCCATTTATACTATAATAGTTAGGAACAATGATATTTTCTAACATGAAATCAGATTTCAAAAAAACAGCTTAAAAAAAATCAGATTTCAATATCAAAGACAAGGAAATGGGTGAGATGAAATCAGATTTCAAAAAAAAAAATACAGATTTCAATATCATATGGCTGAAATGAACTGGAAAAAAACACAGATTTGAAAACTTTCAAATGGGTGAGATGAAATCAGATTTCAAAAAAAAAAAAAGCACAGATGTTTCCCAGTGTGAGATGGTCAGATCTTGATATTATTTATGTATATGTTATGCAATGTTGTTTCCCCGTGTGAGACTATGGACGTATGGGATGGGTTACAATGGATTGGGCCTCCACCTATACCATCACTTCTAACAAACAATTTTTTACTGTTGAGCTTAAAAATCTCCAGGCTTCCCAAATCATTCCCTCACATTGATTAAGTTACGAGTGTTATTGTTAATTATTCTCCATATTGGTTACACTATAGAACAGTTACAAGGATGTAAGAAGGAATCATATGTGCTCTTCTGTTTTAGGTACTAGTGCTAAGCTTGTGATCAAATGAAATGGGTGAAATGGAAAAAAAATCAAAAACAAATTTGAGGGGGAAGAATGGCAACACAGATTTCATATCATATGGGTGAAATGAAATTAAATGGAAAAAAAACACACAGATTTGAAAGGAAATGGGTGAGATGAAATCAGATTTCAAAAAAAAAAAAAAAATGATTTCAAATGAAATAGGGAAGAATGGCAACACAAATTTCATAACAAATGGGTGAAACGAAATGAAATGGAAAACACACAGATTTGAGGGGGAAGAAATGGGTGAGATGAAATTAGATTTCATTTGAAAAAAACACACATTTCAAATGAAATGGGTGAAATGGAAATAAAAAAAAAAAACAGATTTGAAAGGTAACGCACTTACCGGGCTGGCAGTCGATCGCCGGAGAGATGGAGGATGTGCTGGCCGGACGTGGCTGATCGACGGATGTGGAGAGAGCTGGTTGGTTGCGGAGAGAGCTGGAGACCAAGGCAGCACATCAAAAACTTTCGATCGCCTGCAGAGATGGAGGATGTGCTAGCCCGGACGTGGCTGATCGACGAACGTGGAGAGAGCTCGCTGGCTGTGGAGAGAGCTGGAGACGAAGGCAGAAGAGGAAAACTTTCGATCGCCTGGAGAGGGAGAGACGAGGGCAGAGGAGCTCCAGCTTGCTTCGATTAGGGCTTTTCAATTGAAAGGGGGAAAAATGAAATAGAAAGGGCGGGGCATCGAAAGTTTTTTTTTCCTGTGAGCCACTTAAAGCACATGTTGGTTTCAAACGCTTCAGCTGAAATCTCCCCTAAGCTTCAGCTTAGGGGAGCCATCCTCATATATATATATATATATATTTTGGGTAAAAAATGGTAAGATTATGTTTTAATATTCAAGACCCCAACTGAAACTTGGGTTGCTTTCGCAATTTTTTTAAAGGAGAGTCTGTCCATTTGGAATTTTGGGAAATCATATTGGTGGTTTTAGTTTTAGCCTGCCGTTCTTTCTATTTTATCCTTCTCTTCTTCTACAATGCAGTCTTTCTTTATTTCCCCCCTGTTTCTACAAGGCAGTCTTCTTTATTTCCCCCCTGTTTTATTTTATTTTATTAGTCAACTCTAACTTTTAAAATAGAGAATTCGGGTAGAATTTGCAAATTCTCCTTGTGTTCTACCTTACCTTATCAAAGGTTTAGAACATAAATGAAAAGCAGTCACTCATAAATTAGGAACAGGAAAAAAAAGCATCAGATACCACTATCATTATCATTAATTTATTTAAGGACATCAAAATTTAACGATCATCGAAATAGTTATAAAAACCGTAAAACTTTATTACCTTCCTTAGATTGTTACTATCATGGGATGAGACCTATAGGCAGCCGACCTTTGACATCATGATCGATGGGGAAATGGTTCACCAAGGTCTCTAAAATGTATGAAATTCTCTTCTGTATTTACGTGCTAACTCGTCATAGCCCCGATCTTTTGTGCCGTATGAAATTAGAAGAGAGTATCCTCACTGTGGAATGGATAGACTCCTTTCTGATGGTAAATTAGATTGTGTACCGATACACTGTAATAAAATGTTGTTTTCAACTGGACAAATTACATGTGATTTTCACACTTCAAAAGTAGATTTCCTATGTCTCTGTTAGGGACGTGAAATTGTGGGTGCATGGCTTTCAGTCCCTTGCAAGGCCCAAATAAAAAAAGGAAGAGGTAAATTTTCTATTATCTTTAAGAGCAATCAGCTATAAGTATTTAATTATATCACTTAAGTGGACTCTCTAAACAACATCTCAAATAGAAAACTTAGAAAACACTTCTCATAACAAACAAAAATCTAAAACAGCTATTGAGCAACTAAAATCACTTCTAAAGAGTCCTGCTATTGGCACACAGGTTTTATCTTTTCCCACACACACACTTTTAAAAAAAAAAATTGAAATGACCTATTTGCCCACCCTCTTCCTTTCTATCTCCCCACCTCCCCCTTTCACCTTCAGCTCCGGCCAGCACCGGCGCCGGCGCCGGCCGAACTCCTCCCCTTCTCTCTCTCCCTCTCCTCCCTCCCTCTCCCTCTCCCTCTCCCTTTCCCTCCCCACTGTTTTCTCCCTCTCCCTCCCCCATTGTTTTCTCTCTTTCCTCCTCCGGCCCTTTCCCTCCCCCCCACCTCCCCCTTTCACCTCCGGGCTTCGGCCAGCGCCGGCGCCGGCCGAACTCCTCCCCTTCTCTCTCTCCCTCTCCTCCCTCCCTCTCCCTCTCCCTCTCCCTTTCTCTCCCCACTATTTTCTCCCTCTCCCTCCCCCACTGATTTCTCTCTTTCCTCCTCCCTTTCCCTCCCCCCCACCCCGGGAGATGCTTAACCACTTAATCGAGATTAGCTTATATTGGATGTCGATTATATTAGGCTAATAAAATTATTATTTGATTAGGCTTCCTATGTTTTCTTTGATGAGATTTCCTCCAATAGGTGGTGGAGATGGTTAGATAATCACATTCTTTACAAACGGGGACGATCATTTTCTTCTCTTTTTTTTTACCATTTATCCTTTCCTTTTAGCCCCAAGAGAAAGGCATAGTTAAATCTATTAGAAATTTATTTTTATTGCCTCCACTAATCCCTGGAGGCTTTGGTATTCTTGGTTAACAGAAGAAATTTAATATAGGATCGGAGCCAACAAGTCATGAGTTAGACCCTATGTGGGATGACTTAGCATTAAAATGTTCACTGACCAGGTTCCACACAAGTCCGGTGTTGAAAGGTATTTCCATTGCCTCTACTAATACCTCATTGTTTTAGTGGGATAGGTTAGCGGAGGAAATTTAATAAGAACTTCATGTCAGTACTGTTGAAGTAAAAGGACTTTAAGTGATCTTTTTTCGGATGCCATTCAATGGGGTTGAACCCATTAGACAGCTGACACATGCAAGAGTGAAGCCCAAGACTTGCAGCAAGAGGATTGCTGCCACATGGAGAGGATAGGACCCAGGGATCAAACCCTGGGATGTTTAGTTAGAGATGGATACCAAAACATGGCCACTGCCCCTTTGTTGTTGGCTCTAAGTAATCTTATAGTCAGGTATTGTTGACCCCACACGGACACTGAGAGGGGGGGTGAATCAGTGTGCCTAAAAATTTTATATGCAAACAATCAACCACACAACCACAACACAGAAGTTTTACGTGGTTCACCCTCAGGCTACATCCACGGTGCACAAAAAATGCACTTCCACTATTTTAGCAAACAACAACTGCTAGGAGCACCAACCCCTTACAACTTTGCCCGCACCAACGGACAAGAGCACCAACCCCTACACTCAAGCACCCACTTGAGTGATTACAAGGATAAACAAATTTATAACACACACAGGTGCCTTACAATAAAATTCCAGCAATACACATAGGTGTCAAGAAAATATCAATCACACAAATAATTTCACCGAGATGAGTTCACTTGCCCTGCAACTCTTATCAACCACAATCACTAATTTCTAGTCACACCCTTTGTCTGCACAATCATAATCTGAGGAAGACTACAAGTAGGAATATAAATCCACATGAAATAGAGGGCAGGATGACCATACCACAGATGAAGAACAGATCATCATGTACTGAAGAACATATTAATCATGACTCTGAGTGAGAGATGGTGATAGGCTCGTACGATCTCAAGAGTGAATCTCAGACTTTGAAACTCTCTTGCTTGCACCGGGACTTTGGGTTTTTCAGCCTTCAGTTTTTCTCTGCAACTCTCTCCAGAATAGAATCAATATCACTTCAATTGATGGAATTGTTGTTTTGTAGAATCGATGATGATTTCAAAGAGCTAGTTTCAAAGAAACACACCAAGGGGAAGAAAATTGATCCCAACCAGATGTAGGAATCAATTAATTATTTGAACCTTGACTTGAGAGAGGACTTTTGCACAAGACTTTTGCACTCTTTGAAGAAAAATGAATAAACCCCATTTTTCTAATTGAAAATAAGTGCACACTCAACAATTGTGGGCTCTTCCATTAAGACTTTTGCATTATGCAAAAGACTTTGTTATAATGAAAAAGACTTTTGCATTTGAATGAAGACTTATGCAAATGGACTGACCTACCATTTGAATCAGATGAAACTGATGGGCCATCTGCTGATTACATTCCAACACATAATGGGACCCACAACAAGGTACCAAGAAGAAGAATTAATCTCGCAGTGCAGAAAAAACTGCAGAATTTATCTCCACTAGAAAATTCATAACTTCCTCTTCCGAGCTCGAAACGACATGATTCTTGAGCCAAATAAAAGATTTATCAGAGGGCTACAACTTTCATGCTTTGAGATTTAACCCAGATTGAATGGAAGGTAGTGTAAAATCACCTCGAAGCTGACTGGTCTGAGAAAAACAGCAACCTGAGAGAGGCAGAGTTGTCCCACTGTTCAGGCCATAACTTTAAAACCTGAAGTCGGATCGACCTGATTCCAAAACAAAAAATCAAGCCCTCTCACTGATGCACAAAAGTCATGTTGACCACTTTTTAATTCAGATATTAGATGTGAAGATATAAGCATAACAATATGCTTAACTGACATGACCTGAACATGCAGTTGCCCAGTTTCACTTTGAATGCTTGCAACCTTCATCATACTGCTTTCCAACACCATGCCAACACCCTAGGATTGACAACAATTACAAACTAAAACAAATGACCAACAGGTATAGCTTGTCTTCTCCGCCTCACTTGTGCAATATTTGAAACCCTCGTCGATCTAAGAAACTAAGGCCCTTTATTCCTTATAGATTTTATATGATTTGTTAAGCAAAATGGGTAAAGAAATTGTGAAACTACACCACTATTGAGGGCTTGTTTGCCTACTTTGTATTGAGTTCCTCAGAATTTATAGTAAAGTGGATCTAAATAAGTAACATTGAGATGAGGAGTAAATTAAGGAGTAGAATATAGAAACGTTAAGTACAGACAATATATTGGAAAAAAATTTTAAACTGGGAAAAGATAAAAATACATCATCATACCCGGGGCTACATATCCACAAGTGCCAGCAAGCATGGACCAATTTGATGAATCAGGCTTCAAAAGTCTAGCCGTTCCAAAATCAGATATGGAAGCCTCAAACTCCATGTCCAACAAAATATTGTTGCTTGACAAGTCACGGTGAACAATAGGAGGATTGCAATCATGATGCATGTATGATAGAGCATGGGCTACACCTCTTATTACCTTCATCCTCTTTGTCCAGTCTAAATTCACTGCTACTTCCTCATTGCTTAGAGAAATAGCTAAGTTTCCCTTCTCCATGTACTCATAGATTAGATACGAGCACCGAGAATGGGAGCAGAACCCATAAAGCTTGACAATGTTACGATGTCGAATCTCCGTCAAAGCTTGAATCTCATTCTTAAAACTGCATTGATCCAACACCTCGTCATTCTCCGGTGAGTGAAGCTTCTTTACAGCTACCACTTGGCCTGTTGGAAGATCTGCCTTGTAAACTCTGCCGTATCCTCCCTCCCCAATGAAATATTTATCATTGAAATTTTCTGTTGCTTTGATGATGTCTTCATACATAATCTTCCCATCATAATTCCAAATAGTAAATGGATCTCTATTGTTCATGTCAAGGACCATTTTCTTTGTTTTTCTCATTCTCCAATGGCATAAAAAATAAACCAAGAGAGAAATAGAGAGAAGGCACACTGCCCCCGCGAGAGAAAGGACAATGGTATTCACAATTTTGTTGCCTTTCTTACCATCAAATTGATTGATGGAAGAGGAGTTGCAACGAGGTAGACCTTTCACTTCACCGCATAAACCTTTGTTTTCAATAAATGCCTCTAATGGAGCTTCTTGGAAAGCTTTGCTAGTGGGAAGGGGACCCTCCAGATCATTGTATGATAAGTCAACAGAGAACAAACTGTACATCTCTTGCAAAGAAGTCGGAATTGTACAGGAGAGAAAATTGTGAGAGAGATTTAAACTTCCCAACATGGTTAGTTTTGCAAGATGTGGCGGTATCTGTCCAGTTAACATGTTGTGACTGAGATCTAATGTATTCTTCAAGTTTGCTAGGTTACCAATTTGGATTGGAATGCTGCCATTCAAATAATTTTTGCTCAAATTCAAGTCCTTGAGGTTGGAGCAATCTCCTAGCTTTTCTGGTATGAACCCACTTAAGTTGTTGTTTGAGAGGTCAAGAGTTTCCAAACTGGATAATTTCCCAACTTCTTGCGGTATCAAACCTGTAAGTTGGTTACCCTTTAAAATGAGCTCGTTTAGCGAGGATAAACTCCCCAGCTCTTTCGGAATCTCTCCCAACAAATGGTTTGAGGACAAATCAAGTTTGTGTAACTTAGCCAACTTCCCGATTTCAGGTGGTATCATGCATTCATGCCTGAAATATTATTAGCAGCGACTTTAAACAAGGTCAGATTTTGATAGCCTCCCCATTTTATTGAGAGCTGTCCATAAAATTTGTTGTGACTCACATCGATGTATGATAAATTTGGATACACTTGGAAGAAATCTGATATATTTCCAGAGAGTTGATTATTGTCAAGCCGAACTCTTTCCAAGGTTGCACAGTTTCTCAAGCTTGCCGGAATGGGGCCAGTGAAATGGTTGTTGTACACATGAAGGCGTACAAGTGAACCATGCAAGCATACTTGCGGTAAATGACCCGACAAGTTGTTGTAACCCACGTGAAGTTTTTGCAACCTTGTTAAGTTTGTAATTTCTTGAGGTAGAGTTCCAAAAAATTGGTTTTCAGTCAGATAGAGGAACGCTAGGTTCCTTAAATTACCAAAAGATGGAGGAATTGGGCCAGTTAGGTTGTTTGAGACCAACGATAGGAATTCTAGATTCTTGAGATTTCCAAGCTCCAGTGGGACTGTGCCCGAAATCTCATTAAATCTTAGTTCTAGCGTAACAAGCTTAGTTAAATTTCCCAAAGAGTTTGGGATTGAACCGGAAATTTGGTTTTGTTTTAGGACCAGCCTAGTGAGCTCGGTTAGATTTCCTAATGAAGTGGGGATAGGCCCTGAAAGATGATTGTATTCTGCTTGGAGATCTTTCAGCCGTTTCAAATTCCCAATTTCTTGTGGAATTGAGCCTGAGATTTGGTTATTGCACAAGTGCAAGAGAGTGAGGTTGGTGAGCAGGTGTATTTCAGGGAGGATTTTACCATCGAGCAGATTGTTATGAAGTCGAAGATGGGCAAGTTTGGTCCAATTGGAAAAGGGACGAGGAGATATTTCACCAGTTAAAAAGTTGTCAGAGATGTTGAGCACCGATAGATGGGTGAGATTGGCTAGTGAGAGTGGCAAGACACCTGACAGTTGATTTACGGACAGATCAAGGAAGAAGAGTTGGGAAGGAGCACCAATTTGGTTTGGGATGTTTCCATGGAGTGCATTGCCGCTGAGGTCTAGATGGGCAAGGTTTGACAAGGAAGAGAAGCTAAACTGATCGAGATTACCTTGGAGACTGCGATTACTTAGCTTAATTTCCGTTACCTTTCCGCGACCATTGCATGTAATTCCGGTCCAATTGCAGGGAGAGCCATTGATAGTGGGGATCAGCGACCATGATTGAAGAGCTTCATTTCTGTGGAGACTGCCTTTCCATTTGAGGAGAGCTTCTGCTTCCAGCATGCTAGATGTCGCTGCTGCAGCGTTGCATTCACCAGAAAACGAATCAAACAGTATCAGCACAAGCAAAGACAGGGGAAGAGAGAATGATTTCTCAGTGGCCATGTTTGTTGGGTGGGGTGGTTACTATGGGGTGCTTGCTCTTGGCCCTTTATAGTCATCAATACAAGAAGAGTAGGAGAGAGAGAGAGAGAGAGAGAGAGAGAGAGAGAGAGGAGAGAGAGAGAGAGAGAGAGAGAGAGAGAGAGAGAGAGAGAGAGAGAGAGAGAGTCATCAGGTCTCGTAGACGGAGTACTTTTGCCATGTTCTCTTCACGCCCAACCCCACACCAGTAAAGACAACAAGCAAGAAAGAAGGAACCAAAATAAAACAACGTAGCGACCAGGACATTGAGATTTCTTTTCTTAAAGTCTTCACTACCGAACAAGATCGTTTTTGAAGGCAGTGTGCCTATGAACGAGGGACTTTTCATTGATGGATGAAATGGACTCACAGGATGACTGTGCGTGCTCTTGGTGGAGAAAGAGGGTCTGACTCTTGGCCCTTTATAACCATCAATACAACAAAGAGAGAACGTTTCATGAGGACTCGTGCAGAACAGGGTGACTGATTCTGTTGCATTTCTAGACTTCATGGCCACCCGTGGTGTGGGGACTTGATTTTTTTCACTTTGAGCTTTGCATGCTCTTTGGGCAAAAGACTTTTCAAGTCTTCACTATGGATGGGGACTTGATTTTTTTCACTTTGAGCTTTGCATGCTCTTTGGGCAAACGACTTTTCAAGTCTTCACTATGGAACAAGGGATTGTTTATGTAGCTGATGCCTTTAAAAAAGGTTTCTTTTTTTTTTCAGGAAGCATGCAAGAGGTAAACGGATTTATGATGATGATCTGGATAGGAGGCATCATGTAGTTGAATCATGGTTCTATCCATGTATTGGCCAGGGTTGGCCCCAACACCCCAAAGTTGTTTCACCTCAAAATTGTCTTTATTTTTTTGCTAAAAATGCCCTCTGCATTTTCCAAGGTCATATTTGTTTGCGTTAAGAATGATAGGAACTGAACACATAGGGCAGTTTCCAAATTATAATGATGTAAATCTAGAATAAAAAAACTAGACTATAAAGAAAATGCCTTCATTCATTTGGAGATATTTGATCATTGAAGATGTAAAAATGCTTAGATTTGCTGTTGAAGATAAATGAAGGGGTGGAAATGTTGGAAATAAGATGAGGAAAAGAGGAATGAAAAATGAAAAGTCACACGGAATGTATATAAGAAGGTCTTTTAACTTCTACCCTTTTTTTTTTTTACCGCGCGTGCTTGAACCCAGGTGTTCTGTTTTACAAGCTAGATAGTGGGGTCCACTTTATATCTCAAAACAGCCCAAAATCCATGTGGGCCATGTTGGTTGACATGCCCACTTCCTAGTGGCAAGCTCAAGATTTTCAAATAGAGAGGTGCGGAATCTAATAGGTAGTTTGGTTTTGAAGGCAAACTGAGGATTTTCATATAAAATTTTTTTGAAAGTGGACTCAGAATTTTTATATATTTTTTGGAAGCGCACCATGATTTGACAGGTGCGACCGCACCCACGTGCATCTACTTGGGTCCGCCCCTACGAGTTCCGGTTTATCTGGCTGTTGGAACGACCAGGTGTAAAATACAAGATTGAACTGAAAAATATAAGGGAGTAAATGAGGAAGGCCTAACCCAATTTGATGTAGAATTTTATGAATGATGATGTTATTGCACTAGCTGAATCCTATAAGGTGCAATTGGAGCATCCCAAGATGGCCCGCAAGGATCCCGTCAAGTTTTGATTGAAAATCTGAGCCCAAACAGCCAATAATTGTGCTCAATTATGAATTCAGGAGCTGTTTTGTAAAGAATTGCAGGGTATTGTATGCAATTTTCAGAAATTATGAAGACAAAAAAAAGGCAGGACGTGCAGTAACTTGGGGCATTTGGGTCTCTTCAAGATCAAGTGGACCACATGTGCCCCACAGCCAGATTTGTAACAAGAGTTTGTAACAACCTGGAATCTGGAAATCCTCTAATTTCTTTGTGTTTTTTTAGTATCTTGTGGTTGCTTTGATTAAGAAATAGTTATTAGAGATTCCAAATTATGTTAGAACTCAATCATGGTAAGATTACTAGGGTTTTTTTGTGGTTTTAAGCATAATCTGAAGGATGTATGGGTCGTCATTAAGGTAGCAGCTACAGTACCCAAGAATAAAATTATTAATAAAGCACTACTTTTGCTTTATTTTTCCTCGCTTTTGTATCATGTGGACGCTAGGAGAATGAAAAGGCTATACAAGTCACATTTGAGGTTTTTTTAGCACTGTTCATTCACCATTAATTTTTGGATTTCTGTTCCTTTTACTGCATATTGGTGTAGTGGCAGAATATGTTTTTGGATTTGATTTATTTGGCCCTAGACAGCCCAAAATGGGACTGCCTGGCAATTCTTAAGTATCTCTTTTGTATAGTTGAAGGGCAAAATGAAGAGATTTAGGTGCAACTCTCATTCTCCTAGTATTTGAATTAATTACTAGGGTAGTTCGAGGGTGTTATTATTTTTCATTTCCCCTTTTTTTATCTTCTATTAGAGGAAGATCATTTGATGGTCATTTTTAAAAATTCATTTTCGGAATTTTAATTACTTTTAAAAATAGAAGTCTTGTTGAGTCAATTCCACCAAGCAAACAACTAAAGAGTTGAGAAATTCCACCAAATAAACAGGCTAGGGAAGAGTTGAGAAGTCTTTGGAGACTAAGCATGGAGCATAGAGAGACTAGGCATTTCAAAGTCAAGTCTGGATCTGGTGAGGCTTTACCTCGCGGTAACTTAATGGACCGTGATTGGTCCACCACGTCACCGCGGGCAGCCTGTCTGTGTCCAAAGCAGGACTGTCCCACGATGACATGACAGACCATGATTAACTGTGGGTCAAATCCCAAAGAGGATTCAAATCCTTCAAAGTCCCCAAGGCTAGAAAAGACTGAGAGTTTTGGTGGGACAGGCTTTTCAGAACTAGAAATGTCCACTTGTAGAATCAGCATCACATCAAAGGCAAGTTTTTTGTCATCCCCGTACTTATATGTTCAATTCTAACAAACTTTTAAGTTGGCATTTCTGAGAATTCTTATGAATTCAATTCCTTCTAAACCGAAGAGGCCCTTCGGGAATCACAGGAGTTGCTATAGATAGAAACTCTAGCTCCCATAACTCTTGCCAGGGATCAATCCGTGACAGGGTGGTTTATACTTACAACTCCTTTAGGGCTGCACAGAACCAGACCGCAGACCGGACTGGACCACAAAATCGGACCTGATTTGCGGTCTTAGTGGTCCAAATCCGATCCGGTCCAGGCATTTTGTGGTCCGGACCGGACCGGACCGGATTTATTAAAATAATAAGTTTTTATTTTAATATGGATGAGCCCATGAGGCATGAGCCCAACGCCCCAGCCCAGCGCCCATTTGTAACACCCATCATTCATTCATTTGACATTTGCCCACTTTTTAGTTGTGAGGTGAAAATGAAAAAAAAAAAAAAAATGGAAACCGGTATGGACCACTTTAAGCGGTCCAACCGGTCCAGTCCTTCATTTTAGGCCGGACCGGAAATCCGGTCCGACCGGATTCCGGTCCGAAAACCTGACCGGACATCCGGTTGTTCAGCCCTAATCTCCTGGCTAGTAGGCCAACTCAGCAAAAAATAATTAAATAAATAAAGATAAAAATAAAAACCCGAGGAGCCCTTTCATTTCTAGCTCATTGCTTGGATTTATTTTTAAGAAAGTTACCTATGATTGATTATACTTTTTTTTCTCATTTTCATGGGGCATTGATTCTTTTTTTCTTGTTTTTCCAAAACATTCATTTTCACTCATTTTCTTAAGTCGTTCGTTTTGTAGGAGGAACAGAGAAAACCTTTTCAAGTAAAAATCACCATTTAGTAACACTTCCACTAGAAAAGGGAAAAAGGACATTGCATCTAAAACCCTAAACTGCATAAAAAGAAGTTACTACTAAGGGTATTCATGGACACTAATGGGTTGGATTTGGGCTGTGTTTAGAGCCCATGTAATGAGCCCAGATTGCATTCTCTGGCCAGATAATCTAAACAGAGCAGGACTGTGATTTTCCATCCTAAAGGCCCAGATAGTAAAAAAAAATCAGTGCGAAGGGGCATATTTATTTAACCTTTGATAGCTCTGGGCCAAACTTTCAGTTTTGTAGCTTAACCCCAACAAAAATTTATGCCCGATAAATGAATGAGTTGGGCCTGGCTACACTTGAGGCATCCACCTCTGTGGGCGATTTGGAAAAGCTTGTGTGAAATTCAGGGTGGTCTGGTTTTGTTGATAGGAGAGGATTTCGTCTACCTCTAAAATTTACTAATAACCATATTGTCAGCACCATTTACACTAGTGCTATCAATCACAATATGGTCCCTTTAATCATGTTTGTACATTCTTAGAATTGAGTTTATATATATATATATATATATTTCTCCTTCTCCATGTTGTGATTTTTAGCCGCCCCATTCAAGTTATTTATGTAAAATTGCCAAGCCTAGAAGTTTCTAGATCCAGTCAAAAATATAACCTTTGCTGACCAACCAATCTGCCATAAATTAAAACCCATAATTAGCCTACTTGCTGCTGCGTCATCCTGGCCCTTCCACCCATTTCAACCCATTTAGCCAGCATTTGAAATCAACCCATTGTCTTCACATTGAGCAGCTACATAACCATTTCAAATCTAAATGAAGATCTAAAGCTGATCTACAATTCACATTAAAGCCAATCAATCACTAATTCGCTTCGTTATTTGACAAAGAAAGTGGGTATTGCCAATGTACTAATTACTTCTATAATATGTTTAAACAAATTGCTTTTACCTTAGTTCTTGAAGAAATATGTTCAATCTAATGGTAGATCGACTTTGTTGTATGAGCTGGTTTTTGTTTCGTCTTTTTTCATTTTTCAGTTCTGATAACTGAGATTCAGCATAGATTTATATGAAAGTGGGGAAATCTTCATCAACAAATTGTAACTACTAGTTCTTAAACCATCCAACACCACCAATAAACAGACAGATAAAAAGCCACCAGCTTTTACTTTCAGTCCCTTGCAAGGTCATGATTGTTTGAAATTTTCCAAGGAGTTTGGAATTGAACTGAAATATATAAGGGAGGAAATGAGGAAGGCCCAACCCAATTTGATGTAGAACTTGATAATGTTATTGCGCTAGCTGAATCCTATATGGCGCAATTAAAGCATCTCAAGATAGCCTGCAAAGATCCCGTCAAGTTTTGAATGCAAAATTTGAGCCCAAACAGTCAAGAATTTTGCTCAATTATGAATTCAGGGGCTGTTTTGGAAATATACAGAATTGCAAGGATCAGTATGTAATTTGATAATTTTACGAGTAAAGTTAAGTCAAGTTAAGTCATCCTACACATCAAATCAAAATCGCTTTTTACCAAAATTCCCTCCAACTTTTTCAACAAAAAGTCAAAAAGTAATTACATTTATTAACTAAAAGACAAAAAAACTCCATTTCCCATATCAAAAGTCAACAATATTCCATCCCAAACAACTAAAAATAAAATACCATCATAACCCACTACATATTTTATTCATACTTTTTATTTCACTCAACTCCACTTTATTTTAAAAGTAAAATGCCAAAAGTGCCCTAGTCCCTAAGTCCAATTTCTAGTAGTTTGTGTCTCTTCATTTTCAAGTGAGCCACATGGGCCCCACAGCCAGATTTGTAACAAGAGTTTGTGACGACCTGAAATCTGGAAATCCTCTAATTTCTTTGGATTTTTTAGTATCTTGTGGTTGATTTGATTAGAAAATAGTTATTAGAGATTCCTAATTATATTAGGACTCAAACATGGTAGGATTACTAGGTTTTTTTTTTTTTTTTTTTGGTTTTAAGCATGATATAATGGATGTATGGGTCGGGTCATCTTTACGGCGGCAGCTACAGCGACCAGACTAAAATTATTAATGAAGCACTGTTTTTTGCTTTAGTTTTCCTCTTTGTTGTATGATGTGGATGCTAGGAGATTCAGAAGGCTTTAAATCAGGCTTTATGATTTAGGGTTCTTTCAGCACTGTTCCTTCACCATTAATTTTTGGATTTCTGTTCCTTTTACTGCATATTGGTGTAGTGGCGCTAGACATTTTTCTGGGTTTGATTTATTTTGCCCTAGACAATCCGATTGCATCAAATCGAGACTATGTCACAATTATAAAAATATTTCTTTTATATAGTTGAAGGGAATAATGTAGAGATTTAGATATGCAACTCTCATTCTCCTAGTAATTGAATTAATTACTAGGGTAGTTCCAGGGTATTATTTTTCATTTCCCCTTGATTCATCTTCTATTGGAGAGGGAGATAATTTGATGATCATTTTTTAAAAATCTCTTTTTTAACTTTTAATTATTTTTAAAAATAGAAGTCTTGTTGAGTCAATTCCACCAAGTAAACATGGTACGGAAGAGTTAACAAAGTCTTTGGAGACTAAGCATGGAGCATAGAAAGAGTGGGCATTTCAAATTCGAGTCCGGATCTGGTGAGGCTTTACCCTATGCTGATCGTTGGTGGACCAATCACTGTCCACCACGTCACCGCGGGTAGCCTCTCCATGTCCAAGGCGAAGCTGGAAGTCTTGTTGAGTCAATTCCATTAAGCAAACAGGCTAGGGAAGAGTTAAGAAGTCTTTGGAGACTTAAGCATGGAGTATAGAAAGATTGGGCATTTCAAAGTCTAAGTCTAGATCTGATGAGGCTTTACCCTATGGTGACCGTGGGTGGGCGAATTACGGTCCACCACGTCACTGCAGGCAGCCTGTCCATGTCCAAGGCAAGACTGCCACACAATGACGTGGCAAATCTTGATTGACTGTGGGTCAAATCCCAAAGAGGATCGATCCCGATCCTTCAAAATCCCCACAATATTCTGGATTTGATTTATTTGGCCCTAGACAATCCAAAATCAGACTGTGACAATTCTAAAAATATCTCTTTTATATAGTTGAAGGGCATAATGTAGAGATTTTGATGCAATTCTCATTCTCCTAGTATTTGAATTAATTACTAGGGTAGTTACAGGGTATTATTATTTTTCAGTTCCCCTTGATTCATCTTCTATTAGAGGGAGATAATTTGATGGTCATTTATAACAATTTCTTTTTTGAATTTAATTACTTTTAAAAGTATAAGTCTTGTTGAGTCAATTCCATCAAGCAAACGAGGAAAGAGTTGATAAATTCCACCAGGCAGACAGGCTTGGGAAGAGTTGAGAAGTCTTTGGAGACTAAGCATGAAGCATAGAAAGGTAGGGCATTTCAAAGTCAAGTCCAGATCTGGTGAGGCTTTACCCCGTGGTGACTTAATGGACTGTGATTGGTCCACCATGTCACCGCGGGCAGCTTGTCCGTGTCCAAAGTAGGATTATCCCACGATGACATGGTGGACCGTGATTGACCGTTGGTCAAATCCCAAAGAGGATCCCGATCCTTTAAAGTCCCCACATCGATGGCCGTGAAGACTAGGAAAGACAGTGTTTTGGGACAGGCTTTTCAGAACTAAAAATGTCCACTTGTAGAATCAGCATCACATCAGGAGCAAGTTTTTGTCATCCTCCTAGTTATATCTTCAATTTTAACAAAATTTTAGGATGACTTTTCTTAGAATTCTTAAGAATTCAATTCCTTGTTTTCGAAGGAGCCCCTTTGGGAATCACAGGGAGTTGTTGTAGATAGAAACTCCTGCTCCCATATTCCCAGGGGTCGATCCCTAACAAGGTGGTTTATACTTTTCTTTCCTGGCCACTAGGCCAACTCAAAAAAAAAAAAAAAAAAAAAAAAAAAAAAAAAAAAAAAAACATGGAGCCTTTTCATTTCTCATTGCTTGGATTTATTTTTAGGAAAGTTACCTATAATTGATTATACTTTTTTTTTTCATTTTCATTGGCATTGCTTATTTTTTTTTCTTTTTTTTCTTTTTTCCAAAACATTTACTTTCTCTCACTTTCTTCAGTCGTTCGTTTTGAAGGAGGAACAGAGAAAACCTTATCAAGGAAAAATCACCATTTAATAACACTTCCACTTAAAATGGATAAAGGACATTGCATCTAAAATCCTAAACTGCATAAAAAAGAAGTTACTACTAAGGGTATTCACGGACATTAATTGGTTGGATTTGGGCTGTGTTTAGAGCCCATGTAATGAGCCCAGATTGCATTCTCTGGCCAGATAAGCTAAACAGAGCAGGACTGTGACTTTCTATCCTAAAGGCCCAGAAAGTAAAAAAAAAAAAAAGGTACGATGGGGCATATTTATTTAACCTTTGATAGCTCTGGCCCTAGCTTTCAGTTTTGTAGCTTAACCCCAACTAAAATTTATGCCCGATAAATGAATGAGTTGGGCCTGGCTACACTTGAGCCTAGCCCAATCCATAAACATTTCAATATACTAAATTCTAAGGTACCATCGACCTCTGAGGCCGACTGAGGGCGATTTGGAAAAGCTTGTGTAAAATTCTGAGTGCCATTAATTCAGGGTGGTCTGTTTATGTTGATAGAAGAGGATTTCGTCTACCTCTGAAATTTACTAATAACCATATTGTCAGCACCATTTACAGTAGTGCTATCAATCACAATACGGTCCCTTTAATCATGTTTGTACATTCTTAGAAGTGAGTTTTTTTTTTTTTTTTCCTTTTCCATATTGTGGTTTTTAGCCGCCCCATTCAAGTTTTTTATGTAAAATTGCCAAGCCTAGAAGTTTCTAGATCCAGTCAAAATTACCACCTTGCTGACAAACCAATCAGCCATAAATTAAAATCCATAATTAGCCTACTTGATACTGCCTCATCCTGGCCTTTGAACCCATTTCAACCCATATAGCCTATACGCTTGAAACCCACCCATGTCTTCACATTGAGCAGCTACATAACCATTTCAAATCTGAATGAAGATCTAAAGTTGATCTACAATTTACATTAAAGCCAATCAATCGCTAATTTGTGCCGTTACTTGACAAGGAAAGTGGATTACCAATGTACTATTTACTTTTATAATATGTTTAAACAAATTGCTTTTACCTTAGTTATTGAAGAAATATCTTCAATCTAATGGTAGATAAACTTTATTGTATGAGCTGGTTTTTGTTGTCTTTTTTCATTTTTCACCTTCTGATGACTGAGATTCAGCATAGATTTGGATGTAGGTGGGGAAATCTTCACCAATCCCACGCCCAGATAGAGTTCCACCATTAAATTGGAGCAAATTGTAACCACTAGTTTTTAAATCATCCAACAGCACCAAGAAACAGAGAAATAAAAAGCCACCAGCTTTTACTTTCAACACCTCCATAACTTTCAGTACTTGATATGATAATTTTCTTTAGCTCATTTGATTATTGTCACTTCTTTTCATGTGGATGACTCTTATACTCTTTTGAGTGGTTAGAAATTCGTCAAGTTTTCTTTTGCTCATTTGAAAGCAAGTAGAATTTTCTTTTCAGAAGACAGATTCTCAATTGGCTTCATAGGCTTACACCTTTTTAAGTTTCTATACATTCGGATCAAGATAGGGGCATTTAGAATTTGGATTTTCCTTTTATTTTGAATTTTCTTTTCCATTTTCCTTCCTCATGTGGAGCCATCTTTGTTTCATTGATGCTTTCGGTTTTTTTTTTTTTCTTTTTTCCTCTCCTTGTTAATTTTATAATTTTATTTATTGTCATTGATTAATATTTCACATTGATGGTTGAACATACTATAAGTAGAAGTGGTCACTTTTACCCAAATATAAAAAAGAGAAGTGGTCATTGTTGCCAGATTGCTAACTACAGAAATTGAATCAAGGCTAATTTTCTTTTCCAAATTTGAACACATTCCTATTGATTTTTGTTTTCTCCTTTTTCTTATTTTCTTTCTTTCTTTTGAATGACAACATTATTACTGATAAAAAGAGAGTACAGCATATGAGATGCACTAAGGAAAAACTCAATTGCTCCTTCTCGCTCTAAAAGAAATATTAAACATAGGAAGATTTTAATAGCTTTTGACTATATTCAGAAAATGAATGGAGAGCAATTGATTCAGCATCTCTACCTTCAGTAGGCACACTCACAAATGGACTTCCTGAATCCCATTTCCATCTTCATTTGATCCATTTCTCCCTTTCCATTATCAATTCCAGTTGAATTATTCTCTCTTCTTCCATTCTGCAAAGGATAAAGCTTAATCAGACAAGCTGGGCATGCAAACTTCCACCAGACTAAATTCAAAAATCCAAGGAACCCAACACATGAGACCCATAGTAAGGATGATGAGATGAAACAACTCAAAACAACACAACTTTTCAATAAGGGTCTCTTTGTTTGCTCCATATTGAACTGCTAAGAATTGATTGTAGTAATTAGTAAACAGTTAGAATAAAAGAGCATCAAAGAGGGCCAACACACCATGGTTGAGCGGTGTCGGTACCTGAATATGATCAATCCCTGGGTCTTCAAGATCAAAGTATCACTCCTGACCAGTAGCCCGCCATAATTGAGCATCAAAGAAGTGGAGAATGAAGGATATAATGTCAAGATGTAGGCAGGACACCACATCCTTAGGAATTCATTTACTAGGATGATGGCTGGGTATTCACTTCCTACCAAAGAGGAGACCATCCACCAGCCATTTGTAGATCTTCACCTTGATTCTTTAAATTTTAGCCCCTTTAATATGAAGCCACAGCTTAAAACCCAAGGAATTCAATACCCGGCAAACAAACGAAGTAAAGCGTATCATAAAAGTGCTCTCTTGAAGAACATTAGCATCCTACATGCCAGGATCATGTTTGCTGGCTGCATCTCCTCATTCCTCGCACATATGAACGGTTGGGAGGCCCAAGATGGATAGCAATTCTACGGCCATCTTGAATGATGTTCTCTAAGGCCCTCCTCTCCATAAATGGAAATATCCCTTCACAATTCACAATCTCCAAGAGTCAACATATGCTACCAAAATGCTCCCTTAATTAGCACCTCAGTGCCATTCAGGGTAGTTTCAGAAAGCTATCAAACATGGAGGTCAAGATGGATGATCCAGATTCCAAAGCTGCCAAATAATCTCCCACTTATCATTCGCGTCATCTTACTTTCATTTCTCATTAGCTAATTTCTTTTCTGCAATTAATGTTTGTCACTAAAAATCACTTGCTTATTGCTGTTATTTTTAATTGATCTTTTCGAGTTATTAAACTAATGGCCTAAAATCAAAAGAAAGCACCACCTTGAGTGGACAGTTGGGGAGCCTAACACCTTCCCCTATAATGGGCCACCATTTCAGAAAATCGGTTCCAACAGACCATGATGGTGTCATTTGTATTCAAATGTTAAATTCTAATTGGATCTCTGTAATTAGATTAGTGACAACTCTCTTAATCACAACCCTATATGGGCATCCATGACTGTGGGTCATGACTCATAACATCTTTTCTTGAGAACAGACAGATTTTACACATTCGGACGACTGTATTTGAAAATCAGAATGGACACATCTACTTTGCAAACTTTTTTTCTTCAAAAGAATAAATTAAAATTATGAAAAAATGAATTTTCAGAACTAGTGGAAAAGTTGCATCGTACAGCCTGTTTGATATAAATGATGAAGTAGATTGAATGAAAGGATTGAAAGGATCAGCTCAATCAAAGCACATTCATGCCTAGCTTAGCACCATCACTAAATTTAGGAATTCTCCAAGGATCTTAGCTCCTCAACCATAAGAGAGGAACTCTTACTAATGTTAGAAAAGAAATAAAAGAGATAAATGCATTAATAGACTCAACTTTGAAGGTGTATAAGTTGCAACCCAAAACACTATAATGCAGCAACGCTAAACAAAGCCAGAGTTCTATTTTATGTGCCATGCTAGGAATCTTAAGAGTCAAATCCTGAATTTTGTAGAGATGGGTGAATCCCATAAGATAAACAAAGATCGAATGAAGTGAAATTAGGTGTGTCTGATAGGTTATTAAGTTGGCTGTCCAACAAGCTCAAGTGGGTGATTTTAAAGATGTTATGACCCAGTGAGGAAATCCGATTGAGTCTTTATATACATTTAATCTCTTCATATTTCCAACAATTAAACAAATGCCCTCTTCTAGGCATTCCCTCCCTCCCTCCCTCTCTCAGGTTGAAAAACTTGTAATCCTTGTGTGAAGACTCCTCGGAAAACCCCTTTGGCAAACAAAGGTTGAGAGCCATCTGGCTCAAGAGCCGGAGTGCGCTCACGCCCACTTCCATTTGCTTCGCTTGTTCAATGACTCCAATGAGTAGAGGGCTTGAAGAAAATTGTGCAATGACTATCCTCCTCAACCTTCACATCAGTGCCCCAACTGACAACCTCAGCTCTAGAGAGAAATCAACCAGATAAAATAGCCCAGGGAGACAAAGATACTAACAACACATAAAAATGCTGAACTTCCATCAGCGATTGGTAGAAAAAAACAAATTTGAAAGGCACAGTCAAGCAGTACCACACATTAGTGAGGCTGTTGTTGAGAGCTAGGCTCAGAATTAAAGGAATACGATGGAAGACCATTTTGAACTTAAAAAATGTTTTTACAAAGCATAGAAAGTAAATTTTCTTCTTCTTTTTTTACATAATTTCATCAAGTTATATTGTTCACATCCATTGCCTTTTTCAAATGGTAGAAAACATCATGAAAGGCATTTTCAAATATTGATTTAATATGACTGCCTTAACATTTTTTTTTTTATCAGTAACAAACTGCCATAATAACATAAATTCTGATAGAAAGAACAAATCATAATAAAATATAAATATATTTGAAGGTGGAAGATTTGCAAATTTCTAAGTTATAGATGGTAGATTAGGATTCTACCCTAATTTGTTCCAAACAAAGACAAAGTAGTATACCTTTTTAACTAGACCTTGAGCTGACATAAGTTTGTAAAATTCCGCATAAGCATTTCTTCTTCCACCTACTAAGAGAAAAGGCATGAATCAGGAAAATTTTCAAGGAATTCAAATTTGAACTAAAATTACAAATATCAGTAAAAATTTACAATTTGACTGCGGCTCAATAACAAACCTGAAGTCTATGTAGGTCATGTGACATCGACCGATAAGCTTCCATAAGCAGTTGCCTTGCTTCTCGAGATGTCTGCATTAAAAATAATTAAAATTGAAGTCTAAATAGTAATAAATGCCATTATAACATGGGTAAAAGTGACATCAATTGGAAATACATAATGGTAACCATCATTCAGACACTCACTTAAACATTTCAGCTGAGTTCTTTGTATCCATTAATAATTAGACCTCAAGCCACAAAATGCAGCACCACAAATTTTGACTGCTAGAAAAGTAAAAGAAAAGAATAGCTGTCAATCCATTAGAGTTCCACAAAAGTTCTCTTGAAACATTGTAGATTATGCTTTTTAAGGAAAAGAAGGTAAATGGACACAATTACACCAAAGGCAGGGGCACCCCAATCTCCTTGCAGCCAATAGGCTGCAGCAACAAGGAATAAAATATGGGCCGCAGTGTCCAACACAGTCACCACTGAATCTAACTCAACAGAAAAACAAACCTCAGCAATGAAATCAGTATCTAGCGATTCCGATTTGTTATGACTTTGTTGAGACTTGAGACCAACACGAGTCAACGAAGGCAAGTCAAATTGTTTGATTCCTTGGTGGTAGGAATTCCTTTTCAGATTGGGACAGCTTTAAGTCTCACATGGGAGAGTTCCACTTCCGAGCCCCCAGATATTCTGTTTGTTACTCACTGTTTACATGTAAATAGATCATGTGAACAGACTGATAAACGGCTATACAACAGTTGTCTGCAAACATCCATTCTATTCCATTGTCACATGAGTACATTTCACCACTAACATTTTAAGGCGCATCAGTATACTACGGTCCAACAAAACTACTAGGCGTGTAGTTGTCAATTTCATTTCGAACACCGTTTCAGTTTTGATGCTCCAATCTGAAGTTTCCTTTCATTAAGTTTTTTATAAAAAATTCAAAATAAATGAAAAACTAACAAAAAAAAAGTGAAAATAGCATATACAAAATGTTATCTCTAATTCTTTCTGCTGAATCAAACACGTTATTTCTACAAGCCAAAAGAATAATTTATAAGCCATTTTTGGGTGTGACAGAGTGAAATTATGGCACCCATCCTTAGCACTCATCTCCAATTATTCTTCGTTACATCCTAAAACAATACACAATAAATGCATTCACATAATCACTACACTATAATAGGGAAAATTAACACCTAAATCAAAATGAAGCTCCTTTCCATTGAGAAAAATGGTTTTAAAAAAACTTGCACCGTTTTTCTCGTTCAGCAGAAATCTAATTGAACAAAGCCAAAATATTGACCAAAACAGGCAAACAAGACCACACGGGTACAATATCTGGACCAACAAAATTTAAAAAAAAAGTTGTTCAGTTCAGTCAATAACAAATTAAACATTTTTCGCCTCTTGGGCCAAAAACGACCAGAATTGACTAGGAAGAATCTACCCCCACACACCTAATTACCAACTACTACCAATTCCGGCCTAACTTAACACTCCTGCACCACGCACCAAAGCCAACCCACCACCTCCATTCCAAGACTTGATAACAACAGGCCATAGCATGTTGGTGAAATAGCCCTGCAACCCATAAATACAATCCCCTATCACCATCCCTGCTATCCACCTACACAGCTCTGCAGCCAGACATCTCATTGACCAAAACCAACTCTACCTGAACCATCAACCACCTTAACTGTCTTAAATATACCCATATGCAGCACTTTCGGCCATGCCAAATCCATCCAACTTCACAAACCCAAAAACACCCCTATCCAACCCGCTTAACTATCCTAAGTCAAACCCAAATCCACCCTAATTATCCACTTCAAACTTTCCAAAATCCGTCCCTAAAAGCATCTTAAGAGTACCAATCCAAGTATCAAACCAAACCCAACATCAAGTTAGTTAGGAATACCAAAGTAACCTATTGAAGGTAATTGATGCTTATTGCAAGGTTCTTAGGGTGGCTTCTTAAAAATCAAACGTGCTTCTCTTAAAGTAGCTTTCGGAAATATACTTCATCAAAGCAACTTATTAAGGGAGAATGCCGTTTGGCGAGCTCAGCTTTTGCATTTACTTTTTAACAACAAAAGCATGCAAGATTGTTTGGTTAGACATATAGAAACAACTTTTAAATATATGATAATTTATATAGATCTTTATAAAAATAGATAAATTATACAGTACACATAAGTCTTGTAGGTAAATAAAATGGCCCCACATAAAGCAATATATGTGCCATTTCATGTGGCCCCAACTCAAAGCCACTTGGATTTAGTAAACTCTACAAAAATTAAAAAATTTACTATAGTTTTGTCTTGTATTCATATGAAAAAAAACAAAACCTTCCACATATCTGGGAAAAAATGTGACTAAGCATAATACACGTGAGACGAATTGAAAGGAGATGTTTGGTGATTAAAGCCCGAAGGCATCTTATCATTGTGGTGAAAAAAAAAAAAGGAACCATTTTTCAAATTTAGGTGGTTTGTTTCCTTTTTATGCATTGAGTTGTTCGGCCTGGAAATTCCTTTTCTTCCCCCGTCCTAGGAGCCTTGGTTATTTTCTGAGTTCTTTTTTCTTGGTTATGATCTCTGAGGATTGCTTCAACTTTCCGAATACATAAAGAACTGCAAGTTGGGGCAAGAAGTTCCATATCTTCAAATGGTCAAATGGAAAGGAATGTACAACCACATGATAAACAAGACGGGTCGGTTAGTTCAAACTAATGATATAAACACGTTGATTTTTCCTTTTTTGATCGAAGGAGATTTCATCTATAAGAAAGATTTACAGCCCAGACAGTACAAACTAGTAAGCAAGAGGAACTACCAGCTATGCCATACTGCCTAGCATTTAAGCTAAAGTATCAGTACCATTAAAGAGTGTGTGTTCGCATAACATAACAGCTACATATCTATTCCAAACTAATAGTAAGAAACTCAAAACTAGAAGTCTTTAAAGTGACTGTAGTAACAGCTGAACTTCCTACAATACTATGCCCCTGGAACCTCCCTGATTATCTTTTTCTCTGGTTCAATCTCCCTGTTGCTGCTACTAGATGCTGTCATGTCTTCCCCGATAGATGTATTCATGTGACAAAGCACAGAACCCTCGAATATCATTATGGTCGGAAATATCAAATGAGCAAGAACATGGGCTATATTATTGGCTACAGAGATGAGCTTCGTACAAGCTGATTTGCTGGAGGAATCCCATTATTGTTTTCCATTTAGGCTCTGTTCCAAAATCATACATTTCTTACTTGATTTAATGATGGTTTTGGTAGTTGAATAAAACCAATTGATCAAGATCCAATCCACACTATGAGTTCTTTGGAGGACACAATTAAGGCTCTTAAAGGACCTGTTAAACAGAAGAATCACAAAATGAGGGGTGAAAAAAAAAAAAAAAAGTTACATTGTCTAATCTTTGAAAATTAACACCAATGAAGGAGATAGCATAGAGGATGATCAAAATCCCAATCCCATCTACACCATATAAAGGGTTCATATCTTCCACTTTAGCATCACCATTCATCTGCCTCTCACTTCTAACCACCTCCTACAAAGCTATCATACCTCTTTCTAAGTTCACTTCCCTATTGGAAATAACTGGACACCAGAGGCTCAATTTAGGCGTTTAATCTGTATATAACCCATCTGATTAATAATCAAATAAACCTAAGTCAAATCTCTAATCACCCTAGACTGAGACCAAATCACCAATTCTACAATATATGGAATGGTCAGTTTATAGATGTTAACAACTAATTCACAAAAAGCATTCGGGTTTTCCTTTCACTGCCCTCGAATTACATAAAGTAAGCAGTCCCCAATATCTTCAGTAGCATTTCATAAAACATTTGGTGTTCATGCCAATTAGGAAGACAAAGCACTATCACCCAAACCAAACTTGATCTTGTCAACATACAAGATCCAAAGTCCATTTCTTTCCTGGTTCATGAATACAACACAAAACTTAAAGGAAACACAAGCAGTCCCCTACACCACTCACATCCTGCATCCCCATGCACTCATCTCACAAAAACAATCATCCTACCTTTCTTCTCCCAACCAAAACAGTAAACATCTTCATCCCTCACCATCACCCTCCATCATAATCACCAGCCCATTGTTTCATCTTCTTTCTTCCCCATATGCAAACCACAACTACACCCTTCTGTCCCCCCACCACATACAATCAGCAACCCAACATCATAGCAGCCAGAGAACCTTCATCACCCTTTCTTCATCTCTCAAAGCCACCATCATAGCACCCACAGAACCTCCATCTCACCTATTTCAAAAACAAAACAGAACTGCATAGGAAAACCTACGACTCAACCCAAATCAATCTGATGAGATTCCAATGCAATAAATGAGAAATCAGAATCATCACAGATAATAGTTAAAATTGAAAACATGAACAGAAGCTCGGGATTGGTAACTGTGTGGGGATATTCCCGACCTCACCGGGATCCCTGTCAGATGCAGCATCCTGGACTCCCGCACCAGCTAGCCCATCTCGGCAGTGCTCAGTCTCGGCAACAGTGCCAGCCTCCAGCTCGGCTAAGTGACTCCACTTCGGCCATACGCTCATAAGCTCCACCTCGGCCAGGGCATCCCCAGCCCGACTATGGACTTCAGCTCGGTCCTCCACTTCGGCATCCCTGCGAGGTCTCCAGTCAAGTCAAGGTCGCTCCCGACCTCTGCACCAAGCCCCCCAGATCGATCGTTCACACCTCGGCTATAGCACCAGGAGGCTACCCATGGCGGGGGCTGACAGCTGTCCTCCCATGGACACTTAAGCACGCTACAGCACGTGCGACAAGACAAGGGCACCGCCCATATCTTCTGACAGGGCCATCCCTGCCGCCCACGTCCACTGACAGAACGGCGTCCACAGACGCCCGGGTATGGCCCGATGCGACACGACGCGCTACGATGGGACAGCTCCCTGACAGAGTCACCTCCTTGTCTCCTCTCCTCCTCTATAAAAGGAGCCAAACCAGAACAGTAAGAGCTCTCTCTCTCCCTTCCGAGAGAACCACATGCTGGTATCACCATCTTCTCCAAATCTCCATCCTACTGTCCAGTTCTCATACTGATTTAGGCATCGGAGAGCCCTGCGCTGCCCACAGCCAGGGTCCTCTAACCTACTGTTCTTCCTCCCCTTCTCAGGTTTCAGGCAAGCATCGGTGTTCAACCAAAGAGCTCCGGCTACACCCCTTATCTTTGTGAGTGACATTTTATGCACTTACAATTGGCGCCGTCTATAGGAAACGAGCAAAAAACCATCTTCCCCCAAACACCATGCCTCGAAGAACCAGAAAGAAAGAAGAACCATCAGCACTGCCGGTGCGGCTGCCGCCGGTCCCCCGCCAGAGGAGGTCCGGGGTAAAATCTGGTCCAGCGAGTATCCAAAGGCCGGAAGCTCAGTCAGGTTCATCCTCTAAGGAGGTCCCAACACCTTCCCGACGAGATAACCTTCGATTGGAGCTTTCCCGGCAAGAGGATTCTCAGCCAGATACATCTCAGAACCAAATGGGCGACGTCGACTTTCTCCTCACGAAGATTAGGGCCCAAAACCTTGTCATCCAAGCGCAGAACGAGTTGATCCGTCAACTTCAGCAGTAGCTACAAGAAGAAGGGGCGACCACAGCTCCATCCTCCAATCCCTTAAAGAAATTGAGACGAAAACTGGACGAAGACGCAAACCTCAAAGAATGGCTTGACCAGCGCATCAGGTAAGCAATCCAGCAAAACATGGAGAGGGTCGGCCTCATTCGAGGTCGGTCAAGTGTCTCCTCCAGTTCGGCAAGCAACTCATCCAGCTCAGCAGACATCCCTTCCAGCTCGGGGGGCTACTGAAGCCTCCTATCATCCTTCAGCTTCGACCGCCCGCCAGCTCTGATCGCACGACCCTCTATCGTCATTTCTGGCGGCACGGTCCTCTACTGTCAGCTTCGATGGCGCCGTCAACTTCGATGACAACGGTACGACCCTCTACTGTCGGCTTCGATCGTACGACCCTCTACCGTCATTTCGATGGCACGGTCCTCTGCTGTCAGCCTTGATCGCACGGTCCTCTACAGCCATCAGTCATCCAGAGCCCCGTGCTATTACATCTCGGCCGCGCGCCAGATCTCGACCTCTTGCGTCTCGGCTACGTGCCAGATCTCGACTTCGTGCATCGCGGCAGCAGCGCCAGATGCTTGATCTCACGTTGATGTCGCTCTCATGCTGGCCTCCACGTCATGCACCTCGGCGCCCATGCCAGGTTGTCGACGCACCCCTGGCGCCTAGCCAGCGGGTCTTCTCCAGTTCGCATTATCAGCACCTCGGCGCCCATGCCAGGTTGCCGACGCACCTCTAGCGCCCAGCCGGCGGGTCTTCTCCAGTTCGCGTTATGTGTGTACCTCGGCGCCCTAGCCAGGTAGCCGACGCGCCCCTGGTGCCCAGCCAGTGGGTCTTATCCGGTTCGTGTTATGAACGCACCTCGGCGCCCTAGCCAGGTTGCCGACGCGCCCCTGGCGCCCAGCCAGTGGGTCTTATCCGGTTCGCGTTATGAGCGCAACTCGGCGCCCTAGCCAGGTTGCCGACGCGCCCCTGGCGCCCAGCCAGTGGGTCTTATCCGGTTCGCGTCATGAGCGCACCTCGGCGCCCTAGCGAGGTTGCCGAAGCGCCTCTGGCGCCCAGCCAGTGGGTCTTATCCAGTTCGCGTTATGTGTGCACCTCGACGCCCTAGCCAAGTTGCCGACGCGCCCCTGGCGACGAGCCAGCGGGTTTTCTGCAGTTCGTGCTTTGTGAGCATCTCGGCTCTCATGCCAGATTGCTGGCACGCCACGACCTCTTGCTGGTTCGCCCTCGTGCTAAATATGTGATTCACGCAGGTTCGGCCTCATGATGGTCACGACCTCTTGCTAGTCCGTCCACGTGCTGGCTACAACCTCTCGCTGACTCGGCCTCATGTTGGTCTGGGCCAAGTGCTCCTACCTCGGTCTCAGTCTCCACCAGTTCGGCAGCAGTGCCAGTCTCTAGCTCGGCAGCAGCGCAGCCTGTAGCTGGGCTGCAAAATTCTTCCTCCAGCTCGGCAGCAGTGCCAGCCCTCAGCTTGGCAGCAATGCCAGCCTCCTCGGCAGCGTCACTAGAATACTTCCAACATAATTACACCTCTGGCGATGAGCCAGCTGGTCACGTCTCAGTCTTTCTGTATGTGACAAACCGGACGCTGAAGACTATCAAGCTCGACAGCTCCTCCCTTCTTAGCTTCCAACCTCAGAGAGTACTCTCAGAGCTCAGAAGCTGGGGGGGGGGGGGGGGGGGCTATTGTGTGGGGATATTCCCGACCTCACCGGGATCCCTGTCAGATGCAGCATCCGGGACTCCCGCACCAGCTAGCCCATCTCGGCAGTGCTCAGTCTCGGCAACAGTGCCAGCCTCCAGCTCGGCTAAGTGACTCCACTTCGGCCATACGCTCATAAGCTCCACCTCGGCCAGGGCATCCCCACTAGGGGTGTACATCGGGTCGGGTTCCGGGTTATCGGGTCGGGTTTGACCCGACCCGATTAGTTTATGCACACCGGGAACCCGACCGAATACCCGGTTAGCTATAACCGGGTTTGTCGGGTTCGGGTTACCGGGTTTACCGGGTTACCGGGTAACCCGGTTTTTTTTTTTAAATCTGAATCTGTTTTTTTATTTTCATTGGCACACTGAGGAGAACCACACCCTCTGTTACGTACAAGCGACAAATCTCTTTGCATGCCTCAAAAGTTGATACCTATAGGACAATTAAAAATAAGAACAATCAGGGTCTTTTGTCCAAGTGTGACAAAGGCAAAATACATCGAGCGTAATAACTAGTCAGCTGAGACACATGACATTTCAGTGGCTTGGGAGATGCTTAAGTGGGTTGTGGATTATTACAGGAACAATTGATCATGTAATTCGGCATCTAAAAATGTGATGTAATTGACCTTTTAAATATAACAAAATGTAATCATTTTGTTTTTATACTTTAGGTAATTAGTTTGGATCATATCGCAAAAATGTTCTATGAAATTGATTCTTGATAAAGTCATAATCTTAATAAATTACCTATCCATATCACAATTATGATAGGTGAAGGGATCCTATCACAATGTCATGGGCCATGTGGCTTAGTTATCATTATCTACAATATGAAAATCATCCGCAGTCTGATCAAAGAGGAACAAAGAAAGAAAGAAAGAACAAAGAGGAATCGAGAATGAAGACTCAAGAGAAGAGATGCTCAGATGCCCTAGGTTTTAACTTTTAATATTATAAAATATTAAATTTCTTTTATTTTAATATTTTTTATAACCGGGTTATCGGGTGACCCGATAACCCGATTAGCAGGATATGTGTAACCCGGGACCCGGTCCGGATTAATACTTACCGGGTCGGGTGAGACCCGACCCGGTCTGAGACCCTGTATCACCCACCCGAATACGTCCGGGCCGGGCCGGGTTACCGGGTCGGACCGGGTTTCCAAACCCGGTGTACACCCCTAATCCCCACCCCGGCTATGGACTTCAGCTCGGTCCTCCACTTCGGCATCCCTGCGAGGTCTCCAGTCAAGTCAAGGTCGCTCCCGACCTCTGCACCAAGCCCCCCAGATCGTTCACACCTCGGCTATAGCACCAGGAGGCTACCCATGGCGGGGGCTGACAGCTATCCTCCCATGGACACTTAGGGCATGTTTGGCATCGTTCTAGTGTTGTTTTCAGTTTTGTGCTCAGATTAGGTTGTGCTGAGATCAGGTTATGCCGAATTTATACTCTGCAGAACTTGTTTGGCAACATTATATTAAATTACTCTACAAAAAACATATTGTATGGAACTTGTTTGGTAACATTATAAAAGTTTTTCTCCAAGGAGCAAACATAGGGTTTACAATATGGGACCCCACCTTTTATTATTTGCAGTACTATTATTATCATATATGGGACCCACCTGTAGAAGTTACTACGTGACACCTGGCTACCCGCCTTTTAAAAATTAGAACATGGATCCCACATCCATTGGATTTATAATGTGGGCCAACCTTTATGGGAATCATAATGTGGGCCAACTTTTTGTAAATGTAAATATGGGATCCACCTTTAGAAATTAGAATATGGGCTCATATTCATAGGATTTACAATGTGGGTCCACCTTTTGTAAACGAGACCATGTGACCCATATTTATGAATTACAAAATGGAGCCACATTTTTTGTAATTGCAGACACATGGCCCCACTTTAGAAATTAGAATGTGGTGCCCACCTTTAAAAATTAGAACATGGGAGCAGCACATTTATAAAATCTACAATGTGGGCCCGTCTTTATAGGAATTATAATGTGGGCCATACTTTTTGTTAACTGTGAACACGGGACCACCTTTAAAAAATTACAAAGTAGTACTCACATTTAGAAATCCGAACATGGGGCCATCATTAAAATGTGGGGCCATACTTTTTGTTAATTGTGAACACGGGACCCACCTTTAAAAAATTACAAAGTAGTACTCACATTTAGAAATCCGAACATGGAGCCATCATTAAAATGTGGGGCCATACTTTTTGTTAATTGTGAACACGGGACCCACCTTTAAAAAATTACAAAGTAGTACTCACATTTAGAAATCTGAACATGGGGCCATCATTAAAATGTGATTGTGGACACGTGACCCACCTAGAGAAATTGCAACGTGATGCCTACCTTTATAAACGATTTGTAATGTGGTCCCACCATTATAGAATTATAATATGGGCCCATCTTTTGTGATTGTGACCATGTAATCCACCTCTAGGAATTATAAAGTTGAGCCACCTCCTTTGGGATTATGAACATGGGGCCCATATTTATGATAAGTGAGAGGATTTAGAATCTTCAAATGATATTCTTTAAAAGGCAAGAGATAAGAAAGAAACAATTGTGCCAGCAAGTTGTTTTTTAAAGAAAACAAAGTTTTTTTGTTCCAACTTTCTTATGCTGGCGGGTTAAGATTTTGAGAATCCTTCCCATGAGAACAAAATTCGGAACAATCATTTACACATACCAAACATGTTTTCTACCCCTTATCTCATGGGAACATGGGAACATCCAAATGGCACGATGCCAAACGCACCCTTAAGCACGCTACAGCACGTGCGACAAGACAAGGGCACCGCCCATATCTTCTGACAGGGCCATCCCTGCCGCCCACATCCACTGACAGAACGGCGTCCACAGACGCCCGGGTATGGCCCGATGCGACAGGACGTGCTACGATGGGACAGCTCCCTGACAGAGTTACCTCCTTGTCTCCTCTCCTCCTCTATAAAAGGAGCCAAACCAGAACAGTAAGGGCTCTCTCTCTCCCTTCCGAGAGAACCACATGCTGGTATCACCATCTTCTCCAAATCTCCATCCTACTGTCCAGTTCTCATACTGATTTAGGCATCGGAGAGCCCTGCGCTGCCCACAGCCAGGGTCCTCTGACCTACTGTTCTTCCTCCCCTTCTCAGGTTTCAGGCAGGCATCGGTGTTCAACCAAAGAGCTCCGGCTACACCCCCTATCTTTGTGAGTGACATTTTATGCGCTTACAGTAACTGTACCGGCGGTGATGAGAACATGCAGGTGGGGAGGAGCGGCGGGGAATGAGGCCACTGCCGGTGGTGAAGATTCATGGTCCATGTCGACCTATTGTTGTAAAAAAAACTCAATTCTTAAATTGAAAGGGACTTTACGAGCAAACATAGATAAATTTGAAATTACTAAAATAAATGCACAAATATTCATACTAATTTACTAATAAAAAATAAATTTTGAATTATTTTATATTCCTTGAAATAAAACTTAACACTTGAAATTGAAATGGCTTTGATGAGAATTTTCAACTTCAAATAAAAATTACAAATTTGCTGATGATTTCAACTATACAATGTTATAAATAAAAAATAAAAATTATAAGTATAAAAGTTTTGTGAAAATAAAGTTTACAACAACTATGAGCGTACTTTCTAACTTGAAATAAATTTTATAAAAATTATAAAGATGAGAATTTTTGAATACTATGTTATTTCTAATGCTGAAATTAAAATCATCTTTTATTTCTTCTTCCGGCATCAAGCTTTGCTTTCTCTGCCAAGAACCAGTCTCGTAGGCACATACATATTTCCAACGTTTTTTTTTTTTTATAATATCGTCGTCTTGGATTCAATGAGTCGTCCACCAGCACTAAAAGCTTACTCCAATGTAACTATAGACATTGAAATTGTTAGTAAATCATAAAACATGGCGTAAAACTCAGAAATCTACCTTCACTTGCTCTCCACTAGGTCAAAAAATCAGAATCGGTGTCATTATTTGGGACTTCAACAAGACAAATTTGTATGCAGATACATCGTTAAATCATTTAGAACTTAACTAGATCCAAAGGAAGATGAATTGTTGTCTTGAGGGCTCTTAAGAAGACCCCGTGAGGTTTTCTTTTTCCCTCCCTGTGGTTGGGGAGGGCTCGCAGGGGTAGAGAGTGCTTCTCGTCTATTCATTTGGTTAAAATGCTTAGTAAAAAGGTCTTTTAAATAAGAATTGATGATAGAAATATTATTTACACTAGTGACATTCATATTATTATTTATTGCCTCAAGTAAATTTTTTACATATACTAAGTTGACCCTATGATATAATATAGAGGCTAAATAACGTGTTAATGGAGCATTTTTCTAGTATTGTGAAAACCTTATTTTAATTATTGTACACATATCTTTAAAAATCGTTGTGTTTCAATATTTTACAAAAGTAAAACTAATTTCATAAAAGTGGTTCATATCTTGAGTTGAGATGGGATAATATACCCTAGGAAAAATAAGATTACATCATAAGAAATATTTAAAAAATCTCTTATTATTTCAAGAACTAGCTAATTTTCTTCACCTATAGAAATATTTCCATGTGTTAAATATAAAGGACAATATTGATTAATTTCGCCTTTATAATTACAAGTTTCTCTTAACATTGGATAAGTAGATCAATTTCACATATGATTTACATTCGGTTGTATTTTTCTGGGAGTTTTATCAAGATTTCTACACATTTCCTTTGAATTTTATTTCCTTGAAGGAGATGAAGAATATAACCTACAATGTATTTAATTACTTCTATAATAGGCTTTATAAATCTTAATCCATCTTTTACTGTAAGATTTAAGATGTAACATGCACATCTATTGACCCCATTTAAATTAGGGGGCTTTGGCCGGAGGTCTCAAAGTATGACTTTGTTGTAAACAATCCACAAAAAAAAAAAAAAAAGTCATACAGCCAAAGGTCCCTCTTACACTTTCTCATACCTGAAATGTCTAATTTACCCTTTCTTTAAATCATATCCCATGATTGGTGGGATATCCCATTAATAATAGCCAACTACCATTTAATTGTCCACGATTAATGAAATCTCATTAATGAGATTTTCAAATAAATTCTAAAAACACACAAATAAATTTCAAAATAACGAAAATAAATTTAAAAAAAATATAATAATTTCAAAAAATGCAATGAATTTAAAAAAAGCAATACATTTCAAAAGAACGCAGATAAATTTTAAAAGATGCAAATAAGTTTTAAATGATCCAAATAAATATAAAAAAATGTAAATAAATTCCAAAAGACTCAAATAAATCTCAAAATATCCAAAGAAAATTTAAAAAATGAAAATAAATTTTAAAAGACACAAATGAATTTCAAAAGACGCAAATAAAATTAAAAAACGCAAACACATTTCCTAAAACAAAGATAAATCAGTTTTTCAGATTTTTAAAAAAATTTCCAAAATCTCAAGTATTTTTGCCAAAACTCGATTAAATTGATTTCAAAAAACGCAAATAAATTTGAAAAGACATAAATAAATTTCAAAATACGCAAATAAATTTAAAAAATGAAAATAGAATTCAAAAAATAGAAATAAATTTGCTAAAAATCTCAGATAAATTTATAAAAAAAACTCAGATAAATTTACCAAAAACACAGAGAAATATGACAGAAGACAGATAACTTTGATAAAAACTCGGATAAATTTTTAAAAAAAAGACTCAGATAAATTTGACAAAACTCAAATAAATTTGATAATAAAAATAAATTTGCGTGGACTGGATCAGACCTAACCCGACGTTGACCTGGAACAAAAGACCCGACCTTTACCTGGAACAAAAGACCTAGAGATCAGCTGTTGATCTCCTGGTGGGGCACACAGAAGTTCTCCTGGTTCTTCGCAAGACCATTTGACACAAAGGAGCAGATAACCTGGGAGGCATTTAACATCAAAGCTGTCCAAGTGTCTTCCCCTCTTCTACAGGTTGCAGTAGCCGGCAACCTTTTTTCTCCAAGTGGTAGCAGCCTGTAACCTTTTCCTCCAAGTTGCAACAGCCAGCAACCACCAGTCAGCAGCCATGATGTGCAGGAACCCTTGCGACTGACGAGCAGATTTCATTGCAAACGACGACAACGATACTTGATCTCCTGGTGGGGCACAAAGAAGTTCTTCTGGTTCGAGTCGCCTGATCGGAGAAGCAGGAAGGGCTTATTTGGTTTTTTGTTTTCGTCTGGCCCCACATCACCGAGGGCAGCACGCCGGAATCGCCGCCGCTGCAACAGCTGCTACCTCACCGGGATCAAAGAAGAAAAATTGGAACAGGTTATTATTCTGAGACAAGCAACCAGCCATCTTTTGAATAATGAAATGTTGCATCTAATAGTTCTGGGATGTTGGTAACACATATCTTCTTAGATAATGGATCAAAGAAGTTACTACTCTGATTTTCTATGAACAAGAGGACTGGGCTCTTGGCAGACAAGAATGATGGGGCAGTCCTTTGCCATGACTTGCAAGTAATAGATATATGAACATGATCTGCCAGATTCAAACGTTGTGTGACCAACATTAGAATATCCATGGGGAGATCTGACCACCATACGTTTTTCAAGGCCCCGGAAGTTTTTTCATGGGAGATATCTTTGGTTAATGCCATCGTCGTCTTTCTTGCCTTAGCCGGGGGAGGAAACAGGCGTTGGTCTGGTTCTGATTTCAGAACCAGAACCGGAGAAGAGGAAGAACGCTCTGATACCAGTTTGTTTACCAGTTTGCTTAGGAAGGAGGGGGGAGCGAAGATCGAGAGGATTTAGGAATGAGGGAAGAGGAAGAGGGAAGATTTGAAATTTTAAATTTCAAAATTTTATATCTAAAACGGTTGAATGGGCAAAATAGTCCTGAAAAATAAGATCGTGTGGACGCATGGACTTATGGTTGGAAAGAGTCTAGCTGAGTGGAGTGGACCCGTTTGCCTGGACTGAAGACTAGATACATTCCACTATATGAACATTTCGCTAATTTTGCCTTTAAATTAAGTGGGAGCGCAGATTTTAATATTTCAACAGCGCTATTAATGTTGAAACTTGCATCATCTAAAGTTATGGAAATTATTTTATTTTCGAGGTTATACTCTTTGATTTTTTCTAGGATAGATCATATCTTATGTAGGTGCAGAAAATAATGACCCACAATAAGAGGGTGCCTTACAGGACTTATCCGAGAAGATGATGGAGACTGGGTGTGACTGGATGCCGTCCGAAAGCCTGAAAGAGAATAGCAAACGGTCAGAGGACCCTGGCCTGGGCGGCGCAAGGCTCTCCGATGCCAAAGTCAGTGTGGGAACTGCGGCTCTGGGTATGGAAAAATGGCGTACCTTTGATGGTGGTGTGAACCTCTATTTATAGAGTGTGGAACGTATCTTTTGGGAGATATTTTGGTGTGGGTCCCGCGATTTGACTGAGAAGTCATGATCAGCCCATATTGCATTAATTGTGGTCCAATCCAGCCCACTATGCATTAAATGCCCGTCGGGTCAGCCCACATCGCATTTAATGCACATCTTGTTGGGCCAGATCCTGTTGGGCGCCTTTGGCGGTAGGAGTACCAGCGGATCTGCCCTCGGGCCCTGCCCTGATGTGGCTTCAGCCGCTGGATGCCGCCCTGTCAGGGATCTGGCGAAGATTGTGGGCGGCTGGATGTCGCGTCTGTCTCACTAGCTCGTGCCCCTATCCCTCCACGTGCCTGATGACGTGGGGGATGAGGGGCGCAAGTGAAGGTTCTCTCTTGCTTCGGCTTCTTCAACCGAGGTGGAGTTTGCTGCCGAGATGGCACCCGGGGTGGCTCAACCGAGGTGAAGCTTGCTGCCGAGATGGCACCCGGGGTGGACCAGTGGGCGGCTGGATGTCGCGTCTGTCTCACTAGCTCGTGCCCCTATCCCTCCACGTGCCTGATGACGTGGGGGATGAGGGGCGCAAGTGAAGGTTCTCTCTTGCTTCGGCTTCTTCAACCGAGGTGGAGTTTGCTGCCGAGATGGCACCCGGGGTGGCTCAACCGAGGTGAAGCTTGCTGCCGAGATGGCACCCGGGGTGGACCAGTTCGGCGATAGTGGCCCGGAGATGCTTGACTTCGGCAGGGGCCTCTGTCCTGGTAGCCGGGGTGAGATTGATGCCACGTGGATGGCACGCGGACGGCACGTGAAAATGCTTAGCCTCATCTGATGGCTGCGATTAACTTAATCCTGTGGTTCTGGAAATCTCCTCACACATCTTAGTACGAATATGTGGTACTCAAGTGAAGAGAATGCAATCATTCTTTTCTACATAATTCAAGCCTTGTCAATATAATATGCAGATATTGAAATGTATCCAACTTTCTCGGATGTCTATAAATCTGAAGTTAATCCTATTTTTTTAATATGTTTGAAGAGCAGTTTTTAAATCCTATTTCTTTTCTAAACATTTTTACTACATTTATTTATGGCATTATTCTAGAAATCTTTTTAAATAAAGGGCTGAAGGCTTGGTTTTACAAATTCTTCTAATGATTCATTCTCAGCAAGTAAATTACAATAACTTTTACACGTTGGTATCTTGCATTAGTAGGGTTATAATTAAAAACACTCAAACTACAATATGAAGAATTTTGAGATAGTTGATTTTGAATGCCCCTTGCCACTCGATTGACATTCCCTCTATCATGTTCGGGTATACACATTTGCATGTGTCTCTTAAGGTGACCAGAGTCACCTGGTGACTTACAAGTGTAACGTTCTTTATAAAATATGCATTGTGCCTTTTCCATTGTTAATTGTGTTTTCAGTGGGATCTTTAATTTCAACTAACTTAGAATATTTCCAAACTTTAGAAGTCAATTTTCTTTTCTTTTTGACTGAAATTTAATGTTGGGCAACAGATTCAGGTGTTCTTTTTACCTCCTGATATAGACCCGAATTTGCAACATTTAAATCATTTAGGCTAAAGTCAATGTTGAATTGTTCTGATGGTCCAACCATTTTCCAAAAATAAAGTTGATTAAAGCTAAATAAATAATTATTGTATTTGTTGTAATAATTTATATAAGAAATGAGGGAAGTTGACACTAATTATATAAAATTATTATGTATATACTAGATAAAACTAGAAGTTTAAACTAATAAATACCATAAAGAGAGAGATATATGGAAGTTCTTAGAGAGAGAGAGAGAGAGCTCCTTCAGTAATCTTTATCCCCTACAAACTTCTTAACCTTTGAGCGCTTAAAAAGATCTTTTGGTGTCATCATCATAGAGAACTTAGAGAGAGCTTAGAGAGCTATATATAGAGATAAAAAGAAAGCTTAGATAGAGTGTAGATGAATGTTGAGAAACAAGGGGAGATGAGCTATTTATAAATCCACCAAGTGTTGAAATGACACAAAATACACATTATTTGACCTTTTTGGGTTATTGAGGTTGGGTAAAACTGACTAAAAATACCTAGCTATTTTTGGACCGTTGGAGGGGGGTGTTTGTCTGTTTTTTTTTTTTTTTTTCTTTCTATTTTTTTACTGTTGCTGGACCAATTCGGGTCATTCCGTGCCTAAGGCATGACACCCTAGCCCAGCACGACATAACCAATGCCGCGACGGCACGGTCCAAGACACCCTGGCCCAAGATGGCCCGTACGTCCATTGGCCATGCTAACCTTGATCATCCCAGCCCAATGTACACGCCTAGTCCCACCTAACACTCCACCTCGAAGAGAGTCAGCAATAGGAATGCAGATACTCGAGTAGGAGACTTTCCATTCTTACTAGCATCATGAAATCCCGTGCTATGCACGGGTTAAATCAGAGCTTCTCTCTCAATTCCATCCTGAACTATCGGGTCTGCTCTGTTGTGATCGTGTGTGCGGAAGCGTGCGATCAACAAGCAATCAAACAAGCCACAAAGAAGGAGAACACAAATTTACGTGGTTCGGTGATTTCACACCTACGTCCACGGACAAAGCTCGTCTTCTTCTTAGTTTTCACTAATCAGAGTTTTCTCCCATACTCTAGGGTTACAACCATAAGGATAATATATAGGAAAATCAAATACTAAACTACCCTTGAACCCTAATTGCATTGGGCCTACAAAACGAGCCAAAACCCAAAACCCATAAACCTAACAAATCTCCACCTTGGCGAGATTTGCAGGCCACAACATTTTCCACCTTGGCATGCAATCACACGCCTCCAAATGCACCCGTAGGCGCTAGCACCTGAAAGTGCTCAAACTCGCAGGATGTTGATCAAGTCTAAGCAATGCTTAAACTTGACCCCAGTCACAACCTTAGTCAGCATATCTGCGGGGTTATCAGCAGTCGCAATCTTCTTAAGGAGTATATCTCCCTCATCAACAATCTCCCGCACAAAATGATACCGTACGTCGATGTGTTTCGTACGTGAATGATGAACTTGATCCTTTGCCAAACAAATTGCACTCTGACTATCACAATGGACATCAATGTGCTCCTGAAAGATCCCCATGTCATCAAGCAAATCTTGAAGCCAAATAGCCTCCTTAATGGCCTCTGTCACCGCCATGTATTCTGCCTCAGTAGTCGACAAAGCAACTGTAGACTGTAACGTTGACCTCCAACTCACCGGTCCCCTTGCAAGAGTGTACACATAACCTGTAGTAGACCGACGCTTATCCAAATCACCAGCGTAATCGGAATCCACATATCCAACCACATGCTGACTAATACTATCATCCCGCTGAAACGACAAACCAACATCCACGGTACCCAGAATATACCGTAGGATCCATTTCACCGCTTGCCAGTGCCCTTTTCCTGGATCATGCATATATCTGCTTACTATACTGACAGCTTGTGAAATGTCGGGCCTAGTACACACCATCGCATACATCAAACTACCAACAACACTCTGATAAGGAACCTGAGCCATGTACTGACGCTCATCATCTGTGCTAGGAGACATAGCAGCGCTAAGCATGAAGTGAGAAGCAAGTGGTGTACTCACAGGTTTTGTTTTTGCATCCATACCAAAACGCTGTAGTACCTTCTTCAAATATTGTTTCTGTGATAGACAAACCTTGCCTTGCACCCTGTCTCTCTGAATTTCCATACCAAGTATCTTCTTGGCTTCGCCCAAATCCTTCATTTCAAATTCATTACTCATCTGAGTCTTCAATTTTTCAATCTCCACCTTGCTCTTAGAAGCTATAAGCATATCATCGACATATAAGAGCAAATAAATGAAGGTTCCATTTCGTAGTTTGCGATAGTAGACACAATGATCAAAAGAACTCCGTGTGTACTTCTGTCCAATCATAAACTTATCAAATCGTTTGTACCACTGTCTCGGAGATTGTTTCAAACTATATAACGATTTTTTCAGTTTACAAGCCAAATGTTCTTTACCAGCAGCCTTATACCCATCTGGTTGGGTCATGTAGATCTCCTCATTCAAATCACCATGCAAAAATGCAGTTTTAACATCGAGTTGCACTAACTCAAGATCAAATTGTGCCACCAAGGCTAACAAAATACGAATCGAAGAATGCTTCACAACGGGAGAGAATACCTCATTGTAGTCAATGCCTTCCTTCTGTGCGTAGCCTTTAGCCACCAATCTAGCCTTGTACCTGATACTGTCCTTTCCTGGAGATCCTTCCTTCATGGTGTAGACCCATTTGCATCCAATTGCTTTCTTCCCCTTAGGTAACTGTACTAGCTCCCAAGTGTCATTCTTATGAAGAGATTTCATTTCCTCATCCATTGCATTCTGCCACTCTACACTTTCTGAATGCCTATTTGCTTCTTTGTAGGTAGTAGGAACACATTCTTCAACCATTGGAAGTGCAAATGCCACCATGTCAGTGAACCGTTGAGGTTTTCGAATATTCCTTTTTGGTCTACTGGCTGCAATAGAATCTTCTTCTTCTTGCTCTTGTAGAGGCTTTTGAGCTGGAGTCTCCTCCTCATCTGTATCATCACCCTCTAACTCAACTGGGACGATATCAAACTCCACCTGCTTCGATTTACCATTGGTCTTGCTTTCCTCCTGAGAGTCGTTTTGCTTGTTCTGTTTACACATAGCAGCTTCATCAAAAGTCACATCCCTGCTAAGAACAAGTTTCTTTGAATCTGGACACCATAGCCGGTATCCTTTCACACCACTGCTGAAACCCAAGAATATAGCTTTCTTGGCCGTTGGATCCAACTTACTCTCTGTGACATGGAAATAAGCAGGACAACCAAATATATGCAATTTATCATAATCAGTAGCGGGTTTTCTAGACCATACCTCAATGGGTGTTTTACCCTCGATTGCAGCAGAAGGCAACCTATTGATGAGATGACAAGCATAAGCAACTGCCTCACCCCAAAACGCTTTGCCTAATCCAGAATTAGACAACATACACCGAACTTTCTCCAATATAGTGCGGTTCATGTGTTCTGCCACCCCATTCTGTTGCGGAGTCCCACTAACTGTGAAATGCCTCAAGATCCCCTCATCCTGACATACTTTCAAGAACGGATCAGACTTGTACTCTCCACCATTATCTGACCTAAGCCTTTTGATCTTTCTGCCAGTCTGTGTTTCAATCATTTTCTTCCACTTCAAGAACACATTCAAAACTTCATCCTTGTGCTTCATGATGTACACCCATACTCTTCTGGAGAAGTCATCAACGAATGTAACAAAGTAGTGCATACCTCCCAAAGATGCCACTTTGGTAGGACCCCATACATCCGAATGAACATAGTCTAGTGTGCCTTGAGTGCGATGGATCGCGGTGCCAAACTTCACTTTTGTTTGCTTGCCAAAAACACAATGTTCACAAAATCCCAACTTGCAGGTCTTTGCACCTTGCAACAAGCCTTGCTTAACCAAACCCTGCAATGCTTTCTCCCCAGCATGCCCTAGACGCATGTGCCACAATCTGGTAGTGTCTATAACAGTCTCGTTTGAGCTATGAGATACTGTTGCTGCTCCACCTACAACTGTACTCCCTTGCAAGAAATACAGATTACCTCTTCGGACACCCTTCATTAACACAAGTGCACCATAAACAACTTTTAGAACTCCACCTTCCATGGTAATCTTGAAGTCTTTGGAGTCTAAAGCACCCAATGAGATAAGATTCTTCTTCAAATCCGGTACATACCGAACTTCTGTCAAAACTCTAACTGCTCCATCATGCATCTTCAAATGGATTTTTCCTATCCCTTTTGTTTTGCAAGCACTATCATTGCCCATCAAAACTGTTCCACCATCCAACTCTTGAAAGCTGGAAAACCATTCCCTGTTGGGACACATATGATAGGTACAACCCGAGTCTAAAATCCATTCGTCAGAATGGCATACCAATGAAGAAACAGTCAAATTAAAATCAGAATCATCATCTCCATCGTGTCCAATGTTTGCATCAGATTTATCTTTGTCCTTGATTTTCAACTTTGGACAATCCTTCTTCCAATGTCCCTTTTTGCGACAAAACGCACATTCATCTTTTGCAGGTGGTTTTGATTTTCCTCTCGATTTAGAACGAGATTTACTACCAGATGTCCTAACATCTGATCTGCCTCTTATTGTCAATGCATCAGATGATGAATCCCTGTGGGCCTGTTTGTCCTTCTTCCGATATTCATTATTCATCAAAGCAGCAGACACAACATCATATTTAACCTCAGTCTTCCCGTTGATCAAAGTGTGAGTAAAATGATCATAACTATCGGGAAGTGAATTCAGAAGAAGTAATGCCTTATCTTCATCATCAACTTTCACATCAATGTTCATCAAATTAGCAATAATCTTATTAAAATCATCGAGATGTTCAGTCATAGAAATACCTTGACGATACTCGAAGCGGAAAAGTTTCTTCTTCAAATAGATCCGATTCTCCAAGCTCTTGGTCATATACTTTTCCTCCAATTTCTGCCACAACTCTTTTGCAGAAGTTTCTCTCATCACTGAGTATTTCTGATCCTTCGCGAGACATAATCTGATGGTGCTACATGCCTGACGATTGATCTTCTGCCATTCCTTATCTTCCATCTCTTTGGGCTTATCCTCGAGAGCAATTTCGAACTCTTGTTGGCTTAGAACATCTCTAACCTCACATTGCCACATACCAAAGTTATTGGTACCATCAAATTTCTCAACCTCGAATTTTGCATTCGAGATGGTTGTCTTTGCTGATGATGAGCTTGCCATTTTGTTTCTGACTGTCAAACTAACAATCCACTTCGTTCAGATCGTAGATCTAGTCGATACGAATCCAACAAAAAAAAACGGAGCTCAATTCTGAGTCCGGATGCCTCCGAAACTCCCAAAACAATTCTGGCCGTCCAATTGGTCAAATCTGTCTTTGACCGTACTGTTCGCTGACGTGGCGCTGACGTCAGCAGCTGCTGGATGGGCTTTCTGCTTCACGGGTCAGGCGGAACTGACCCAGACTGACCTGACCTGTCCAGGCTGTGGACTGGGCTTCACGGGCGAGCGGGTCGGACCTGACCCGAACTGACCCAAGACCTGAAACCGACCTTAACAGGTCTTCTTCTCCATTCAGTTGGGTTCTGAAACGATTCCTCGAGGACGATGAATCACCCACCCCACGATGGCAGCGATGGGCAGTGGCCGGTAGTCCTCCTTCTCCGGTCAACTTCCGGCAAAGATGACGACGGGGCAGCGGCTACAATCTGATAGCGTGGCTATCTTTTTCGTCAAAGCACAGAACAGCAGAACGGCGGGGGTGGCGGTTCTTCTCCGATCTACTTCCTTTTCAGAGATGGTGCGACGGCGCGGCAATGGTGGAACGGCGATCAGCAGCGGCAGCACGGCAGTGGCTTCGATCGTCTCCTCCGTGGCCCAGCGATGATCAAAATCAACGAAAACCAGTTTCTCAGACTTCTTCTCTGTTCTCGGATCAAGTGGCCCACTCTGTGATCGATCTCCTCTGATCAAACGGTGATCTTCTCTGCAAATCCGGCGTGCAGACGATGATCCTCTACAAACTGGGATCCTTTCTCTTCCTTCAGATCGTCTTTAATGACGAGTTCTCCTCTGCGCATCGACAGCCAAAAAACCACACGATCTGTGCAGCCCACCTTGATCTCACCAATCTGGCAAGATCCACTTCTGTCTGCTAAAACCAACCCGATCTCCGTCGTTGATCGCGTACCACAACAAAGCTCTGATACCAATTTGTTGTGATCGTGTGTGCGGAAGCGTGCGATCAACAAGCAATCAAACAAGCCACAAAGAAGGAGAACACAGATTTACGTGGTTCGGTGATTTCACACCTACGTCCACGGACAAAGCTCGTCTTCTTCTTAGTTTTCACTAATCAGAGTTTTCTCCCATACTCTAGGGTTACAACCATAAGGATAATATATAGGAAAATCAAATACTAGACTACCCTTGAACCCTAATTGCATTGGGCCTACAAAACGAGCCAAAACCCAAAACCCATAAACCTAACATGCTCTTGATCTTAGCCACAAGAACGATTAAAAGCAATCATTTAACAAACCCTTTTTATTTGCAACATTGTCCTCTTGAGTTGAGAGAAAGCCATTGATAAGAAAACCAGGACCTTGTGGAAGAGGAACGACGTTTCAAGGGGCATTTCTTAAGAAGATAATAAGAGGATGTCATTTCAGGAATGTTAATTTGTTTGAGAAAGCACACCTTTTCGAAAGGATGATGAGTTTTACGGATGGAGAGTTGTAGTGGTTCGTAAAGAATGAATACCCATACAAATCCTTTGTTTAAGAGATGAAACCTATTAAAGTATGTTGGGCCTCTTGGTGTGTGTTCCTCTCCTCTATACCTCCACACCGTCTCCCTCTTTCTTTTCTATATGAACCTATTACAGAATGTTTTACCTTATGGTGTGAGTTCCTCTCCTCTGCCTCCACACCCTCTCCCTCTTTCTCTTCTATATATACGAAAGGTGCAGGCTTTAGGGGAAATGAAATAACATGCCTTTTCATTATGCGATGCATCCTTTTATGTGAAACGAAAGGGTGAGTGTGTTCCTCTCCTCTATACCTCCACACCGTCTCCCTCTTTCTCTTTTATATGAACCTATTACAGAATGTTTTACCTTACGGTGTGAGTTCCTTTCCTCTGCCTATACAACCTCACCCTCTCCCTCTTTCTCTTCTATATATACGAAAGGTGCAGGCTTTAGGGGAAATGAAATAACATGCCTTTTCATTATGCGATGCATCCTTTTATGTGAAACGAAAGGGCTTCAAGAAATAGAAGGAGATGTAATGGGGATGAAGAGTCTCTATTCAATTTGCTGACATGGTTTAAGGAGGATCCAACTTTGTCTGGATTTTCTCAACCATTTTCTAGCTTTCAAGATAAAGAATGTTGGTTTCGTTAACAATAGGGACCCTCACGTTCGATTATGCTTCCTTTTGTAATAGCATGAAGCCTTGCACACGTTAAGTCTCATGCAACCTTAATAATATACTTGTAAGTGCAAAAAATTGACTCATAAGAATAGGGGGTGGAGCAAAAAGCTCTTGGAGAAGAACCGCTGCCTGCCTGAAATCGGAAAAAAAGAGGAAGAAGAACAGTAGGAGGTCAGACGACCTTGGCTGCTGGCAGCGCAAGGCCATCCGATGCCTAAGTCAGTGTTGGGACTAGACAGTAGGACGGAGATGGAGAAGAAGGTGATACCAGCGTAGGATGTTATTTTTTAGCCATCCCTTGCTCTGGAGTTGTAGCTGTGCTTATATAGAAGAAGAGAGGAGGTAAAGAGGTGGTTGACTGTCTTGTCATAGCCCACCTTGTCAGGTACTAGGGAGGCGCAGTCCCATCGTAGCCTACTTTGACATCAATGACAGTCTCATCGTAGCCCACTTGTCTCATCAGGCCATATCCTAGTGCCTTGGGAGCTATGGAGGGCGATCTGTCGGTAGATATGGGCGGTGCCCTTGTCTTATCGCACGTACTGTAGCGTGCTTGAGTGTCCATGGGAGGACAGCTATCAGCCCCTGTCTTGGTTAGCTCTGGCGTTGTGACCGAGGTCAGGGTGTGTCACTGGGCTCAGGGGACCGAGGTCAGGAGCGACCTTGACTTAGCAGGAGACCTGGCAGGGGTGCCGAGGTGGAGGCATGGGCCGAGGTGTAAGTTTTTTAGAGTTGGCTACTTTATGTGGATGGATAAAGCATGGGAATAAATGTAAGTTTACAATTTGTAGATTGGACCATAACTTCATGATGGAAGAAATCCAAAGACGAAGAATTTCGAAGACTCATCAATCGGATTCATCTGGTAGAGCATACTGTGATATACAGTCCGATCGATCGGACCCTTTGGCCGATCGATCGGTTCTGAATCGCTCTCAGTTATTTACAGTCTGATCGATTGGACTCATTGGCCGATCGATCGGACCTGAAATGCTATCAGTTATTTACAGTCCGATCGATAGGACCTTAAATCCGATCGATCGGACAGCGGCGAATCTCAGCCTATTTGTATGGATCTCTTTTCGTCCAATCTCTATCCATTTCAAATGAATCCTATCCCATTCGTTTTAAAAAGTCCTTTTAAGGTTTAAGCCTCATAAGAGATTTGCATCTCTCCCATTTCTAAACCCTAGACTATTCCTAGAGAGATTTGCTCACCTCTAGAGAGCCCTTGTGAAAATCATGTGCTGAAGCCTCTGGAGACTCATCCTCAACATACTTGCTGATTCGCCTTATTCAAGGTGTGGAGATCGAAGTGCTGAAGAAGGTGAACGGCGTGTTCGCCGACTAGATTTACTACAATCTTAGGTTGTGTTCAACTGCAAAGGGGTAGTGAGTATCTTGTAACCTTTTTTTTTTATTAGTGCTTTGATCATTTTCGGACCAGGGCGAGGTCCCGTGGTTTTTTACCTATTCAGGGTTTTTCCACGTATAAAATTGAAGTGTCTATCTGTGTGATTGATTGATTAGCTTTTCTTTCCTTCTTCCGCGAATCCATATTGAAATCTGTGTTGGGATTTATTTACCATTAGAGTTGATTCGTGGTCAACCCTCTTGGAACTTCAATTGGTATCAGAGCAGATCACGCTAACTTGTTGTGTGAGATCTTCGCAGTTTTTCAGATATGGATTTTAATAGAGATGAAACTTCTATTTCCAAACCTCCTCTTTTGGATGGGTCTAATTATCCTTATTGGAAAGTTAGAATGACTGCATTCCTTCAATCCATAGATGTGGATGTTTGAAACTGTGTGGAATTTGGTTACAATAAGCCTACTGTTGCTACTGATGACAACAAAACCATTGAAAAACCAATAGCTCAATGGACCAAAGAGGATAAACAAGCCTTTAACTTTAACAGTAAAGCTTTGAACTCTATATTCAATGGTGTTACTCCTTCTGAATTTCATCGTATTTCTATTTGCAAACTTGCTAAGGAAGCATAGGATATTTTAGAAACTATCCATGAAGGTATAGTTAAAGTTAAGCAGGTAAAACTTCAGAATTTGACTACTGCATTTGAAAATTTGAAAATGGATGACAATGAAGTCTTTGATGATTTTAATGACAAATTATCTGCTATTGTGAATTCTAGCTTCTACTTGGGTGAAATTATTCCTGAACACAAAATTATCAAAAAGATCTTACGATCTCTACCTAAGAGGTTTGACCCGAAAGTAGTAGCTATTGAAGAATCTAGTAATTTGGACTCGATCAAGGCTGATCAGTTAGTTGGAAATTTGCAAGTTTTTGAAGCAAGTTTAAGGTCAACAAAGAAAGCCAAAGGAATGGCTCTAATTCTTCAAAGTCTCGCTTGGAACATGATGACTCAGAATCAGAATCTGAGGACCCAGATCTTGATGCCTTCTTTGTTAAAAAGTTTAAGAAATTTCTGAAAGATGACAAGAAGGGTCTGAAAAAACCTTTTCAAAAGTTTAAAGGAAAAAATCCAACTTCCTTCAAAACCAATCCTGGTACAAAACCTGAGAGATTTGTTTCCAAAATTCCCTCAAAGGATACTCACTGTTATGAATGCAAAGGTTTTGGTCATTATGCATCTCAATGCGTCAATAGAACATTCAAACCTCAAGGCAAAGTTCTCAATGTCACATGGGATGATGATTCAGATCAAGATGGAAATGATACTGAATCTGAATCTTTCTCTGGTCATGGAAAGTTCATGGCTTTTATGGCACAATCTAACAATTCATTTGTGTAGGATGTTGAGGAAAAATATGATGATAATGCTTCAGAGGATCTTAACTCTTTGTCAGATAATGAGTAGGATTTAGTTGAAGCTTATGAAAGTCTTCTCAAACACTCAAGGCGGATGACTCAATTAAATGACATCCTAAAAGGAAAATGGAAGACAGTTGAAAAAGAAAAGCATGTTCTGAAAAATGAACTTCAAGAAGCCCAAGGTAAAGTGTCTCAACTTGAATCACAGTGTACGTTGCTATCTAACAGGCTTATTGATGCAGGAAATGAATGCAACATACTACATGAGCAATCTGTTAAAGCTGACAGAGAGATACAAGTCCTAAAGAAATATATGGATTCCTGCATAGCTGAAAAAGCTGACATATCCGGAAAACTGAAGATGGCTACCTCTGAATTAGTCTCTACCAAAGCTGATCTAAATCGGATGAACAAAGGGGCAAAGAAACTTGATGAAATTTTGGGTGCACAAATCACATCAAACAACAAGCATGGCCTTGGATTTGACTATGGTGCATCCACTTCGAAAAACCAAGGTAAGTTTATTCGTGGGAATACATTATTTGCTTTTGAACCTGTTGTTTATCATCCTACACACATGAATTCCACATTGAAAAAGAATATGTCTCATTGCAAATATGTCCCGACTTGTCACTACTGTGGAATCATTGGACATATCAGGCCACATTGCAACAAATTGCGTAACAGGCTTCGCAATGAACAGAGGACTAAAACTTTAACTCCTCATAAGGTCATACCAAAATCCATTTGGGTTCGCAAAACTGACCTTTACTGTAATGTGGTTCTAATTGCACTAAGAGCACAAAGTTCACATGTTTGGTATTTAGACAGCGGGTGCTCTAGACACATGTCAGGGGATAAATCTCTTTTTACATCCCTTGAAAAACATAATGGTGGAACTGTTCAATTTGGCGATGGGAGTAAATCGAATGTAATTGGTAAGGGATCAATAAACATACCAGGTATGTCACCAATTCATAATGTTTTTCTGGTTGATGGGCTAAAGGCAAATTTGTTGAGCATAAGCCAATTCTGTGAATCTGGAAATGAAGTTCATTTCTCTTTACAAAAATGCACCGTTGTCGATGCCAATGGGAAAAATGTACTTTCTGGTAAAAGAAATTCTAATAACTGTTATGTGGTTGTTAATGAAAAAAATATGACATGCAATTCTTCAATCATTAACGACGTTGATCTATGGCATCAACGGTTGGGCCATATTAACCATACAGATTTAGAAAAACTATCAAAGCAATAATTGGTTAGAGGTCTCCCCAAACTTCAGAAGCCCTCTAATCATGTATGTGGTCCGTGCCAACTGAGGAAACAAATTCGAGTACCACATAAGAAATTGGAAATGCTTACTACTAAAAACCCATTAGAATTACTTCACATGGATCTCATGGGTCCGTCCCAAACTGAAAGCATTGGTGGTAAAAAGTATATTTTTCTCACAATTGATGATTTTTTCCAGATTCACATGGGTCCATTTTCTTAGAGATAAATCTGAAACTTTTGATGTTTTCTATCACTTATGGCTTCAACTTATTACGGTAAGGGAGCTCAATTTGGTGGAGTGGCTAGAATCAGATCTGATCATGGAACTGAATTTCAGAACTCATTTTTAATTCTTTTTGTACTGAGAATGGCATAAAATATGAAATTTTCGCTCCTAAAACTCCTCAGCAAAATGGAGTTGTTGAACGGAAAAATCGGGTAGTACAGGAAATGGCTCTTGTTATGATTCATAGTAAGAAAGTGCCACAAAGATTTTGGGCTGAGGCAGTAAGCACTGCTGTCTAGGTGATCAATCGAGTATATCTCCGGCTCGGAACAAAGAATACACCGTATGAGCTGTGGAATGGAAGGAAACCCACTGTCAAATACTTCAAAACCTTCGGGAATAAATGTTATATATTGAGAGACTGAGAGCATCTTAGAAAATTTGACTCCCGAAGTGATGAAGGGATCTTTCTTGGTTATTCCTTAAATAGTAGAGCATACCGCGTGTTTCATCTGTGTAATTCTACTGTCATGGAATCTATCAATGTTGTCATAGATGATGTTGGACCTTCTTATTTTTCAGATGATGAAGATGAATTCTCACAAATTCCTGTTTCTTTTCAGCAGGTTGAGCAAAAAGGAAAACAAAGTAAGGATCCGGAAGATCCAGCATTACCAACTCAAGAAATTGTTGTTCCTGATTCAAAGTCCGAATCTGAATTTGAAATGTCTCAATCAAAATTGACGAGTTCTGCCTCAAAAACATCAAGTCATCTACCTTCTCAAAACAAGGAAGTACATCCTCGATATAAAAAAGGTCAGGAACTCAAAGATCACTCTCTTGACAAAGTCATTGGTGATGTTCATGCTCCATTGAAGACTCAACAGCAACTACAAAATGAGAAGTTAGGTCAATTTGAGCGAAATCTTGTTTGGGAACTTGTCCCACGGCTTTCTCACACCAATGTTATCGGGACAAAATGGATTTTCAAAAATGAAACCGATGAACTTGGTCAAGTCATTCGAAATAAGGCCAGACTTGTTGCCCAGAGATACACACAAGTGGAGGGAATTGACTTTGATGAAACATTTTCACCTGTTGCTCGTCATGAATCCATTTGTATACTCTTAGCAATAGCTTGTTCCTTAAACATCAAATTATATCAAATGGATGTCAAGACTACTTTCTTGAATGGCTATTTGAATAAGGTGAAGGAAACCGCGATTCAGATCTGAAACTTCTCATAAAGAGACTACTATGGCTGATGCAAAGCATGACAGATTTTAAAAAATCTGATTTCTGCACTATGCAGCGGAAATCAGCCATAAAGAATCGTATAGAAACTCCATTAAATCATGACCAACAAGTGTATAATTAAAGGAGAATGAAGAAGACTCATACCTCAAAGATTTGTAGACTTCAAACCTCTGAAAAAATAGATCCAAAGGCCCGAACTCAGACTTGCAATTTGCAAACAAGTTGCTGGAATTTTCTTGCACTAGTATTGCCTTTGATCTTCTCCTCTATCTCACTTCCAAATCTGATTGGCTAAGATGGTGGGATCTTAATCTAGGTATTAAGAACTATTTCTCTAAGGGAAAATCTCAGACCTCAAGCTTTCTTCTCTCAAGAAGAGAACCTTTCCAAGGCTGGACGTGTGGGGCTCTCCTTGTGCTCACAAATTGTTTCACAAAGTGTGTTGTGAAACTTGCAAAGGCATTCTTCTTAGCTTCCTTGTTATGGACGTCCAAAGGGGATGGTTCTCCTTTTATAGAAACTATGGGAAGCCTTTCCTATTTAGTTATCTCTCCTTATTCTAATTTATGTCCAAAAAGGAAAGACTTATTTCCTTTAAGAAACACTCTAATTAGAAAAGGAAACCAAAAGGAACTTTCCATACAATTAGTAATACTAGTTGTAGAACACTTACTAATTTTAAGTTCCTAATCCAAAAAGGAAACTAACTCATAGGAATACTAATCCAAAGAGGAGTCCAACTTTCCAAGTAGAGTCCTACTCAAAGTTGGAAACCTCACCCATGGAAATCCTATTATGGACATCCCACATATCAATGCACACCATGGCCCACATATAATTTATCTAGAGTTAAATTCATGTATGCCATCAAAGGCCTATTTGAATTCAAACTCAAAATTATTTTTCCACTAAAATAATTCATCCTTATGTTATCTAAATATTTTAGGAAACCATGCCAATCTTGGTAAGTGACTAGAGAAGGGACCAAAAGACATATTTGCCATTGGCTCCCAAAATGACCAAAATGTCCATGCTAAACCCATAGCAACATTAAGACCATTTTAACCTTAACTCATTCCACTAAAGAGTTATGGTTGAACTCCAAGGACAAATATATATTATAATAGGCTCATCATAAAATGACGGTTGTCTTCGACCTACTAAGTGTAATGACCTGAATGCCCCTCTATGTAACATCCATAATCGAGTCAGGTTATCAATTGTACTATCAACCTTCCTGATTACATCTAAACCTTAGAACTTCATATCCTTAAACATAATCATCATTCGAATATCATTCTCTTGATCCAGGGAGCGACCCACAAGTTCAATATCCATATGGAACATCCATATACTAAGATCTTAGATTTTGATGATTAATCGGATAATTCTAAGGGGACGATTATTCCATCATCAGATGGCATAGATTCTATATTGCATCTGCACGTCCCAACTGATCAAGTCCGAGTACCCAAAACACAGAGCTGTTGACCCATGAAAAGAATCTCACCCATAGTGAATCAAAGCACAAGAACTTGACTTCGTCAGTTCATCCACAAATGCTCAAGATTAAGAGCACCGGTTACTCAGTAGCATGAGGTGACTTGATCTCTTTTCTGTGATAGTACTATTTTAGAGATCACACCTACAACGGTCCTGTTCAATGCATGACACATGCACTAATGAGATAGATCCGGGAAAGGCCTCCCATGACTTAGGTATGTCACCCTATATAGGAGAGTATCTCATTATAACTTCTACCAAGATGAAGTGCCCAGCTCCATCTTTCAGTTATGAACAAATATGATGTTTCCAGTTGTCCATGAATAAGACCTATCTGTGTGTAGACACTACACACCTAATTCATTTACTAGAAACAATGGGCCTTACACAACCATACATATATACATGTTTAAGCATAAAAGAGTCTTTCAATTAAATAACCAGTAAATATCCAGTAACAAAAGATGAGAATGCAACTAGTGGGCTTTAGGGCATACACCAATCCCAACAAACTCCCACTTGCACAAAAGATCACTGCTTCCTAACCTAACAACCATAGACTCAACATGAGAAGTGAAGACTTTCTCTGTAAGAGTCTTAGTGAATGGGTCAGCTAAGTTATTTGCTGAGGCAATATGCTCCACCACTATCTCTCCATCCTGAATGAATTCCCGGATCAAGTGGTACTTTCTCTGAATGAGCTTGCCTTTCTTGTGATTCCGGGGCTCTCTGCACTGTGCTATGGCACCAGAGTTGTCGTAGTACATGACAATCGGGTTTTCTACTGCAGAAACAACTCCCAATTCCATTAGGAATTTTTTTGAGCCATACTGTTTCCTTTACAGCTTCCGCTGCCGCCACATACTCTGCTTCCATGGTAGAATCAGCAATACATGATTGCTTGACACTCCTCCATGAAATAGCCCTCCTGATAGAGTAAAACCATATCCTGAGTTTGACTTTCTGGTATGCGTATCTGATTGGGAATCTGAGTCTGTATACGCCAAAGACGTTAAATCATCTCCCCGGAAAGTTAACATATAATATTTCGTTCTCCGAAGATACTTGAATATATGCTTTACAACTGTTCAATGCATAGGTCCAGGGTTTGACTGATATCTGCTAACCATGCCGACGGCAAAGCAAATATCTGGTCTAGTACATAACATCGCATACATGAGACTTCCAACAGCGGATGCATATGGAACTCTCTTCATGTTCTCTATCTCATCAGGTGTCTTTGGACATTGATCTCGAGATAGTGGTACTCCATGTCTAGAAGGTAGGAGGCCCTTCTTGAAGTCATGCATGTTAAACTTGACCAATATCTTCTCAATATAAGAAGATTGGGATAGGGCTAACATCTTATTCTTGCGATCACGCAAAAGCTTGATCCCTAAGATATAGCTGGCCTCACCCAAATCCTTCATCTGAAATTGAGAGGATAACCAAACCTTTGTGGATGACAATGCACCTATATCATTTCCAATGAGCAATATGTCATCTACATATAGGACCAAAAATGCAACTGCTTTCCCATTTCCTTTCTTATACACACATGGTTCATCAATGTTTTGATCAAAGCCAAAGGATTTGACTGCCCCATTAAACTTGATGTTCCATGCTCTAGATGCTTGCTTAAATCCATAAATGGACTTCTTAAGTTTACAAACCATGTTATCTTGGCCACTAGCAATGAAGCCCTCTGGTTGCATTATATAGATACATAGAATGCAATTCAGATTTCATCGCTTGCTGCCACATGTCAGCATCTATATCAGTTACTGCTTCATCGTAACTAGTAGGATCCTCAACCATATCCACAGAGTCTGTCTTTAAAGACACTCCTAGATATCTATCTGGTTGTCTAGGAATTCTCCCACTACGACGAGGCTCCGGAGTGTTTAAAGGAATATCCGGTCCATCTACTGTTTCAGGACATGGTACAGATGTTATAGGAGATCCCGGAAGAATCTCCTCAAGGGTTTCTTTACAACTAAGCTCTTGGTGCATCATACAATCATCCTCCAAGTATCTAGCATGAGTGCTGATGAGCACTTTTTACTCCTTTGGATGATAAAAGATACCACCTCTCGTTCCCTTAGGATACCCAATGAAGTAGCACATTTCTGATCTGGGTTTCAGCTTGGTAGCTTTATCATTTAGTACATAGGCTGGACAACCCCAAATGTGAATATGTCTCAAACTAGGTTTTCGACTTGTCCACATTTCTTGTGGTGTCCTAGGTACTGACTTAGATGGTACCAGATTTAAAATGTATGCTGCTGCTTCTAAGGCATATCCCCTAAAAGATATAGGCAGGGTTGCATGACTCATCATGGACCTTACCATATCAAGAAGGGTACGGTTTCTTCTCTCCGCTACACCATTTTGCTGGGGTGTACCCGGTGCAGACAACTGAGACACAATCCCATGTTGTGTGAGGTACTCCTTGAACTCCCCTAGGAGGTACTCGCCACCTCGATCAGATCGAAGGGCTTTGATATGTTTTCCTAGTTGTAGCTCCGCCTCAGCCTTGAATTGTTTGAACTTATCAAACGCCTCAGACTTGCGTCGCATTAGGTATACATATCCATATCTAGAGTAATCATCGGTGAAGGTGATGTAATACTCATACCCTCCTCGAGCCGGTTTGTTCATAGGACCACACACATCAGTGTGAATCAATTCTAACAACTCCTTTGACCTTAGTCCCTTTCCAGAGAATGACCGTTTGGTCATCTTTCCCTTGAGACAAGATTCGCACTGAGGAAAAGGTTCGAAAGCTAATGAGCTCAAGGGCCCATCTTCTACCAACCTCTGAATCCGTTTTGGGTTAATGTGACCCAAACGTAAGTGCCAAAGATATGTGTCATTGATTGAAGATACCTTCCTCTTAAGGGAAGTTGAGCTTTCTTGTTGTACATTATGCAGTGTAGGAGCAACAGGATATATATAAAATAAGTTGTCATGTATTCTACCGGAACATATAATATTTCCATCTCTACTGATATCAATACCAGAATGGAAAGAAACTGAATAATTAAACTTCAATTAATCTGGAAACTGAAATTAAATTCTTCCTCATGTCCGGAACATAGAAAACATTATTTAAAACTAATATCCTATTACATGGAAAATGTAAGGTAACAACTCCTACTGCAACTGCCCAAACTTTAGCTCCAGTTCCGACTCTAAAGGCAAATTCTCCTTTCTCAATTCTCTGCATTATCTGAAACCCCTGCAATGAATTGCAGATATGATTAGTGGCTCCTGAGTCTACTATCCATGAGTCAGTAGAATCAACCACTAGACAAGTTTCAATGTAGTATGAAAAAGATGTACCTTTCTTAACTGAGGCCAGGAACTTGGGACAATCTTTCTTCCAATGACCTTTGAGGCCACACTTGAAGCATTTCCCTTTGGGCTTTCCATCTGTACCCTTGTCCTTTTTATTACCAGCATTGTTCTTTTTCAGCCCTTTTCCCTTATTCTGCTTCTTCTTGGACTTCTTCCCTTTCGGGTTCAGTTTAGAGGAAGACTGGAAAAAATGAGCTTGGGCTTTGGGCTTCATGATAGCCTCTGCCGCCTGGAGTTCTTTCATTAACTCAGGTAGAGTCATGTCCATCTTGCTCATATTGAAATTGAGCTTGAACTGATTGAAAGATTCCGGCAGAGTTTCGAGAATCATGTCAGTCTGACTCCCTGCATCAATCTCAGCCCCTAGAATCTCAGCTTCATTGAAACAATCCATCAGCTTGAGCATATGCTCTCTGACAGGTGTTCCCTCAGCCATCCTAGCATTCATGATGGTCCTCATAGCAGCTTGCCTAGCTGGCTTGCTCTTGTCTGCGAACATCTCAGACAAGGACATCATGATTTCATAGGCTGTGTCCATATGCTCGTGGTGCTGTTTGCAACACGTTGGACATGGAAGCGAGCATGTAGCATTTAGCCATGCTGTTCGCTTTCTTCCACTTCCTTTCAGCCTCTCGCTGGTCATCAGTAGAATTAGTATCAATATCGGGACAGTTTTCCAGCAAGACATACTTGTACTCCTCAGCAGTGAGTACTATGTCAAGATTTCTCTTCCAATCTACGTAGTTAGGGCCAGTCAGTTTATTCTCACGAAGAATGCACATCAACGGACTAAAAGAGTCTTTACCCATCTCTTTCTGGATATAAAACGGTTTATAATTAGACATGCAGTATATATGTAATATGTATATGGTGCTTGTTACAAAAGGAAAAACAAAGCACAAAAACTTTTTACATTATTCAACCCCAATTATAATGTATCAGTGTTTCAACCTCCTCATAGACCCTCCACCGAAGGGATGGCCGAGCCTACAGTCACGTTGAATTAAGGCAGACTTATTTGGATTATCACTATCTGGACACACATCCAGTGGTAGTCCAATCACTGATTGGTTTGGCCTCATATGACAAATAACCCTTAACTCCTAAGGAGAGGTCATCACCGTCTTATGTCAAGTGTATAACCATCTCTTATGAAATTCCCAGAATGTCTATGATTAAGTCTTCCGAAGGGAAGAGACTTTTATCCTTCCTAGAAGTGAACTTTAGTGAAGAGCTCCACCGAAGGGATGGCCGCTCCCACCAACACTTCATTGACATTCTATAGAAGTGGTCTTTAGTAAAGAACTCCACCGAAGGGATGGCCGCTCCTACTAACACCTCATTACGAATATTCACATTAGTTCATCCATTAACCCATCAAAGCGGTCTTCAGTTAAAGAACTCCACCGAAGGGATGGCCGTTCCCACTAACACTTTAATGAGATAACATGAACCGAAAATGGAAGGCCGTGGGGTCTTTCCTAAAACCCCTCTCCCACTTGATTATTTATCACTAGGGTTTATACTTTTTGACCTTTACATTGTTTTACTCAAAAGCTCTTTTTAAATCTAGCAAACTTGGTTAATTAAATTTATGACTTAAGTCATCTTAAAATCAAATAACCTTTGCTTTAAAACATTTGAGCAAATCCCTTCAAAGAGTCAAAAACCTATCTTGGGTTATGAAAACCCATAGGTAGCATCTAATTAGATTTTAGTTTAGCCTCCTTTGGAAACCAAGGGTACCAAGATAAACTAAACCCTATCCAATTTTAAACCTTAGACAAATAGAAGGTGCTGGTCTAAGTTCCGTTTAAAATAATTTGCCAAACTAAAAACAATCTAATACAATAAAGATGCCAATTTTAGAGCCTAAGGGTGGCCATGTTTCTAGGTGACAATTATAGCAATTATATAAAGCATTCATCCATGCATTCCATATATAAAAGCAAATAAAAGTATGCAATCCTTGATGGCTCCTTGCTCTTAGGATTTCAAATCCTAATCGAATTAGGACTCCTCATGCATCTAGAAGTCTTGACTCCTTCATCTCCAAGGACTCCAATTTCTTGCAACCTTCTTGTCTTGAAACTTTCCTTTTCTTGCTTGTTTCCATAAATTGATTTATACAAGCAAACCCATGAAAAACAAAACCAAAATTACATTGGAGATTCCTATGCTTTTCAAGAAAGCTTACATCAAGACTAGTTGGAATAAATTAAGGAAACTTTACAACTTCCTATGATTGCTAACCGCGCAATCGTACACTTTCCAACTAACTAAAAAACATCCAAATCCACATAACAATCATGCGAACCATCAAGGATGCAATACATGGCTGCAAACAAAGAGGTTAGTGCATGCAAACTCACTATGTGCATCATTAAACAAATCTGGAAAATAAATTCCAGCAATGTTAATGAAACTTGCACACAACATGCATCACAACATAACTTTAATAGGGTGCCACCATACCCATAATCAATCTAGGATTAATTACACACAACATGGGATCATGATTTCACATGGAGTGGCTCTGATACCACTGAAGGAAACCGCGATTCAGATCTGAAACTTCTCATAAAGAGACTACTATGGCTGATGCAAAGCATGACAGATTTTAAAAAATCTGATTTCTGCACTATGCAGCGGAAATCAGCCATAAAGAATCGTATAGAAACTCCATTAAATCATGACCAACAAGTGTATAATTAAAGGAGAATGAAGAAGACTCATACCTCAAAGATTTGTAGACTTCAAACCTCTGAAAAAATAGATCCAAAGGCCCGAACTCAGACTTGCAATTTGCAAACAAGTTGCTGGAATTTTCTTGCACTAGTATTGCCTTTGATCTTCTCCTCTATCTCACTTCCAAATCTGATTGGCTAAGATGGTGGGATCTTAATCTAGGAATTAAGAACTATTTCTCTAAGGGAAAATCTCAGACCTTAAGCTTCTTCATCTCAAGAAGAGAACCTTCCAAGGGCTGGACGTGTGGGGCTCTCCTTGTGCTCACAAATTGTTTCACAAAGTGTGTTGTGAAACTTGCAAAGGCATTCTTCTTAGCTTCCTTGTTATGGACGTCCAAAGGGGATGGTTCTCCTTTTATAGAAACTATGGGAAGCCTTTCCTATTTAGTTATCTCTCCTTATTCTAATTTATGTCCAAAAAGGAAAGACTTATTTCCTTTAAGAAACACTCTAATTAGAAAAGGAAACCAAAAGGAACTTTCCATACAATTAGTAATACTAGTTGTAGAACACTTACTAATTTTAAGTTCCTAATCCAAAAAGGAAACTAACTCATAGGAATACTAATCCAAAGAGGAGTCCAACTTTCCAAGTAGAGTCCTACTCAAAGTTGGAAACCTCACCCATGGAAATCCTATTATGGACATCCCACATATCAATGCACACCATGGCCCACATACAATTTATCTAGAGTTAAATTCATGTATGCCATCAAAGGCCTATTTGAATTTAAACTCAAAATTATTTTTCCACTAAAATAATTCATCCTTATGTTATCTAAGCATCTTAGGAAACCATGCCAATCTTGGTAAGTGACTAGAGAAGGGACCAAAAGACATATTTGCCATTGGCTCCCAAAATGACCAAAATGTCCATGCTAAACCTATAGCAACATTAAGACCATTTTAACCTTAACTCATTCCACTAAAGAGTTATGGTTGAACTCCAAGGACAAATATATATTATAATAGGCTCGTCATAAAATGACGGTTGTCTTCGACCTACTAAGTGTAATGACCTGAATGCCCCTCTATGTAACATCCATAATCGAGTCAGGTTATCAATTGTACTATCAACCTTCCCGATTACATCTAAACCTTAGAACTTCATATCCTTAACATAATCATCATTCGAATATCATTCTCTTGATCCAGGGAGCGACCCACAAGTTCAATATTCATATGGAACATCCATATACTAAGATCTTAGATTTTGATGATTAATCGGATAATTCTAAGGGGACGATTATTCCATCATCAGATGGCATAGATTCTATATTGCATCTGCACGTCCCAACTGATCAAGTCCGAGTACCCAAAACACAGAGCTGTTGACCCATGAAAAGAATCTCACCCATAGTGAATCAAAGCACAAGAACTTGACTTCGTCAGTTCATCCACAAATGCTCAAGATTAAGAGCACCGGTTACTCAGTAGCATGAGGTGACTTGATCTCTTTTCTGTGATAGTACTATTTTAGAGATCACACCTACAACGGTCCTGTTCAATGCATGACACATGCACTAATGAGATAGATCCGGGAAAGGCCTCCCATGACTTAGGTATGTCACCCTATATAGGAGAGTATCTCATTATAACTTCTACCAAGATGAAGTGCCCAGCTCCATCTTTCAGTTATGAACAAATATGATGTTTCCAGTTGTCCATGAATTAGACCTATCTGTGTGTAGACACTACACACCTAATTCATTTACTAGAAACAATGGGCCTTACACAACCATACATATATACATGTTTAAGCATAAAAGAGTCTTTCAATTATATAACCAGAAAATATCCAGTAACAAAAGATGAGAGTGCAGCTAGTGGGCTTTAGGGCATACACCAATCCCAACAAACTCCCACTTGCACTAAAGATCACTGCTTCCTAACCTAACACCCATAGACTCAACATGAGAAGTGAAGACTTTCTCTGTAAGAGTCTTAGTGAATGGGTCAGCTAAGTTATTTGCTGAGGCAATATGCTCCACCACTATCTCTCCATCCTGAATGAATTCCCGGATCAAGTGGTACTTTCTCTGAATGAGCTTGCCTTTCTTGTGATTCCGGGGCTCTCTGCACTGTGCTATGGCACCAGAGTTGTCGTAGTACATGACAATCGGGTTTTCTACTGCAGAAACAACTCCCAATTCCATTAGGAATTTTTCTGAGCCATACTGTTTCCTTTACAGCTTCCGCTGCCGCCACATACTCTGCTTCCATGGTAGAATCAGCAATACATGATTGCTTGACACTCCTCCATGAAATAGCCCTCCTGATAGAGTAAAAACATATCCTGAGTTTGACTTTCTGGTATGCGTATCTGATTGGAAATCTGAGTCTGTATACGCCAAAGGCGTTAAATCATCTGCCCGGAAAGTTAACATATAATCTTTCGTTCTCCGAAGATACTTGAATATATGCTTTACAACTGTTCAATGCATAGGTCCAGGGTTTGACTGATATCTGCTAACCATGCCGACGGCAAAGCAAATATCTGGTCTAGTACATAACATCGCATACATGAGACTTCCAACAGCGGATGCATATGGAACTCTCTTCATGTTCTCTATCTCATCAGGTGTCTTTGGACATTGATCTCGAGATAGTGGTACTCCATGTCTAGAAGGTAGCATGCCCTTCTTGGAGTCATGCGTGTTAAACTTGACCAATATCTTCTCAATATACAAAGATTGGGATAAGGCTAACATCTTATTCTTGCGATCTCGCAGGAGCTTGATCCCTAAGATAGCAGCTTGCCTCACCCAAATCCTTCATCTGAAATTGAGATGATAACCAAACCTTTATGGATGACAATGCACCTATATCATTTCCAATGAGCAATATGTCATCTACATATAGGACCAAAAATGCAACTGCTTTCCCATTTCCTTTCTTATACACACATGGTTCATCAATGTTTTGATCAAAGCCAAAGGATTTGACTGCCCGATTAAACTTGACGTTCCATGCTCTAGATGCTTGCTTAAGTCCATAAATGGACTTCTTAAGTTTACAAACCATGTTATCTTGGCCACTAGCAATGAAGCCCTCTGGTTGCATTATATAGATACATAGAATGCAATTCAGATTTCATCGCTTGCTGCCACATGTCAGCATCTATATCCGTTACTGCTTCATCGTAACTAGTAGGATCCTCAACCATATCCACAGAGTCTGTCTTTAAAGACACTCCTAGATATCTATCTGGTTGTCTAGGAATTCTCCCACTACGACGAGGCTCCGGAGTGTTTAAAGGAATATCCGGTCCATCTACTGTTTCAGGACATGGTACAGATGTTATAGGAGATCCCGGAAGAATCTCCTCAAGGGTTTCTTTACAACTAAGCTCTTGGTGCATCATACAATCATCCTCCAAGTATCTAGCATGAGTGCTGATGAGCACTTTTTACTCCTTTGGATGATAAAAGATACCACCTCTCGTTCCCTTAGGATACCCAATGAAGTAGCACATTTCTGATCTGGGTTTCAGCTTGGTAGCTTTATCATTTAGTACATAGGCTGGACAACCCCAAATGTGAATATGTCTCAAACTAGGTTTTCGACTTGTCCACATTTCTTGTGGTGTCCTAGGTACTGACTTAGATGGTACCAGATTTAAAATGTATGCTGCTGCTTCTAAGGCATATCCCCAAAAAGATATAGGCAGGGTTGCATGACTCATCATGGACCTTACCATATCAAGAAGGGTACGGTTTCTTCTCTCCGCTACACCATTTTGCTGGGGTGTACCCGGTGCAGACAACTGAGACACAATCCCATGTTGTGTGAGGTACTCCTTGAACTCCCCTAGGAGGTACTCGCCACCTCGATCAGATCGAAGGGCTTTGATATGTTTCCCTAGTTGTAGCTCCGCCTCAGCCTTGAATTGTTTGAACTTATCAAACGTCTCAGGCTTGCTTCGCATCAAATAGACATATCCATACCTAGAGTAATCATCGGTGAAGGTGATGTAATACTCATATCCTCCTCTTGCTAGTTTGTTCATAGGACCACACACATCAGTGTGAACCAATTCTAACAACTCCTTTGACCTTAGTCCCTTTCCAGAGAATGACCTTTTGGTCATCTTTCCCTTGAGACATGATTCGCACTAAGGAAAAGGTTTGAAATCTAATGAGCTCAAGGGCCCATCTTCTACCAACCTCTGAATCCGCGTAAGTGTCAAAGATAGGTGTCATTGGTTGAAGATACCTTTCTTTTAAGGGAAGTTGAGCTTTCTTGTTGTACATTATGCAGTGTGGGAGCAATAGGATATATATAAAATAAGTTGTCATGTATTCTACCGGAACATATAATATTTCCATCTCTACTGATATCAATACCAGAATGGAAAGAAACTGAATAATTAAATTCAACTAATCTGGAAACTGAAATTAAATTCTTCCTCATGTCCGGAACATAGAAAACATTATTTAAAACAAATATCCTATTACATGGAAAATGTAAGGTAACAACTCCTACTGCAACTGCCCAAACTTTAGCTCCAGTTCCGACTCTAAAGGCAAATTCTCCTTTCTCAATTCTCTGCATTATCTGAAACCCCTGCAATGAATTGCAGATATGATTAGTGGCTCCTGAGTCTACTATCCATGAGTCAGTAGAATCAACCACTAGACAAGTTTCAATGTAGTATGAAAAAGATGTACCTTTCTTAACTGAGGCCAGGAACTTGGGACAATCTTTCTTCCAATGACCTTTGAGGCCACACTTGAAGCATTTCCCTTTGGGCTTTCCATCTGTACCCTTGTCCTTTTTATTACCAGCATTGTTCTTTTTCAGCCCTTTTCCCTTATTCTGCTTCTTCTTGGACTTCTTCCCTTTCGGGTTCAGTTTAGAGGAAGACTGGAAAAAATGAGCTTGGGCTTTGGGCTTCATGATAGCCTCTGCCGCCTGGAGTTCTTTCATTAACTCAGGTAGAGTCATGTCCATCTTGCTCATATTGAAATTGAGCTTGAACTGATTGAAAGATTCCGGCAGAGTTTCGAGAATCATGTCAGTCTGACTCCCTGCATCAATCTCAGCCCCTAGAATCTCAGCTTCATTGAAACAATCCATCAGCTTGAGCATATGCTCTCTGACAGGTGTTCCCTCAGCCATCCTAGCATTCATGATGGTCCTCATAGCAGCTTGCCTAGCTGGCCTGCTCTTGTCTGCGAACATCTCAGACAAGGACATCATGATTTCATAGGCTGTGTCCATATGCTCGTGCTGCGTTTGCAACACGTTGGACATGGAAGCGAGCATGTAGCATTTAGCCATGCTATTCGCTTTCTTCCACTTCCTTTCAGCCTCTAACTGGTTTTCAGTAGAATCGGCATCAATTTCGGGACAGTTTTCCAGCAAGACATACTTGTACTCCTCAGCAGTGAGTACTATGTCAAGATTTCTCTTCCAATCTACGTAGTTAGGGCCAGTCAGTTTATTCTCACGAAGAATGCACATCAACGGACTAAAAGAGTCTTTACCCATCTCTTTCTGGATATAAAACGGTTTATAATTAGACATGCAGTATATATGTAATATGCATATGGTGCTTGTTATAAAAGGAAAAACAAAGCACTAAAACTTTTTACATTATTCAACCCCAATCATAATGTATCAGTGTTTCAACCTCCTCATAGACCCTCCACCGAAGGGATGGCCGAGCCTACAGTCACGTTGAATTAAGGCAGACTTATTTGGATTATCACTATCTGGACACACATCCAGTGGTAGTCCAATCACTGATTGGTTTGGCCTCATATGACAAATAACCCTTAACTCCTAAGGAGAGGTCATCACCGTCTTATGTCAAGTGTATAACCATCTCTTATGAAATTCCCAGAATGTCTATGATTAAGTCTTCCGAAGGGAAGAGACTTTTATCCTTCCTAGAAGTGAACTTTAGTAAAGAGCTCCACCGAAGGGATGGCCGCTCCCACCAACACTTCATTGACATTCTATAGAAGTGGTCTTTAGTAAAGAACTCCACCGAAGGGATGGCCGCTCCTACTAACACCTCATTACGAATATTCACATTAGTTCACCCATTAACCCATCAAAGCGGTCTTCAGTTAAAGAACTCCACCGAAGGGATGGCCGTTCCCACTAACACTTTAATGAGATAACATGAACCGAAAATGGAAGGCCGTGGGGTCTTTCCTAAAACCCCTCTCCCACTTGATTATTTATCACTAGGGTTTATACTTTTTGACCTTTACATTATTTTACTCACAAGCTCTTTTTAAATCTAGCAAACTTGGTTAATTAAATTCATGACTCAATGACTCAAGTCATCTTGAAAGTAAATAACCTTTGCATTAAAACATTTGAGAAAATCCCTTCAAAGAGTCAAAAACCTATCTTGGGTTATGAAAACCCATAGGTAGCATCTAATTAGATTTTAGTTTAGCCTCCTTTGGAAACCAAGGGTACCAAGATAAACTAAACCCTATCCAATTTTAAACCTTAGACAAATAGAAGGTGCTGGTCTAAGTTCCGTTAAAATAATTTGCCAAACTAAAAACAATCTAATACAATAAAGATGCCAATTTTAGAGCCTAATGGTGGCCATGTTTCTAGGTGACAATTATAGCAATTATATAAAGCATTCATCCATGCATTCCATATATAAAAGCAAATAAAAGTATGCAATCCTTGATGGCTCCTTGCTCTTAGGATTTCAAATCCTAATTGAATTAGGACTCCTCATGCATCTAGAAGTCTTGACTCCTTCATCTCCAAGGACTCCAATTTCTTGCAACCTTCTTGTCTTGAAACTTTTCCTTTTCTTGCTTGTTTCCATAAATTGATTTATACAAGCAAACCCATGAAAAACAAAACCAAAATTACATTGGAGATTCCTATGCTTTTCAAGAAAGCTTACATCAAGACTAGTTGGAATAAATTAAGGAAACTTTACAACTTCCTATGATTGCTAACCGCGCAATCGTACACTTTCCAACTAATTAAAAAACATCCAAATCCACATAACAATCATGCGAACCATCAAGGATGCAATACATGGCTGCAAACAAAGAGGTTAGTGCATGCAAACTCACTATGTGCATCATTAAACAAATCTGGAAAATAAATTCCAGCAATGTTAATGAAACTTGCACACAACATGCATCACAACATAACTTTAATAGGGTGCCACCATACCCATAATCAATCTAGGATTAATTACACACAACATGGGATCATGATTTCACATGGAGTGGCTCTGATACCACTGAAGGAAACCGCGATTCAGATCTGAAACTTCTCATAAAGAGACTACTATGGCTGATGCAAAGCATGACAGATTTTAAAAAATCTGATTTCTGCACTATGCAGCGGAAATCAGCCATAAAGAATCGTATAGAAACTCCATTAAATCATGACCAACAAGTGTATAATTAAAGGAGAATGAAGAAGACTCATACCTCAAAGATTTGTAGACTTCAAACCTCTGAAAAAATAGATCCAAAGGCCCGAACTCAGACTTGCAATTTGCAAACAAGTTGCTGGAATTTTCTGCACTAGTATTGCCTTTGATCTTCTCCTCTATCTCACTTCCAAATCTGATTGGCTAAGATGGTGGGATCTTAATCTAGGAATTAAGAACTATTTCTCCAAGGGAAAATCTCAGACCTTAAGCTTTCTTCAATCAAGAAGAGAACCTTCCAAGGGCTGGACGTGTGGGGCTCTCCTTGTGCTCACAAATTGTTTCACAAAGTGTGTTGTGAAACTTGCAAAGGCATTCTTCTTAGCTTCCTTGTTATGGACGTCCAAAGGGGATGGTTTCTCCTTTTATAGAAACTATGGGAAGCCTTTCCTATTTAGTTATCTCTCCTTATTCTAATTTATGTCCAAAAAGGAAAGACTTATTTCCTTTAAGAAACACTCTAATTAGAAAAGGAAACCAAAAGGAACTTTCCATACAATTAGTAATACTAGTTGTAGAACACTTACTAATTTTAAGTTCCTAATCCAAAAAGGAAACTAACTCATAGGAATACTAATCCAAAGAGGAGTCCAACTTTCCAAGTAGAGTCCTACTCAAAGTTGGAAACCTCACCCATGGAAATCCTATTATGGACATCCCACATATCAATGCACACCATGGCCCACATATAATTTATCTAGAGTTAAATTCATGTATGCCATCAAAGGCCTATTTGAATTCAAACTCAAAATTATTTTTCCACTAAAATAATTCATCCTTATGTTATCTAAATATTTTAGGAAACCATGCCAATCTTGGTAAGTGACTAGAGAAGGGACCAAAAGACATATTTGCCATTGGCTCCCAAAATGACCAAAATGTCCATGCTAAACCCATAGCAACATTAAGACCATTTTAACCTTAACTCATTCCACTAAAGAGTTATGGTTGAACTCCAAGGACAAATATATATTATAATAGGCTCATCATAAAATGACGGTTGTCTTCGACCTACTAAGTGTAATGACCTGAATGCCCCTCTATGTAACATCCATAATCGAGTCAGGTTATCAATTGTACTATCAACCTTCCTGATTACATCTAAACCTTAGAACTTCATATCCTTAAACATAATCATCATTCGAATATCATTCTCTTGATCCAGGGAGCGACCCACAAGTTCAATATCCATATGGAACATCCATATACTAAGATCTTAGATTTTGATGATTAATCGGATAATTCTAAGGGGACGATTATTCCATCATCAGATGGCATAGATTCTATATTGCATCTGCACGTCCCAACTGATCAAGTCCGAGTACCCAAAACACAGAGCTGTTGACCCATGAAAAGAATCTCACCCATAGTGAATCAAAGCACAAGAACTTGACTTCGTCAGTTCATCCACAAATGCTCAAGATTAAGAGCACCGGTTACTCAGTAGCATGAGGTGACTTGATCTCTTTTCTGTGATAGTACTATTTTAGAGATCACACCTACAACGGTCCTGTTCAATGCATGACACATGCACTAATGAGATAGATCCGGGAAAGGCCTCCCATGACTTAGGTATGTCACCCTATATAGGAGAGTATCTCATTATAACTTCTACCAAGATGAAGTGCCCAGCTCCATCTTTCAGTTATGAACAAATATGATGTTTCCAGTTGTCCATGAATAAGACCTATCTGTGTGTAGACACTACACACCTAATTCATTTACTAGAAACAATGGGCCTTACACAACCATACATATATACATGTTTAAGCATAAAAGAGTCTTTCAATTAAATAACCAGTAAATATCCAGTAACAAAAGATGAGAATGCAACTAGTGGGCTTTAGGGCATACACCAATCCCAACATAAGGAGGTGTATGTTGAACAACCTAAAGGGTTTCAGGATCCTCATTTTCCCAATCATGTTTTTAAATTGAATAAAGCCTTGTATGGTTTGAAACAGGCTCCAAGAGCATGGTATGCAAGATTGACAACCTTTTTGCTTGAAAATTTCTTTAAGAGAGGAAGTGTGGATAAAACCTTATTCATCAAAAGAGAAAGATAAAATATCCTGATTGCTCAAATTTATGTGGATGATATTATTTTCGGATCCACATCTGAACATTTGTCAAAATCTTTTGCCACTTGTATGTCAAAAGAATTTGAAATGAGCATGGTCAGAGAACTATCTTTCTTTCTCGGTCTTCAAATAAAGCAATGTGAGAATGGGATATTTCTTTCTCAAACTAAATATGCTCAGAATATCTTGAAGAAGTTTGGGATGGAATCATCTAAGCACTCAAGTACTCCTATGAGCACCACTGTCAAGCTGAGTTTAGACTCTTATGGGAAAGACTTCGATGAAAGATTGTATCGCAGTATGATAGGCAGTCTGTTGTACCTAACTGCTAGTCGACCAGACATTTCTTTCAGCGTTTGTGTGTGTGCTAGATATCAGGCAAGGCCTAAGGAGTCATATGTCCAAGCTGTCAAGAGGATTTTGAAATATGTTAGTGGCACCACTGGGTTTGGAATATGGTTTTCCAAAGATACTACCATGGATGTTGTAGGCTTCTCCGATGCTGACTGGGCATATTGTGTTGATAATAGGAAAAGTACTTTTGGGGGTTGTTTTCTAATTGGGAATAATTTGGTTGCATGGCACAGTAAGAAACAAACTTTAACTTCTTTATCTACAGTTGAGGCAGAATACATAGCAGCTGGAAGCTGTTGCACACAACTGCTATGGATGAAACAAATGCTATCGGACTATGGCATTGATCAAACTACAATGGTAGTTTATTGTGATAACAAAAGTTCTATTGACAGCTCTAAAAACCCGGTACAACATCCCAGAACCAAACATATAGACATAAGGCATCATTTCATCAGAGATTTGGTTGAAGAGAAAATTATCTGCTTGGAGCATATTTCTACGGAAAATCAATTGGCTGACATACTCACAAAACCCTTGGATCCTACTAGGTTTGACTCCCTTCGTAAGTCTTTAAGAATTTGCTCTTACCCTTGATTTTTTTTGCACTATAACTCATTGCTCATTATTGATTTCCTAGCTTGTGATTCATTGAAATTTTTATTGCCAAGCTCAAGATTCACATTTTATTGAAAATTCACAGTTTGATGGTTATGGCGTTATTGCATAATTTCAGATCTTCTCTCTTGTTAATAAAAAAAATGGAGGAATAGGGCTACCTAAGAGTATGTGTGATGGCCACCAAATGATTGGTAAGTTTCTTTGGAAAAGGCTACCATATTCATTAGTGTGAAAGTCACCTATGATGGTTCATTACTGGGCTGCTCAAAGAGTATTAAAAAAAATTGATGGGGAGCTTTACTAGTTTATCATGACAGGGGAGTTATTTCTATTTTGTGTGATTCCATCATTCATCCTAGCACAGGCTGACGTTATCAAAATTTCACTTTCACTCACTCTCTAAAGCTTGGTGAAATATTTTTGGTGTATGATCATTAGGGGATTTCATTTTGACTTTGATTTTAGTTTGTGCAAGTTTTATTTTTTCTCTTTCTCCCTAGGCCCATTTTTTTTTCTTTAAATTTTTTTTTTTGCCCAGGTCCGATCGATCGGACCTTACTATCCGATCGATCGGACAGTGTATCCGTTTCCCCATTTATATTCTATGTTTGCTCTCTTCTTTGATGCCCTAGAAACTCCTGCCCTAGCTTTTCATTCTCTAGTTTTCTTCCAAGATTTTTCATAGAAATTTGAAGCTTCTCAAAGGTAATTATTCTCTTCTTCCAATCATTCCATCCATTTTCCTTTGCTATTATTTGGTTGTGAGTGTTGTAATGGGTGTTTGGAATGTGGAATATCTTTTGATGGATGATGACCAGATTGTACAGGTCTTTTTCATGAGTTTGAGAATATTGTGTTTTGAATTTCAAGTGTTTACATCCATTTTGGTGGTTACATTGATGATTTGGAGGTTGGGTTAATCTATTTTTGTAGTGCACTCCAAGTGTTTGTTCTTTTGCTACAAAGAAATCATGGCTCCAAAAGCTTCTCAACCTCGCAAGAGGACTATTCAGCGTGGTAATTCTTCTACTTCTGCACCATTTTATGCTCAAAGGTATCAAAGTCTTTCCAAAGCAACCTCTTTTGATAATGTGTTTTCAAAGAAGCAAGTCATTGTGGAAAGACAGGTTAAATTTGCCCAAATGAATATTGAGTTCAAGCATTGGCTTCTTGAAAGAGAATGGAACTCCCTTTATGTATTTGACACTACTGCTTATGGGTCTTTGGTGAGGGAGTTTTACAATAACATTTTTTATATTGAAAAAGAATCTTTCAAGTCGTTTGTTCGTGGATATACAATTGAGATTAATCCAAATTTCCTCAGTCAATTTCTTCAAATTGACCGAAGTCTAGATGCAGTGTATCCCGAACCTGAGCCTGACTCAAATGACATGGAGGATCCTGTGGATGACACTGATTGGAGTGCTGTGGTTACAACTTTAACCGGTGGTCATCGTCGTGAATGGGTTGGGGGAGTTCTTAAATAGAAATATCTTACCCCCTCATACAGCATGCTCAACCTTTTTGCTCAACCTTTTTATCTGCTATAATCTTGAACCAAAGGGGAGGACTTCTGAGGTGATTATGGAAACTGGTTATCTTCTCTATGTAATTGGGACAGGGCAGCACATTGATGTTCCTCTTACTATTTTCAAGCATATGCTGGCTGCTCTTCAGAGTGCTTCCACTACTTCTCTTCCATTTGGGGTCCTTATTTATAGGATTCTTCTTTCTCATGGTGTAGCTATCGGCCCACATGATAGTGTTGTGAAAGGGAGAGGGCCAATTATATATCGCACTATCAGCCAGTCTACCTCCCATATCGATGATAGTGGTGAAGAAGATCAGGATCAGGGTGCTGCTGAAAGAGACGTTGATCCTCAGTATGAGTCACATATGCCACCTTACCTTCAGGACTTTGAGAACCGTTTATTTGATCAATCGACTCAAATTGAATTGCTTGAACATCGCATGGATTCTCAATTTAAAGAAGTGTTTGTTCAGATGGAGCAGCCGAACCTTGGCAGTAACAGAATCGAAGGCAAACTTGATACTCTCCTTCGTCGTTTTCCTCCTCCACAGTAGTTGATGGCATCGGGCTTTTAGACATGAACTGATTATCTAATTGCTTTCTTGTTTTTATGATGTTGCTATACTTGTGCTTTGTGGATTAATCTTGATGCATCATTTTGTAACACCATCTGCATCATTCGGCTAATAGAACTTTGCTTATCCTTGACAATTTATGTCCCAAAAAGGGGCGTGTGTGGTTATGATTTATGTGTGTGTTATTATCTTACATATGATTTAATCATGATCTTTTGTCAAGATTGGTTGTGACAGGATTTTCAGGTATTGTCAAGATGAAGCTGAAGATTTTTCTTTAAATAGATTATAGGTAGATTTCATGTATTAGATGTTGTCCATGAATTGCCAAAGGGGGAGATTGTAAGTTTTAGATAGTTGGCTACTTCATGTAGATGGACAAAGCATGGGAATAAATGTAATTCTATAATTTGTAGATTGGACCGTAACTTCATGATGGAAGAAATCCAAAGACGAAGAATTTCGAAGACTCATCAATCGGATTCATCTGGCAGAGCATACTGTGATATACAGTCCGATCGATCAGACCCTTTGGCCGATCGATCGGTTCTGAATCGCTCTCAGTTATTTACAGTCCCATCGATCGGACCTGAAATGCTCTCAGTTATTTACAGTCCGATCGATCGGATAGCGGCTAATCTCAGCCTATTTGTATGGATATCTTTTCACCCAATCTCTATCCATTTCAAATGAATCCTATCCCATTCGTTTTAAAAAGTCCTTTTAAGGTTTAGGCCTCATAAGAGATTTGCATCTCTCCCATTTCTAAACCCTAGACTATTCTTAGAGAGATTGGCTCACCACCAGAGAGCCCTTGTGAAAATCGTGTGCTGAAGCCTTCATCCTCTGGAGACTCATCCTCAACATACTTGCTGATTCGCCTTATTCAAGGTGTGGAGATCGAAGTGCTGGAGAAGGTGAACGTCATGTTTACCGACTAGATTTACTACAATCTTAGGTTGTGTTCAACTACAAAGGGGTGGTGAGTATCTTGTAACCTTCATTTTTATTAGTGCTTTGATCATTTTCGGACCAGGGTGAGGTCCCGTGGTTTTTTCCCTATTCAGGGTTTTTCCACATATAAAATTGAAGTGTCTATCTGTGTGATTGATTGATTAACTTTTCTTTCCTTTTTCCGGAAATCCATATTGAAATCTGTGTTGGGATTTATTTACCATTAGAGTTGATTCGTGATCAACCCTCTTGGAACTTCAATCCCGACACTAGACAAGAAAACTCTGTAGTTCAGGTGGCCTGCATCGCCCCACACCGACATCCTCTGAGTGAAGTGCCAGAGGTGTGCTGCTGGGTCCGAGGTCCCATCGTAAACGACGAACTTAGGACTCTGAAATCTTCAAGAAGGGGGAAGTTTCTGATTTCTGGAGAGAGGGGAGATGTGCCGAGATCGTGAGAACTTAGCCGAGCTCGAGTGAGACCGGCCATCTCCAAGTTCTGCTGGAATGCTTGCTCGATGTGTCGATCAAGCCATTCTTTGATGTTAGTGTCGTCCTCAATTCTTTGTCTTGTTCTTCTTGAAGTTTAAGATTTGGAGGATGAGGTCGAAGTTGCCCCTGCTTCCTGTAGCTGTAGCTGAAGCTGGCGAATCAACTCGTACTTCTCTTGGAGAGCAAGGCTTTGGGCCCTGATCTTCGCGAGGAACGGATTGTCATCATTGTCATCAGTTTTTGCTCTGGATCTGCTTCGACGAGGGGGCCAGCGGCAACTGCGTTGATGATTCTTTTCCCTTACTGGTTTTGGGAGGCATGGTGTTTGGGAAGATGACTTTTTGATCGTTTCCCACAGACGGCGCCAATTGTAAGTGCATAAAAATGACTCACAAGAATAGGGGGTGGAGCAAAAATCTCTTAGAGAAGACACGTTGCCTGCCTGAAACCTAGAAAGAGAGGAAGAAGAACAGTAGGAGGTCAGACGACCCTGGCTGCTGGCAGCGTAAGGCCCTCCGATGCCTAAGTCAGTGTTTGGACTGGACATTAGGACGGAGATGGAGAAGAAGGTGATACCAGCTTATGGTGTTATTTTTTGGCCATCCATTACTCTGGAGCTGTAGCTGTGCTTATATAGAAGAAGATAGGGGGCAAGGAGGTGGTTGACTGTCTTGTCATAGCCCACCTTGTCAAGTACTAGGGAGGCACAGTCCCATCGTTGCCTACTTTGACATCAATGACAGTCTCATCGTAGCCCACTTGTCTCATCAGGCAATATCCTGGCACCTTGGGAGCTATGGAGGGCGATCTGTCAGTAGATATGGGCGGTGTAAGTCCAAGATCGAATCCTAGAGGGGGGGTGAATAGGGTGAGGTACAACTAGTGACCAATTATGACCAATTTTAACTTATTTAAATTAACTAGTCACAAGTGATGATTGACAACCAAAATGCGGAAGCTTACATAAACACAATCACCACATAGCATGCACCATCACACAATCATTTATAGTGGTTCGGCCTCAATGCCTACATCCACTACCGGCTTGTGTTCCTCACACCCCACCGGATTTCCACTATGTATGCTTTTCAATAGGCTAAGCAATAACCTTTACAACTATGCTTTTCTAGGCTAAGCAATAACCTTTACATTATGCTTTTCAAGGCTAAGCAATAACCTCTTCAACCAAATGGTTGGTTATCTCTCTAAGTAGTGTCTATGATACACTTGATGGAGATACATATTTAGCTCAATACATTGCCTCTTAAATAGGCGGATATAAAAGTGAAAATCTAACTCACACAACACTATATGAATGCAAAGATGAATGCACAAAGTGTATGCATGATGTCCTCAATCAATTTGAAAATAAAAGCTCATAAATGTATGCCAAAGGCTTTTGAAAGTTTTAGCTCAAAACATTTATGATTGAGGAAATGCTAATCACATGTTAAAAACAACTTGTAAAAGAAATACTTATCTATTCCAAACAAGTTGTGAAATTCTAAGAGCAAACATGTGATGCATAAGGATTTCAATCAAATTAACAATGTAGCTCAATGTATGCTTAAAGTATTTGAAAGTGTAAAACATACTAATATATTTGATTGAAATAAAGGGTCAAATCACATGTAATTAAAAAGACAACTTGAAAATGATATACCAATCAATGTTTAAACAAGTTGTAAAACTTTAAAACCAAATACATGTGATTTATAAAGTTGTTGAATCCAAAACATAAGATAGATTTGAAAGTGATTTTCTTATGATGAAAAACAACAACCAAAGATTCAACCAAGTATAGGAATCATGTTACATATGATTTCAAAGATGATTCCAAAACATGATTTACTTAGATATACCAATTTAAGTACTACTTGGTTTATATCAAGGTGATGTATCGAAAACAATGAATCAATTCAAAACATAAACATGTTAAGGACACAACAAATCATAGTTTAGCATGCTAACAAAGATTTACCAATAATTAGAACAAAGCATGAAAACATATGATTAGGGAAAAGCAAGCTTACTTAGTGATTTAACTTCATTAATCCAAGCTTTAGCTTTCCCTTAGTTTCCCTTAGCTCATTCCCCTTTGTTTGGCCTCAAATCACCTCAAGGAGGGCCTAAGAGTTCCTCTTTTATCAACCCACTTTCAATGGGAATGAACTCATATTTATACTCAAAAAGTGAGTATCAGCGTGTCTTCGGTCGACCCATACCATCCCCGGTCGACCGAATACAAACGGTCACAAATATGACCGTTGGAGATCCAACGCCCTCTGCCCGGTCGACCTGCAGTGAGCCAGGTCGACCTGGTCCATGGGCAGGTCGACCTGGTACACTGCAGGTCGACCCTGGGACCAGAATTCCCATTTTTTCTCATACTTTAAAGTGATTCTTGAGGGGATTCTTTTGGGCCATTAAATCAAGCATGGAATCATGTTTTAAATCATTATAAGAGGTTTAAAAACATGAAACATAAAAAGCCTAAAATGATTTGAAACTTTTAAAAACCAAAGGCTAGCTTGATTCAAAACTTCTTTTCAAAATCAATTGCATCCAAGATAAAAATAAAATCATGTAGAAACAAAAGATTTTCATGATTTAAAAACAATGCAAGTATAAAACAAGATTTCAAGTTATTTTAAATCAATGCATATGTGAAAATTCAAATGATGATTAAAACGATAAAGCATCCATCAAATTGCAATCCACAAAATTCCTAACAATCTCCCCCTTTGCAATTTGATGGCAACACACTCATCACCGATTTACACACTAAGTCTTCAGCTCCCCTTAGCTGGACAAGTCTTGAAATCTCTTGGATGCTTCTTTGACTTAGCTTGGGCTCTTGTTCTTTTTCTTCATTCTTGATGCTTGGAGCTTGATCATTCTTCAAGCTTTGTTTTCTTCTTTAGCCAAGCAACTTCTTTAACTCCCAAGCTTAGTCTTCTAACAACTCTCCCCCTTTGACCATGCATTCTCTCTCTCTCTTTGGCAAGATATGCATCTTCTCCCCCTTTGGAAGATAATACAAAATCTCCCCTTAGATAAATTGGCTATATTCTCCCCTTTTGACATCTACAATATTCTCCCCCTTTGACATTAAATTGCAAAGGTACCTACACACATGACATAAGGAAAATACCTTTTAGTAGCACCTGTTAACGAAAGAAATCGAAAATGAAATATATAACAGGTATCACGTATGGTAGTTGTCTATAAGAGTATAGAGCCAATTCAATGGTGAATTTGATCAAAACTAATACTCCCTATGAAGGTTTATACTCCCCCTCAATCCATTCTCTCCTTTTGTCAAACTTTTGACAAAGATTTAACTATTTGGTTCAGGAAGAAGATGGTTTTAACCAATCGAGGGTAAACTTCAAGGAAAGGATTAGATTCATTTAACTATAGAGCTCAATATGATCAAATTACCAAGATTAAGAGCAAGGTCATGGAGAAAAGCAACCATGGATACCAATTGGAATAAAGAATACCAATTGAGATTAAAGGATAGACTATTATCTCAATCACTCTAAAATGGAGTTAAAAAGAATATAACTACTAGGATCAATCCAAATTAGAGCTATCCATGATGTTATGGGGTTTATTCAACATAGCATCAATCGATATACCTATGAAAAACATATGCTATGTAAATTTTGAAATCATTTCATCCAATCAAAAAGTATGACTATCATGTGCACAAGATGAATGAAATGAAGTTCAAACATGAAGCCTACATCAACCATTAACCAACCAAGATTATTAACACATAAACATGGTGGTCATGTGATTTACCTATAAGTCCATGAGAGGTGGCAAACATGAAGATTATGATGCTAATGAAATGTGACAAATATAAGATCAAGTATCATAAAAGAATATTCATCACTTTTAATGATATAACTAATGAGCATAGTGATGAACATGAGGAATTGCATATAAAGATATAACTTGGAGATGTATGCAATTTGAAAAACCATATGAACTCAACATGAAGGAAATCCATCAAAAGATAGTTATGCCTATAAGATACAAAGAATTAAGATATGCCTATAAGATACAAAGAATGGATTTTGATGAGAGTCTCATATGATCATAAATAAGATATTGAAAAATTCACAAGCGATATTACTATGAAATTATGCATAAATCAATATCACAACCATCCATCTATAGCAAAGCTTATGAAGTACAAAGGATGGATTTGAGAGTTCTAGTATGGTATCCACAAATGTAACTTAAGAGCACAACCATACATGAAACTATTTGACATTTGCATAGAGAGGATCAATCAACAATCAAGATCTAACTCACACCATATCATCAATAAAGAATATAACTATGCATGCACAAAAAGGTATGAAGTTAGAACGATGTCATGGGTCGCATATAGATGAAAATGGATCTCATATAAGGTATACCTATGAAGAACAATGGTTTAATTCAAATTCATCTAAAATGATTCATTAATCTATCATGTAAAATCTCCACTCTAGCAAATGTACTATGCTTACAATGCAATGGAAAAAGGATATGAGAATCATACCAAATGAACTTAGCACACAAAATCACATATGTACATAAGAAGCTCAAATGATCATGAAACAAAAGATTTTACTATAAAGCATAAACAACATCAATTTGCATTAATGAAACGATATACAAAGTTAGGTAAAAACATGCAAATCAATGACGTCATACCCAACCACACAAAGTAAGACATAACAACAAAGTCAATTTGCATTTGAAAGAATGTAACTTTGTTGAGCAAAGATGCAAATTGCTTGTAACATGTATTTCCTTCTAAATGATAAGATTATAAGCACAAGGAAAATAAACTCAAGGAAAATGCTTGTAAAAATATAACTAATAAAGCGTAGAACACTTTCCAAAGATCTTTTAATTCACTCCAACATTCAAAATCCAACAATGAATCATTTATAAAATTATGATCAAGTGACTTTGAAAAACATGAAGTGAACTAATATCAAATCTCAATTTGTAATTAAGGATATAAATACAAATGCTCATACAAATTGATTACATATTTTCCATACCAAAAGATATAACTTGTAAGTTCATGGAAAATCTAAATTGATTTGAATCATTTGTTTTACAAAATAATCTAACTATGATATCCAAACAAATGATTTTCCAACATCAAATGATCATGAAAAATCTAGCTAAGAAAGCTTTTGTAATCACAATCAATTGATGATCATCAAATAGAAATGCACTACAATAGTAATAACTATATGAGAACAAAATGCAAATCTATATGAGGATATTGCAATCAAATGATTTTGAAAACCAAGGATATAACTAAGAAAGTTCATGTAGACAAAATCAAATGATCACAAAGAAACATTGCATTTTAAGAGATGTGACTATGTAGAAACAAAATGCAAATGTAACATGACCAATAATTAGATATGACTAAAAAGAAATAGGTTGGTCTAGCGAGGTTCAAGGCCTTAAGGTTAGTCTAATTGTCTACCTTTGAAGATTCACTTAAGGTCTTGATAAGGTTGTCCTTGAGGGTTTACTTTGAGGTCCCACCAACTCTTGGAGTTTTAACTTGAAAAAGTTTTAGAGTGGTGAGATAGATCTTAGGGGGAATTAGAGAGCTAGGAAAGGAAAAATTCATTTTCAACCATAGTGGAAATCATTCTTAATGATATGCAATAAACACAACTCTAGGGTTCAAATCTAGATTTTAGCTAATAGGATCAACTCCGGGTGTTTAAGCCCTAAATGGAGTAAACCTTGCTTTGATACCACTTGTAAGTCCTGGGGATCCTAACCCTAGAGGGGGGGTGAATAGGGTGAGGTACAACTAGTGACCAATTATGACCAATTTTAACTTATTTAAATTAACTAGTCACAAGTGATGATTGACAACCAAAATGCGGAAGCTTACATAAACACAATCACCACATAGCATGCACCATCACACAATCATTTATAGTGGTTCGGCCTCAATGCCTACATCCACTACCGGCTTGTGTTCCTCACACCCCACCGGATTTCCACTATGTATGCTTTTCAATAGGCTAAGCAATAACCTTTACAACTATGCTTTTCTAGGCTAAGCAATAACCTTTACATTATGCTTTTCAAGGCTAAGCAATAACCTCTTCAACCAAATGGTTGGTTATCTCTCTAAGTAGTGTCTATGATACACTTGATGGAGATACATATTTAGCTCAATACATTGCCTCTTAAATAGGCGGATATAAAAGTGAAAATCTAACTCACACAAACACTATATGAATGCAAAGATGAATGCACAAAGTGTATGCATGATGTCCTCAATCAATTTGAAAATAAAAGCTCATAAATGTATGCCAAAGGCTTTTGAAAGTTTTAGCTCAAAACATTTATGATTGAGGAAATGCTAATCACATGTTAAAAACAACTTGTAAAAGAAATACTTATCTATTCCAAACAAGTTGTGAAATTCTAAGAGCAAACATGTGATGCATAAGGATTTCAATCAAATTAACAATGTAGCTCAATGTATGCTTAAAGTATTTGAAAGTGTAAAACATACTAATATATTTGATTGAAATAAAGGGTCAAATCACATGTAATTAAAAAGACAACTTGAAAATGATATACCAATCAATGTTTAAACAAGTTGTAAAACTTTAAAACCAAATACATGTGATTTATAAAGTTGTTGAATCCAAAACATAAGATAGATTTGAAAGTGATTTTCTTATGATGAAAAACAACAACCAAAGATTCAACCAAGTATAGGAATCATGTTACATATGATTTCAAAGATGATTCCAAAACATGATTTACTTAGATATACCAATTTAAGTACTACTTGGTTTGAATCAAGGTGATGTATCGAAAACAATGAATCAATTCAAAACATAAACATGTTAAGGACACAACAAATCATAGTTTAGCATGCTAACAAAGATTTACCAATAATTAGAACAAAGCATGAAACATATGATTAGGAAAAGCAAGCTTACTTAGTGATTTAACTTCATTAATCCCAAGCTTTAGCTTTCCCTTAGTTTCCCTTAGCTCATTCCCCTTTGTTTGGCCTCAAATCACCTCAAGGAGGGCCTAAGAGTTCCTCTTTTATCAACCCACTTTCAATGGGAATGAACTCATATTTATACTAAAAAAGTGAGTATCAGCGTGTCTTCGGTCGACCCCATACCATCCCCGGTCGACCGAATACAAACGGTCACAAATATGACCGTTGGAGATCCAACGGCCCTCTGCCCGGTCGACCTGCAGTGAGCCAGGTCGACCTGGTCCATGGGCAGGTCGACCTGGTACACTGCAGGTCGACCCTGGGACCAGAATTCCCATTTTTTCTCATACTTTAAAGTGATTCTTGAGGGGATTCTTTTGGGCCATTAAATCAAGCATGGAATCATGTTTTAAATCATTATAAGAGGTTTTAAAAACATGAAACATAAAAAGCCTAAAATGATTTGAAACTTTTAAAACCAAAGGCTAGCTTGATTCAAAACTTCTTTTCAAAATCAATTGCATCCAAGATAAAAATAAAATCATGTAGAAACAAAAGATTTTCATGATTTAAAAACAATGCAAGTATAAAACAAGATTTCAAGTTATTTTAAATCAATGCATATGTGAAAATTCAAATGATGATTAAAACGATAAAGCATCCATCAAATTGCAATCCACAAAATTCCTAACAATCTCCCCCTTTGCAATTTGATGGCAACACACTCATCACCGAATTTACACACTAAGTCTTCAGCTCCCCCTTAGCTGGACAAGTCTTGAAATCTCTTGGATGCTTCTTTGACTTAGCTTGGGCTCTTGTTCTTTTTCTTCATTCTTGATGCTTGGAGCTTGATCATTCTTCAAGCTTTGTTTTCTTCTTTAGCCAAGCAACTTCTTTAACTCCCAAGCTTAGTCTTCTAACAACTCTCCCCCTTTGACCATGCATTCTCTCTCTCTCTTTGGCAAGATATGCATCTTCTCCCCCTTTGGAAGATAATACAAAATCTCCCCTTAGATAAATTGGCTATATTCTCCCCTTTTGACATCTACAATATTCTCCCCCTTTGACATTAAATTGCAAAGGTACCTACACACATGACATAAGGAAAATACCTTTTAGTAGCACCTGTTAACGAAAGAAATCGAAAATGAAATATATAACAGGTATCACGTATGGTAGTTGTCTATAAGAGTATAGAGCCAATTCAATGGTGAATTTGATCAAAACTAATACTCCCTATGAAGGTTTATACTCCCCCTCAATCCATTCTCTCCTTTTGTCAAACTTTTGACAAAGATTTAACTATTTGGTTCAGGAAGAAGATGGTTTTACCAATCGAGGGTAAACTTCAAGGAAAGGATTAGATTCATTTAACTATAGAGCTCAATATGATCAAATTACCAAGATTAAGAGCAAGGTCATGGAGAAAAGCAACCATGGATACCAATTGGAATAAAGAATACCAATTGAGATTAAAGGATAAGACTATTATCTCAATCACTCTAAAATGGAGTTAAAAAGAATATAACTACTAGGATCAATCCAAATTAGAGCTATCCATGATGTTATGGGGTTTATTCAACATAGCATCAATCGATATACCTATGAAAAACATATGCTATGTAAATTTTGAAATCATTTCATCCAATCAAAAATATGACTATCATGTGCACAAGATGAATGAAATGAAGTTCAAACATGAAGCCTACATCAACCATTAACCAACCAAGATTATTAACACATAAACATGGTGGTCATGTGATTTACCTATAAGTCCATGAGAGGTGGCAAACATGAAGATTATGATGCTAATGAAATGTGACAAATATAAGATCAAGTATCATAAAAGAATATTCATCACTTTTAATGATATAACTAATGAGCATAGTGATGAACATGAGGAATTGCATATAAAGATATAACTTGGAGATGTATGCAATTTGAAAAACCATATGAACTCAACATGAAGGAAATCCATCAAAAGATAGTTATGCCTATAAGATACAAAGAATTAAGATATGCCTATAAGATACAAAGAATGGATTTTGATGAGAGTCTCATATGATCATAAATAAGATATTGAAAAATTCACAAGCGATATTACTATGAAATTATGCATAAATCAATATCACAACCATCCATCTATAGCAAAGCTTATGAAGTACAAAGGATGGATTTGAGAGTTCTAGTATGGTATCCACAAATGTAACTTAAGAGCACAACCATACATGAAACTATTTGACATTTGCATAGAGAGGATCAATCAACAATCAAGATCTAACTCACACCATATCATCAATAAAGAATATAACTATGCATGCACAAAAAGGTATGAAGTTAGAACGATGTCATGGGTCGCATATAGATGAAAATGGATCTCATATAAGGTATACCTATGAAGAACAATGGTTTAATTCAAATTCATCTAAAATGATTCATTAATCTATCATGTAAAATCTCCACTCTAGCAAATGTACTATGCTTACAATGCAATGGAAAAAGGATATGAGAATCATACCAAATGAACTTAGCACACAAAATCACATATGTACATAAGAAGCTCAAATGATCATGAAACAAAAGATTTTACTATAAAGCATAAACAACATCAATTTGCATTAATGAAACGATATACAAAGTTAGGTAAAAACATGCAAATCAATGACATCATACCCAACCACACAAAGTAAGACATAACAACAAAGTCAATTTGCATTTGAAAGAATGTAACTTTGTTGAGCAAAGATGCAAATTGCTTGTAACATGTATTTCCTTCTAAATGATAAGATTATAAGCACAAGGAAATAAACTCAAGGAAAATGCTTGTAAAAATATAACTAATAAAGCGTAGAACACTTTCCAAAGATCTTTTAATTCACTCCAACATTCAAAATCCAACAATGAATCATTTATAAAATTATGATCAAGTGACTTTGAAAAACATGAAGTGAACTAATATCAAATCTCAATTTGTAATTAAGGATATAAATACAAATGCTCATACAAATTGATTACATATTTTCCATACCAAAAGATATAACTTGTAAGTTCATGGAAAATCTAAATTGATTTGAATCATTTGTTTTACAAAATAATCTAACTATGATATCCAAACAAATGATTTTCCAACATCAAATGATCATGAAAAATCTAGCTAAGAAAGCTTTTGTAATCACAATCAATTGATGATCATCAAATAGAAATGCACTACAATAGTAATAACTATATGAGAACAAAATGCAAATCTATATGAGGATATTGCAATCAAATGATTTTGAAAACCAAGGATATAACTAAGAAAGTTCATGTAGACAAAATCAAATGATCACAAAGAAACATTGCATTTTAAGAGATGTGACTATGTAGAAACAAAATGCAAATGTAACATGACCAATAATTAGATATGACTAAAAATAATAGGTTGGTCTAGTGAGGTTCAAGGCCTTAAGGTTAGTCCAATTGTCTACCTTTGAAGATTCACTTAAGGTCTTGATAAGGTTGTCCTTGAGGGTTTACTTTGAGGTCCCACCAACTCTTGGAGTTTTAACTTGAAAAAGTTTTAGAGTGGTGAGATAGATTCTTAGGGGAATTAGAGAGCTAGGAAGGAAAATTTCATTTTCAACCATAGTGGAAATCATTCTTAATGATATGCAATAAAACACAACTCTAGGTTTCTAATCTAGATTTTAGCTAATAAGGATCAACTCCGGGTGATTAAGCCCTAAATGGAGTAACCTTGCTTTGATACCACTTGTAAGTCCTGGGGATCCTAACCCTAGAGGGGGGGTGAATAGGGTGAGGTACAACTAGTGACCAATTATGACCAATTTTAACTTATTTAAATTAACTAGTCACAAGTGATGATTGACAACCAAAATGCGGAAGCTTACATAAACACAATCACCACATAGCATGCACCATCACACAATCATTTATAGTGGTTCGGCCTCAATGCCTACATCCACTACCGGCTTGTGTTCCTCACACCCCACCGGATTTCCACTATGTATGCTTTTCAATAGGCTAAGCAATAACCTTTACAACTATGCTTTTCTAGGCTAAGCAATAACCTTTACATTATGCTTTTCAAGGCTAAGCAATAACCTCTTCAACCAAATGGTTGGTTATCTCTCTAAGTAGTGTCTATGATACACTTGATGGAGATACATATTTAGCTCAATACATTGCCTCTTAAATAGGCGGATATAAAAGTGAAAATCTAACTCACACAAACACTATATGAATGCAAAGATGAATGCACAAAGTGTATGCATGATGTCCTCAATCAATTTGAAAATAAAAGCTCATAAATGTATGCCAAAGGCTTTTGAAAGTTTTAGCTCAAAACATTTATGATTGAGGAAATGCTAATCACATGTTAAAAACAACTTGTAAAAGAAATACTTATCTATTCCAAACAAGTTGTGAAATTCTAAGAGCAAACATGTGATGCATAAGGATTTCAATCAAATTAACAATGTAGCTCAATGTATGCTTAAAGTATTTGAAAGTGTAAAACATACTAATATATTTGATTGAAATAAAGGGTCAAATCACATGTAATTAAAAAGACAACTTGAAAATGATATACCAATCAATGTTTAAACAAGTTGTAAAACTTTAAAACCAAATACATGTGATTTATAAAGTTGTTGAATCCAAAACATAAGATAGATTTGAAAGTGATTTTCTTATGATGAAAAACAACAACCAAAGATTCAACCAAGTATAGGAATCATGTTACATATGATTTCAAAGATGATTCCAAAACATGATTTACTTAGATATACCAATTTAAGTACTACTTGGTTTATATCAAGGTGATGTATCGAAAACAATGAATCAATTCAAAACATAAACATGTTAAGGACACAACAAATCATAGTTTAGCATGCTCACAAAGATTTACCAATAATTAGAACAAAGCATGAAAACATATGATTAGGAAAAGCAAGCTTACTTAGTGATTTAACTTCATTAATCCCAAGCTTTAGCTTTCCCTTAGTTTCCCTTAGCTCATTCCCCTTTGTTTGGCCTCAAATCACCTCAAGGAGGGCCTAAGAGTTCCTCTTTTATCAACCCACTTTCAATGGGAATGAACTCATATTTATACTAAAAAAGTGAGTATCAGCGTGTCTTCGTCGACCCCATACCATCCCCGGTCGACCGAATACAAACGGTCACAAATATGACCGTTGGAGATCCAACGGCCCTCTGCCCGGTCGACCTGCAGTGAGCCAGGTCGACCTGGTCCATGGGCAGGTCGACCTGGTACACTGCAGGTCGACCCTGGGACCAGAATTCCCATTTTTTCTCATACTTTAAAGTGATTCTTGAGGGGATTCTTTTGGGCCATTAAATCAAGCATGGAATCATGTTTTTAAATCATTATAAGAGGTTTAAAAACATGAAACATAAAAGCCTAAAATGATTTGAAACTTTTAAAACCAAAGGCTAGCTTGATTCAAAAACTTCTTTTCAAAATCAATTGCATCCAAGATAAAAATAAAATCATGTAGAAACAAAAGATTTTCATGATTTAAAAACAATGCAAGTATAAAACAAGATTTCAAGTTATTTTAAATCAATGCATATGTGAAAATTCAAATGATGATTAAAACGATAAAGCATCCATCAAATTGCAATCCACAAAATTCCTAACAATCTCCCCCTTTGCAATTTGATGGCAACACACTCATCACCGAATTTACACACTAAGTCTTCAGCTCCCCCTTAGCTGGACAAGTCTTGAAATCTCTTGGATGCTTCTTTGACTTAGCTTGGGCTCTTGTTCTTTTTCTTCATTCTTGATGCTTGGAGCTTGATCATTCTTCAAGCTTTCTTTTCTTCTTTAGCCAAGCAACTTCTTTAACTCCCAAGCTTAGTCTTCTAACAACTCTCCCCCTTTGACCATGCATTCTCTCTCTCTCTTTGGCAAGATATGCATCTTCTCCCCCTTTGGAAGATAATACAAAATCTCCCCTTAGATAAATTGGCTATTGTAGGTGCAAAAAATAACGACCCACAATGATGGGGGGTGCCTTAGAGGACTTACCCAAGTGGGATTAGGGACACCGATGCCTGCGCCTGGAGCCTGAGAAAAGGAAGGAGAAACGGAGGTCAGAGGACCCTGGCCTGGGCGGCGCAGGGCTCTCCGATGCCTAAGTTAGTATGTGAACTAAGCAGAGGGAGGAGATTTTTGGGGAAGAAGATGGCATACCAGAGTGGTAATGGCGTCCTCGTTTTCGTCTGGAGGGGTAGCTGTGTTTATATAGAGGAGGAGGAGACAAAGGGGTTGTTGGCTGTCTTGTCATAGCCCATTTTGTCAGGTACTAGGGAGGCGCGGTCTCATCGTAGCCTGCCTGGTCCTGTCGTAGCCTGTCTTGTCCCGCTAGGCCATATCCTGGCGCTTTGGGAGCTGTGGAGGGCGATCTGTCAGGAGATACGGGCTGTCCCCCTTGTCTTGTCGCACGTGCTCTAGCGTGCTCAAGTGTCCAAGGGTGGACAGCTGTCAGGCCCTACCTCGGCTAGTCCTGGCATCCTGACCGAGGTTGGGGAGCCGAGGTCGGAGAGGACCTTGACTTGGTTAGAGCCCTTGCAGAGACGCCGAAATGGAGGACCGGGGAGGAGTCCCTAGCCGAGCTGGAGACGACCTGGCCGAGGTGGAGCTCAGCCGAGCTGGGAGCGTCCTGGCCAAGGTGGAAATGTGCAAGGGGCCGAGATGAGTCTCTGGCCGGAGTGGGGGCACTTGGCCGAACTGGCGGACGTTGAGACGGGCCTTGCCGAGATGGCCTAGCTGGCGCCGGAGCATGAGATAGAGCATCCGTCCAGTCATCCGGCGAGTTCGGAAATATCCCCACACAATAGCCCCCAAGCTTCTGAGCTCGATAGACTGCTCTCTTGAGGTCAGAAGGTAAGTATCATGGAGGATGACTGGCTGGCAATGAACCGGAGCTGGAGGTTGGCATCACTTGTGAAGCTGTAACAAGATGCCTCTGTCGAGCTGGAGAGTGCATTGTTGCTGAAAGCCAAGGGAGATGGCTCATTTATTTAGGAGTATCTTGCTACTGCTGCTGAGGAGGAAGCAAGCTGATGAGGAGGCTGCTAAACCGGAGACTGGCACTGCCGCCGAGCCGGAGGAAGGATTTCCTGCCGTGCTGGAGGCTGGCGCTGCTGTGGAGCTGCGAACTGGCATGGGGCCGAGGAGGTGATACGGAACAGTCTTTACCGCAATCTTGTCGAGCTGCCCTTAGCCGAAGTGGCCAGCTTATGGCCGAGACGAACTGCCTTGCTCCGAGGTGTGAGGGGTTTATGAACCCGGACTTTAGGAAAGGCTGAGTGTCCGAACTCTTCCATGCCGTTTCCAGGGCGTAGAGCCTTGTAGATGGGTGAAGACCCTGAGTTTAGGAATCGGCCGAGTGTCCGAACTCGAGGCCTTTTCCAGGGCTGTTAACCCTTGGAGATGGGTGAAGACCCTGACTTTAGGAATTGGCAGAGTGTCCGAACTCGAGGCCTTTTCCAGGGCTGTTAAACCCTGGGAGATGGGTGAAGACCCTGACTTAGGAATTGGCCGAGTGTCCGAACTCGAGGCCTTTTCCAGGGCTATTAACCCTTGGAGATGGGTGAAGACCCTGACTTTAGGAATTGGCCGAGTGTCCGAACTCAAGGCCTTTTCCAGGGCTATTAACCCTTGGAGATGGGTGAAGACCCTGACTTTAGGAATTGGCCGAGTGTCCGAACTCGAGGCCTTTTCCAGGGCTATTAACCCTTGGAGATGGGTGAAGACCCTGACTTTAGGAATTGGCCGAGTGTCCGAACTCGAGGCCTTTTCCAGGGCTATTAACCCTTGGAGATGGGTGAAGACCCTGACTTTAGGAATTGGCCGAGTGTCCGAACTCGAGGCCTTTTCCAGGGCTATTAACCCTTGGAGATGGGTGAAGACCCTGACTTTAGGAATTGGCCGAGTGTCCGAACTCGAGGCCTTTTCCAGGGCTATTAACCCTTGGAGATGGGTGAAGACCCTGACTTTAGGAATTGGCCGAGTGTCCGAACTCGAGGCCTTTTCCAGGGCTATTAACCCTTGGAGATGGGTGAAGACCCTGACTTTAGGAATTGGCCGAGTGTCCGAACTCGAGGCCTTTTCCAGGGCTATTAACCCTCGGAGATGGGTGGAGACCCTGACTTTAGGAATTGGCCGAGTGTCCGAACTCGAGGCCTTTTCCAGGGCTATTAACCCTCGGAGATGGGTGGAGACCCTGACTTAGGAATTGGCCGAGTGTCCGAACTCAAGGCCTTTTCCAGGGCTATTAACCCTCGGAGATGGGTGGAGACCCTGACTTTAGGAATTGGCCGAGTGTCCGAACTCGAGGCCTTTTCCAGGGCTATTAACCCTTGGAGATGGGTGAAGACCCTGACTTTAGGAATTGGCCGAGTGTCCGAACTCGAGGCCTTTTCCAGGGCTATTAACCCTTGGAGATGGGTGAAGACCCTGACTTTAGGAATTGGCCGAGTGTCCGAACTCGAGGCCTTTTCCAGGGCTATTAACCCTTGGAGATGGGTGAAGACCCTGACTTTAGGAATTGGCCGAGTGTCCGAACTCGAGGCCTTTTCCAGGGCTATTAACCCTTGGAGATGGGTGAAGACCCTGACTTTAGGAATTGGCCGAGTGTCCGAACTCGAGGCCTTTTCCAGGGCTATTAACCCTCGGAGATGGGTGAAGACCCTGACTTTAGGAATTGGCCGAGTGTCCGAACTCGAGGCCTTTTCCAGGGCTATTAACCCTCGGAGATGGGTGAAGACCCTGACTTAGGAATTGGCCGAGTGTCCGAACTCGAGGCCTTTTCCAGGGCTATTAACCCTCGTCACTTGCTTTTCTGGCATTCGCCGAGATGGAGAGGCCCGGGTGTGCGAACCCGAGGGCAGTCTCGATGGCAGTGGCCGAGACCAACATGAGGCCAAACCTGTGAAGCGCGTGGCTAGCACGAGGGCGATACCAACATGAGGTCGTCAGATGCGGTCGAAACCATCATGAGGCCGAAACCAGCGTGAGGTGAAGACCAGCACGTGGACGGACCAGCATGAGGTCGTCAGATGCGGTCGAGACCATCATGAGGCCGAAACCAGCGTGAGGTGGAAGCCAGCACGTGGACGGACCAGCATGAGGTCGTCAGATGCGGTCAAGACCATCATGAGGCCGAAACCAGCGTGAGGTGAAGACCAGCACGTGGACGGACCAGCATGAGGTCGTCAGATGCGGTCAAGACCATCATGAGGCCGAAACCAGCGTGAGGTGAAGACCAGCACGTGGACGGACCAGCATGAGGTCGGAAGCTAAGTGACAAAAAGTTCCGTCTAGCTGCCCCCGAGTTGGAAGAGATTCCTGCAGAGCTGGGGGCTGCTAGCGAGCTGGAGGCGATATGATCGCTGTCGCGGAGGTTGAACTGCTCCTGGGCCCGGTTGCTTCTGCTCTTCAGGGCGCGTCTTTCGGGGGTAGAGTCGAGGTCGAATCCTTAAGAGGATGAACCCGACCGAGTATCCTGCTGTTGGTCGCCTGCTTGGCCAGATCTTGCTCCTGACCTCTCTCGGCGGGGGACCGTCGGCAGCTGGGTCGACAGTGCGATAGGTTCCTTTCCCTGGTTCTTCGAGGCATGGTGTTTGGAAAGATTTGGAGAAGGTTGGGAAGGCTGGGATGTTACTTTCCCACAGACGGCGCCAATTGTAGGTGCAAAAAATAACGACCCACAGTGATGGGGGGTGCCTTAGAGGACTTACCCAAGTGGGATTAGGGACACCGATGCCTGCGCCTGGAGCCTGAGAAAAGGAAGGAGAAACGGAGGTCAGAGGACCCTGGCCTGGGCGGCGCAGGGCTCTCCGATGCCTAAGTTAGTATGTGAACTAAGCAGAGGGAGGAGATTTTGGGGAAGAAGATGGCATACCAGAGTGGTAATGGCGTCCTCGTTTTCGTCTGGAGGGGTAGCTGTGTTTATATAGAGGAGGAGGAGACAAAGGGGTTGTTGGCTGTCTTGTCATAGCCCATTTTGTCAGGTACTAGGGAGGCGCGGTCTCATCGTAGCCTGCCTGGTCCTGTCGTAGCCTGTCTTGTCCCGCTAGGCCATATCCTGGCGCTTTGGGAGCTGTGGAGGGCGATCTGTCAGGAGATACGGGCTGTCCCCCTTGTCTTGTCGCACGTGCTCTAGCGTGCTCAAGTGTCCAAGGGTGGACAGCTGTCAGGCCCTACCTCGGCTAGTCCTGGCATCCTGACCGAGGTCGGGGAGCCGAGGTCGGAGAGGACTTTGACTTGGTTAGAGCCCTTGCAGAGACGCCGAAATGGAGGACCGGGGAGGAGTCCCTAGCCGAGCTGGAGACGACCTGGCCGAGGTGGAGCTCAGCCGAGCTGGGAGCGTCCTGGCCAAGGTGGAAATGTGCAAGGGGCCGAGATGAGTCTCTGGCCGGAGTGGGGGCACTTGGCCGAACTGGCGGACGTTGAGACGGGCCTTGCCGAGATGGCCTAGCTGGCGCCGGAGCATGAGATAGAGCATCCGGCCAGTCATCCGGCGAGTTCGGAAATATCCCCACACAGCTATATTCTCCCCTTTTGACATCTACAATATTCTCCCCCTTTGACATTAAATTGCAAAGGTACCTACACACATGACATAAGGAAAATACCTTTTAGTAGCACCTGTTAACGAAAGAAATCAAAAATGAAATATATAACAGGTATCATGTATGGTAGTAGTCTATAAGAGTATAGAGCCAATTCAATGGTGAATTTGATCAAAACTAATACTCCCTATGAAGGTTTATACTCCCCCTCAATCCATTCTCTCCTTTTGTCAAACTTTTGACAAAGATTTAACTATTTGGTTCAGGAAGAAGATGGTTTTACCAATCGAGGGTAAACTTCAAGGAAAGGATTAGATTCATTTAACTATAGAGTTCAATATGATCAAATTACCAAGATTAAGAGCAAGGTCATGGAGAAAAGCAACCATGGATACCAATTGGAATAAAGAATACCAATTGAGATTAAAGGATATGACTATTATCTCAATCACTCTAAAATGGAGTTAAAAAGAATATAACTACTAGGATCAATCCAAATTAGAGCTATCCATGATGTTATGGGGTTTATTCAACATAGCATCAATCGATATACCTATGAAAAACATATGCTATGTAAATTTTGAAATCATTTCATCCAATCAAGAAATATGACTATCATGTGCACAAGATGAATGAATTGAAGTTCAAACATGAAGCCTACCTCAACCATTAACCAACCAAGATTATTAACACATAAACATGGTGGTCATGTGATTTACCTATAAGTCCATGAGAGGTGGCAAACATGAAGATTATGATGCTAATGAAATGTGACAAATATAAGATCAAGCATCATAAAAGAATATTCATCACTTTTAATGATATAACTAATGAGCATAGTGATGAACATGAGGAATTGCATATAAAGATATAACTTGGAGATGTATGCAATTTGAAAATCCATATGAACTCAACATGAAGGAAATCCATCAAAAGATAGATATGCCTATAAGATACAAAGAATTAAGATATGCCTATAAGATACAAAGAATGGATTTTGATGAGAGTCTCATATGATCATAAATATGATATTGAAAAATGCACAAGCGATATTACTATGAAATTATGCATAAATCAATATCACAACCATCCATCTATAGCAAAGCTTATGAAGTACAAAGGATGGATTTGAGAGTTCTAGTATGGTATCCACAATGTAACTTAAGACCACAACCATACATGAAACTATTTGACATTTGCATAGAGAGGATCAATCAACAATCAAGATCTAACTCACACCATATCATCAATAAAGAATATAACTATGCATGCACAAGAAGGTATGAAGTTAGAACGATGTCATGGGTCGCATATAGATGAAAATGGATCTCATATAAGGTATACCTATGAAGAACAATGGTTTAATTCAAATTCATCTAAAATGATTCATTAATCTATCATGTAAAATCTCCACTCTAGCAAATGTACTATGCTTACAATGCAATGGAAAAAGGATATGAGAATCATACCAAATGAACTTAGCACACAAAATCACATATGTACTTAAGAAGCTCAAATGATCATGAAACAAAAGATTTTACTATAAAGCATAAACAACATCAATTTGCATTAATGAAACGATATACAAAGTTAGGCAAAAAACATGCAAATCAATGACATCATACCCAACCACACAAAGTAAGACATAACAAAGTCAATTTGCATTTGAAAGAATGTAACTTTGTTGAGCAAAGATGCAAATTGCTTGTAACATGTATTTCCTTCTAAATGATAAGATTATAAGCACAAGGAAATAAACTCAAGGAAAATGCTTGTAAAAATATAACTAATAAAGCGTAGAACACTTTCCAAAGATCTTTTAATTCACTCCAACATTCAAAATCCAACAATGAATCATTTATAAAATTATGATCAAGTGACTTTGAAAAACATTAAGTGAACTAATATCAAATCTCAATTTGTAATTAAGGATATAAATACAAATGCTCATACAAATTGATTACATATTTTCCATACCAAAACATATAACTTGTAAGTTCATGGAAAATCTAAATTGATTTGAATCATTTGTTTTACAAAATAATCTAACTATGATATCCAAACAAATGATTTTCCAACATCAAATGATCATGAAAAATCTAGCTAAGAAAGCTTTTGTAATCACAATCAATTGATGATCATCAAATAGAAATGCACTACAATAGTAATAACTATATGAGAACAAAATGCAAATCTATATGAGGATATTGCAATCAAATGATTTTGAAAACCAAGGATATAACTAAGAAAGTTCATGTAGACAAAATCAAATGATCACAAAGAAACATTGCATTTTAAGAGATGTGACTATGTAGAAACAAAATGCAAATGTAACATGACCAATAATTAGATATGACTAAAAAGAAATAGGTTGGTCTAGCGAGGTTCAAGGCCTTAAGGTTAGTCTAATTGTCTACCTTTGAAGATTCACTTAAGGTCTTGATAAGGTTGTCCTTGAGGGTTTACTTTGAGGTCCCACCAACTCTTGGAGTTTTAACTTGAAAAAGTTTTAGAGTGGTGAGATAGATTCTTAGGGGGAATTAGAGAGCTAGGAAGGAAAAATTCATTTTCAACCATAGTGGAAATCATTCTTAATGATATGCAATAAAACACAACTCTAGGGTTCAAATCTAGATTTTAGCTAATAAGGATCAACTCCGGGTGTTTAGGCCCAAAATGGAGTAACCTTGCTTTGATACCACTTGTAAGTCCTGGGGATCCTAACCCTAGAGGGGGGGTGAATAGGGTGAGGTACAACTAGTGACCAATTATGACCAATTTTAACTTATTTAAATTAACTAGTCACAAGTGATGATTGACAACCAAAATGCGGAAGCTTACATAAACACAATCACCACATAGCATGCACCATCACACAATTATTTATAGTGGTTTGGCCTCAATGCCTACATCCACTACCGGCTTGTGTTCCTCACACCCCACCGGATTTCCACTATGTATGCTTTTCAATAGGCTAAGCAATAACCTTTACAACTATGCTTTTCTAGGCTAAGCAATAACCTTTACATTATGCTTTTCAAGGCTAAGCAATAACCTCTTCAACCAAATGGTTGGTTATCTCTCTAAGTAGTGTCTATGATACACTTGATGGAGATACATATTTAGCTCAATACATTGCCTCTTAAATAGGCGGATATAAAAGTGAAAATCTAACTCACACAAACACTATATGAATGCAAAGATCAATGCACAAAGTGTATGCATGATGTCCTCAATCAATTTGAAAATAAAAGCTCATAAATGTATGCCAAAGGCTTTGAAAGTTTTAGCTCAAAACATTTATGATTGAGGAAATGCTAATCACATGTTAAAAACAACTGTAAAAGAAATACTTATCTATTCCAAACAAGTTGTGAAATTCTAAGAGCAAACATGTGATGCATAAGGATTTCAATCAAATTAACAATGTAGCTCAATGTATGCTTAAAGTATTTGAAAGTGTAAAACATACTAATATATTTGATTGAAATAAAGGGTCAAATCACATGTAATTAAAAAGACAACTTGAAAATGATATACCAATCAATGTTTAAACAAGTTGTAAAACTTTAAAACCAAATACATGTGATTTATAAAGTTGTTGAATCCAAAACATAAGATAGATTTGAAAGTGATTTTCTTATGATGAAAAACAACAACCAAATATTCAACCAAGTATAGGAATCATGTTACATATGATTTCAAAGATGATTCCAAAACATGATTTACTTAGATATACCAATTTAAGTACTACTTGGTTTGAATCAAGGTGATGTATCGAAAACAATGAATCAATTCAAAACATAAACATGTTAAGGACACAACAAATCATAGTTTAGCATGCTAACAAAGATTTACCAATAATTAGAACAAAGCATGAAAACATATGATTAGGAAAAGCAAGCTTACTTAGTGATTTAAGTTCATTATCCAAGCTTAGCTTTCCCTTAGTTTCCCTTAGCTCCATTCCCCTTTGTTTGGCCTCAAATCACCTCAAGGAGGGCCTAAGAGTTCCTCTTTTATCAACCCACTTTCAATGGGAATGAACTCATATTTATACTCAAAAAGTGAGTATCAGCGTGTCTTCGGTCGACCCCATACCATCCCCGGTCGACCGAATACAAACGGTCACAAATATGACCGTTGGAGAGCCAACGGCCCTCTGCCCGGTCGACCTGCAGTGAGCCAGGTCGACCTGGTCCATGGCAGGTCGACCTGGTACACTGCAGGTCGACCCTGGGACCAGAATTCCCATTTTTTCTCATACTTTAAAGTGATTCTTGAGGGGATTCTTTTGGGCCATTAAATCAAGTATGGAATCATGTTTTAAATCATTATAAGAGGTTTAAAAACATGAAACATAAAAAGCCTAAAATGATTTGAAACTTTTAAAACCAAAGGCTAGCTTGATTCAAAACTTCTTTTCAAAATCAATTGCATCCAAGATAAAAATAAAATCATGTAGAAGCAAAAGATTTTCATGATTTAAAAACAATGCAAGTATAAAACAAGATTTCAAGTTATTTTAAATCAATGCATATGTGAAAATTCAAATGATGATTAAAACGATAAAGCATCCATCAAATTGCAATCCACAAAATTCCTAACAATCTCCCCCTTTGCAATTTGATGGCAACACACTCATCACCGAATTTACACACTAAGTCTTCAGCTCCCCCTTAGCTGGACAAGTCTTGAAATCTCTTGGATGCTTCTTTGACTTAGCTTGGGCTCTTGTTCTTTTTCTTCATTCTTGATGCTTGGAGCTTGATCATTCTTCAAGCTTTCTTTTCTTCTTTAGCCAAGCAACTTCTTTAACTCCCAAGCTTAGTCTTCTAACAACTCTCCCCCTTTGACCATGCATTCTCTCTCTCTCTTTGGCAAGATATGCATCTTCTCCCCCTTTGGAAGATAATACAGAATCTCCCCTTAGATAAATTGGCTATATTCTCCCTTTTGACATCTACAATATTCTCCCCCTTTGACATTAAATTGCAAAGGTACCTACACACATGACATAAGGAAAATACCTTTTAGTAGCACCTGTTAACGAAAGAAATCGAAAATGAAATATATAACAGGTATCATGTATGGTAGTAGTCTATAAGAGTATAGAGCCAATTCAATGGTGAATTTGATCAAAACTAATACTCCCTATGAAGGTTTATACTCCCCCTCAATCCATTCTCTCCTTTTGTCAAACTTTTGACAAAGATTTAACTATTTGGTTCAGGAAGAAGATGGTTTTACCAATCGAGGGTAAACTTCAAGGAAAGGATTAGATTCATTTAACTATAGAGCTCAATATGATCAAATTACCAAGATTAAGAGCAAGGTCATGGAGAAAAAGCAACCATGGATACCAATTGGAATAAAGATACCAATTGAGATTAAAGGATATGACTATTATCTCAATCACTCTAAAATGGAGTTAAAAGAATATAACTACTAGGATCAATCCAAATTAGAGCTATCCATGATGTTATGGGGTTTATTCAACATAGCATCAATCGATATACCTATGAAAAACATATGCTATGTAAATTTTGAAATCATTATATCGGCTAAAAACCGATATAAAAGACCTATTATATCGGTTTTTGAGTGAATTTCAAACCGATATAAGTTACCCCCGATATAAAAGATAAACGGAACCGATATAATAAATGTAATATTTCATATCGGTTTAAGCCTAAAGCGATGTAATATCATATGTATTTATATCATAATTATTGTAAAACCGATATAACTTATAGCCAAACCGACATAATTAATATATGTTATATCGGTTTTCATACGGTTTTTTTATATCGGTTTCATAATAACCGATATAATTGATTAAGAATAACCGATATAAAAAATATGTAATTGGTTTGTTATATCGGTTTTCATATTGGTTTATTATATCGGTTAAATTATAAACGATATAATTGATTAAGAATAACCGATATAAAAAATATGTAATTGGTTGTTATATCGGTTTCATTAAAAACCGATATAATTTCACAATTATTTGTTTTTAATATCAAAAGAACCTGTTATACCACGATAAAAAAACTTGCAATATACCTCAAAATACTAACATCTAAACAACAAAAACTTTTGTATATATATATAAACAAATTAATTTCTATGTACATATATACACATGCATAGTATAGTATAGGTAGTTTCATTCACTTCCATGTACTGTACAACTTAACAAGCTAAGTTAAACTAAAGCAAGAAAGACAAAATTATGTATTGAGAACTACATGCATAATGCCTCGACCGCTTAGTCCTCGTTCATCACTAATAATTAACATAAAGCTTGACTAGACAAATCTCTATGGAAATATTGTGTATATATATAGTATCTACACTGTCTTCCATGGGATGTACAAAAAGTTTGAAACTATATATAAACAAAAAAAACCAAAAGTATATATATATGTACCATGTGGCCGCATATGATGCTCCGTGTACCGCTGCTTCCCCCGATTAGTTCTCCAATGAAAAATGGAGCTACAAAGCATAAATCGCTTCATCGATCAATACTTTGCAAGAGAAGCCTAGCCAATATATATATATATATATATATATATGCTTCCTATCTCATGCATGAAGAACTATACAGTAAAATGAGATTTTCTGGTAAAAACAGCCACCATATGCAATCAAACATAGCTTAAACGAAATAAAGTGGTTCATAGAAAAGGTTCACATCTTTGTAGACCCAAAAAACATGGGATGTACCTGGAAAGATTTTTTCGAAATTTCGGCATAGTCTCCCCTGTACGTGTGACATGTAATTTTTTTTTACAACCTGCTAGTACCTGTACATGACAAAAAAACACTTCATATAAACAACCCAATGCCCCAACACACTACAAAGTCATTCACCACTCGTCATCAGTCATTACACCATTTGACCATAGCACTTCAATGCCCCAACACACTAGAAAGATGCACCAAAAAAACTTATGTGCATTCATTTCTATAACCAACACCATGTCATTATTCCAAAAATAACATTCTCATTACAAGATACAAAACAATAAAAAGGGAAGTTGGTCCTGGTTTTTTTCAGAAAAAAAAGACAATTCTAAAGCAGTAACGAGTCTTGTAATCAATAATGGGCCATTATCCTTAAATATATATAGTGAACATGTAAAGGGCCATAGATCATAGGGCCATAGATCAAGACCAAGAATAAATCACAAGGCAAAGTTCTTTAAGCAAAGTTTACTCTATGATGAATTCTAAAGATCCACAGTATCCATGTGTCTAACAAACTTTGCCAATGATCATAACTAATAATTAACATAAAGCTTGACTAGACAAATCTCTACGGAAATATTGTATATATATAGTATCTACATTGTCTTCCATGGGATGTACAAAAAGTTTGAACTCTATATAAACAAAAAAAAAAACAAAAACAAAAGAATGTGATTTATATGGAGTATTCATGAACGTGATGGCCCACAATATCAGCTACTTATATAAGTGAATCATATCCATCTCATAGAAAATAAAAGAACGCAACAAGTTCATAAATTGAATATTTTATTTCGCAGAATGAAATACCGCAGATGCTATAATCTTTTGACCTACATTAGAAAAAAAATCGAAAAGAAAAGGAAAAGAGAAATTTCTCCTCTTCACTACCTGCACACACCCACCTGCTGCACCACCGTGCACACACCCACCTGCACACCCACTGCCTCCTCTTCTTCCACCACCTGCACACCCACAGCCCACCTGCTGCACCACCCTGAACAGTCCACCTGCTGCACCACCTTGCACACACCCACCTGCAGCAAACTCCACCATTAACAAGTTGTAACTTGTAGAAAATGACTGTAACTTCAGTTCAAATCCAACATATGAATAAATTATAACATCTAATTCTACTCCACAACTTTCAACCTCTGTTCATATAATCAATACACACATTCCAAAACATGTACATGCATTTTCAAAACCATTACACATCCAATTTCATGTAAAATTACAAAACCATTACACATCCAACTTCCATTTCTATTCATGTACATAAAATCTAGCTTCCTTTTATAACAACAACTCTAACAATAGAATGGCCTGGGAGAGCAGGGGGCTGGGTGTTACGAAAATGGGCTAGGGCTGGGGTTTGTGTAAGGGAGAGGAGGGGACTATGTCTCCAATCTCACTATGTCTCTAAGCTCTCTCTGCAAAGAACTTGAGGACTATGTCTCTAATCTCCATCACTAAAAGAGATAACTCCCAAAGCTCAATTACTAAAGAAAAAGCCCATTTCAAACTCAATTCTTGAGGACTATGTCTTTAATCTTGCATCATTTAGAAGAAGGAAATTGAATGAAGGAAAACAGAGCCATACAAGAAAAGTTAAGGTTTTGAAGGTCAGGCCATACTAAACTGACTGATTAGGATGACTGTGACATGCAACTTGCATCACTTCACCATTAGCTGCAGAAGAATCATCAACCACACTCTACATGGAAATCCAAATTAAAATGAAAAAGTTAATTACGGTAGTTTAACTTAAGCATCACTATTATTTTATTTTTCTGTTTGCACTTTACCCAACCCAAGTACTAAATCACATATAAAAGAGATCTTATAATTGGATGGAGGCTTATCTTACAACAAGGAATCATAACTTCTTTCTGTTTTATGGAGTAGAGCGAACAGAGTGCATGACCAGCAGAAATTCTCAAACAAGCAGGTCCTTGCTTTGAATGAGTCAATAGATAGACATTACACAACAATATAACAGTAAGGAAATGAATAAAAGCAAGGAAATGTTACCTCGGTGAAATTTCAATTGAAATGTGGCTACCCCCAAGTAGGTTTTCCCTGAAAATAGGGTCTTGGTTTCACCACACCTGCAAATATGGATAAATCATCACTGGCAAATGGGCATAAAGGGAAGTTACAAAGGGTTAAAGAAACATAAAATAACTTATTACAAAGGGTTAAAATAACATAAAATAAATGGAGGATTACTGATGCAATAGCCTTTTTCATAAATGTGAAAGTAAAAAAAATAATAAAGGAAGATAAAGAGGCATGTTTTCATTGAGCTTAATAGTGTTAACTGGTAAAAAGTAATTCATATATCAAGGATCAGAGAATCAGGACCTTGGATACATGAACCCTATTGAGTCTGTTCCATCTAAGAACTCCTTCGACATCTTTGGATGGTACTCGAGGATTTCTCGATAGACATCTTTCCAACACAAAGACATAAGAGACTTGTGACGAAACCCAAGAACTCCAACAACTTTCTTTTAATCCTAAACATACCATCACCATATGATTAAGAAGAGAAATTAGGGGAAACCAGATTCACGTTCAAATGAAACATGAAAAATCAAAATCCCAGGTATGGAAACTTAAAGAACTCGTAGAGAACATGACCTTTGCACAAGTTCATCAAATCACGCAAAACAAGTGCAGAAGTACCAATAGATAAAAGACTACAAATATAGCCTGAATCAGATAAAGTCAGATAAATCATATTATATTTATCATTATATTACAAGAAGAAGAAGGCCAACTTAATTAGTGCTCACCGCAGGCATGTACTAAAATTGTGTAGCATCAGATAGCCTATGGAAACCAATAATCTGACCAGCATTTTGTAATGTTTGTTGCAGTGTCAATGGCTGTATGACATCAGGGTCACATGTATATTTTAACCCGAGCCATTTGAAGCCCTGAAACAGTAGAATTAGCCCCACCTATGAATGAATTTTCAGATCAGTCTACATGTCTTTCATCATAATTTAACACAAAAATGATGAAAACGAAAAAAAGAAAAAGAAAATCAACTATATCCATTCCTTGCACTCTTTTATAACTCAAATTCAGCCATGGTTAGGAGAATGAACCACATCTCTCTATCATGTAGAAGTCATAGAAGATAACCTGTAGAACTCAGATTTTCATGGAAAGTATACCACATAGAATTCTATTAGAAAATGGACTGGAAACATGGAATATACATATTTACATTTCTATTACGTGGTCAGGTACATAGTCTAAAACAGTGGGTTCAATGTCTATAATAAGATTAATGATGATACAAAAAGAGAGACAATGAAATCAGCACATGCAACAAATTTTGTACAAATTCTGTAAAAGTCAATATTTCAATCCAACCATAAGTAACAGTTAGATGGTCAGTGTGGGAAGAGTGAAAATTCAAGAGATCATAAGAGGGAGGGGTTGAATTCATCATTAGTGTACCCCACAAATGCATTGGGGGTATCATAGCAAGTGTATATCAATGGGGTATCATAGCCAAAGTTTGGCTCAAAAAAAAATGTTTGAGAAGTTAGACCTATAATCAGTCTAAAAACAATAAAAAGAAGCTAAACACAATCTCAAAGATTTAAGCCAAAGTAATGTTATAATCCCAACCCTTTCATAACTGATTACATTAGAAACCAATCAAAGAGTAGGAAGCAAGACCATACCAACCATGTAGAAGTATACATGTTAAAACAAAGATAACATCATGGGTATAAACACCACTATACCAGCTATTTCACCGTAAATTGGAAATGAAAAATATTGCAAATTCTTTAAATGAGACAACCTATGTGATCATAGACTTCACTTTAAGTGAAACCTCCACAGCATTAAATTTATTGTTAAAGTTTAGAAAATTAATCTTTCATTTTCAAGCCATATTTTGAACGGCTTTAATCTTGAGCTTCAAAATGCAATAATAGCAAAAAATGTCACACACACACAAGGGAGGGAAAGGAAGGGATGACCTAAAGCTTGGAAGAATGATGCTAGGTTGGGGGGTCTCTTTCACTGTGGGTCTTATTAAAAGGTTTAAGATTTATCATAAGGATGGTTTTCTGGTATGACATTTCCATGGGTGTGAGTCATTTGAAGCTTAGTATCAATCAATGTTTAAATTGTTAGTGCTTTGTGGTGATTTTATGGACTCTAGTCTTTGAATTTTGGAAGGAGTTCATGGGAATCAATGAAATATTTCCTTCTCAGAATTTTTACTTGCAAGAACGAATCAAGTAAGAGAAAGTAGCAGATGCCCCTCAAGAGTGTTTTATGGGGCACACTTGTTCCAGATTCTTCAATGAGGCCTTCATATTTTCTAGGCTTTGATAGAGCATCAAACACAGCAAGGAGGTTCTCTGTTGGTCAATACTAGCACAAAAATTCTTACATAGAGTGTTATAAAAAAATAAAAAATTCTTACATACAGTTTGCTTCAAACTCCTCAAATACACACAATCAATAACATCATATACAAATTCTCCAATAGAAACCCCATATACATCACTTGATCTTCATAATCATCTGATTGTGAAGGACAAAGACTGAGCGCCAAGATCTTCTATTCTGGAAAACATGTTGGCCATCTCCACCCATCGTGGGTCCCGTGTGGCCCCAAACTTGCACATAACGGAACTATGAGAGCATCACTGCACTAATGATTTTGATACATTATGAGAATAATTCCTCAAAAAAAAAATGCCAACTACTTGGCAGGCAGGGGGGATATAAAGGCACAGTATGGCCTATCCCCAGCCTCAAAATTAGAAAAGCTGTGCAAGCTATGGTTCTGTGATCCAGAAAGATAATCAGAATAGATGGAACCCAATGTGTGAAATGCTCCAAACATAACACAAGATTCTGAGGGGTAAAAGAGAAGGAAAAAATGGAATTTTTTTTTGAAATCTTATCAATCTAATAATTGGCCTTGGTTAACTATGGTCCTTTGATATGATTCTTACTAACTACCAATAAAAAAGTGAAGATTGTCCCACATTGAAAATTCAGGGCAATCTTTAACTATATGATCCACAAGACATCAATGGTCTGAATCACCAAAGCTAGTCCTGCTTTCAGATACTTTGAGGATTGACGACACTGCATATCCTTGAAGCAAATATCACAAAATTCTTCTTACATCATATCATATCTTGTATTAAAAGAGGTCATATAACTGATTAAATATTCAGACCTCATGACAGATTAATATTCATTGAACAACTTTACTTTTATAGGGTGCCACGTCAAACCAGACTCCTAGAATGGAACCCAATAATGCCATTCAAGCATGCAAATAAGAACACGCTATTTTCGAATAGATATGCCTATGAACATAGCATGAAAGCTCAAAAGAATAGTTGGGTTTCAGTTCACAAGATAGAATTGGTACCTTTAAGCTTTTGGGGAATGGAAAGGTTGTCCTCAAGCATGAAAGAAAGATCTCTATGGATCTGCTTATCCGACTCCTGCGCATCTCTTCCAGTGAATACCAACCGAGAATGTAGAACTCAGGGAACACCATCTTTTCTAATTCACACATTCAAATTAAAAAAAAAAATCAAAAAGCATACCAAACAAAATCCTAACCCTAACCCAAAAAAAAAAAAAAAACCCTAGAGAAAGCAAAAACGTGAAAAAAAAATCACTGCCACGATGAAATCAACTTCATGCATCTCAACTATTCGATGAAATCCATTCAATTAGGGCACCAAGAAAAAGGGCAAAACCTCATGAGATATACAGAGAGAAAAAAGGAAAAAGAAACCCTATAATGTAGAAGGAAGAAAGGATTAGAGAGCTCGAGCTTTTTGAGGAGGAATGCGCGGTAGAGAGAGTCGGTGGTGGCGTCGAAGAGGAGTTCGAAGCTAGCTGTTGAAGATCTCGACAAATCATCCCCTCTAGATGCCGATGATGCAGCCGAAGACGCGAGGGGGAGGTGGGCCGCCGCTGTCATTGGCGGTAAGGGGAGCGGAGGAGGCGTTGGATTGGGATTTGACGCGGGTGTAGTGGTCGGAGATGTTGACGATGACGAGTGGGTGGGCAGAGCTTAGGAGAGACTGAGCGACGATGGAGATGAGGGGAGATAAGAAAGAAATGAGTGAGGAAAAGAGGGAAAAGGGGAGGGCAAAGCGCGGGAGGGGAAAAATAAAGTGGGAAGAAAAAACGAGCAAAAGTGGGTTTCATCATTCATATCGGTTTTTTGGGAAAGCATGTAATATCGGTTTCATAATAACCGATAGAAAATACATCGATTATTATATCGCATATGTGCTAACCGATATTATATATAGCAATTATTATATCGGTTACTATATAACCGATATAAAAAAAAAGTAACCGATATAAAAAACTATTAACCGATATAAAAAACATTGACGAAAGATATTATATCGGTTATATTAAAAACCGATATAAGGCAATTTTTGTAACCGATATAAAATGTCATTTTTTTAGTAGTGTCATTTCATCCAATCAAAAAATATGACTATCATGTACACAAGATGAATGAAGTTCAAACATGAAGCCTACCTCAACCATTAACCAACCAAGATTATTAACACATAAACATGGTGGTCATGTGATTTACCTATAAGTCCATGAGAGGTGGCAAACATGAAGATTATGATGCTAATGAAATGTGACAAATATAAGATCAAGCATCATAAAAGAATATTTATCACTTTTAATGATATAACTAATGAGCATAGTGATGAACATGAGGAATTGCATATAAAGATATAACTTGGAGATGTATGCAATTTGAAAAACCATATGAACTCAACATGAAGGAAATCCATCAAAAGATAGATATGCCTATAAGATACAAAGAATTAAGATATGCCTATAAGATACAAAGAATGGATTTTGATGAGAGTCTCATATGATCATAAATATGATATTGAAAAATGCACAAGCGATATTACTATGAAATTATGCATAAATCAATATCACAACCATCCATCTATAGCAAAGCTTATGAAGTACAAAGGATGGATTTGAGAGTTCTAGTATGGTATCCACAAATGTAACTTAAGAGCACAACCATACATGGAACTATTTGACATTTGCATAGAGAGGATCAATCAACAATCAAGATCTAACTCACACCATATCATCAATAAAGAATATAACTATGCATGCACAAGAAGGTATGAAGTTAGAACGATGTCATGGGTCGCATATAGATGAAAATGGATCTCATATAAGGTATACCTATGAAGAACAATGGTTTAATTCACATTCATCTAAAATGATTCATTAATCTATCATGTAAAATCTCCACTCTAGCAAATGTACTATGCTTTACAATGCAATGGAAAGAGGATATGAGAATCATACCAAATGAACTTAGCACACAAAATCACATATGTACTTAAGAAGCTCAAATGATCATGAAACAAAAGATTTTACTATAAAGCATAAACAACATCAATTTGCATTAATGAAACGATATACAAAGTTAGGCAAAAACATGCAAATCAATGACATCATATCCAACCACACAAAGTAAGACATAACAACAAAGTCAATTTGCATTTGAAAGAATGTAACTTGTTGAGCAAAGATGCAAATTGCTTGTAACATGTATTTCCTTCTAAATGATAAGATTATAAGCACAAGGAAATAAACTCAAGGAAAATGCTTGTAAAAATATAACTAATAAAGCGTAGAACACTTTCAAAGATCTTTTAATTCACTCCAACATTCAAAATCCAACAATGAATCATTTATAAAATTATGATCAAGTGACTTTGAAAAACATGAAGTGAACTAATATCAAATCTCAATTTGTAATTAAGGATATAAATACAAATGCTCATACAAATTGATTACATATTTTCCATACCAAAACATATAACTTGTAAGTTCATGGAAAATCTAAATTGATTTGAATCATTTGTTTACAAAATAATCTAACTATGATATCCAAACAAATGATTTTCCAACATCAAATGATCATGAAAAATCTAGCTAAGAAAGCTTTTGTAATCACAATCAATTGATGATCATCAAATAGAAATGCACTACAATAGTAATAAACTATATGAGAACAAAATGCAAATCTATATGAGGATATTGCAATCAAATGATTTTGAAAACCAAGGATATAACTAAGAAAGTTCATGTAGGACAAAATCAAATGATCACAAAGAAACATTGCATTTTAAGAGATGTGACTATGTAGAAACAAAATGCAAATGTAACATGACCAATAATTAGATATGACTAAAAAGAAATAGGTTGGTCTAGCGAGGTTCAAGGCCTTAAGGTTAGTCTAATTGTCTACCTTTGAAGATTCACTTAAGGTCTTGATAAGGTTGTCCTTGAGGGTTTACTTTGAGGTCCCACCAACTCTTGGAGTTTTAACTTGAAAAAGTTTTAGAGTGGTGAGATAGATTCTTAGGGGGAATTAGAGAGCTAGGAAGGAAAAATTCATTTTCAACCATAGTGGAAATCATTCTTATGATATGCAATAAAACACAACTCTAGGTTTCTAATCTAGATTTTAGCTAATAAGGATCAACTCCGGGTGATTAAGCCCTAAATGGAGTAACCTTGCTCTGATACCACTTGTAAGTCCTGGGGATCCTTACCCTAGAGGGGGGGTGAATAGGGTGAGGTACAACTAGTGACCAATTATGACCAATTTTAACTTATTTAAATTAACTAGTCACAAGTGATGATTGACAACCAAAATGCGGAAAGCTTACATAAACACAATCACCACATAGCATGCACCATCACACAATCATTTATAGTGGTTCGGCCTCAATGCCTACATCCACTACTACCGGCTTGTGTTCCTCACACCCCACCGGATTTCCACTATGTATGCTTTTCAATAGGCTAAGCAATAACCTTTCCAACTATGCTTTTCTAGGCTAAGCAATAACCTTTACATTATGCTTTTCAAGGCTAAGCAATAACCTCTTCAACCAAATGGTTGGTTATCTCTCTAAGTAGTGTCTATGATACACTTGATGGAGATACATATTTAGCTCAATACATTGCCTCTTAAATAGGCGGATATAAAAGTGAAAATCTAACTCACACAAACACTATATGAATGCAAAGATGAATGCACAAAGTGTATGCATGATGTCCTCAATCAATTTGAAAATAAAAGCTCATAAATGTATGCCAAAGGCTTTTGAAAGTTTTAGCTCAAAACATTATGATTGAGGAAATGCTAATCACATGTTAAAAACAACTTGTAAAAGAAATACTTATCTATTCCAAACAAGTTGTGAAAATTCTAAGAGCAAACATGTGATGCATAAGGATTTCAATCAAATTAACAATGTAGCTCAATGTATGCTTAAAGTATTGAAAGTGTAAAACATACTATATATTTGATTGAAATAAAGGGTCAAATCACATGTAATTAAAAAGACAACTTGAAAATGATATACCAATCAATGTTTAAACAAGTTGTAAAACTTTAAAACCAAATACATGTGGATTTATAAAGTTGTTGAATCCAAAACATAGATAGATTTGAAAGTGATTTTCTTATGATGAAAAAACAAACAACCAAAGAGTCAACCAAGTATAGGAATCATGTTACATATGATTTCAAAGATGATTCCAAAACATGATTTACTTAGATATACCAATTTAAGTACTACTTGGTTTGAATCAAGGTGATGTATCGAAAACAATGAATCAATTCAAAACATAAACATGTTAAGGACACAACAATCATAGTTTAGCATGCTAACAAAGATTTACCAAATAATTAGAAACAAAGCATGAAAACATATGATTAGGAAAAGCAAGCTTACTTAGGATTTTAACTTCATTAATCCAAGCTTTAGCTTTCCCTTAGTTTCCCTTAGCTCATTCCCTTTGTTTGGCCTCAAATCACCTCAAGGAGGGCCTAAGAGTTCCTCTTTTATCAAACCCACTTCAATGGGAATTGAACTCATATTTATACTCAAAAAGTGAGTATCAGCGTGTCTTCGGTCGACCCCTACCATCCCCGGTCGACCGAATACAAACGGTCACAAATATGACCGTTGGAGATCCAACGGCCCTCTGCCCGGTTCGACCTGCAGTGAGCCAGGTCGACCTGGTCCATGGGCAGGTCGACCTGGTACACTGCAGGTCGACCCTGGGACCAGAATTCCCATTTTTTTCTCATACTTTAAAGTGATTCTTGAGGGGATTCTTTTGGGCCATTAAATCAAGCATGGAATCATGTTTTAAATCATTATAAGAGGTTTAAAAACATGAAACATAAAAAGCCTAAAATGATTTGAAACTTTTAAAACCAAGGCTAGCTTGATTCAAAACTTCTTTTCAAAATCAATTGCATCCAAGATAAAAATAAAATCATGTAGAAACAAAAGATTTTCATGATTTAAAAACAATGCAAGTATAAAACAAGATTTCAAGTTATTTTAAATCAATGCATATGTGAAAATTCAAATGATGATTAAAACGATAAAGCATCCATCAAATTGCAATCCACAAAATTCCTAACAATCTCCCCCTTTGCAATTTGATGGCAACACACTCATCACCGATTACACACTAAGTCTTCAGCTCCCCCTTAGCTGGACAAGTCTTGAAATCTCTTGGATGCTTCTTTTGACTTAGCTTGGGCTCTTGTTCTTTTTCTTCATTCTTGATGCTTGGAGCTTGATCATTCTCAAGCTTTCTTTCTTCTTTAGCCAAGCAACTTCTTTAACTCCCAAGCTTAGTCTTCTAACAACTCTCCCCTTTGGCCCATGCATTCTCTCTCTCTCTTTGGCAAGATATGCATCTTCTCCCCCTTTGGAAGATAATTCAAAATCTCCCCTTAGATAAATTGGCTATATTCTCCCCTTTTGACATCTACAATATTCTCCCCCTTTGACATTAAATTGCAAAGGTACCTACACACATGACATAAGGAAATACCTTTTAGTAGCAACCTGTTAAGAAAGAAATCGAAAAGGAAATATATAACAGGTATCACGTATGGTAGTTGTCTATAAGAGTATAGAGCCAATTCAATGGTGAATTGATCAAAACTAATACTCCCGATGAAGGTTTTATACTCCCCCTCAATCCATTCTCTCCTTTTGTCAAACTTTTGACCAAAGATTTAACTATTTGTTCAGGAAGAAGATGGTTTTACCAATCGAGGGTAAACTTCAAGGAAAGGATTAGATTCATTTAACTATAGAGCTCAATATGATCAAATTTACCAAGATTAAGAGCAAGGTCATGGAGAAAAGCAACCATGGATACCAATTGGAATAAAGAATACCAATTGAGATTAAAGGATAAGACTATTATCTCAATCACTCTAAAATGGAGTTAAAAAGAATATAACTACTAGGATCAATCCAAATTAGAGCTATCCATGATGTATGGGGTTTATTCAACATAGCATCAATCGAAGTACCTATGAAAAAACATATGCTATGTAAATTTTAAAATCATTTCATCCAATCAAAAAATATGACTAATCATGTGCACAAGATGAATGAAATGAAGTTCAAACATGAAGGCCTACATCAACCATTAACCAACCAAGATTATTAAACATAAACATGGTGGTCATGTGATTTACCTATAAGTCCATGAGAGGGGGCAAACATGAAGATTATGATGCTAATGAAATGTGACAAATATAAGATCAAGTATCATAAAAGAATATTCATCACTTTTAATGATATAACTAATGAGCATAGTGATGAACATGAGGAATTGCAATATAAAGAATAACTTGGAGATGTATGCAATTTTGAAAAAACCATATGAACTCAACATGAAGGAAATCCATCAAAAGATAGATATGCCTATTAAGATACAAAGAATTAAGATATGCCTATAAGATACAAAGAATGGATTTTGATGAGAGTCTCATATGATCATAAATAAGATATTGAAAAATTCACAAGCGATATTACTATGAAATTATGCATAAATCAATATCACAACCATCCATCTATAGCAAAGCTATGAAGTACAAAGGATGGATTTGAAGAGTTCTAGTATGGTATCCAACAAATGTAACTTAAGAGCACAACCATACATGAAACTATTTGACATTTGCATTAGAGAGGATCAATCAACAATCAAGATCTAACTCACACCATATCATCAATAAAGAATATAACTATGCATGCACAAAAAGGTATGAAGTTAGAACGATGTCATGGGTCGCATATAGATGAAAATGGATCTCATATAAGGTATACCTATGAAGAACAATGGTTTAATTCAAATTCATCTAAAATGATTCATTAATCTATCATGTAAAATCTCCACTCTAGCAAATGTACTATGCTTAACAATGCAATGGAAAAAGGATATGAGAATCATACCAAATGACCTTAGCACACAAAATCACATATGTACTTAAGAAGCTCAAATTGATCATGAAACAAAAGATTTTACTATAAAGCATAAACAACATCAATTTGCATTAATGAAACGATATAAAAAGTTAGGTAAAAACATGCAAATCAATGACGTCATACCCACCACACAAAGTAAGAACATAACAACAAAGTCAATTTGCATTTGAAAGAATGTAACTTGTTGAGCAAAGATGCAAATTGCTTGAACATGTATTTCCTTCTACATGATAAGATTATAAGCACAGGAATAAACTCAAGGAAAATGCTTGTAAAAATATAACTAATAAAGCGTAGAACACTTTCCAAAGATCTTTTAATTCACTCCAACATTCAAAATCCAACAATGAATCAATTTATAAAATTATGATCAAGTGACTTTGAAAAACATGAAGTGAACTAATATCAAATCTCAATTTGTAATTAAGGATATAAATACAAATGCTCATACAATTGATTACATATTTTCCATACCAAAGATATAACTTGTAAGTTCATGGAAATCTAAATTGATTTGAATCATTTGTTTTACAAAATAATCTAACCTATGATATCCAAACAAATGATTTTCCAACATCAAATGATCATGAAAAATCTAGCTAAGAAAGCTTTTGTAATCACAATCAATTGATGATCATCAAATAGAAATGCAACTACAATAGTAATAACTATATGAGAACAAAATGCAAATCTATATGAGGATATTGCAATCAATGATTTTGAAAACCAAGGATATAACTAAGAAAGTTCATGTAGACAAAATCAAATGATCACAAAGAAACATTGCATTTTAAGAGATGTGACTATGTAGAAACAAAATGCAAATGTAACATGACCAATAATTAGATATGACTAAAAAGAAATAGGTTGGTCTAGCGAGGTTCAAGGCCTTAAGGTTAGTCTAATTGTCTACCTTTGAAGATTCACTTAAGGTCTTGATAAGGTTGTCCTTGAGGGTTTACTTTGAGGTCCCACCAACTCTTGGAGTTTTAACTTGAAAAAGTTTTAGAGTGGTGAGATAGATTCTTAGGGGGAATTAGAGAGCTAGGAAGGAAAAATTCATTTTCAACCATAGTGGATATAATTCTTAATGATATGCAATAAAACACAACTCTAGGGTTCAAATCTAGATTTTAGCTAATAAGGATCAACTCCGGGTGTTTAAGCCCTAAATGGAGTAACCTTGCTTTGATACCACTTGTAAGTCCTGGGGATCCTAACCCTAGAGGGGGGGTGAATAGGGTGAGGTACAACTAGTGACCAATTATGACCAATTTTAACTTATTTAAATTAACTAGTCACAAGTGATGATTGACAACCAAAATGCGGAAGCTTACATAAACACAATCACCACATAGCATGCACCATCACACAATCATTTATAGTGGTTCGGCCTCAATGCCTACATCCACTACCGGCTTGTGGTTCCTCACACCCCACCGGATTTCCACTATGTATGCTTTTCATAGGCTAAGCAATAACCTTACAACTATGCTTTTCTAGGCTAAGCAATAAACCTTTACATTATGCTTTTCAAGGCTAAGCAATAACCTCTTCAAAACCAAATGGTGTGGTTATCTCTCTAGTAGTGTCCTATGATACACTTGATGAGAGACATATTTAGCTCAATACATGTGCCTCTTAAATAGGGCGAGATATAAAGTGAAAAATCTAAACTCACCAAACACTATATGAATGCAAAGATGAATGCACAAGTGTAATCATTGATGTCCTCAATCAATTTGAAAATAAAGCTCAGAAATGTATGCAGAGGCTTTTAAATTTTTTAGCTCAAAACATTTATGATTGAGGAAATGCTAATCAACATGTGTAAAAAAACAACTTGTAAAAGAAATACTGTATCTACTTCCAAACAAGTTGTGAAGAATTCTAAGAGCAAAACATGTGATGCAGCAAGGATTTCACTCAAATTAAACAATGTAGCTCAATGTATGCTTAAAGTATTTGAAAGTGTAAAACATACTAATATATTTGATTGAAATAAAGGGGTCAAATCACATGTAATTAAAAAAGACAACTTGAAAATGATATACCAATCAATGTTTAAACAAGTTGTAAAACTTTAAAACCAAATACATGTGATTTATAAAGTTGTTGAATCCAAAACATAAGATAGATTTGAAAGTGATTTCTTATGATGAAAACAACAACCACAGATTCACCAAGTATAGGAATCATGTTACATATGATTTCAAAGATGATTCCAAAACATGATTTACTTAGATATACCAATTTAAGTACTACTTGGTTTGAATCAAGGTGATGTATCGAAAACAATGAATCCATTCAAAACATAACAATGTTAAGGACACAACAAATCATAGGTTTAGCATGCTAACAAAGATTTACCAATAATTAGAACAAAGCATGAAAACATATGATTAGGAAAAGCAAGCTTACTTAGTGATTTAACTTCATTAATCCAAGCTTTAGCTTTCCCTTAGTTTCCCTTAGCTCATTCCCCTTTGTTTGGCCTCAAATCACCTCAAGGAGGGCCTAAGAGTTCCTCTTTATCAACCCACTTTCAATGGGAAGGAACTCATATTTATACTCAAAAGTGAGTATCAGCGTGTCTTCGGTCGACCCCATACCATCCCCCGGTCGACCGAATACAAACGGTCACAAATATGACCGTTGGAGATCCAACGGCCCTCTGCACGGTCGACCTGCAGTGAGCCAGGTCGACCTGGTCCATGGGCAGGTCGACCTGGTACAACTGCAGGTCGACCCGGGGACCAGAATTCCCATTTTTTCTCATACTTTAAAGTGATTCTTGAGGGGATTCTTTTGGGCCATTAAATCAAGGCATGGAATCATGTTTTAAATCATTATAAGAGGTTTAAAAACATGAAACATAAAAAGCCTAAAATGATTTGAAACTTTTAAAACCAAAGGCTAGCTTGATTCAAACTTCTTTTCAAAATCAATTGCATCCAAGATAAAAATAAAATCATGTAGAAACAAAAGATTTTCATGATTTAAAAACAATGCAAGTATAAAACAAGATTTCAAGTTATTTTTAAATCAATGCATATGTGAAAATTCAAATGATGATTAAACGATTAAAAGCATCCATCAAATTGCAATCCACAAAATTCCTAACAATCTCCCCCCTTTGCAATTTGATGGCAACACACTCATCACGAATTTACACACTAAGTCTTCAGCTCCCCCTTAGCTGGACAAGTCTTGAAATCTCTTGGATGCTTCTTTGACTTAGCTTGGGCTCTTGTTCTTTTTTCTTCATTCTTGATGCTTGGAGCTTGATCATTCTTTCAAGCTTTCTTTTCTTCTTTAGCCAAGCAACTTCTTTAACTCCCAAGCTTAGTCCTTCTAACAACTCTCCCCCTTTGACCAGCATCTCTCTCTCTCTTTTGGCAAGATATGCATCTTCTCCCCCTTTGGAAGATAATACAAAATCTCCCCTTAGATAAATTGGCTATTGTAGGTGCAAAAAATAACGACCCACAATGATGGGGGGTGCCTTAGAGGACTTACCCAAGTGGGATTAGGGACACCGATGCCTGCGCCTGGAGCCTGAGAAAAGGAAGGAGAAACGGAGGTCAGAGGACCCTGGCCTGGGCGGCGCAGGGCTCTCCGATGCCTAAGTTAGTATGTGAACTAAGCAGAGGGAGGAGATTTTTGGGGAAGAAGATGGCATACCAGAGTGGTAATGGCGTCCTCGTTTTCGTCTGGAGGGGTAGCTGTGTTTATATAGAGGAGGAGGAGACAAAGGGGTTGTTGGCTGTCTTGTCATAGCCCATTTTGTCAGGTACTAGGGAGGCGCGGTCTCATCGTAGCCTGCCTGGTCCTGTCGTAGCCTGTCTTGTCCCGCTAGGGCCATATCCTGGCGCTTTGGGAGCTGTGGAGGGCGATCTGTCAGGAGATACGGGCTGTCCCCCTTGTCTTGTCGCACGTGCTCTAGCGTGCTCAAGTGTCCAAGGGTGGACAGCTGTCAGGCCCTACCTCGGCTAGTCCTGGCATCCTGACCGAGGTCGGGGAGCCGAGGTCGGATAGGACTTTGACTTGGTTAGAGCCCTTGCAGAGACGCCGAAATGGAGGACCGGGGAGGAGTCCCTAGCCGAGCTGGAGACGACCTGGCCGAGGTGGAGCTCAGCCGAGCTGGGAGCGTCCTGGCCAAGGTGGAAATGAGGCAAGGGGCCGAGATGAGTCTCTGGCCGGAGTGGGGGCACTTGGCCGAACTGGCGGACGTTGAGACGGGCCTTGCCGAGATGGCCTAGCTGGCGCCGGAGCATGAGATAGAGCATCCGGCCAGTCATCCGGCGAGTTCGGAAATATCCCCACACAATAGCCCCCCAGCTTCTGAGCTCGATAGACTGCTCTCTTGAGGTCAGAAGGTAAGTATCATGGAGGATGACTGGCTGGCAATGAACCGGAGCTGGAGGTTGGCATCACTTGTGAAGCTGTAACAAGATGCCTCTGTCGAGCTGGAGAGTGCATTGTTGCTGAAAGCCAAGGGAGATGGCTCATTTATTTAGGAGTATCTTGCTACTGCTGCTGAGGAGGAAGCAAGCTGATGAGGAGGCTGCTAAACCGGAGACTGGCACTGCCGCCGAGCCGGAGGAAGGATTTCCTGCCGTGCTGGAGGCTGGCGCTGCTGTGGAGCTGCGAACTGGCATGGGGCCGAGGAGGTGATACGGAACAGTCTCTACTGCAATCTTGTCGAGCTGCCCTTAGCCGAAGTGGCCAGCTTATGGCCGAGACGAACTGCCTTGCTCCGAGGTGTGAGGGGTTTATGAACCCGGACTTTAGGAAAGGCTGAGTGTCCGAACTCTTCCATGCCGTTTCCAGGGCGTAGAGCCTTGTAGATGGGTGAAGACCCTGAGTTTAGGAATCGGCCGAGTGTCCGAACTCGAGGCCTTTTCCAGGGCTGTAACCCTTAGAGATGGGTGAAGACCCTGACTTTAGGGAATTGGCGCGAGTTGTCGAACTCGAGGCCTGTTCCAGGGCTCGTAACCCCTTGGAGATGGGTGAAAGACCCTGACTTTAGGAATTGGCCGAGTGTCCGACTCGAGGCTTTTCCAGGCGCTATTAACCCTTGGAGTGGGTGAAGACCCTGACGTTTAGGGAATTGGCCGAGTGTCAGGAACTCAGGCCTTTTCCAGGGCTATTAAACCCTTTGGAGATGGGTGAAGACCCTGACTTTTAGGAATTGCCGAGTGTCCGACTCGAGGCCTTTTCCAGGGCTATTAACCCTTGGAGCTGGGTGAAGACCGGACTTTAGGAATTGGCCGAGTGTCCGAACTCGAGGCCTTTTCCAGGGCTATTAAACCCTTGGAGATGGGTGAAGACCCTGACTTTAGGAATTGGCCGAGTGTCCGAACTCGAGGCCTTTTCCAGGGCTATAACCCTTGGAGATGGGTGAAGACCCTGACTTTAGGAATTGGCCGAGTGTCCGAACTCGAGGCCTTTTCCAGGGCTATTAACCCTTGGAGATGGGTGAAGACCCTGACTTTAGGAATTGGCCGAGTGTCCGAACTCGAGGCCTTTTCCAGGGCTATTAACCCTTGGAGATGGGTGAAGACCCTGACTTTAGGAATTGGCCGAGTGTCCGAACTCGAGGCCTTTTCCAGGGCTATTAACCCTCGGAGATGGGTGGAGACCCTGACTTTAGGAATTGGCCGAGTGTCCGAACTCGAGGCCTTTTCCAGGGCTATTAACCCTCGGAGATGGGTGGAGACCCTGACTTAGGAATTGGCCGAGTGTCCGAACTCAAGGCCTTTTCCAGGGCTATTAACCCTCGGAGATGGGTGGAGACCCTGACTTTAGGAATTGGCCGAGTGTCCGAACTCGAGGCCTTTTCCAGGGCTATTAACCCTTGGAGATGGGTGAAGACCCTGACTTTAGGAATTGGCCGAGTGTCCGAACTCGAGGCCTTTTCCAGGGCTATTAACCCTTGGAGATGGGTGAAGACCCTGACTTTAGGAATTGGCCGAGTGTCCGAACTCGAGTGGCCTTTTCTAGGGCTATATTAACCCTTTGAGATGGGTGAAGACACCATGACTTTAGATTGGCGAGTGTCCGAACTCGAGGGCTGTTCCAAAGGGCTAGTAAACCATCGGAGATGGGTGAAGACCGCTGACTTTAGGAATTGGCCGAGTGTCCGAACTCGAGGCCTTTTCCAGGGCTTATTAACCCCTCGGAGATGGGTGGAAGACCCTGACTTAGGAATTGGCCAGGTGTCCGAACTCGAGGCCGTTTCCAGGGCGATTAACCCTCGTCACTTGCTTGTTTCGGCATTCGCCGAGATGGAGAGGCCCGGGTGTGCGAACCCGAGGGCAGTCTCGATGGCAGTGGCCGAGACCAACATGAGGCAAACCTGTGAACGCGTGGCTAGCACGAGGGCGATACCAACATGAGGTCGTCAGATGCGGTCGAAACCATCATGAGGCCGAAACCAGCGTGAGGTGAAGACCAGCACGTGGACGGACCAGCATGAGGTCGTCAGATGCGGTCGAGACCATCATGAGGCCGAAACCAGCGTGAGGTGGAAGCCAGCACGTGGACGGACCAGCATGAGGTCGTCAGATGCGGTCAAGACCATCATGAGGCCGAAACCAGCGTGAGGTGAAGACCAGCACGTGGACGGACCAGCATGAGGTCGTCAGATGCGGTCAAGACCATCATGAGGCCGAAACCAGCGTGAGGTGAAGACCAGCACGTGGACGGACCAGCATGAGGTCGGAAGCTAAGTGACAAAAAGTTCCGTCTAGCTGCCCCCGAGTTGGAAGAGATTCCTGCAGAGCTGGGGGCTGCTAGCGAGCTGGAGGCGATATGATCGCTGTCGCGGAGGTTGAACTGCTCCTGGGCCCGGTTGCTTCTGCTCTTCAGGGCGCGTCTTTCGGGGGGTAGAGTCGAGGTCGAATCCTTAAGAGGATGAACCCGACCGAGTATCCTGCTGTTGGTCGCCTGCTTGGCCAGATCTTGCTCCTGACCTCTCTCGGCGGGGGACCGTCGGCAGCTGGGTCGACAGTGCGATAGGTTCCTTTCCCTGGTTCTTCGAGGCATGGTGTTTGGAAAGATTTGGAGAAGGTTGGGAAGGCTGGGATGTTACTTTCCCACAGACGGCGCCAATTGTAGGTGCAAAAAATAACGACCCACAGTGATGGGGGGTGCCTTTGAGGACTTACCCAAGTGGGATTAGGGACACCGATGCCTGCGCCTGGAGCCTGAGAAAAGGAAGGAGAAACGGAGGTCAGAGGACCCTGGCCTGGGCGGCGCAGGGCTCTCCGATGCCTAAGTTAGTATGTGAACTAAGCAGAGGGAGGAGATTTTTGGGGAAGAAGATGGCATACCAGAGTGGTAATGGCGTCCTCGTTTTCGTCTGGAGGGGTAGCTGTGTTTATATAGAGGAGGAGGAGACAAAGGGGTTGTTGGCTGTCTTGTCATAGCCCATTTTGTCAGGTACTAGGGAGGCGCGGTCTCATCGTAGCCTGCCTGGTCCTGTCGTAGCCTGTCTTGTCCCGCTAGGCCATATCCTGGCGCTTTGGGAGCTGTGGAGGGCGATCTGTCAGGAGATACGGGCTGTCCCCCTTGTCTTGTCGCACGTGCTCTAGCGTGCTCAAGTGTCCAAGGGTGGACAGCTGTCAGGCCCTACCTCGGCTAGTCCTGGCATCCTGACCGAGGTCGGGGAGCCGAGGTCGGAGAGGACTTTGACTTGGTTAGAGCCCTTGCAGAGACGCCGAAATGGAGGACCGGGGAGGAGTCCCTAGCCGAGCTGGAGACGACCTGGCCGAGGTGGAGCTCAGCCGAGCTGGGAGCGTCCTGGCCAAGGTGGAAATGTGCAAGGGGCCGAGATGAGTCTCTGGCCGGAGTGGGGGCACTTGGCCGAACTGGCGGACGTTGAGACGGGCCTTGCCGAGATGGCCTAGCTGGCGCCGGAGCATGAGATAGAGCATCCGGCCAGTCATCCGGCGAGTTCGGAAATATCCCCACACAGCTATATTCTCCCCTTTTGACATCTACAATATTCTCCCCCTTTGACATTAAATTGCAAAGGTACCTACACACATGACATAAGGAAAATACCTTTTAGTAGCACCTGTTAACGAAAGAAATCAAAAATGAAATATATAACAGGTATCATGTATGGTAGTAGTCTATAAGAGTATAGAGCCAATTCAATGGTGAATTTGATCAAAACTAATACTCCCTATGAAGGTTTATACTCCCCCTCAATCCATTCTCTCCTTTTGTCAAACTTTTGACAAAGATTTAACTATTTGGTTCAGGAAGAAGATGGTTTTACCAATCGAGGGTAAACTTCAAGGAAAGGATTAGATTCATTTAACTATAGAGTTCAATATGATCAAATTACCAAGATTAAGAGCAAGGTCATGGAGAAAAGCAACCATGGATACCAATTGGAATAAAGAATACCAATTGAGATTAAAGGATATGACTATTATCTCAATCACTCTAAAATGGAGTTAAAAAGAATATAACTACTAGGATCAATCCAAATTAGAGCTATCCATGATGTTATGGGGTTTATTCAACATAGCATCAATCGATATACCTATGAAAAACATATGCTATGTAAATTTTGAAATCATTTCATCCAATCAAAAAATATGACTATCATGTGCACAAGATGAATGAAATGAAGTTCAAACATGAAGCCTACCTCAACCATTAACCAACCAAGATTATTAACACATAAACATGGTGGTCATGTGATTTACCTATAAGTCCATGAGAGGTGGCAAACATGAAGATTATGATGCTAATGAAATGTGACAAATATAAGATCAAGCATCATAAAAGAATATTCATCACTTTTAATGATATAACTAATGAGCATAGTGATGAACATGAGGAATTGCATATAAAGATATAACTTGGAGATGTATGCAATTTGAAAATCCATATGAACTCAACATGAAGGAAATCCATCAAAAGATAGATATGCCTATAAGATACAAAGAATTAAGATATGCCTATAAGATACAAAGAATGGATTTTGATGAGAGTCTCATATGATCATAAATATGATATTGAAAAATGCACAAGCGATATTACTATGAAATTATGCATAAATCAATATCACAACCATCCATCTATAGCAAAGCTTATGAAGTACAAAGGATGGATTTGAGAGTTCTAGTATGGTATCCACAAATGTAACTTAAGACCACAACCATACATGAAACTATTTGACATTTGCATAGAGAGGATCAATCAACAATCAAGATCTAACTCACACCATATCATCAATAAAGAATATAACTATGCATGCACAAGAAGGTATGAAGTTAGAACGATGTCATGGGTCGCATATAGATGAAAATGGATCTCATATAAGGTATACCTATGAAGAACAATGGTTTAATTCAAATTCATCTAAAATGATTCATTAATCTATCATGTAAAATCTCCACTCTAGCAAATGTACTATGCTTACAATGCAATGGAAAAAGGATATGAGAATCATACCAAATGAACTTAGCACACAAAATCACATATGTACTTAAGAAGCTCAAATGATCATGAAACAAAAGATTTTACTATAAAGCATAAACAACATCAATTTGCATTAATGAAACGATATACAAAGTTAGGCAAAAACATGCAAATCAATGACATCATACCCAACCACACAAAGTAAGACATAACAACAAAGTCAATTTGCATTTGAAAGAATGTAACTTTGTTGAGCAAAGATGCAAATTGCTTGTAACATGTATTTCCTTCTAAATGATAAGATTATAAGCACAAGGAAATAAACTCAAGGAAAATGCTTGTAAAAATATAACTAATAAAGCGTAGAACACTTTCCAAAGATCTTTTAATTCACTCCAACATTCAAAATCCAACAATGAATCATTTATAAAATTATGATCAAGTGACTTTGAAAAACATTAAGTGAACTAATATCAAATCTCAATTTGTAATTAAGGATATAAATACAAATGCTCATACAAATTGATTACATATTTTCCATACCAAAAGATATAACTTGTAAGTTCATGGAAAATCTAAATTGATTTGAATCATTTGTTTTACAAAATAATCTAACTATGATATCCAAACAAATGATTTTCCAACATCAAATGATCATGAAAAATCTAGCTAAGAAAGCTTTTGTAATCACAATCAATTGATGATCATCAAATAGAAATGCACTACAATAGTAATAACTATATGAGAACAAAATGCAAATCTATATGAGGATATTGCAATCAAATGATTTTGAAAACCAAGGATATAACTAAGAAAGTTCATGTAGACAAAATCAAATGATCACAAAGAAACATTGCATTTTAAGAGATGTGACTATGTAGAAACAAAATGCAAATGTAACATGACCAATAATTAGATATGACTAAAAAGAAATAGGTTGGTCTAGCGAGGTTCAAGGCCTTAAGGTTAGTCTAATTGTCTACCTTTGAAGATTCACTTAAGGTCTTGATAAGGTTGTCCTTGAGGGTTTACTTTGAGGTCCCACCAACTCTTGGAGTTTTAACTTGAAAAAGTTTTAGAGTGGTGAGATAGATTCTTAGGGGGAATTAGAGAGCTAGGAAGGAAAAATTCATTTTCAACCATAGTGGAAATCATTCTTAATGATATGCAATAAAACACAACTCTAGGGTTCAAATCTAGATTTTAGCTAATAAGGATCAACTCCGGGTGTTTAGGCCCAAAATGGAGTAACCTTGCTTTGATACCACTTGTAAGTCCTGGGGATCCTAACCCTAGAGGGGGGGTGAATAGGGTGAGGTACAACTAGTGACCAATTATGACCAATTTTAACTTATTTAAATTAACTAGTCACAAGTGATGATTGACAACCAAAATGCGGAAGCTTACATAAACACAATCACCACATAGCATGCACCATCACACAATTATTATAGTGGTTTGGCCTCAATGCCTACATCCACTACCGGCTTGTGTTCCTCACACCCCACCGGATTTCCACTATGTATGCTTTTCAATAGGCTAAGCAATAACCTTTACAACTATGCTTTTCTAGGCTAAGCAATAACCTTTACATTATGCTTTTCAAGGCTAAGCAATAACCTCTTCAACCAAATGGTTGGTTATCTCTCTAAGTAGTGTCTATGATACACTTGATGGAGATACATATTTAGCTCAATACATTGCCTCTTAAATAGGCGGATATAAAAGTGAAAATCTAACTCACACAAACACTATATGAATGCAAAGATAAATGCACAAAGTGTATGCATGATGTCCTCAATCAATTTGAAAATAAAAGCTCATAAATGTATGCCAAAGGCTTTTGAAAGTTTTAGCTCAAAACATTTATGATTGAGGAAATGCTAATCACATGTTAAAAACAACTTGTAAAAGAAATACTTATCTATTCCAAACAAGTTGTGAAATTCTAAGAGCAAACATGTGATGCATAAGGATTTCAATCAAATTAACAATGTAGCTCAATGTATGCTTAAAGTATTTGAAAGTGTAAAACATACTAATATATTTGATTGAAATAAAGGGTCAAATCACATGTAATTAAAAAGACAACTTGAAAATGATATACCAATCAATGTTTAAACAAGTTGTAAAACTTTAAAACCAAATACATGTGATTTATAAAGTTGTTGAATCCAAAACATAAGATAGATTTGAAAGTGATTTTCTTATGATGAAAAACAACAACCAAATATTCAACCAAGTATAGGAATCATGTTACATATGATTTCAAAGATGATTCCAAAACATGATTTACTTAGATATACCAATTTAAGTACTACTTGGTTTGAATCAAGGTGATGTATCGAAAACAATGAATCAATTCAAAACATAAACATGTTAAGGACACAACAAATCATAGTTTAGCATGCTAACAAAGATTTACCAATAATTAGAACAAAGCATGAAAACATATGATTAGGAAAAGCAAGCTTACTTAGTGATTTAAGTTCATTAATCCCAAGCTTTAGCTTTCCCTTAGTTTCCCTTAGCTCATTCCCCTTTGTTTGGCCTCAAATCACCTCAAGGAGGGCCTAAGAGTTCCTCTTTTATCAACCCACTTTCAATGGGAATGAACTCATATTTATACTCAAAAAGTGAGTATCAGCGTGTCTTCGGTCGACCCCATACCATCCCCGGTCGACCGAATACAAACGGTCACAAATATGACCGTTGGAGAGCCAACGGCCCTCTGCCCGGTCGACCTGCAGTGAGCCAGGTCGACCTGGTCCATGGGCAGGTCGACCTGGTACACTGCAGGTCGACCCTGGGACCAGAATTCCCATTTTTTCTCATACTTTAAAGTGATTCTTGAGGGGATTCTTTTGGGCCATTAAATCAAGTATGGAATCATGTTTTAAATCATTATAAGAGGTTTAAAAACATGAAACATAAAAAGCCTAAAATGATTTGAAACTTTAAAACCAAAGGCTAGCTTGATTCAAAACTTCTTTTCAAAATCAATTGCATCCAAGATAAAAATAAAATCATGTAGAAGCAAAAGATTTTCATGATTTAAAAACAATGCAAGTATAAAACAAGATTTCAAGTTATTTTAAATCAATGCATATGTGAAAATTCAAATGATGATTAAAACGATAAAGCATCCATCAAATTGCAATCCACAAAATTCCTAACAATCTCCCCCTTTGCAATTTGATGGCAACACACTCATCACCGAATTTACACACTAAGTCTTCAGCTCCCCCTTAGCTGGACAAGTCTTGAAATCTCTTGGATGCTTCTTTGACTTAGCTTGGGCTCTTGTTCTTTTTCTTCATTCTTGATGCTTGGAGCTTGATCATTCTTCAAGCTTTCTTTTCTTCTTTAGCCAAGCAACTTCTTTAACTCCCAAGCTTAGTCTTCTAACAACTCTCCCCCTTTGACCATGCATTCTCTCTCTCTCTTTGGCAAGATATGCATCTTCTCCCCCTTTGGAAGATAATACAGAATCTCCCCTTAGATAAATTGGCTATATTCTCCCCTTTGACATCTACAATATTCTCCCCCTTTGACATTAAATTGCAAAGGTACCTACACACATGACATAAGGAAAATACCTTTTAGTAGCACCTGTTAACGAAAGAAATCGAAAATGAAATATATAACAGGTATCATGTATGGTAGTAGTCTATAAGAGTATAGAGCCAATTCAATGGTGAATTTGATCAAAACTAATACTCCCTATGAAGGTTTATACTCCCCCTCAATCCATTCTCTCCTTTTGTCAAACTTTTGACAAAGATTTAACTATTTGGTTCAGGAAGAAGATGGTTTTACCAATCGAGGGTAAACTTCAAGGAAAGGATTAGATTCATTTAACTATAGAGCTCAATATGATCAAATTACCAAGATTAAGAGCAAGGTCATGGAGAAAAGCAACCATGGATACCAATTGGAATAAAGAATACCAATTGAGATTAAAGGATATGACTATTATCTCAATCACTCTAAAATGGAGTTAAAAAGAATATAACTACTAGGATCAATCCAAATTAGAGCTTATCCATGATGTTATGGGGTTTATTCAACATAGCATCAATCGATATACCTATGAAAAACATATGCTATGTAAATTTTGAAATCATTATATCGGCCTAAAAACCGATATAAAAGACCTATTATATCGGTTTTTGAGTGAATTTCAAACCGATATAAGTACCCCCGATATAAAAGATAAACGGAACCGATATAATAAATGTAATATTTCATATCGGTTAAGCCTAAAGCGATGTAAAATCATATGTATTTATATCATAAATTATTGTAAAACCGATATAACTTATAGCCAAACCGACATAATTAATATATGTTATATCGGTTTCATACGGTTTTTTTTATATCGGTTTCATAATAACCGATATAATTGATTAAGAATAACCGATATAAAAATATGTAATTGGTTTGTTATATCGGTTTCATATGGTTTATTATATCGGTTAAATTATAACCGATATAATTGATTAAGAATAACCGATATAAAAATATGTAATTGGTTTGTTATATCGGTTTCATTAAAAACCGATATAATTTCACAATTTATTTTTTTTTAATATCAAAAGAACCTGTTATACCACGATAAAAAAACTTGCAATATACCTCAAAATACTAACATCTAAACAACAAAAACTTTTGTATATATATATAAACAAATTAATTTCTATGTACATATATACACATGCATAGTATAGTATAGGTAGTTCATTCACTTCCATGTACTGTACAACTTAACAAGCTAAGTTAAACTAAAGCAAGAAAGACAAAATTATGTATTGAGAACTACATGCATAATGCCTCGACCGCTTAGTCCTCGTTCATAACTAATAATTAACATAAGCTTGACTAGACAAATCTCTATGGAAATATTGTGTATATATATAGTATCTACACTGTCTTCCATGGGATGTACAAAAAGTTGAACTATATATAAACAAAAAAACCAAAAGTATATATATATGTACCATGTGGCCGCATATGATGCTCCGTGTACCGCTGCTTCCCCGATTAGTTCTCCAATGAAAAATGGAGCTACAAAGCATAAATCGCTTCATCGATCAATACTTTGCAAGAGAAGCCTAGCCAATATATATATATATATATATATATGCTTCCTATCTCATGCATGAAGAAACTATACAGTAAAATGAGATTTTCTGGTAAAAACAGCCACCATATGCAATCAAACATAGCTTAAACGAAATAAAGTGGTTCATAGAAAAGGTTCACATCTTTGTAGACCCAAAAAACATGGGATGTACCTGGAAAGATTTTCTCAAAATTTCGGCATAGTCTCCCCTGTACGTGTGACATGTAATTTTTTTTTACAACCTGCTAGTACCTGTACATGACAAAAAAACACTTCATATAAACAACCCAATGCCCCAACACACTACAAAGTCATTCACCACTCGTCATCAGTCATACACCATTTGACCATAGCACTTCAATGCCCCAACACACTAGAAAGATGCACCAAAAAAACTTATGTTCATTCATTTCTATAACCAACACCATGTCATTATTCCAAAAACAACATTCTCATTACAAGATACAAAACAATAAAAAGGGAAGTTGGTCCTGGTTTTTTTTCAGAAAAAAAAGACAATTCTAAAGCAGTAACGAGTCTTGTAATCAATAATGGGCCATTATCCTTAAATATATATAGTGAACATGTAAAGGGCCATAGATCATAGGGCCATAGATCAAGACCAAGAATAAATCACAAGGCAAAGTTCTTTAAGCAAAGTTACTCTATGATGAATTCTAAAGATCCACAGTATCCATGTGTCTAACAAACTTTGCCAATGATCATAACTAATAATTAACATAAAGCTTGACTAGACAAATCTCTACGGAAATATTGTATATATATAGTATCTACATTGTCTTCCATGGGATGTACAAAAAGTTGAACTCTATATAAACAAAAAAAAAACAAAAACAAAAGAATGTGATTTATATGGAGTATTCATGAACGTGATGGCCCACAATATCAGCTACTTATATAAGTGAATCATATCCATCTCATAGAAAATAAAAGAACGCAACAAGTTCATAAATTGAATATTTTATTTCGCAGAATGAAATACCGCAGATGCTATAATCTTTTGACCTACATTAGAAAAAAAATCGAAAAGAAAAGGAAAAGAGAAATTTCTCCTCTTCCACTACCTGCACACACCCACCTGCTGCACCACCGTGCACACACCCACCTGCACACCCACTGCCTCCTCTTCTTCCACCACCTGCACACCCACAGCCCACCTGCTGCACCACCCTGAACAGTCCACCTGCTGCACCACCTTGCACACACCCACCTGCAGCAAACTCCACCATTAACAAGTTGTAACTTGTAGAAAATGACTGTAACTTCAGTTCAAATCCAACATATGAATAAATTATAACATCTAATTCTACTCCACAACTTTCAACCTCTGTTCATATAATCAATACACACATTCCAAAACATGTACATGCATTTTCAAAACCATTACACATCCAATTTCATGTAAAATTACAAAACCATTACACATCCAACTTCCATTTCTATTCATGTACATAAAATCTAGCTTCCTTTTATAACAACAACTCTAACAATAGAATGGCCTGGAGAGCAGGGGGCTGGGTGTTACGAAAATGGGCTAGGGCTGGGGTTTGTGTAAGGGAGAGGAGGGGACTATGTCTCCAATCTCACTATGTCTCTAAGCTCTCTCTGCAAAAGAACTTGAGGACTATGTCTCTAATCTCCATCACTAAAAGAGATAACTCCCAAAGCTCAATTACTAAGAAAAAGCCCATTTCAAACTCAATTCTTGAGGACTATGTCTTTAATCTTGCATCATTTAGAAGAAGGAAATTGAATGAAGGAAAACAGAGCCATACAAGAAAAGTTAAGGTTTTGAAGGTCATGCCATACTAAACTGACTGATTAGGATGACTGTGACATGCAACTTGCATCACTTCACCATTAGCTGCAGAAGAAATCATCAACCACACTCTACATGGAAATCCAAATTAAAATGAAAAAGTTAATTACGGTAGTTTAACTTAAGCATCACTATTATTTTATTTTTTTGTTTGCACTTTACCCAACCCAAGTACTAAATCACATATAAAAGAGATCTTATAATTGGATGGAGGCTTATCTTACAACAGGAATCATAACTTCTTTCTGTTTTATGGAGTAGAGCGAACAGAGTGCATGACCAGCAGAAATTCTCAAACAAGCAGGTCCTTGCTTTGAATGAGTCAATAGATAGACATTACACAACAATAAACAGTAAGGAAATGAATAAAAGCAAGGAAATGTTACCTCAGTGAAATGTCCAATGAAATGTGGCTACCCCAAGTAGGTTTTCCCTGAAAATAGGGTCTTGGTTTCACCACACCTCCAAATATGGATAAATCATCACTGGCAAATGGGCATAAAGGGAAGTTACAAAGGGTTAAAGAAACATAAAATAACTTATTACAAAGGGTTAAAATAACATAAAATAAATGGAGGATTACTGATGCAATAGCCTTTTTCATAAATGTGAAAGTAACAAAAAATAATAAAGGAAGATAAAGCGGCATGTTTTCATTGAGCTTAATAGTGTTAACTGGTAAAAAGTAATTCATATATCAAGGATCAGAGAATCAGGACCTTGGATACATGAACCCTATTGAGTCTGTTCCATCTAAGAACTCCTTCGACATCTTTGGATGGTACTCGAGGATTTCTCGATAGACATCTTTCCAACACAAAGACATAAGAGACTTGTGACGAAACCCAAGAACTCCAACAACTTTCTTTTAATCCTAAACATACCATCACCATATGATTAAGAAGAGAAATTAGGGGAAACCAGATTCACAGTTCAAATGAAACATGAAAAATCAAAATCCCAGGTATGGAAACTTAAAGAACTCGTAGAGAACATGACCTTTGCACAAGTTCATCAAATCACGCCAAACAAGTGCCGAAGTACCAATAGATAAAAGACTACAAATATAGCCTGAATACGATAAGTCAGATAAATCATATTATATGTATCATTATATTTACAAGAAGAAGACGACCAACTTCATTAGTGCCTCACCGCAGCATGTACTAAAATTGTGTAGCATCAGATAGCCTATGGAAACCCAACTAAATCTGACCAGCACTTTTTGTATGTTTGTCTGCAGTGTCAATCGGCTGTATGACATCAGGGGCACATGTATATTTTAACCCGAGCCATTTGAAGCCCTGAAATAGTAGAATTAGCCCCACCTATGAATGAATTTTCAGATCAGTCTACATGTCTTTCATCTAATTTAACACAAAAATGATGAAAACGAAAAACAGAAAAAGAAACTCAGCTATTATCCATCTCCTTGCACTCTTTTATAACTCAAATTCAGCCATGGTTAGGAGAATGAACCACATCTCTCTATCATGTAGAAGTCATAGAATATAACATGTAGAACTCAGATTTTCATGGAAAGTATACCACATAGATTCTATATGAAAATGGACTGGAAACATGGAATATACATATTACATTTCTATTACGTGGTCAGGTACATAGTCTAACACAGTGGGTTCAATGTCTTAATAAGATTAATGATGATACCAAAAGAGAGACAATGTAAATCAGCACATGCAACAAATTTTGTACAAATTCTGTAAAAGTCAATATTTCAATCCAACCATAAGTAAAAGTTAGATGGTCAGTGTGGGAAGAGTGAAAATTCAAAGAGATCATAAGAGGAGGGGTTGAATTCATCATTAGTGTACACCACAAATGCATTGGGGGTATCATAGCAAGTGTATATCAATGGGGTATCATAGCCAAAGTTTGGCTCAAAAAAAAATGTTTGAGAAGTTAGACCTATAATCAGTCTAAAAACAATAAAAAGAAGCTAAACACAATCTCAAAGATTTAAGCCAAAGTAATGTATAATCCCAACCCTTTCATAACTTGATTACATTAGAAACCAATCAAAGAGTAGGAAGCAAGACCATACCAACCATGTAGAAGTATACATGTTAAAACAAAGATAACATCATGGGTATAAACACCACTTATACCAGCTATTTCACCGTAAATTGGAAATGAAAAATATTGCAAATTCTTTAAATGAGACAACCTATGTGATCATTAGACTTCACTTTAAGTGAAACCTCCACAGCATTAAATTTATTGTTAAAGTTTAGAAAATTAATCTTTCATTTTCAAGCCATATTTTGAACGGCTTTAATCTTGAGCTTCAAAATGCAATAATAGCAAAAAATGTCACACACACACAAGGGAGGGAAAGGAAGGGATGACCTAAAGCTTGGAAGAATGATGCTAGGTTGGGGGGTCTCTTTCACTGTGGGTCTTATTAAAAGGTTTAAGATTTATCATAAGGATGGTTTTCTGGTATGACATTTCCATGGGTGTGAGTCATTTGAAGCTTAGTATCAATCAATGTTTAAATTGTTAGTGCTTTGTGGTGATTTTATGGACTCTAGTCTTTGAATTTTGGAAGGAGTTTCATGGAATCAATGAAATATTTCCTTCTCAGAATTTTTACTTGCAAGAACGAATCAAGTAAGAGAAAGTAGCAGATGCCCCTCAAGAGTGTTTTATGGGGCACACTTGTTCCAGATTCTTCAATGAGGCCTTCATATTTTCTAGGCTTTGATAGAGCATCAAACACAGCAAGGAGGTTCTCTGTTGGTCAATACTAGCACAAAAATTCTTACATAGAGTGTTATAAAAAAAATAAAAAATTCTTACATACAGTTTGCTTCAAACTCCTCAAATACACACAATCAATAACATCATATACAAATTCTCCAATAGAAACCCCATATACATCACTTGATCTTCATAATCATCTGATTGTGAAGGACAAAGACTGAGCGCCAAGATCTTGTATTCTGGAAAACATGTTGGCCATCTCCACCCATCGTGGGTCCCGTGTGGCCCCAAACTTGCACATAACGGAACTATGAGAGCATCACTGCACTAATGATTTTGATACATTATGAGAATAATTCCTCAAAAAAAAAAATGCCAACTACTTGGCAGGCAGGGGGGATATAAAGGCACAGTATGGCCTATCCCCAGCCTCAAAATTAGAAAAGCTGTGCAAGCTATGGTTCTGTGATCCAGAAAGATAATCAGAATAGATGGAACCCAATGTGTGAAATGCTCCAAACATAACACAAGATTCTGAGGGGTAAAAGAGAAGGAAAAATGGAATTTTTTTTTGAAATCTTATCAATCTAATAATTGGCCTTGGTTAACTATGGTCCTTTGATATGATTCTTACTAACTACCAATAAAAAGTGAAGATTGTCCCACATTGAAAATTCAGGGCAATCTTTAACTATATGATCCACAAGACATCAATGGTCTGAATCACCAAAGCTAGTCCTGCTTTCAGATACTTTGAGGATTGACGACACTGCATATCCTTGAAGCAAATATCACAAAATTCTTCTTACATCATATCATATCTTGTATTAAAAGAGGTCATATAACTGATTAAATATTCAGACCTCATGACAGATTAATATTCATTGAACAACTTTACTTTTATAGGGTGCCACGTCAAACCAGACTCCTAGAATGGAACCCAATAATGCCATTCAAGCATGCAAATAAGAACACGCTATTTTCGAATAGATATGCCTATGAACATAGCATGAAAGCTCAAAAGAATAGTTGGGTTTCAGTTCACAAGATAGAATTGGTACCTTTAAGCTTTTGGGGAATGGAAAGGTTGTCCTCAAGCATGAAAGAAAGATCTCTATGGATCTGCATATCTGACTCCTGCGCATCGCTTCCAGTGAATACCAACCGAGAATGTAGAACTCAGGGAACACCTTCTTATCTAATTCACACATTCAAATTAAAAAAAAAAAATCAAAAAGCATACCAAACAAAATCCTAACCCTAACCCAAAAAAAAAAAAAAACCCTAGAGAAAGCAAAAACGTGAAAAAAAAATCACTGCCACGATGAAATCAACTTCATGCATCTCAACTATTCGATGAAATCCATTCAATTAGGGCACCAAGAAAAGGGCAAAACCTCATGAGATATACAGAGAGAAAAAAGGAAAAAGAAACCCTATAATGTAGAAGGAAGAAAGGATTAGAGAGCTCGAGCTTTTTGAGGAGGAATGCGCGGTAGAGAGAGTCGGTGGTGGCGTCGAAGAGGAGTTCGAAGCTAGCTGTTGAAGATCTCGACAAATCATCCCCTCTAGATGCCGATGATGCAGCCGAAGACGCGAGGGGGAGGTGGGCCGCCGCTGTCATTGGCGGTAAGGGGAGCGGAGGAGGCGTTGGATTGGGATTTGACGCGGGTGTAGTGGTCGGAGATGTTGACGATGACGAGTGGGTGGGCAGAGCTTAGGAGAGACTGAGCGACGATGGAGATGAGGGGAGATAAGAAAGAAATGAGTGAGGAAAAGAGGGAAAAGGGGAGGGCAAAGCGCGGGAGGGGAAAAATAAAGTGGGAAGAAAAAACGAGCAAAAGTGGGTTTCATCTTTCATATCGGTTTTTTGGGAAAGCATGTAATATCGGTTTGATAATAACCGATATAAAATACAGCGATTATTATATCGCATATGTGCTAACCGATATTATATATAGCAATTATTATATCGGTTACTATATAACCGATATAAAAAAAAAGTAACCGATATAAAAAAATATTAACCGATATAAAAAACATTGACGAAAGATATTATATCGGTTATATTAAAAACCGATATAAGGTAGTTTTTGTAACCGATATAAAATGTCATTTTTTTAGTAGTGTCATTTCATCCAATCAAAAAATATGACTATCATGTGCACAAGATGAATGAAATGAAGTTCAAACATGAAGCCTACCTCAACCATTAACCAACCAAGATTATTAACACATAAACATGGTGGTCATGTGATTTACCTATAAGTCCATGAGAGGTGGCAAACATGAAGATTATGATGCTAATGAAATGTGACAAATATAAGATCAAGCATCATAAAAGAATATTCATCACTTTTAATGATATAACTAATGAGCATAGTGATGAACATGAGGAATTGCATATAAAGATATAACTTGGAGATGTATGCAATTTGAAAAACCATATGAACTCAACATGAAGGAAATCCATCAAAAGATAGATATGCCTATAAGATACAAAGAATTAAGATATGCCTATAAGATACAAAGAATGGATTTTGATGAGAGTCTCATATGATCATAAATATGATATTGAAAAATGCACAAGCGATATTACTATGAAATTATGCATAAATCAATATCACAACCATCCATCTATAGCAAAGCTTATGAAGTACAAAGGATGGATTTGAGAGTTCTAGTATGGTATCCACAAATGTAACTTAAGAGCACAACCATACATGGAACTATTTGACATTTGCATAGAGAGGATCAATCAACAATCAAGATCTAACTCACACCATATCATCAATAAAGAATATAACTATGCATGCACAAGAAGGTATGAAGTTAGAACGATGTCATGGGTCGCATATAGATGAAAATGGATCTCATATAAGGTATACCTATGAAGAACAATGGTTTAATTCACATTCATCTAAAATGATTCATTAATCTATCATGTAAAATCTCCACTCTAGCAAATGTACTATGCTTACAATGCAATGGAAAGAGGATATGAGAATCATACCAAATGAACTTAGCACACAAAATCACATATGTACTTAAGAAGCTCAAATGATCATGAAACAAAAGATTTTACTATAAAGCATAAACAACATCAATTTGCATTAATGAAACGATATACAAAGTTAGGCAAAAACATGCAAATCAATGACATCATATCCAACCACACAAAGTAAGACATAACAACAAAGTCAATTTGCATTTGAAAGAATGTAACTTTGTTGAGCAAAGATGCAAATTGCTTGTAACATGTATTTCCTTCTAAATGATAAGATTATAAGCACAAGGAAATAAACTCAAGGAAAATGCTTGTAAAAATATAACTAATAAAGCGTAGAACACTTTCCAAAGATCTTTTAATTCACTCCAACATTCAAATCCAACAATGAATCATTTATAAAATTATGATCAAGTGACTTTGAAAAACATGAAGTGAACTAATATCAAATCTCAATTTGTAATTAAGGATATAAATACAAATGCTCATACAAATTGATTACATATTTTCCATACCAAAACATATAACTTGTAAGTTCATGGAAAATCTAAATTGATTTGAATCATTTGTTTTACAAAATAATCTAACTATGATATCCAAACAAATGATTTTCCAACATCAAATGATCATGAAAAATCTAGCTAAGAAAGCTTTTGTAATCACAATCAATTGATGATCATCAAATAGAAATGCACTACAATAGTAATAACTATATGAGAACAAAATGCAAATCTATATGAGGATATTGCAATCAAATGATTTTGAAAACCAAGGATATAACTAAGAAAGTTCATGTAGACAAAATCAAATGATCACAAAGAAACATTGCATTTTAAGAGATGTGACTATGTAGAAACAAAATGCAAATGTAACATGACCAATAATTAGATATGACTAAAAAGAAATAGGTTGGTCTAGCGAGGTTTAAGGCCTTAAGGTTAGTCTAATTGTCTACCTTTGAAGATTCACTTAAGGTCTTGATAAGGTTGTCCTTGAGGGTTTACTTTGAGGTCCCACCAACTCTTGGAGTTTTAACTTGAAAAAGTTTTAGAGTGGTGAGATAGATTCTTAGGGGGAATTAGAGAGCTAGGAAGGAAAAATTCATTTTCAACCATAGTGGATATAATTCTTAATGATATGCAATAAAACACAACTCTAGGGTTCAAATCTAGATTTTAGCTAATAAGGATCAACTCCGGGTGTTTAAGCCCTAAATGGAGTAACCTTGCTTTGATACCACTTGTAAGTCCTGGGGATCCTAACCCTAGAGGGGGGGTGAATAGGGTGAGGTACAACTAGTGACCAATTATGACCAATTTTAACTTATTTAAATTAACTAGTCACAAGTGATGATTGACAACCAAAATGCGGAAGCTTACATAAACACAATCACCACATAGCATGCACCATCACACAATCATTTATAGTGGTTCGGCCTCAATGCCTACATCCACTACCGGCTTGTGTTCCTCACACCCCACCGGATTTCCACTATGTATGCTTTTCAATAGGCTAAGCAATAACCTTTCCAACTATGCTTTTCTAGGCTAAGCAATAACCTTTACATTATGCTTTTCAAGGCTAAGCAATAACCTCTTCAACCAAATGGTTGGTTATCTCTCTAAGTAGTGTCTATGATACACTTGATGGAGATACATATTTAGCTCAATACATTGCCTCTTAAATAGGCGGATATAAAAGTGAAAATCTAACTCACACAAACACTATATGAATGCACAAAGTGTATGCATGATGTCCTCAATCAATTTTAAAATAAAAGCTCATAAATGTATGCCAAAGGCTTTTGAAAGTTTTAGCTCAAAACATTTATGATTGAGGAAATGCTAATCACATGTTAAAAACAACTTGTAAAAGAAATACTTATCTATTCCAAACAAGTTGTGAAATTCTAAGAGCAAACATGTGATGCATAAGGATTTCAATCAAATTAACAATGTAGCTCAATGTATGCTTAAAGTATTTGAAAGTGTAAAACATACAAATATATTTGATTGAAATAAAAGGGTCAAATCACATGTAATTAAAAAGACAACTTGAAAATGATATACCAATCAATGTTTAAACAAGTTGTAAAACTTTAAAACCAAATACATGTGATTTATAAAGTTGTTGAATCCAAAACATAAGATAGATTTGAAAGTGATTTTCTTATGATGAAAAACAACAACCAAAGATTCAACCAAGTATAGGAATCATGTTATATATGATTTCAAAGATGATTCCAAAACATGATTTACTTAGATATACCAATTTAAGTACTACTTGGTTTGAATCAAGGTGATGTATCCAAAACAATGAATCAATTCAAAACATAAACATGTTAAGGACACAACAAATCATAGTTTAGCATGCTAACAAAGATTTACCAATAATTAGAACAAAGCATGAAAACATATGATTAGGAAAAGCAAGCTTACTTAGGGGTCGTTTGTTTAGTGTGAAAGTGGTTCACATGTGTAAATGACCCACATATGAGTCATTTGCATATGTAAATGACTCACATGTGGATCAGATTCCACTGTTTGTTACTAGCATAATATTTCACATGTGAATCCATGAATAGGTTGTATATTGTTTAATGATATCTCAACATCCAAGCAACATCAATGGTTGAAAATTGGATACATCGCAGTGTCTGAGCTTCTAAAGAATATGAACGGTCTTGATTTTACATGTGGGCCCCAGAACATTACAAAAATCATAAAAGGCGGACTGGGTATCTTACTTATAATAGGTTGTAGATTGTTTGATGATATCTCAACATCCAAGCAACATCAATGGTTGAAAATTGGACACCTAGCCGTGTTTGAGTTTCTGAAGAATATGAACGGTCTTGATTTCACAGATGGGCCCCAGAAAATTAAAGAAATCATAAAAGGCGGACTGTGTATGTTAGTTACAATAGATTAATCCAACGGCTGTAATTCTGTTGATGATATCTCAACCTCCATGCATCATCAACGGTTGAAAATTGGACACCTGGCCGTATTTGAGCTTCTTAATAAAATGAATGGTCCGGATGTTACTAGTGGGGCCCAGAAAAATAAAAAAAAAAGGCGGATTGCTCATAATGGTACTGTAGCAGTCCGCCTAGTAACAGTAGCCTGTGAAACATTTTCACACCTCTTGAGGTGTGAAAATCTCAGGCACAAAAAGGGTCAGTTTTCACACCATTTTCATATCTATTTTACACATGTGAATCAAAATCACCCCAACCAAACATAATTTATGTGTATCCGTTACGCATGTGGTTTCTTTACATATGTAAATGTATCCAGCCAAACGACCCCTTAGTGATTTAACTTCATTAATCCCAAGCTTTAGCTTTCCTAATGACCCTTAGTTTCCCTTAGCTCATTCCCCTTTGTTTGGCCTCAAATCACCTCAAGGAGGGCCTAAGAGTTCCTCTTTTATCAACCCACTTTCAATGGGAATGAACTCATATTTATACTCAAAAAGTGAGTATCAGCGTGTCTTCGGTCGACCCCATACGATCCCCGGTCGACCGAATACAAACGGTCACAAATATGACCGTTGGAGAGCCAACGACCCTCTGCCCGGTCGACCTGCAGTGAGCCAGGTCGACCTGGTCCATGGGCAGGTCGACCTGGTACACTGCAGGTCGACCCTGGGACCAGAATTCCCATTTTTTCTCATACTTTAAAGTGATTCTTGAGGGGATTCTTTTGGGCCATTAAATCAAGCATGGAATCATGTTTTAAATCATTATAAGAGGTTTAAATACATGAAACATAAAAAGCCTAAAATGATTTGAAACTTTTAAAACCAAAGGCTAGCTTGATTCAAAACTTCTTTTCAAAATCAATTGCATCCAAGATAAAAATAAAATCATGTAGAAACAAAAGATTTTCATGATTTAAAAACAATGCAAGTATAAAACAAGATTTCAAGTTATTTTAAATCAATGCATACGTGAAAATTCAAATGATGATTAAAACGATAAAGCATCCATCAAATTGCAATCCACAAAATTCCTAACAGGCGGTGCCCTTGTCCTATCGCACGTGCTGTAGCGTGCTTGAGTGTCCACGGGAGGACAGCTATCTGTTCCTATCTTGGCTAGCTCTGGCATTGTGACCGAAGTCAGGGTGTGTCACTGGGGTCAGGGGACCGAGGTCGGGATCGACCTTGACTTGGCTGGAGACCTGGCAGGGGTGCCGAGGTGGAGGCATGGGCCGAGGTGGGAGCACCTGGCCGAGATGCATGATGGCCGAGCTGAGATATGTGGTCGAGACCGAGATCGACCGATGAGCTGGAAGAGATGGCGCTGCAGGGGAGGCCAAGACCTGTTGAGCTGGCGGTCTCTAGTGGTCCGAAAATATCCCCACACAATACTAAAATTAAAATTTCTTTCATATAAATCCATTTATAATAAAATAATAAAAGATTTCAAATCAACCAAAGGATTTTGAAAATCAAATAACTTAATTGAACAACCAAAACCAAAGCAAAAGCTCAACAAAAAAAAAGAGAATCATGTTTAAAAGATTTATACATTTGGAAGGGACTTCCAAAAGAACACCAATAATATGCAACATTACTATTGAAATGAGAATCACATTACATGGAAGAAAATGAATCACAGCCCAAATATGAAGAATATGGGAACATGTACCTCATTGATGATCATATATGTTGGTGAATAAGTTCCTAGATAAATGCCTATAAACTATAGGGTATAAGATCAGAAAAAGGAAAAAAATGATAGATGTAACAGAGAATAGTCACTCCAGATGAGGAAGGAAGCTATGTGACAATGGATAGACTTACCTTATGCTACCAGTAGCTATTAGAAGTCTCAAGGGCGTAACAAATGAGTGGGGCCCATCAATTGGACATCATGGCCAAAGAAATTGATGGAGAGGATCCATGATCTCTTCCTTATTTTCCAAATCAACGTCCATCCGCATGGGCCCCACATCAACATCTACAGGACTGATGAAAAGCCCACTCTAAAGATAAGTGAAGAACCTGCAACGGTCGAAAACTCATTTCTTCTTTGTATCTCACGTTTGCTATACGTTTCCGCTCCATCAAACCATTTTTTCTCGTTCAAACGACTTTTCTCTTCCTTTCTTTGTCAACACCTTTCCATCAACGACAGCGCTCCTGATGAACATCTTCATGTAAGTACGCTTTCTTTGATATTTATATGCTCTCAAACAACTTTCATTTTTTTCTCCTTATCTCTCTCTTCTTCTAATTATTCCTGTAAGTGCCTAAAATTATACGAACTTGGAATGGAGGATTAGAGCTCCTTGATGAAGATGATATGCCTGAAACCTGAAAAGGGGAGAGGAGAAGAAGGACAGTCAGAGACCCTGACTGCTATCAGCGCAAGGCTCTCTGATGCCTAAGTCGGTTCAACAACTCAACAGTAGGATAAAGATGGAGAAGAAAGAGAGAGTTTGGCTGTTCATACCAGCGTATTGGCCATGCTTTGCTTGGATGGCTTCTGTGTATATATAGGAGAGATATGTTGACTTTGGGGGGTGAGTGCTTGAGAGATGTTGTCCCATCGTAGCCCACCTTTCTTTAATTGTAGTCCCATCTGAGCTTATCCTGTCTCATCGGGCCTTACCCTGGCGCCTTGGGAGTCGTGGACGCCGCTCTGTCAGGGATCATGGGCGGCAAGGATGGCTTCTCAATCCCACTTGCACATGCACTTGTCCTATCACACGTCCCATGACATGGTCGAGCTTTCGTAAAAGTTCGGTTGCCAGTGTCTGTCTAGGCTAGCTCGCTGGCACCATTGCCAAGATGCATGACTGAGGCCGAGACACAATGCCGAGGTTGGGAACGACTTGATCTCGGTTGGCACTTTGGCACAGTTTGCCGAAGTGGAGCACCTGGCCGGCCGTGACGAAGCACAAGGCCAAGGTGAAGAACCTGGCCGAGGTGAGCCTGGCCGAGGTGGCCGGGAAATATCCCACACAGTTCCCTTAGACCTTTTTGTAAGGGAATCGATTGGTTTCAGGTACCCATTTCCAACATCTTTCTTGATTTAGTCCTTAGTGTTCCGGGCTTTCTATTTTTTGTTTTCAATCTCTTTCAATTTTTCAGGATTCAGTTATGCATAACCATTTTTTTAACCCAGGCAAAGGCTTGTAGAGTATAGACCCATTAGTAAAACCATATCCCTGGGTGATAATATCTGCATCTGTTTCTATATCAAGAAATTCAAAGGAGCTGCTAATTAGATGCATTTTTTATTTTAATTCCTTAGAAGAGGATGAAATGAGTTTCTAACGGAAGTTGCAGAAGAGAAATGTTTTTTTTTTTTTTTCCTACAGAAGGGATGCTTCTTTTGAGAGGGAGAAGGGGTGCTCCTTTTGAGAGGGAGAAGATAATGAAATGGTCATTACAGAAATAGAACTGCTAATGTGCATGTGGAGGATTGAGAATGAGAATTTTTTTTTTCCAACCGTTTTGGAGCTTTAAAGAGAAAGAATAGTGTTTATAGAACTAGCATGAAGCCCCTTTAATTTGCATCGCACAGTGCGACCTGAATAATATATTAAAACTAATATCCCTTTCATATAAATCTATTTATAACAAAACACTTTAAAAACTCATCAAATCAATAAAAAAATTATGAAAACCAAACCTTTCTTCCCTTAATCCACGTCTGCTCATTTTTTAATACTATATAAAAACTTTGAAAACAACATTAATTTATAGAGTTAGAAGGTATTCCTTTGAATTGGGTTACATCCACACAAATGGGACCTAGAGACATTTTATTGAAAAGGCATATATGTAGCCCAAGAGACATGTTTTATTGAAAAGGCACATATTATGTGTTTTTGAAAGGACACATCCACAAATGGGCCCCAAGAAGCTGATGTGGCTTCTCCTAAGGCCAGAATTGAGTTTTTTTTTTTTTTTGGAACCAATATTCAGCTTTAAAGAGAAAGAATTTGTAAATAGGCCGTGTTTGAGTGGTGATATATCCCTGTTTTTTTACATTAATACCTTTCATGACCTTAAAATCATTAATTTTAATGAGAATGGGTGACCACAGTGAAGTTTTTGTTTTTTTTTTTTTTTTTTTTGAAAAGTGACTGCTTTGATCCTACATTCATTAAACAAAAATGAGTATGTAATTATTAAAAAAATACCACTATTATGACAAGCCCCAATGGTATTTCTCTGAATAAGTTCTCATGCATATGAAGCCTAATCATATATCTTGGAACTTTCATCAATCATGGTACGCCATGTATGGATTTGGTCAATTATAACCAATTTTAAGTACATGTGTTGATTATCATTATGATTGATTTAAACTTGATAAAATAGGCTACTTATTGATAAAATTAGATTTCTATAAGGTTGTTTTCTCCAAATAAATAAACTATAGACTATATTAGTTGTCAATTTTACTAGAATTAATTAAGAATAATTAGTTTTAGATTTTAAAATTATGCATATATATAGGGAGATGCTCCTATGAGAGATATCTTTCGCCTTATATGAGAGATAGGAGTGGGGGCCCTCACATTTAAGTTGTTGGCATTGAATATGGATGTGAGGGCCCCCACCTTATCTCTCATAATAAGGTGAGAGCATCTCTCATAGGAGCATCTCCCATATATATATTTATATATAGAGGAAAATATTCAAGTGCATCTATCCCCCACCATAGGGTGAGGGAAACTCTCCGTTTTGGCAAAAGTATCATTTCACTCTAAAATTTATGGTGGTTGCAAGGCTACGGATTTTAGGGCATCGAAGGTATTAAAATGAAAAGGCATGCATGTATCACTAAATATTGAAACCATATGGGCTTATTTACATATCCTAGAAACCTTAGGCTAGTATGTACAAAAAAAAAAAATCTTTAAGTATTCACAGCCTTACAAATATGTATTGTGCGTTCGCAAGCAACAATCGTGAGAGACAATTTTTTCTTATGTCTCTGGCTTTTCATTATCAATCCAACCCCCTCACACTCACAAGCCCTCTATAATTTCCTATTTAGCTAAAGTTTTATACACAAATGATGCCAGCCTTCTAATAATATTAAACTTGAGGTTCCTAGATAAAGTGGTACGATGATCTACTGGGGTTGATGTGTTGCACACTAATAGTTCTCATTGAGATCTTTCCATCCCATACATCCACATCATTTGTGTGGTCCCAGTACTTCTCTCCTAGCTCACTGTCTCTGATGGAAACCGTATTATCAAGAACAAGCTTATGCTTGGAACACAGGTTGAAAGCACAAACCAAAAAGGTTGAGATAAAATCTCTGGTTTTTTGATATTTTAATTGATAATTCAAAGAGTTGACAAAGGCTAAATATATAGCATTAATCTTTACAAACTCCTAAACAAAAGCCTTGAATTAAGCTAATTAACTCCTAATGATAGACAAACATAATAACTGCTGATTGTCTCCTTATTTAAGATAATTCTAATTAAAAATCCCTAAATAAGTGGTAATAGATTCCTATTCCACCATCTTCTCCTTATCTTATGCATGTAACCCATCTGCATGGCTGTCATCTTCTGCATGTAACCCATCTGCATGATTTATGTTTGCATGGTCTTCATTTGCATGGTTTGATCCGCCACGTGGACCACCCACCCCACCGGAGCCAGGTTGCATGCTAGCTCTATCCATCTTGAGTCGTTGCCTCCTAGCTCGGTTGTAAGCATTCTTCAGGACTCTTCCTTCATTCGCATCATTCCCTTCCCCTTGAAGACTAGCCTTGTCCTCGAGGTAGAACTCTGGAAATTGTCCTCTGATCAAGTCCAAGTCTTCCCACATTGAATCATCCAGAGGTAAAGCATCCCATTGAATCAACACCTCCCAGCGAAAACGTCCACCTCTCTTGATCTGACGGTATTCTAGCGCCTGGACTGGTTTGAGGAGAACTTGCCCATCATTATCTAAAGCTGGTAATTGTGGCATGACCACTGTTTGATCACCAACCCTTCGTTTTAGCTGAGAAACATGTACCACTGGATGGATTTGAGCATCATCTGGAAGTCCTAACCTATAAGCCACCTGACCCACTCGTTGAATGACTCGGTAAGGACCGTAAAACCGACTTCCAAGCTTGTAGAGAGCCTTCTGAATGACAGTTTTTTTTACGATGAGACGTATTTTTAGATAGACCCAATCACCTTCATCAAATTGTTCTTCACGTCGTCCTTTGTCATAATAAGATTTCATCCTGTTGTTGGCTTGATCCAGATTGTCCTTCAATTCCTTAATGAGCTCATCTCGCTCCTGGAGTTCATGATCAACCTCATCGTTAGGAGAGGTGCCGACTGGATAACTCACCAAAACTGGAGCTTTACGACCATAAAGATATTCAAAAGGGCTGCGTTTAGTTGAGGCATGGTAGGAGGTGTTATACCAGTACTCTGCCCATGCTAAATAATCCTCCCACTTCTTAGGATTTTGATAAACAAAAGATCTCAAATATTGCTCCAAGGTCCGATTTGTCACCTCGGATTGACCATCCGTTTGAGGGTGGTAAGCCGAACTCATTGCCAAAATGGATCCTTGCATCTGAAAGAACTCCTTCCAAAAATTACTGATGAAGATGCGATCCCTATCTGTGACAATAGATCTTGGGCTCCCATGTAACTTAATAATGGAAGTAATGAACAGTTTGGCCACTGACTTAGCCGTATAAGGATGCACCAAGGCAATAAAGTGAGCATACTTGGTTAGGCGATCCACCACTACCAGTATCCCATTGAAACCATTTGACATTGGTAAGCCTTCGATGAAATCCATAGTAACATCCTCCCAGATTCGTTCAGGTACAGGCAAGGGCTGGAGTAGCCCACTAGGCTTACGAGAGTCACTCTTGATGCGTTGACAAGTATCACAAGCACCCACATAGTCACGCACATCCCGTTTAAAACCTGCCCAATAAAAAATATTAGCAATGCGGGTTCGGTATATACCTGAATGACCACCAATGTTGGAGTTGTGAAAATGAGCCAATATTTTCCCTCGGAGCTTATCATTTTTAGGCACCACCACCTTGTCACGAAACAAAAGAAACCCTTCACGAAATTCATAATCCTCCACCGAATCATCTTGTGCCTCCAGCTTAGTCATAACTGTCACACATTCATTACAAACTTGAATGGCCACCCGTATCTCATCCCAAATTGCCCAGCTAGGACCGGTGATGGCATGCAATACCGGACTGTCTTCTCGCCTAGATAAGGCATCTGCAACATTGTTTTGTCTCCCTGGCCGATAGTGAATCTCATATTCAAAGCCCAGTAATCTGGCGACAAACTTTTGTTGCCCCGGGGTAATGACCCGCTGCTCAAGGAGGTGCTTTAGGGGTTGTTGATCTGTAACAATCTTGAATTTCTTGCCCAATAAGTAAGGGCGCCATAACCGCACTGCCTCTACAACGGCTAACATTTCTCGGGCGTAGACAGACCACCCCTTCTTGGCGGGACCGAGAGCTTTACTCAAGTAAGCCAATGGTCTCCCATCTTGAGTTAATACTGCCCCAATTCCAACATCACTAGCATCTGTATGTACTTCAAACAACTTCTCAAAGTCGGGCATAGCAAGCACAGGGGTGTTGCTCATTGCTTCCTTTAGTCTTTCAAAAGCCACAGCGCCTGTGTCGGTCCATTGAAAATTCCCTTTCTTAAGCATGTCAGTGAGAGGCTTGGCAATGGAACCATAGTCTTGAACGAATTTTCGATAGTATCCTGTCAACCCAAGAAATCCACGCAATTCTGTGATGTTTTTGGGTTTTGGCCATAGCTTTATGGCTGTGATTTTTCGTTGATCCACCTTGACCCCAGTACTGGAAATTATATGCCCCAAATATTCAAGTTCTTCTTGTGCAAAAGCACACTTGGAAGGTTTGATGTAGAATTGGTGAGCTACCAGAATTTCCAAAACAGTACGCAAATGTGATACATGATCGGTCCAAGTCTTAGAATAAATGAGAATGTCATAAAAAAAAACCAACACATACCTCCGCAAATATCCCTTGAAAATATCGTTCATGGCAAACTGAAAGGTCGATGGTGCATTACAAAGCCCAAAAGGCATCACAAGATACTCGTAATGCCCATTGTGTGTCCGGAATGCTGTTTTATGTATATCGGCATCATTCACTCTGATTTGATGGTACCCTGCCCGAAGATCAAGCTTCGAAAAATACTTTGCTCCTCCCAATTCATCTAACATGTCATCAATAGTAGGAATAGGAAAATGGTCCTTCACTGTCACCTCATTCAGTGCTCGATAGTCAGTACAGAAACGCCACGATCCATCTTTCTTTTTCACCAATAAGACCGGTGAAGAAAATGGGCTGGTACTTGGGCGAATCAATCCACTACACACCATCTCATGGACTTGCCGTTCGATCTCAGCCTTCTGGTAGTGAGCATAGCGGTAAGGGGCCACGTTTACCGGAGCAATCCCAGTCTTTAATGGGATATGATGATCATAAGCTCGGGACGGAGGCAGATTTTTTGGTTCGGACATCACCTCGGCTAACTCTTCCAACAAATTCTGTATAACCGGCGGCCATGTCTGGCTTACTGAGTTAGACCCTGGTGACTGATCATGGTGATCTACTTGAATGGCATAACACTGTCCCCCATGGCGCCATAATTTTTCAATAGTATTCACTCCCACCAACTTGGTCTCTAAAGCTGGTTGTGAACTCAACTTGACCCATCCATCACCCCACTCGAACTCCATTGTCATTTTGCCATAATCCGAGATGATCTTACCCAATCCGGCTAACCATTGAATTCTAAGAACAATATCAAGTCCGACCAACGGTAGTGCAAAAAGGTCGACCTGAATATGAATTTCTTGGATTTTGATAGGAACGTTGCGATATACTTCACTGCAAGACAAGGTCTCTCCACTAGCAACCTTTACATCGAAAGCTTCAATGGAAGAGCATGGCAATTGCAACCTCTCGGCTATAATGTTGTTATTGAAGTTATGGGACGAGCCATTGTCAATTAGAATGGTGACTTCCCGATTGTAAACCCATGCCTTTAAACGCATAGTCCTCGGGCCCTTGGTTCCTGCCATGGCATGAACTGAAATTAATGGATCTTCACTGGTTGTAGTCAGCCCCTCCTTAGGCTCTTCATCAACACCATCTTCTTCAACTGGTTCGATCAAATACACCTGCGAAATCTTGCACCGATGTCCTTGCGTGAATTTTTCGTCGCAGTTAAAATAGAGTCCTTTCTCTCTCTTCTGCTGCATCTCTTCCCATGAAAGTTTCTTCACCCCTATTGGTAAAGGCTTACCCACATTCCTACTTGGGATATTCTCGCCTCTGGGTATACTAGGCCGATAATCAGACTGTGGGACTGGTGGTCTCTTTGGATCCGTACGCCATCCCTTCTTCACTTCATTCAAATGCTCATCCCTCAGACGAGCGTATTCGATGGTTGCTAACAATGTTTTTGGTTTGCAGACCTTGACCTCTCGGGCTAGGTCATTTTTAAGGCCCCCAATGAATGTACCCACCAATGCTTTCTCAGGCCACCGCACCCTCGTTGTTATCCTCTCAAACTCCTTCTGATACTCCCTCAAACTATCAGTTTGTTTCACCCTAGAAAGAGCTTCGTTGTAGTCCATATACCCCATCGGTCCGAATCGAATGCATATAGCTTTCACAAAATCTTTCCACTTCATCACCCTCCTCTGCTTCTGATAAACTCGAGATATCCATTGCCACCACTAGTTAGCCTCCTCCTCAAGGAAAAAGGCTGCATACTTCACCCGTTTGGATGACTCCATTTCATGGAACCCAAAAAATTGATTGGCACGGCTAATCCAAGTTAATGGATCCTTGCCATTGAACATAGGGAAGTTCATCTTGGGTTTTTGAGTCTCATGTTTCTTCTCCTCATTCACGGCTTCTTCTTCCTCAAATGATGAGTCCGATCCAGAACTGGACTTTGCATCAGTATCCGAGGTCTCGGATTCCCTGAGGGATTGGCTTTGACTCCTTCCTCGTCTCTTCTTTGGCTTCATATTCTGCAGGTTCTGCAAGATAGCTTCCTCCGATTTGGCTAGACGATCTTGAGTAGTTTGATTGCCCATTTGCACTTCTTCACTAATGGCTTGCAAGCTCGCCTCTAGAGACTTGATTCTCTCCTTGTGAGATGCTGCCATTGTAAGTGTTGTTGATAATAAGTCAAATCACGGCTTCCCAAGAGGTTGAGTGGACCTCTCTCAATGAAAGCACCAATGATGGAAACCGTATTATCAAGAACAAGCTTATGCTTGGAACACAGGTTGAAAGCACAAACCAAAAAGGTTGAGATAAAATCTCTGGTTTTTTGATATTTTAATTGATAATTCAAAGAGTTGACAAAGGCTAAATATATAGCATTAATCTTTACAAACTCCTAAACAAAAGCCTTGAATTAAGCTAATTAACTCCTAATGATAGACAAACATAATAACTGTTGATTGTCTCCTTATTTAAGATAATTCTAATTAAAAATCCCTAAATAAGTGGTGATAGATTCCTATCCCACCATCTTCTCCTTATCTTATGCATGTAACCCATCTGCATGGCTGTCATCTTCTGCATGTAACCCATCTGCATGATTTATGTTTGCATGGTCTTCATTTGCATGGTTTGATCCGCCACGTGGACCACCCACCCCACTGGAGCCAGGTTGCATGCTAGCTCTATCCATCTTGAGTCGTTGCCTCCTAGCTCGGCTGTAAGCATTCTTCAGGACTCTTCCTTCATTCGCATCAGTCTCCCTCGACTCTCAATGCCTCTCCCTGCCATTGGAATGGAATTACATGCGATGACAGTAGAAAGGTGACTGAAATAGACCTAAGCAATTGCAATCGGTAAGCTTGATGGTTTGCGTCTCTTCCTTTCCTAACTCCGTCCGCTTATATCTTGGCGGCAATGCTTTTCCTTGGAAACATTCCAAACCAAACCGGCACTTCATATTTGTGCCATTGTAATTCTCCAAATGTTGTAAATTTGAAGGTATCAATATTCAGAAGTGCAAGAATGTTCAGTCTGTGATGTGATTCATGGGTCATATGACCTCGCCATTTGCTCGTAAGATTGATGGTTGGATTTGGTGAGAGGTTTTATTTAAGGTGACCGACTGGGCCCACTATAGCTTAGCAACCCACTTAGAAGCCTGTCATCAGCTTAAGATATTATAAGGTGATGGCTACGACCATGAATATATATAAGTTAGTGGGTTAGACCTTGGCTTCTGCTCAAAGCCCACTGATCTATCTAGCTGACTCGTTTACTGCCCACTTTGTAATTCGTTATTATAAAGATCGAACAATTCGCCAAAACAGAACATAGGTTGGGCAGTTCAAATTTATATAAAGTACAATGGAGATTCAGCTCATTTGTGGAACACCAATATCTCAATTGATGCCTACTGTTGTTTTAAGCTTTTAATGGCACTTTATGTGATAATGCAAGTTTGAGATCTACGAGCAGCCACTTTGTACAAATTATCAAGGTTAGATCTGTCTCAATACAAATTGTCAAGGTTAGATCCGTCTCAATTGCACTAGGTGATCACATTTATTAGCACTTGTATATATTGGCATACATGACCCATGAATGGAATAGATCTTTTTCAACTAAACTATTTTAATGGTGCTAAAAAGTGTCGAGAACAAAATTATATATTATATATATTAAAGCAAAGGGGGAGGTGCACTACAACAAAAAGCACCATTGGTGACACCCTTTGATGATAAAAAAAATCAATGTTGATACAGAATGCACATGAAGGTGACGAAAATTCTTTTTGCTTGTCATGAAAAAGCTTTAACCAAGGTGCTAAAGAAAGATAAGATTCGATGACAAAAAAAAAATTATCACCTAACGAGAGCTTTAGGTGACAAGTACAAACTTGTCACTGAAACATCTAAAAGTCTCACTAAACTTTCGAGCGCGCGCCTCTCACTCTAATATTCCCCACCCTTACCAAGGCCTCACAGCCCTCTCTCGCTCTCTCATTATCTCTCCCATCTCTCCCCTGCGAGCCCTCCCCCCCTCTTCTCTCTCACCCTCTCACCGTCTGTCCCCTGCAAACCTTCATCTCTCTGGTCCTCCCCATCTCTTCTCTCTCCCCTGCGCAGCCCTCCCCATCTCTTCTCTCACTCTCCACCGTCTATACCCTGCAACCATTCATCTCTCTAGCTCTCCCCATCTCTTCTCTCACTTCCTGCGCAGCCTTCCCCATCTCTTCTCTCTCACCGTCTCTCCCCTGCAACCCTTCATCTCTCTAGCCCTCTCTATCATCTCGCCGTCCTTTCCATCCCCTGCAACCCTTGCGCTAGCACATCACTCCCACTCTCTCAGCCGATCCGACCGAAATTACTCTCCATTCAAAAACCCCAAAATCTCCAACCCTTACCCTGTCTCTCTAGAGCCAATGTCCATCCATTATCGAAAACCCTCTCCATTCCAAAACCCCCAAATCAAAAGTATGGAAGACTCTCTCTCGGTTTCCAGGCAACATAAAACGAAGGAAGGGAACGAAGAAGGGGAGGAAAAGAGGAGGAAAAAACTTGTTGCGTTGAAAACTCAGGTATTTCCCCCTTCTCAGATTACATGTTTCTTGTAAAATGAGCATCAGTGGATGGCGTACATCTTTTTTATGCCAAATCGGAGTGAGATGCATGCATGAAAAGAAATCTGGCGTGGTTCGATTGAATTTTTTGTGCGATTTGCTGATCTACAAACCCTCGTTTTCTGTTTTCTTTTCATTTCGGTGCTTCTTCCTCTCTCTTTCTAACAGTTTCTTCTTCACTGATCTGATCACTATCACTCCCAAAATCTGCATCTCAGCATTAGAATATTTCCTCATTCGAAGATCGAGACATCAAAAGCAATGTAAAATTTTGGTGGTTTTAGTTGTGAGTTTTTTTTTCGGGGTTTCTATGATGGATTTGATTGTGGGAATGTAATCGAGCAGGATTAGTGATTTGGATGCTTGGGGGAATTGTTTATGCTTTGGAAAGAGGAGTTAGAAACTGTGCAAGATGGGATCTGGGTTCTTTATGGTTTGGTTCTTTTCGTGGCTTGCATTGCTAAATTGCTTGTTGGGGTGTTTTTATTTTATGCTTTAAGATATGATTTTCCTTGCAGTCCTTTGGATGGATTTAATGAGTGGATCATAATCAGATGAATTAGGTATTCGGGTTATATATATATATATTTTGTAAGCAGGTGACTGTGAATCCCTTTGATATTGAGTGGAAGTAAGTGGTCAGTGAAACAGGGGTTTGCATTCATTTTGTCCTTGTTGCTCGTAATTTCCTTTGTCAACTTCCTGTCACGGTAGTGGTTGATGCTTTGAGAATGAAAATTTCCAACCTGGTTTTTGGCGAAGTCACTCATTTCCCTCCTGGTTTTTGGGTTTTTGTTGATGGAATTTGCATTTGTATTTTGTTTTTGTTTTTTTTTTTTTGTTGGTTATGTGTTTTTTCTAGTTATGGTTTCTGATTCCAGAGAGATGGATTTCCGTATCTATCTTTTTATTTATATATATGTAAGCTTGTGTATAAATTAAGTTTATATAGAAATGATACTATTGCTATACCTTAGTTGCAGGAATATGCTAAGATGGATCTTTGTAAATTATTGGCAGGTATTTCTATGCTTATTGTGGATCTTCGTAAATTATTGGCAGGTATTTCCATGCTTATTTTAACTCCTTTTTGGCAAAAGGTTTCAGAGCTGAGATTTGGGTACTGAGCTGAGTAATTTTTTTTTGTTTATGAATATCCAATGTTTGTGTTTATCAAGTTGACTGTATTTTGATACTTATCATCTATGGATGTGGCTCATGTACCTTTGTCTTGCATATTTGAATATTTCTTGATGTTTTTGATCTTTTGTTACATTTTATATAATGGGGCATCTATCATTTCATATTAAATTTTACTTGTTCATTGATTGGTAACAAGGTGACTTTTCCATCGGGAATAAAAGCTCTTACAGATTATGTCCACAGCAAGGGGCTTAAGCTAAGAATCTACTCGGACGCCGGGTAAGGAACTGAGTGACTTGTGTTAAATGAAGTAAAAAGGCATTCCACAAACTAATAATAAAGGTAATTGTTTTTCCTTTAGACCCTATAAAATATATTATCATAATTCATAAAATGGTTCTCGTTAAAAATGGATCATAATCATTTGTTCCTATTACTACAGGATCTCAAAATCATTCAATCATAAATTTCGTCCAAGAGATATCATCGCCTAGAAGAACTCCACTATTTTTGCGATGGATGGCATATCAAAGTAAGGCTTAGCAGAGTCCTTGAAGATAGAGAGTGTAAGTGCAAAAAATGTAACTCACAAGATTAGGGGGTGCCTGATAGGACTTATCCAAAGGGACTGATGGATATTAACTGCTATGATCCTGAAAGGGGAGAAACAGACAATCAGAGGACCCTGGCTGTGGCAGGGCAGGGCTCTCCGATACCTAAGTTAGTATAAGAACTGAACAATAGGATGGAGATTTTTGGGGAAGAAGATGGCATGCCAGCATGTGGTGTATTCGTTGGCCATGCCTTGCTCTGGAGCTGTAGCTGAACTTATATAGAAGAAGAGAGGGGACAAGGAGGTGGTTGACTGTCTTCTCGTAGCCCACCTTGTCAGGTACTAGGGAGGCGCAGTCCCATCGTAGCCTACTTTGACATCAATGACAGTCTCATCGTAGCCCACTTATCTCATCATGCCATATTCTGACACCTGGCCAGTGCAACCGTGTCAGGAATTTGGGCGGTGCCCTTATCTTGACATACGTTTTGTCACCTGGCTGTCAGTACATAAAGAGACACCTGTTGCCGAGACCGAAATGGGACACATAACCGCGACCAGTCGAGACCGATCACGGACATGCACATGGTTTAGAAATTGATAAAGAAAGGCATAAGTGTCAAAAATCGGCGCATAAAGAATCATAAAGAATTCACACGGACTTGCTTTTGAGTTATTTAATAATATTCTTAACAAAAGTTCCCTCATGCTCGGACTCACAAGTTCAGTGAGGTCAAAGTGCCGAGATGAGACTCGTTACTGGCGCGCGGCCAAGATCAAAGTGCCGAGATGGGACTTGTGTCGCTACCGAGATCAATGTGTCGAGATGGGACCCGTGTGCCGAGATGGGATTCATGTGCCGAGACGACACTTACATGTACTGAGGTCGTGCTCCGGTTATCCCCCACACAAAGCTCCCCAGCTTTTGACCTCTTAGAGTTTTACTAATTCGTTGAGGTCAGAAGCTGAAATATCATGAGGACCTTTCTTCGTATTTACTCCTGTTGCCGAGACCGAAATGGGACACACAACCGCGACTGGCCGAGGCCAATCAGGGACAGGCGAATGGTTTAGAAATTGATAAAGAAGGGCACAGGTGTCAAAAATCGGCACATAAAGAATCATAAAGAACTCATACGGACTTGCTTTTGAGTTCTTTAATAATATTCTCAACAAAAGTTCCCTCATGCTCGGGCTCACGAATTCTGTGAGGCCAAAGTGCCGAGACCAGAGAAGCCTAGGTGTATGAACCTGAGGTCAGTTTCTATGAGAAGCCTGGGTGTATGAACCTGACGTCAGTCTCTGTGAGAAGCCTGGGTGTATGAACCCGAGGTCAGTCTCTGTGGCACTGGCCGAAGTGGAGAAGCCTAGGTGTATCAACCCAAGGTCCGTCTCTGATGGAGAAGCCTAGGTGTATGAACCCGAGGTCAGTCTCTGTGGCACTGGCCGAGGTGGAGAAGCCTGGGTGCATCAACCCAAGGTCAGTCTCTGATGGAGAAGCCTGGGTGTACGAACCCGAGGTCAGTCTCTGTGGCACTAGCCGAAGTGGATATCCGGATGACTGATGGAGGTAGAGGGCCATGCGATCAAGGCTGACAGCAGAGGACCGTGCCATCGAAGATTGACGGTAGAGGGTCGTACGATAGAAGCCGACGGTAGAGGGTCATGCCGCATAATAGTGTTATCAAAGCTGACGGCGCCATCGAAGCTGAGGGTGGAGGATCGTGCCATTGAAGTTGACGGGCCATCGAAGCTGAGTGATGATAGGAGACATCTAGTAGCCCCCCAAACTAGCTGGAGACTTCCGCCGAACTGGAGACATCTTTCGAGCCGGAGGTTTCTGCCGAGCTGGAGTCATCTGCCGAGCTGGGAATCTCTGCTGAGCTGGAGGCTATCTCGTTGTCTTGGTGGAGGTCGAGATGTTCTCGAGCTCGGGCTTCATCTGCTTCTTTCCTGACAAATTGGTTTATCCTGGCCATGAGTGTTGTCACAGTGACCACGAGGTGCACGACCAAGTCCTTCTGGAGCTCGTTGCGTGGCAGGAGGGCCTGTTGGAAAGACATGACTGCTATTGATTCTGAGGCGTCGTCGATCTGGCTGTAGACAGTCTAGAATCTTCTGGCGAACTTCGTGACATTCTCTGTGTGCTTCATTCTGAGGGCCATCAAGTCGGTGTGCGACTCGGGATGGCTTTGTGAGCTTGGAACTTCACCATGAAGGAATTCTAGAGCTACGGCCAATTTGTGATTGATCCTTGCGGGAGTGCGCAGAACCACCTCAGGGGGAGGTCTCCGAGACTGGAAGAAAAGATTCTGTAGTTCAGGTGACCGATGCTGCCCCATATTGACATTCTCTGTGTGAAGTGCCAGAGGTGTGCTGCTAGGTCCGAGGCCCCGTCGTAGATGACGAACCTCGGAACGCTGAAATCTTTAGGGAGGGAGAAATTCTTGATTTTTGGAGAGAAGGGAAACGTGCCGAGATCAGAGTAGTAGGGGTATGGCCAATCTCGGGAGATTGAGACCAGCTGTTTCCATGGTCTGCTGTACTATTCGCCCGACTCGTCGGTTGAGCCATTCTTTCAGATGAGCATTGACTCCTGATCTCTGCCTTTGTTTCTTTGAAATTGAAGGAGATTAGGAGGATGGAGTTGAGGTCGCCTCCCCTTCCTGTAGATACTGCTGTAGTTGACGAATCAGTTTGTCCTGCTCTTGGATGATAAGGCTTCGGGCCATGACCCTCGCGAGGAGCGGGTTGTTTTCGTCGTCCATCTGATGAATGAGTTTGCCTTGTTGAGGATTTCCCAGTTGAAGGTTGTCTCGCCGGGAAGGTGCTGTCACCCCCTTTGGAGATGAACCTGACTGAGAGTGTAAGCTTGCTGGCTCTTTCCCCTTTCTAGTTCTTCGATGCATGGTGTTTGGGAAGATGACTTTTTGTAGCTGTTCCCCACAGACGGCGTCAATTGTAAGTGCAAAAAATATAACTCACAAGATTAGGGGGGTGCCTGATAGGATTATCCAAAGGGACTGATGGAGATTAACTGCTATGATCCGGAAAGGGGAGAAACAGATAATCAGAGGACCCTGGCTATGGCAGTGCAGGGCTCTCCGATGCCTAAGTTAGTATAAGAACTGAACAGTAGGATGAAGATTTTTGGGGAAGAAGATGGCATACCAGCATGTGGTGTATTCGTTGGCCATGTCTTGCTCTGGAGCTGTAGCTGAACTTATATAGAAGAAGAGAGGGGGCAAGGAGGTGGTTGACTATCTTGTCATAGCCCACCTTGTTAGGTACTAGGGAGGCACAGTCCCATCATAGCCTACTTTGACATTAATGACAGTCTCATCGTAGCCCACTTATCTCATCAGGCCATATCCTGACGCCTGAGCGGTGCAGCTGTCTCAGGGATTTGGGCGGTGCCCTTATCCTGACATACGTTTTTTCACGTGGCTGTCAGTGCATAAAGAGACACCTGTTGCCGAGACCGAAATGGGACACACAAGCGCGACCAGCTGAGACCGATCAGGGACAATCACATGGTTTAGAAATTGATTAAGAAAGGCACAAGTGTAAAAAACTGGCGCATAAAGAATTAGAAAGAATTCACACGGACTTGCTTTTGAGTTCTTTAACAATATTCTTAACAAAAGTTCCCTCAGGTCAAAGTGCCGAGATGAGACTCGTTACTGGCGCGGTCGAGATCAAGGTGCCGAGATGGGACTCGTGTCGCTACCGAGATCAATGTGCCGAGATGGGACCCATGTGCCGAGACGGGACTCGTGTGCCGAGATGAGACTTATATGTACCGAGGTCATGCTCCGGTTATCCCCCACACAGAGAGTATCATACAAGAAGGGGATCGAGAATAATAAATAAACTTATTCTTATTGATGAAAAGGTAAAAAGTAGTTTGCATAAATTTGTTATTACGTTAAATATTTAATATTAAAGCTAATTGGATTCCGTTTTCTATTTTTAAATTACGGGGCGATCAAATTCTTCTGACATTATTTAATGATGAGATCCCAAAATTCGGTAACAACTTATGCGAGGGTAGCTGTAACACCATAAGAAATATTCAGGTTAAGCCAGCTCCAGATACATACAATGTTGTCAAGCATGATTATCAGCTTTCATTGGCAAGAGATTCCTCAATCCTACAAATAATTGGAGCATGTCGTGAAATTCCATTCATCAAGTATTACTTTGTTCCAATAGATACACTTCCATCTCTACTAAAGAAAGTCAAATTTCTTCCAGGTAATAACTTCGAATTTTAGCTTTAAGTTTAATATTTGCTTATTGAAATTATTATTCATTGCATTGTTTCTCATTAGATAGATATCATCGGAATTATAGAAGATGTAACATGCAAATCTTATATAAGAAAACAAGATGGAACATAACTAGCAAAACTAGATGTTACGTTATATCACTACACCATTTCAGGGCTTTTACAGCGCGTCATTTACGGCGTGCATTGAATGCAAGCCGTAAATGATATAATAGTACGGCGCGCATGGAATGCGAGCCGCAAAAGGGCTTTTTCTTCTCTTTATTAAGGCGTGCATTTTGCGCGCCGTGAGATCTTATCAATTACGGCGTGCATTTAGGACGCCGTAAATTATTGAGCATTTGCGGCCCACATTCGCAAGCCGTAAAAATATTAGGGTATCACAGCCCACATGTTGCACGCTGTAAAAGGCCAAGCCATTCAAATTAAGTTCACGGCCTGCTTTGAGAAGCTGTAAGATCGATTAGCTTTCACAGCCCACATTTCGTATGCCGTAAAAAAAGAAACCCACCAAATTAATATTCCAAAAATATTTCGCACCCTTTTTTTGACACCTAAAATTTAACCCCAAATTAGGGATAGACGATACCCACTGAGAACCCAAATCTTGACACCAAAAATTTTTTGCACACCTTCTTCTTCTCACGATACCCACCGAGAACCCATTGCTCACACTACCAAAAAAATGACTTTTAGCGTCGAACTTTTTGCCGCGGCCAGTGTTTTTGTGGCTATTTCTTACTTGTTGCCACCACCAATAGAGTTAGTGGCAACAAATCTCATTTTGCCTCGCACGTGTCTGCCCGTGACAAAACATGTCGGAAAATTTTTTTTACCGACGAAAATTAGCGTCGGAAAATTTATCACCGACATTTAATATAAAACATCGATAAGGTTGGTAGATTTTTTTACTTTTTTCAAAAAGAAAATTTAATTTTTACCGATGAAAATTTCTATTTTTTGCGACGAAAAATAATCGTCGTTAAATTTCCCAATTTTTTCCCTCTCCCGCCACCGAAACCCCTCTTTTCACTCTCTCTCTCTTGCGCGCTCTTCTCTCTCTCTCTGGCAAATGTTATGTTTTACCGGCAAAATATTTGTGTCGCCGGCAAAGGATATATTTTTTGCCGACGAAAAACCTATATCGCCGGCAAATGTCAATATGCCAAATTTTGATAATTTATTTAACTTGAAAAATTATATTTTCATTATTTTTGTTTTGGAAGAATAAAAGTTAACTCTGGCCTTCAAAATCAATTCAGCCCCAAAAATAACATTCCACAATGTGTCTGCCCCATTTTCCATTTCCCACGCCCGCTCAAGTGCATATCATTTCGAGTTCCCTCGCCTCTTCTCAATCCCTCAACTCTTTGACCCTCTCTCGCCCAGCAATTCCTCAATCCCTCATCTCTTTGTCAGCCATCCGTCCATTTCCTTCTCCCTCACGACCTCAGCCCTCTCCTCCATCTCCCAGGAGACCTGCGCTCCTCCATCTCCCTCGCACGCAGACCTCGTCCATCTCTCTCACAAAGGAACCAAGGCGCAGCACCATAACCTCCTCTCCTTCTCGATCTCGGCCCTCTCTCTCTCCATCTCGCAACCCCCTGCGCAGACCCATCTCAGAGGCAGCCACCATCTCCAGTCTCTCTGATCTTCATCTCTCTCATGCCCGGGGACCATCGCCCCTTCTTCCTCCACGCGCAGACCACACACTACAACAAAAATCATTTTTCGCGACAAATATTCCGCGACGTTTTGAAATTTTGTCACTAAATATTATTTTTTGCGACGAAAAATTCATTTCGTCGCCTAAAACGAAAAGACAGATTATTTAGCTACGATAATTTTCAATTGTAGCAAAATATTGCCGCGAAAAGTTTGACACCAAAAAATAGAGTTGGCGCCGTGAAGAGGTAAAGTTTTTGCGACGAAACTATTTATTTAACGATGATTTGTTTTCGTCGGTAAATCAATTTCACCATATTTTATTAAAGAAATTTCACGACAAAAATATGTCGTCGCAGAATCCATTAAAATTTCGTCGCGGAATGCATAAAATTTGGGGCGCACGTCTGGCTTGGCGGTTCAATTTTTAGAACTATTGGGCGACGAAATGAAATAACACAACACCCTCGTCGATCCATCTCTCTCACACTATTGGGCGCAGCACCCACCTCCTCTCCCTCTCGATGTCCGCCCTCTCTCTCTTCATCTCGCAATCCCCTGTGCAGACCCATCCCAGAGGCAGCCCCCTCTCCAGTCTCTCTGCTCTTCATCTCTCTCACGCCCGCAGACCGTCACTCCTTCTTCCTCCACTACAAGAAAACTGTCTTTTTATGGCGAACTTTTTCAGGCGAATTATATAGTCGCCGTATATATGTAATTTATTATGGCGACCTATGGTGTCGCCATATATTGACATAGCTGTCGCCATAAATTGTCAACACCTTATACGGTGAGGGTAATGGTCGCCTTATATGGTCAACACCTTATACGGCGACTAACATGGTCGCCGTGTATTTCTTAATATTATTTTGGCCTTTTCCCCTCCCGCCCTCTGCTCTCTTTTTCCCTCCCGCCCTTCTTTTTCACTCACTAAAAAATGCAGCAATACAACCCTTCATCTCTTCCTCTCTTCTCCTTCTCTTGACTCTCATCATCTCCATCTCCATCTCCATCACAGCTCTCCTCCTCGTCTCTTCAACTTCATCCGATCATCCAAATCCACACTCGGTAAGCAAAACCCTCTCTCTCTCTCTCTCTCTCTCTCTCTCTCTCTCTCTCTCTCTCTCTCCCCCAAAAAAATTCTAACTCAATCTCTTCTTTTCTTCGATTTTTCCCCCAATCAGGTCGAATCCCTAACAGATCCCAGACGTCCCTTCACTTCCACGGCCCGCCGATCGGTCCTCGCGCTCAAATCCGACCCTTTAAAAGTCATATTCGATCAGATCCACAAGCAAGCCAACGATCACAAAAGCCTCGTCAATGCCTACGCCGCCTACGCCCAAAAGCTCAAGCTCGAGAACTCGAAGCAGCTCCGAATCTTTGCCGACTTGGCCTGGACTTTCTCCGGTCTCCTCTCCCTGCCGGCGTGACTTTGAGCTATTGTATGCATACAATCTTACACAACCCACATCTTTTCTATCTATCATTTGTTTTTTTTTTAACACGCAGAGAGAGAGAGATTTCTCCTTAAGTTCTAACCCTAGCTAGACATGGAGGAGAAGCTTTTGCAGAGATTGGAGTCGGCCGTTTCCCGCCTCGAAACCCTCTCCGCCGGATCAGATCCCTCGATCTCACGAGACTATCCTGCGGATGCAGAGTCTCTGCGGCAGCGGGGAAGATTGGTGGAGAGGTTCTGCAAGTCACTATGATCCTCGAAGTGGCCTTTTCCATGCAGAAGGATCTCCTTGTCACCGTCGAGCAATATCAGGTTGATTTTCGTCTGTTGATTGTTGCTAGGAATTCTAAGACTTTAAAGTGGTTAAAAGTGAAGGTGAATTTCTAAAAATTCCCATTTCATAGGCTAAGACATTTCGGTACAGATTTAGGCTTTAGGCAACTGCATCTTGGAGCAGAAGAAATCCCAATTCATTGGTGGATTTCTGGGTCTCAGTTGCATTCAAGATAAGAGACCCATGTTCAAAAATCCAAGTTATTGGATCCCATTTCATTGGAAGGGGTTTGTTTGGTACGATACCAGTTTAATTCCGATACTGATTTGGGTTTGTATCCATGGATTGGGTAGAAAGATTTGATTTTTTTTGCAGTTTCGGCTTGCTATCTGCAATAGTGATTTGGGTTTTGTCTCCATTGATTGGGCTGAAAGATTTGATTTTTTTGCAGTTTCGTTTTGCTATCTGTAATACTGATTTGGGTTTGTCTCGATTGATTCGGTAGAAAGATTAAATATTTAATTCCATTCAATTCCATGAAACAAACAGCCCTCTGTTGTTTTATTTTTTAAATATTTGTGGTGGAAAAATGGAGGTTTTGAAATTAGCTTGTAATTCTTTTTTCCAAGTTTCACTATATGTTTTGCTTATTTGTGGATTTGCCTTTCCTTAAAAGTGAGGGAAGCAAAAATTGAAACAGGCAGTGGGCGAGGAGGCGGTCGCAGTGGCGGGCGTGGAGTTGGGCGTGGTCGTGGTGGTGGGTTTAATAGGGACTATGGGAGTAATGAAACTTCGTTCAATAATGGAGTTTCTGGAGGGTATGGTGGGGTTGAAGAGGGAGAATCTGGGAAGACTTCAGATAAAGGGCATGGATCTGGTCGTGGGAATTGGGGAATTGGAAGTGATGAAATTGTTCAGTGAGTTTACCTCTTTGAAATTTAATAAATCTCAATAACTATCTCTACTAATTTTATTTGGTTTATTTAGATGAGGGAAGGTATTATTAAGCTATTTTGAAATTTATGGACTGCAAATCTTCTAATAAGGTGCATTTTCTGCTGTAGGGAGCCTGAGGAATTTACCAATGCAATTGAGAAGAATTCAAGCCCAGAGGTTCAGCCAGGAGAGGAAGATGCTGCAGTTGTCAACAAGGAGAATCCTGTGAATGAGCCAGAAGAGAAAAAACCTAAAGAAAAGGTGAATATAGTCATATAATTTGGCTGAAAGTATTTATTTCACCTAATACCAAGTTCTTCCAGTTAGGCTATAGTTTCTGGTTGAATCCCTGTTTTGACTTTGTCATTTTTATCCCTTTCTTTGGGTACCCATTCCTTTGTGCATTAAAACAACATTGTCATTTGTGTTTAGGGTTTAAAAAGTCATTGGAATCCTAGACTACTTAGCTTATCTGCATCAGTCTTGGTCCCTAGAGTGTCATGTGGCATGACCTAGTCTTGATGTGATACAGCCAAGTGATATTGGACTCAGTGGTGAATTAGTCAGTCACCAATATCGAGTTTTAAAACCATGTCCATTTCCTATGTATGCATTGAAACGTCATCTGTATACATGTTTGCTTGAGAGGCAAATCAACTTTTAGTTTGCCTCAACCAAGTCTACCGTCATCACTTGTTAAAGGAAGCACGTATAGTGACCATTCACAAAAAAGGCAAAGAAGTGTCTCCGTCTCATGGGTTGAACTTATCTTATCTTTCTTGTTTTCACTATTTTTAACTGCTACTGTTCACAGAAAATTTTTTCCCACAAACTATGCCTGTTGAATGGAACTGAGGATTTTTTCTAGGAGAATTGTGATCCTTGTGCTTTCTAAGTTGTAAGAGCCCATGTAAATTATATTTCGCACAATTTACTGGTAGATTGTTCTTGAAATGGTTATTGTATGAAACTTATGTTGATATGTTAATTCATTATGTTCATCGGTGCACCTCCACCTCCATGTGAGTTCCTCTTTGATAAGGGATGCGTTGGATGTGAACAAGGTTTTAAAATTCAGACCTAGGGGGCAACTCAGTCACGTCTATTCAAGTCACCTGAATTGCACTGGACTTGGCCGAGTCCAGCTGAGTCCCATCTTAAAGCTCACCATGAATTATCCAAAAGTCTTGGAAGACATGGGCCCAAAAGGAATTTGGATTTGTACATTAAGGCTCAGGCCTAGTCCAAGGTCCATCCTGTGGTGTTAGTTGGGCTAGCTTGACGTTGGACGCTAGGCAGAGGTTGAGTAGTGGGGCTTTGGACCCTTTTATTTTGCACATTGGGCCTAAGGCAGCGCTGCGTTTATGTTCATCCTACATTTTGGCATGTGTTTCTTGGATTTTTTTTCTTGGATTTTTGGGGGTTGAATTACAATTTTACAGGCAGCACTGACCTTTCATTTAAAGCCATTCATCAAGTGGACTCCCACCCTGTTTCAGACAACTATAAAGACTTCACTTAAAGGTAATTCAAATAATATGCCATTGATTTTAGGAGACAATGTCCATTGTTTTAAGCTCTTTCTTTTGAAAATTTGTTATCATAGGAACGACACCCAAATCAGTTTTGGAGTTGATGAATGTGAAGTATCTGACACTAGCTCATGTGAAGAGCCGCTTGTACGTATCAAGAAACTATTTTCTGAGTATTGAATTTAAGAGCAAATAGTTATAGTTATCACCTTATCCGTAGCTATTATCTCAGGTGTGTGCAAGAAAAAAAGTTCCACAGTATGACACTTTTCTTTAGTTACTATTCAATAAAACTCATCTTCTTCTTGTTTATTAATGTAGGGAAAACTGCTCTCTCTCTCTCTCTCTCTCTCTCTCTCTCACACACACACACACACACACATTCACACAAACTTTCTAGGGGTAGTGTTTTGCATAAATTATTTTTAATTATCTTTTAGACGAATTGCTAATATTTAACAGTAGCAATCCACTGTGATGCATTTTGTAGGAAGTTTGGATATATGCATATGTAGTTTCAAATTTTATTTTTAAACTGCCGGAACCCTTCCAATACAAACTTTTATGTAGAGTTAGAGTGTGTTAATCTGGATATGGTATCCTTCTTATTAAAGGATGGTATTTTTAAGAGACCACTAAAAAGATCCATAAACAAGATGGTCTTGTGGGCAGATCATTGTTCCATTTTTTTTCTTTTTAGCAAGGAAGTATTAAGATGTGCATGGTTCTTGTTCCTTGTGCTTAGTCCAAATGGCACTTATGGGGATATATTCTATGTATGAGATCCAATGTCCATGTAACATCATCATGCAGCCTCACCATGTAGATGCCCTAACACCAAAATAAGGGTGGCCCACTAGTGGGCCATAAATGTTTATTGAATGTGGATTGAGTCTGACCTATGGAAATTTGACCTGATTTTATCATTCAAAAAAAGAAAATAAAAGAAATCAATTGCTTTCTTCAACTCCATGCAGGACCATGTTTTTTTTTTATTTTGTTTGAGTCCTCTGAATCTGTTCTCATTATGACACTGGTAATATTTTGAATCTTTCCGTTAGCCTCCCCATACTTGAATTAATGTCTCTTGCTCTTTTTCTTTTTGTTAGAGAATTTAGATATGAAACATTTATTTGTTGGCTGACACCAATGAGACCATTCCACTTCATTGGATTCCCAGTCTCAGTTTTGTGGACTTATTTGACAATCATCTTCATGTCAGGTTGGAAACTTTAGAGTTGAACCACCCGGCATCAGAGATTATTAAGAGTTTTGGTCATCATCATTATTCTGAGTCTCTGCGGTCCTTTTTCAGGAGTAAAAGTACCCTTTTTGATATCAGAAAAGTGTCTAAATTTGTCATATATTTCACAAATTTGTGCCTTTTGCAATTGATTTTTCTTCTGTAAGATGATGATGAGGCTGATACAGTTGGTTGATGCACTCTAAAGTTGAAAATGTCACGTTAGTCTCTCTGAATAAGTTACAGGTAAGAGATTGGATTTTCTGGCTATTTTTTTAGTGTTTATCTGATTTTAGTCAACGGATTCCTTGGGTGAGCCATTAATCACTTAATTGTGGATTCTTCTTCTCTGGAGTGATTTTCTGAGCATTGGTTCAATGATTATTTGGGTGAGTGATTGATTTCTTATTGGTGTGCCCCCACCCCAAGGGACTCCTTAAGATAATAATTATATGTGACATAACACTTCTTTGCTTTGGCTTCTTTTATGTGTTTTTTTTAATTGACAATCATGTCATGCACTTTTCTTTCTTCTCAGGGAGATTGATTTTTTGCACATTTTCTGTAGATCAAACCCAAAATGTGGAGTTCCAAAATCACTGCCGGACGTGTACATAAACTGCAATGGATGTATACAAATGCCGGACGTGTTCGTTTCGTCATGATTTAAGATATGGAGTTTTTGAGATGATTTGGGCATATAGCTTTTGTCAATCTCTGCTTCCCCAGATTCTAGTAAGCAACGTTGACGATGCTATGTTTGTAGTGTGGAAGATTTGAATGGTTGATCCTTTTCATGTATTTTTTTTCCTTATGATTCAATGATGACACGACAACGATGGAGTTTACTTTCATGTAATGGTAGGTACCTTTGCGAATAAATCTTAATGGAAGAAGACGAAAAGTGTGTGAATCTTGTAAATGAACAAACAAGAATTCCCTCATTGTTTTGGTATTGATTTGAATGAATGATCATTTTCATGTGTTTTTTTTTCCCATGGCCTATCTAGCTTGTATAGACTGCAAGTCCAGTGTTTTTGTTTTTAACTGCAGGTCCTGTGTTTATTTGCAGATTCGGTTTACATTTTTTATTTTAGTTTATTAATTTGTATTTGTAGCAATAAAAAAATATGGATTTAATTTTTTTAATTAAAAAATAATTAATTTTTTTTATATAAAAAAAAAACAATTAAGGCGCCTTGCTAGCCGTAAATTAAAACTCGCCAATTCTTTAATGGCCCGCATTAGCAAGTCGTAAAAACATATATACTCAATTACGGCCTGCATTTGGAGCCGTTAATCAGATTGTACACAACCCATTTATAGCCCACAAATGCAAGCTGTGTAAAACATTTTTCGTTTAAGTATTCACGGCGTACTACGTGTGCCATAAACTTAAGCACACCAATGCTTTAACGGCACTCAGTTTGCGTCGTAAAAATTTAGCATTTACGGCCTGCTTAATAGGCCATAAATCTGGTCCAAAAAGTCCTAACAACATTATTTTCGGCGTGCATTGATCCTACTTACGGCCTGTATATGCACGCTGTAAATAGTTCAAACCTTTTACGGCAGGCGCTTTTACGGCACGACCCCCGTGAGCCGTAAACCTACATTTACGGCGCGCATTTCACGCTGTAAAAGCCCTGAAATGGTGTAGTGTATGATGAAAGGTATTTTTATTTACAACCTACAAGTTTATTTTAAATGTTTTATTTGATTAATATACTAATTTCTCATCTCCTCTATTCTTGTAGTTTGAAAAAACTAAATCTAACATTATGGGTGGATTTGGCATCATACCACTTTTATTCTTTAACATCAAATGTTGGAAGAGTCCCCTTGACTACATCAATCGTAGTTAAGGAACACAATGGTAATTAATTAAACTTTCTTCTATTAATTCAAACGTATGGTTTAACACTAATGTTAAAAGTAAGTGCAGGAAATATTTATCTAAGCACATCATTCGCTACCAGGATAATGATCAACCCAAATATTCCAGAGGCAAATTCTTTATTAAAGTGGTAAAATTATCATCTTTTCAAATTTAATAAATTAAATAATAAAACACATCATTCTAATATGTGTTTGAAATTTTAAATACATGAATGAAGGCCATAGTGGTGATTAATTGAATAACAGAATTTTATTGGAAGATTTAGTTTCAATACTGGAGAATGGAGTAACTGAAGTAAGTTACATATTATTATTATGTGCGTTTTTTATTTATATTTGTATTGTACGCAATAAATTTATAAATTTTATCCTGCTTATTTATAGATGAAATATGTTGCAATCAAAGCTACCGTCGCAATGTTGCACATGGATAGACCATTATCATTCGTATCTTGTAGTAGATGCATGTGATAAAAAAAAATCGATCCATGTGTAAATAATGGTCAATGCAATCATTGCACTTTCCCCACGCGAACAAACAACATAAGGTAAGTTATTAATAATGCACAAATTTCATGTAATATGTTAGATTTATAAATTATATATATTCATTTAAAGTTTATATTTTTAACTTTTATAACTGTAGTTATATTGCAACAATAACGGCAATGGATCACACTGGAAGTGCAACATTTTTGCTCCAAGACAATGTCGTTAAGAAATTTTTGAATACATCAGAAGAAAATATAGCTAAGGTAATGACGCAATGTTTGTTTCTTTCTATGATTTTTAATATGCTCCTATCATATACAATATAATATCTAAATCTCAGCTATCTAATTCTTTGTCTTGTAAATTTATTTTTATCACAATTTGCAGGATGATTGGTGCACCCATTTTGCACCTCAAATCCATATAGCACTATGGCACGAATACTTGTTCCATCTCAAGATAGGATCAAACATGAGCAAGTCTACTTTCGATAATGGAGTTCCAATTAAAAAAAATAGAACTCATAAACGCAAATCATGAGGGAAAGTTCTTACTATCAAAAATAGAACATCGAGATCCTTTACAATTTTTTTTAATAAGATTTATTATTTAAAAAAAAATTTTCATTTCACTAGCTTATTTTTCACATATGTCAACAGCATTGAAGATGAAAGATAAAATCAACACTTCAACCATTGGGACAAGTAATGCACCTGGTCAATTAGAAAGTAAAGTGACAATCTCAGTGACTAACGCTGATACAAGTGGATGAATTGCACAATCTCCTTATTCTTCAAAAATCTAATTATTTATTATTCACTTTTATGTTTGAAGCAGAACTCATTATTTATTATTGTGCATAAACATACTTATTTCATAAACTTTTAGTTTATAGATTCTTTTATATTACATTATCATGGTATGAAAGTTATGTGCAACTATATTTGTGCAACGGTGTCTATATGACACTACATATTTCAATTAAATAAGATCTTTTATCTTACATTAATTCTAAATATATTCTCACTTTTGGGCCCGGGCTAAGCTGCATATATATCACTCATGTTCAGTGATGCCACATAAAATAAAGTGTTCTTAGGAATAATTTTGGTATATTTGCTATTAGAGTGCATATTAAAAACACAAGTCATTTCAAATTATTATATAATCATTTTTCAAATATTTATCCTTTTCATATGTGTTTCTAATTTTTAATATAATTATCTTTTTGGGCCCGTGCTAAGCATGGGCGTTTGTTGCTAGTTATATATAGTAAAGCAGCAGGTTTTTTTGCGGGCGAGCGACACGTGGCGGGGAGGCTTCCTGGGAGGAGGACATGTGGCGCACGCTCGGGCTTTTTGCGCTCCCACGTTCCGAAATTGCCCTTCCCTCCTCTTATTTCCATTCAAATCCCTAAAATCTCTCCTTCTCCATCTACACACGTTTATCCAATGCAACAAAACCCCTAAAATCTCTCCATCTTCTCATCTCCCTGCTTCACCCTCTCTCTACATTACCTCTCTCCTTCGCTCCCCGTCTACCTCTCTCCCTCTCGGTCACCCTCTCTGCCATCTCCTTCTCCGCTCCGCCCACTCCATCTCCTTTCTCTCTCCCCAAGTCAAGACCATTGAATGCTGACGCTTTTTGTTACTCTTTAAATCCTGGTATGTAGTCTGCCATGAATACAGAATCTCTGCTTTGATATATAGATAAGCTGGAGATGTTTTTATCATGCAGATGTACAGCAGAGTAAAGTTGCTAAAAGCATGATGGAGTTCTATTTCAATTACGTTTGATTGTGTCATCGTCTATTTGTTGAAAGATCACTATTTTGATAACAATTGATTGATCGCATATCATCATCATGATCATCATCTCATATGTTATGATTTTCTTTTTTGTCTATAAAGTGGATGTAGATTCAGAGCAGCAGAAGGTTACAGTATCGGAAAATGTAGACTCTTCAGCCTTAATTAAGAAACTGCTAAAAGGTGGTAAATATGCAGAACTGTGGTCGCAAAAATCCAATCAAAATCAGAAATCACAACAAACCCAATGCAGCAAAGATGACAAGAACACCAAAGGGCAAAAGGAGGGCCTAATCCATGGCCTCAAAATCTTCAAAAACTAGCACAACCTGTCCTCCTTCAGCTTAGGGACCATGATGATTGTGAAGATGATGGTGATGAAGATGAAGAGCTCAGATTTTTTAGGGAAAAAGCCCTTGCTGCTGCAGCAGCAGCAAATAATGGTAAAGCAGGCAATGTTGGAAAGAAAGGTGGAGGAAATCTTCCTCAGAATGCTGGTGGGCCACCAGATCATAAGAACATCAACTTTGGTGCCAACAACAAGGTCAACGGCAGCACCCATTTGGGTGGTGGTGTGATAGCAAACCCAAATGGCGCAGAGGGCAAGAAGGTGACTGAAATCAATGGGGTTGGTCTTGGGCTTCATGGCCCTGGTGCTGGTGTGGGCCTTGCAGGCAATGGACTGGGATTTCAATCCCAACCCAATACATTCCAAGGCTCTGGACTCGAAATCATGTGATCTGTATGGGCGCATTTTGATTTTTAATTTTCCAGACAGAGTAGCCATCAAGTTCCATGGAGTGGATGCAGACATCAATTTTAGTCTCAATGATTATGATGAAGATCTTAAACAGGTGTGTGTGTGTGTGTGAGAGAGACGTTAGTCATATTAGAAATTTATGTTTGTGTATGATATAGTTGTTTGTGCAAAATAATAAGCCGAGGGGTTACTTTGTGCAAATGGGAGGCTAGAATTGGCCAGTTCTTGGGGAAGAATTACTCTCCCCCTATCTGTTTCTTTTCTTCTTCCTCTCTTGGTTTTTCAGGATAAAGCTCTCGAGTTTAGTCAATTTCTTAGTTTATTTCTCTTACTTCTTCTCAAAGTAGGAACTGTCTAATGGGTTCTGATTTGTTTCTAATTCTCCCTCCCCCTATCTGCTTCTTTTCTTCTTCCTCTCTTGGTTTTTCAGTATAAAGCTCTCGAGTTTAGTCAATTTCTTAGTTTATTTCTCTTACTTCTTCTCAAAGTAGGAATTGTCTGATGGGTTCTCATTTGTTTCTAATTCAATTTATTCTCCATGTAAAATTAAACAGATATGTTTATTTGGGACTTTTTTATTCTGAAATTAAACTAGCCAGGTATTATTATGGCAGAATTCGATCATATGTGGCATATATTCATCCTGTGGATAGGATTGAATAATGGATGAAAATCCAAATGATCTCACTTTGATGGTAAAAATTGTCTTAAAAAAATCCAGGTCAGAGGATTATAAATAAAATGTAAACGATACCCACTTCTAAAATTAAAAGGGTCTCATAATACAAATCCTTTTAAATTTCCTTGTTAGGGGTTTGCAATTGCATCGACTGGGTGGGACCAGGCGAGTTGGGTACAGCAAAAAAAAAGGTTGGGCCCTAAAAGCTCTTTCTTCCATTACCGGTCCCAATAAATGTACAGCCATTTCCTTTGGAACCTAAACAAGTGGGACCCATTGGATGGGGATCTCGACCGTTCATCCCAAAAAAAAGGTGGCTGTACATTTATTGGGACCGTTCATGTTTTTGTTTTTAGTTTTCATTGAGACCCGTAGAAATTGCCCGTTTCTTTTTTTAATTGAGACCACGTAGAAATTGCCCGTTTCTTTTTTTAATATACTTATCCCCCATTTCGTGGGATTGTTATTCTTTTTTTAATTAATTTTGATCTTTTATGGTCTTTTCCCGTTTGACGCTGCCTGTGCAATGGGATGCTTCAATCCTTGCTTGGATTATCAATTTATCAGCCTCTTTTTTATTCCACTAAAATCTCTATCCCTATCCATTTGGAATTTTTTTAAAATGATCTAAACTCTTAAAGATAAGTCCTAATTTTAAAGGATTTGGTTTATAAGCATTAAATGAGAGAATGGGATGCATCGTTTCATGGTATGAAGGGACACAAACAACCAACTCAAAACCCAAAGATTTTTCCTATTATTTAGGAGGGTTGATTGGGATGCATCGTTTCATGGCATGGAAAATCCCGGTTATTAAGCAATGATTTTAAATTCTAATAGTTTAATGCATGTATATAACAGTTTTTTTTATTCTTTTGGGAAGGTTTTCCCTAATTGTTGGAGAGTGAAAATGATGACAATTTATTGTTGATTAAGTCTTCCAAGGATGCAATGAATTTATTCACTTAATTTAAAATCAGGCAAGATTTTTTTGTTTTCAATTATTCATTTTTATTGATTAAGTCTTCCAAGGATGCAATGAATTTAATCACTTAATTTAAAATCAAGCAAGATTTCTTTGTTTTCAATTATTCATTTTTAATATTTAGGATAAGATGTGTTATTAATTATTCATTCATATCGAAGAAGATGTGTTATTAATTTTTAAAATTTTTAAAGGATTTGACATTGATATAATAAGGGTTCGAGGGTGGGTTATGTTAGTTAATCCTTTTGATGTGTATATTATGTGGTAGCCTCCTTCATGTTTTCTATAAATTCATGTCAGATTGATTTTCTTTATGTATTGATGAACTCATATATATAGACTTGTGAGATGGTCTAGAGATATATTTTCAACATCAAGAAGATAATGGTTGATGATGATTTAAACTTTGGGGTACGTGATTATGTGAGATGGGTATTATGGCATTCTAAAATAGTTAATGAGAACATTTATTAATAATTTGTCAACTTTTTATTATTATAAACTGACTATGATGGTGATTCTTTTTTAATTTTTTTTAAAGTTTTTTTTTTTTTGTGAAAGTTACTTTCATGGTGATTTTGTTTCTTGATGAGGCATTCCTTGTAAAGCCAATGGAGAAAAGACCAAGGTTTGAAGCTCCTTTCTATTATTTTATTATCAAAATTTATTTCTCTTAGATTGAATTTATTTTTGCCTCTATGCTATTTCTCATGTAGGTTATAAAGATTTTTTTTCTTAATTATTTTTTGTAATGGATTAATTTTTACCATAATGTTCATCAGTGAAGATCATCACCCTCTTCACATCGCTGATATTGGTTCCTCCAATTTTTATTATATGGATACCCAATCATAGCCATAAAATCCAAAAGTTTTCACCTAATTCTAAGTTTCAAATAAAACCAATTTATTTTTCCAAATTTCCTCTCTTGAAATGAATAATACTATCTAAAATATTAATAACTCTTTAAACAAGGCCCACGTTGGGCGTGGGCCCTTAATTCATGGAAGGATATGGGACTCATCTCTCCCTTATCCAATTGATGGGCCCACGCACAACGCGTGCCTTTAATTCATTGAAGGAAAAACAACATTCATTCCTTCTTTATTAATATTATTTATTTTTATCATGTAGTTCCATTTTTATTATTATATTTTGATGAAGAGGCCGGTTTATTTAGATTTATGTTTTTTATTTTTTCTGTTTATTTTTTACATTCATTCCTTCTTTATTAGTATTATTTATTTTTATCATGTAGTTCTATTTTTATTATTATATTTTGATAACGTGGATGGTTTATTTAGATTTCTATTTATTTATTTTTTCTGTTTATTTTTTATTCTCATTCCTTTTTTATTAATATTATTTATTTTTATCATGTAGTTTTATTTTAATTATTATATTTTGATGAAGAGGCCGGTTTATTTAGAAGCATGAGGCGTATGTTCAAAACCAACCTTAGATTTACCTAGTGTCAGTTTGTGCGGGTTCAACGGGCGCCACTCAAGGGAATATTCCTATTGGGTCAAACACCTTAGCGATACTCACGACATAAAAAAAAAATCCCTTTGTGTTCAATATGTTGAGCCGAGCCTTTTGAATTGTGTCTGAAAATTGGGCCTGACCTATCCCAAAGGCCTACAAACAGAACCTAAGTCAAGCCCAAATACATGACAGGTCTGTGTCACATTGGCCAGGATTTTGTCATTTTTCAGGAACATGTGCCACTCCTAGGCCCTTTTTTCTTCTTTCATAAGATACTCTTGCCACGCATTTCAGCCGCATTGATTTTGTAGATTTGTGTTTTTTTTTTAATTTTTTACATTCATTACTTTTTTAGTAATATTATTTATGTTTTTTTCATGTAGTTCTATTTTTATTATAATATTTTGATGACAAGACTCATTTATTTAGATTTATGTTTTATATTTTTTTTATATTTATTTTTTACATTCATTCCTTTTTTTTATTAGTACTATTTATTTTTTCTCATGTAGTTCTATTTTTATTATTATATTTTGATGAAGACGCCGCTTTACGTTTTTTTTTTCCTGTTAAAAACATATTTTATTAATAGTTTTTTATTATTATTTTTTTAACGTCACCACTCTTTATATTTTTATCCTCACATTTTTCATTCTTCTTATAGGTAAACAACTCTCTAGAGATCCAACGCAAGATTCTTCTGAATTCGGGTACATATTCTGATCAGATCTATTTTATTCTCGATTTAATTGTTAATGCATTTTTTGTATTGCAAATCATTTATAGATACCATGTTTCATATTAATCCCTTTTTGTTCTGCATAACCCATGTATTAAATGTAGTTTGTATGTTTACTAGGGGTCTACTTTCAATTTAAACTTGGTTTTCCTTCTATGAATTAAAGGCCCGCGTTGGGCGTGGGCCCTCAAGCGCTAGTTATATACAGTAAAGCAACACCCTTTTCGCGAGAGAGCAACACGTGGCAGCGGGGGCTACATGAGAGGACGACACTTGGTGCAACCTCAAGCTTTTTGCAATGCCAATTCCGAAATTGCCCTTCTAATCTAATCTCATCACCTAAAATATCTCAAGACAAATCTAAACAATGGCAACTCCTCATTTCTATTTACATGGCAACATAGCATACAAATTCTGTAAACAACCCATCCATACAACATAGCATATAAATTTGGGTACTCTATCCATGCAATGTGCTTATCATAAAGTATCTATAAGAAAGTTAAAATTTTCTAAATATTCTTTTTTTTTTTCCAGTTTCCGAGTGAACATCACCATCCAATTGATATTGGCGGCTACCATTGCGAATCCGTTACCAACCAATCCAATTGATATTGGATCAACCATCGGATTAATCATGCATTTATTTTAATCATCAGATTAATGATGGATACAATGCAAGCTGTAGGTGCAGAAAATAATGACCCACAATAACTGGGGTGCCTTAGAGGACTTATCCAAGGTGATGAAGATTAGGTGCCGCCTGAAAGCCTGAAAGGGAAGAGCAAACGGTCAGAGGACCCTGGCCTGAGCGGCGCAAGGCTCTCCGATGCCAAAGTCAGTGAATGAACTGGAACAGAGGGAGGAGAGGAAGAAGAGAGACAGAGTAACGGCTCTTTCTATTGTCTTGTGCGTACCTTGCATGTGGAATGAGGCTCTATTTATAGAAGCTTGGGTCGTATCTTTGGATGATATTTTGGCGCGGGTCCCATGATTCGACTGGGAAGTCATGATCAGCCCACAAAGTAACTAATGCGGTCCAATCCAGCCCGCTTTGCATTTAATGCCAGTCGGATCGGCCCACATCGCATTGAATGCGTGTCACGTTGGGCCAGATTGCGTTGGGCGCCTTTGGCGGTAGGGGCGCCATCGGATCTATCCTCGGGCCGTGCCCTGATTTGGCCTCAGCCACTGGATGCCGTCCTGTCAGGGATCTGGCGAAGATTATGGACGGCTGGATGTCGCATCTGTCTCACTGGTTCGCGCCCCTATCCCTCCACTTGTCTGATGACGTGGGGGGCGAAGGGCGCGAGTGGAGAGTCTTTCCTGCTTCGGCTTTCGTCCCGGTTCCTTCGGCCGAGGTGGAGCTTTCAGCCGAGGTGGGAACCTGGGGTAGCCGGGCTCGGCGCTAGCGGCCCGGACCTGCCTGACTTCGGCTGGGGCCCCTATCTTGGTAGCCGAGGTGAACCTGTTATCACGTGGGCGGCGCGTGGATGGCACGTGAGAATGCTTAGTCCCATCTGATGGCTGTGATTAGCGTAATCCTGGAGCTTTAGAAATCTCCCCACACAATTGCCCCCTAGCTTTTGACCTCTAAAGCGTCCTAGCCTTTAGTGGTCGAAAGCTAGAAAATCTGTCTGGGGATGCGGCGATCATTGTCTGGTGTCGCTTCAACTTTTCTGAAGCAATAAATGCTCTGTCCTGCCCGTTCTGAGAAGCGAACCGACGACTACACGTGTAGCTCCTCTACTGATTGCGTTGTCTCATTGATGGAACGGGCGCGGATTGCGAAATCCGTCCCTTCGAATTCGAAAGTGGCGCGCAACGAGGGTTCCCTTTCCATAAATAGGGTCGTCTTCTTTCTTTCTTGTTTCTGATTTCTTTTTGCCTTTGCCTTCACCTTCGATTTCTACTCTGCTGCTCGAGATCTGTCTAGCGCGGACGACCGTAGGACACGCCTGGACCTGTCCTTGACTTGCCCTTTCATCTCTGTAAGTAACTTCGTGCCTCTGTCTGGTTTTTTTCTTTCTTTTGGGTTTCTCGACTTCTAGGGTTTAACTCCGCCGTTTTCCCCCTTTAGACATGGGCACCCCTAGGTTTTGGTTAGATACTGACGAGGGCATAGCTAGTTTTAGAGCCACTTACAATATCCCGGAGGGAGTCCGCCTCAAGCCGGCGGATCCCATTGACTATGCCGCGCGTCGCTTTTCCGGCGGCTGGATGCCGTTCCCTCTGATCTCCGTGATCGAGGGCGGGGTCAGATTCCCTCTGCACCCCCTGCTTAGGGCTTGTCTTAGCGCCTGGTCTATTACCCCGTGCCAGCTGATGCCCAATGGCTACAAAGTCATTATGGGCACGGCGAAGCTGAACGAGATCTCGGGGACCAACCTGGGTGTCCATGACATCGAGGACATCTATGATATCTGCAAGGCTGGGGAAGGAAAGTACTATCTCCGGGTGAAGCAGCAATGAAGAGGCTTCATCCTGGCCTTGGAGGATTCTAGTAAGAACGCCGAGGAAGATCTCTTCTGTGTGTCGGGGGACTGGGAATTCGGCGCCGGCGAGAGCAGGAGGCTGATGGTCCCTCGTCGCCCCGGGACTGTCCCAAGTAAACACTGCTTCTTTTCTCTGTTTGTTTTGCTTGATTTTGACAATGCCGAGCTGGCGCTCTTTTTGTTTGTGGCGCAGAACTGGGTGCGAGGCGACGCCGGGCTGCGAGCGAAGGCTGGAGGAGGAACGTTGACGACATTAACAAGGTCGAAAGATACAAAGGGCACGAGACCAAATTGGCCTGGAAACTGCTAGCGTACTCGCCGAGGTACCGTGGCCACTATAGGAGAATCGGGGCAGCCCCGGAGGACGAGGCGCAACCTGATCACCCTGCTGTCACCATTGCCGTGCCCGCCGGGGTCCCTTTGAACGACCCTACCGCGAGCCGAGCTGCGTCCGGCGCTGAGGCATCCACCTCTAGTTCGGAACCGCCGAATCTGACGGAGGTAGTGGACGCCTATTCGTCCGGCTGGGAAGAAGGAATGGAGGGAGGTTCAAGGGCGCCCGGTGTCAAGGATCTGGCGGCCAAGTTCAGGCAGATATCTTCCTCCTCTGCGACACCATCGTCCGCCAGCACCCGCGCGCCTTCGGGCTCGAGGGGTGTTGGTGCCACTTCTGCTCCTACCCCTGCTCCGAGCGAGGGAGTGCGGCGACGCAGGAAGAAGTCCAAGGTGGACTCGGGGGCTGAACAGCATCCGAAGGGTAAAACTCCTGTGCGCGCCCCCGGAGTCAAGGCTCCGTCTGAGAAAGGTGCGCCGGCCAGTGGGGCGGCACGCGAGCTCACCATCTCGATGGGGCAAGGATCCGGACCGGCCTCCGGACCTCGAGCTGCCCCTGCGGCATGGAGACCCAGGATGGAGACACAGCCTGGGAAGCCTCTGAACGTCGAGGACCGGCTGGTGGGGAACGCCAACGTCATTGGAGCCCTCGCAAAAGCCTGTGCCTTGCCGCGAGACATGGAATCGCACGGGAGGTACGATGATGAGAGCCTGATGGTCTCGTCGATCCAGGCCAGTCTTCTGGTGAGTATCTTCAATGCTTTTATTCAAGTGCCTCAGCTTGGCTGCTTTTTGTTTGATATACTTTCTCTTTTTGTAGAACGTGCAAAGGCTCCTGACTGTGATGGAGAGGAGTGACAGGAATGTCACAAAGGTTGCCCAGCTAGAATCTGAGGGAGAGAGGTTAAAGAAAGAGCTGGAGGGGCTGAGGAAGAGCAGCGCCGAGACGGCTACTTGGCTGGAGGGCCTGACATCATAGGCTCACCAACTGAAGGGTGACATTTGGACGAAGACCAAGAGGATCGCCGAGCTTGAGTCTGAACTAGCTAGGTCGAGGTCCGAATCGGCGGCTGAGGCGACGAAGCTGCGTGGTGAAGTGCTGGCTGGGCGCGCCGAAATTGAGAAGCTTAGGTCGGGGAATGCCGAGCTGAAGCAAGAGAAAGCTTCCTTGCTGTCTGAGGCGCAGTCTTCTTTCCAGAGGGGGGTGGATCAGGCCATCGAAGAGTATGAGAGGCAGGTGGAGGAAATTACCTCCATCTTGTTCAAGGAAGGGTGCTTGGCCGCGCTGAGGCGCGCGGGGGTTCCCGAGGACCACCCGGTCTATCGAAATCTGCCGAAGTACTCAGACCCAGCTCCTGAGCCGAACTCCACCCCTCTGGGCGAGAGCGCCCCGGTCGGTGCCCCTGCAGCTGACCCTGCCTCGGATGCTGCCCCAGCTGCCCCGGCCTCGAGCGACGCCCCGGTCGCCAGCGACGGGCATGGCCTCTTCTGCCCCCGCTTCGGGTGAGGTACTGGTCAAAGCCTCTACTGCCGGCGACACTCCAAGCGAGGTTGCGGTCGCGGCCGATGCCGCTGGTCCATCAGACACGGTGATCGACCTGGTGGAGTCGCCGAAGCCACAGTAGTCGCGCCTCTTCTTGTTTTTGGCCTTTTATATGTATTGCTTTCAGCCCTGTAACATCCTTCGCTTTTAATGAGAATAGGGCTCCTTTACTTCTCTTCTCTTTTGTTTCTGGGTGTGGTATTGAATGCCTTTTTATGTATTGATTGCCTTTTATGTGATGCGCGACCTTCGAGTCAGAGAGAGTCGAACGGTCCTCATAGCTATCTGTGCCGATTCTCCGTATTCTGGAGACCATAAATAGCAATAAGCATGGCGATACGGCCGATGAGGGAAACGGGCGAACGGCTCCACGTGGCGTCATCGGGATCGCTGGTCATTATACAGGAAGACGTGCTTCCCGCGTAACACGTGGGAGACTTCGCCTCATAACTTCCTTCGGAGACCGGGCCCTTCTTCCTCCTATAAATAGAGGTGGTAGGTTCGCCATGGGAGAGAAGAAAAAGGAACTAGGATAGCTTAAATCATATAGACGTAGGAGCCCGTCTTCTTTAGAAACATCAGTCATGTCTGGCAGACCTTTAGAAATATTCGACCCGGGGGGAACCCCTGCGCCTGAGGACGGCCTTCTCCGAAGGGGGAGGTCTGTCGTAGTCTGCGCGCTCTCTGAAGATGATCCTCGTGGACTACGCGCTCTCTGAACGCGGGTCCACGGCCAACCATCCCCGGCCCGGCTGCATCGGAAACTTTACAGTGGGATGGTGGCGCCCTCCGCGTCTTTCTGATTCTGCAGGGTCTTGTGTGGCAACACGCTCCTTGCGGGGTCTCAAGACCGCCGAGGGAAGGATCTAGGCTCCGCTGGGCCGAGGGGCTCTTCAAACTCTGGTCTCACCGACCGTAGGGTGTTGAAGAGCTCAGCGAGGTCCAGGGCCTCCTAGCCGGAGGGGCTCTTGCATGCTTTGGTCTAACCAACCACAGCGTGTTATAGAGCTCAGTGAAATTCTCCAAATAGTGGACCAGTGAGGACAGGAGCCTTCAAGCAACCAGTCTAAAGGGCGTTGAAGAGCTTCAGGGCGCTAGAGATTGAAGAGTCGGTGAAGATCAGAGCCTCCCAGTCTTTATTTCTTTTTCTGCTTTTTAGAGGACTGCGAGCCTCCTTTTTATACTTTGTTTTCTTTTCTGTCATCCATGTAATGAAGCAACTTACAATGAATAAAAGAGCAAATTTCTGAGATCATACAATTTGTGTACAATGCTTCCTTTTTGCCTTTTTCGATTTCATAATTGCGATGTTTGTATCTCTGTGCTGCTTTTTTGCACTTTAGCGCTTGCACTGCTCTTTCTTTCTTAAAAACTGACCTTGGCCGAAATGGACTAGCATTGGCCGAGACGAACTGCCTTGCGCCGAGGTGGACCCAGAATCTGGTTGGTCTCGGCTGTGTGAGCATGAGTTCGGCAACGGTCTCGAGGGGTGTATAAACCCGAAACTTTAGGAAACGACTGAGTGTTTGAACTCGAAGCCTTTTCCAGGGCGGTAGACCCGGAGCTTTAGGAAACGACTGAGTGTTTGAACTCGAAGCCTTTTCCAGGGCGGTAGACCCGGAGCTTTAGGAAACGACTGAGTGTTTGAACTCGAAGCCTTTTCCAGGGCGGTAGACCCGGAGCTTTAGGAAACGACTGAGTGTTTGAACTCGAAGCCTTTTCCAGGGCGGTAGACCCGGAGCTTTAGGAAACGACTGAGTGTTTGAACTCGAAGCCTTTTCCAGGGCGGTAGACCCGGAGCTTTAGGAAACGACTGAGTGTTTGAACTCGAAGCCTTTTCCAGGGCGGTAGACCTGGAGCTGCCGAAGTCAGTTGAGGGGAGACGACACAGATTGAAGACAGGGCAAAAGCTGCTTTCATTGATTCTGAGACTCATTACATATTTAGAAATAGAACTTCTTTAAGTGGGATGCATTCCATGGCCTCGGCAGTGGCTTGCCCTCTAAGTCCTCGAGCTTATAGGACGATCTTCCTGCCAGTGAGACTACCCTGAACGGACCGTGCCAGTTCGGGGCCAGCTTCCCTTCGTTTGGCTCTTTGTCAGCTGGCAGGGTCTTTTTTAGAACCAGCTCTCCCACGGAGAAGCTTCTTTCTCTGACTTTTTGATTGTATGCCCTGGCCAGCCGCTGCTGATAGTCGGTCAGTCGCAGGGCTGCTGCTTCTCGGCGCTCGTCTGCCAGATCCAGCTCCATTGCCAGGTTCGTCTCATTTCGGCCTTGGTCGACCAGCTCTGTCCTCAGGGTGGGTAGGCTGATTTCTAAAGGAATGACCGCCTCCATCCCGTAGGCCAGAGAGAAAGGTGTCGCCGAGGTGGAACGTCTTGGAGTCGTTCTGTATGCCCATAGCACACTCGGAAGCTCCTCTACCCATCTTCCCTTTGCCTTGTCCAGTCGCTTCTTCAGGCCGTCCAGGATCACTTTGCTAGAGATTTCGGCCTGGCCATTGCTCTGCGGATATGCCGGAGTAGAGTAACGGTTTCTGATGCCGTGCTCTTGGCAGAAGTCTTTGAAGGATTTGGAGTCGAACAGAGTCCCGTTGTCCGAAATCAGGGTCCTGGGGATGCCGAACCTCGTTAGGATGTTTTTCCAAACGAAGTTCCTGGAAACCCTGTCCGTGATGGAGGACAACGGCTCAGCTTCTATCCATTTTATGAAGTAATCCGTGGCGACTATCAGCCATCTCTTGTTTCCTGGAGCTCGGTGGAGAGGTCCTACAATGTCCAGGCCCCATTGAGCGAAGGGCCATGGACTAGAGAGGGGACTCAGATCTTATGCTGGCTGATGGAGAGAGTGGGAGAACTTCTGGTACTTCTCGCATTTCCTGGCGTACACCTGCGCGTCCTTCTGCATGTAGGGCCACCAGTAACCTTGGCTTATAGCCCTGTAGGCCAGCGATCGACCTCCTATGTGACTGCCACAGATTCCTTCGTGGATCTCATACAGGAAGTTGTCCACCTTGCCCGGGTGGACGCATTGGAGGTATGGACCTGTGAAGGATTTCCTGTAGAGTTTGCCTTCGGGAGAGAGCCAGAATCGAGCTTGTTGACACCAAAAATGTCACTTTGCCTCTTCAAGATCCAAAGAGCTACATGAAGTCGCAACCTGCCATAAATAGGTAATGCTACTTCCAAAAAATCAAATATTGTCAGAATCAAACAAAAACTGCAAGATCCTTCAAGACAGCCAAAAGAGGAGTACACAAGAAGTTTCGGGCCATTTCAAAATCATTTGGCCTAACTTCGCTTCTCCGACAGCCGAAAAGGAGCTCTCGGCGGCGAAAGCATCGGAGACACCAAATCTTCGATCAGAGTCGATGGATAGTCTCAAAATACTTCCAAAAGGCTCCACGTCAAGTTCCGAGTCAAACCGACAACGTTTGACCCTACATCAACCCTCGAACAGCTAAATCAAGCCTCTTGGCGGCGAGAACCACCGAGGCCATTACTCATCAGATAGAGCACATGGACGGCTTCAAAATGCTTATAAAGGGCTACACGTCAAATTTCAGGTCATTTCGACAACATTTGACTTTAGTTTGATGCTCGGAAGCCAAATCAGGCCTCTCGGCGGCAAAGCTCTCCAGGACCATGGTTTCCAAGACAGAGCCTATGGATCATCTTAAAATGACTCCAATAGGTTCCCTGTCAAATTTCAAGTCAATCGGACATCGGTTGACAGCACATCAAACCGCGACATCTTCATCGCGACAAAAGCAAGTCTACTGGTGATAGGACCCCAAACGGCTTCAAAACTTAAAAAAAAAGCCTATGGTTGGTCTTATTTATTGCTCAGGAAGCTTCACACCAAATTTCAGGTCATTCCGACATCGTTTGACCCAGTTTCAACTTCTGACGGAAAATCGGCAGTTCTGCGCGATAAAGTCTTCGGCTTTCTCAGGAAATTGGAAACTTTGCAAAATAAAATGCAAGGATTCTCATCAGGTTTCCTACAAAGAAATCAGGCCAATAAATAGTCAAAATGTCAAGGAAAAATACAGAAGAAAAAAGAATCGAAAAACAGCAAAAACGGACACAAAACGGGACACAAAAGGGGGAAAACCCCCCAGGGTCGCAGCGACCTTGGAGCCCGAGGTCGTCGGGAAGGCCCTGGAAACCCCGGTTTTCGCCGTTTTTTCGCAATTCGAAGAGCCCAGCCTCTGGTACTTTCCAAAATTCATGTTTTTGAGACACCAAGTCCTCTGACATCCGTCCAAAACACGGATCAATCATCAAGAGTATCGAAAACAATATTGATCGCCATCCGGTCAACCAAAAAAAGTGTGCTTTCTACCCGACCGATCGAGAAATCGACAGGACAGATGGCACCAACCCGCTGTTGGCAACAAACACCTGAAATTACATGGTCATCTAATGTCGATCTACATGAAGATCCATCGATGATCATCACCAGAAGAATCCCAAAAGACGCGGCACGGCCCGCGACTCTTCAGATGCTCGGCGACCACTTAATGTGATTAATTGACTAGCTTTATTACAGTCATTAATCCATTTCTTTGGACGGACCAATCAGAAGCAAGCATCCGGGAGTTACAAGTCAAGAGATTCATGGCATTTAACCCATGAAACTCCTCCCATCATGGCGATTAAAGGCGATTAAATGCCCTCAATCTCCTCCGGCCAATCAGAAGCCAAGAAAAAGGAGTTACAAAATAAAGAATTCAATTTTGTAACTCCTCCCTTTATGTAGCTTTATGACAATCAAGGCTCATAAACCCTCCTAAATGGCCACCAAAAAGCCTATAAATAGGAGAGCACTCCAAGAAGAAAGGACAGACAACGAATCACAGACAACGAATCACAGACAGAAGCACAGAAATTCAGAGAAGGAAAAGAGAGAAAACTCTGCGGAAGTTCTACACCGGCCACCGCTATAACGTGACAAAAGTCCCTTGGGGGGTACCCCCCCCCATGGTCCTTGCCTTCTCCTCCTGCCTCCAATGGCTTAGATGTGGCTTTTCAGTCCGTCTACTCGGCTTTTTATTAGACATAGGACCTCCTTTTGGTCTTTGTCCTCTAAAAACCTGAGGTTATAGCCAAGCCAAGCGAATCAATAGCATCCTCTGTTCTCATCTGCATGGATGATGGCGAAGCCCACATATAGCTTGCGACCGTCAATCTAAACGAGTCCCCCACAATCTCCTGAGAAGTTAGATCCTCCTTTTCTTGCTTTTCATTGTAGTTTGTATTTTTTCAAAAGAGACAAAAATCACAACTCTTGTCTTTCATTATTGATAAGGATTGTAAATCGGCTATAAACGCCAAAAATCGGCTATAAACGCCAAAATCGGCTATAAATGCCAAAAAAATCGCCTTTCACGGCAAACCAAGAAAATGTCTATTTTCTTAAATATATGTGCAATGGAAAACTTGAAAGAAGTTGATTTCCTTTTTACTTGCGAAGGTTGATCTCCGGATCACCACTTGTAATTCCAAGTAAAATAGAAAATCTGGCACACCCACACAAAAAAAGAAATGTTGATGCACGCCCCTGCCCCCTGGTTACGAAAGGGTTGGACCCAACGGACTCCCACGTCCGCCGACCTCGGTAGGAACCGAGCAGGAGCGCGGTCCATCAAGCTGGCACACCCGGTGGGACTCGTTTATTTGAGAACACGATGCTAGAAATGAAATATTTGCATATCATATATTTTGCTCTATGCTTATATTTCTTTTCTCGATTCCTTGGCTACTTTATAATTGGTGGCCTATGTTGGATTCCGCATAAAAAAAATGAGATGAGATTTTTTGTTTGGAAATTTCTAATTCTTTGAATTTATTTCCACTCTTTCTCTTTTCAAAAATAAAAAAAAAAACAAAAAAAAATCAGATTTTTCAGTTTGGATTCAAAATTGAGAAACCTTGATCCGTTCCTATCATTCATCGCGCTTGCAGAAATGTTGAGCCTGTTCGACTAAGGTTTTGGGCCATCGTTTCTCTTCGATGAGTTCATTAAAGATCTAAAAAAAAAATGAAATGTGATTTTTTTTTTGGAAATTTCTAATTCTTTGAATTAATTTCCACTCTTTCTCTTTTCAAAAAAAAAAACAAAAAAAAAATCAGATTTTTCAGTTTGGATTTAAAATTGAGAAACCTTGATCCGTTTCTATCGTTCATCGCGCTTGCAGAAATGTTGAGCCTGTTCGACTAAGGTTTTGGGCCATCGTTTCTCTTCGATGAGTTCATTAAAGATCTAAAATATATATATATATATATATAAAAATTTAGATTTCTCAGTTTGGATTCAAAATTGAGAAACCTTGATCCGTTCCTATCGTTCATCGCGCTTACAGAAATGTTGAGCCTGTTCGACTAAGGTTTTGGGCCATCGTTTCTCTTCGATGAGTTCATTAAAAATCAAAAAAAATATATATATATATATAAAACAAAAAAAGACATAGACCACTAAGGTTAAACCAACTGTGTTCTTTGATCATGGTTGATTTAAAGAAAAGCCTTGTCCAGAGAGTGTGGAGACAGCTTGACTGTTCTAGGCAAGGGTCCTCCAAATGGGTTCATTAAGTAATCCTACCCTTACCTGGGGCAATTCTATCAATCAAGATTTCATAAGACCGGGTTAGGAGGCCTATATGTACCCTCTCGTCTTTTAAATAAAATTTTTTTTTCAAAAAAAAAATTTTAAAAAAAATAAAAAATAAAAAAATTTTCAAAAAAAAAAATCTTAAAAAAAATAATAAATAAAAATAAAAAAATAAATAAAAAAAAAGAATTTTATTATTTAAAAAAAAATCTTCAAAATCTTCAAAAAAAAAAACTTCCGTCATTTTGGGTTTAGATTAGAGAAATCTTGGTCTTCTCCTTTCTGAGCACTGGCGCTCGCGGAAATCGCTGAGCCCGTGTTCAGATTGGAGTGCCTTTTGCTCTCTTTGATGAACCCGATATTGACCTTTCAAAAAAAAAAAAAACTCGTCATTTTTAGATTCAGATCCGAGAAATTATGGTTCATTTCTTTCTGAGCACTGGCGCTCGCGGAAATCGCTGAGCCCGTGTTCAGATCGGAATACCATCTGCTCTCTTTGATGAATCCAATCTTGACCTTTCAAAACAGAGAATCTCATCTCATAGATGCGGTCTCAAAACATTTGTGTCTAGCGGTACTAGTACGCCCTTTCAGGGTCTACTGTATTGCGACCGGCACATCTGTAACTCCAACTTTATATTCTTCTTACCTCGAGCAAGCTCTGCTTCTCGATAAGTCGAATTTAAGTTCACAATTGCTTCTAGCAGTCACTGGGATGCCCATTCTGGGCTTACCATACCTGCGATCAGAACAATTGTACCCTCTATGGCGTTTTGCCTTCTTCATGTTGCTTGGGTCATCTTCCTCTAGCAATTTGAAAAGACGAAACCATAGAACTTCCCATTTATGATCATTATATTCTTGTGATTACTAATGGATGTGGTCTTGTTTCAGAAATTTTCGAAAACTAACAATGGCAGCTTCACTAACCATTACTTTCGATGAAAACAAGCACCAACTCATGCTTCAACAGAAGCAAACTACGCGCACTTACAAGCGCCCAATCAGCTGCCGAAGCGTCAACTCCCTCGGCAACTCTCTGAACTCCGGGTCGACCTCGACTCCCTGGACTATCGTCTTTGGGATGCTGGGACCATTCCCACTTCCTGAGGAACAAACTGCTCCCTCCAAGAAGCAGAAACTCGCCTCTCAACGTGTCACTACCGTGACACCAAAGGCGAGCACCAGAAGGCCTGAAGCCCGTGGCACCTCCACGAAGCCTGGACCTGCAAGCAACCAGGTCTATCCCAAGACTTGGTCCCCAAGACCTTCACCAAAACAAAGAAGGTCCCAAACATCCACTAAGCCAGCATTCCTGGCCCCACTCAAGGAGAACCATTTCTATCCTCTTGCTTACATGAAAGAGGAGAGACCCATCTCCAACCTGACTTCCAAGTCATCCCAACATGAGCCGGCTTGTTCCCACAAGCCCAAAATCAGATCATGCATCACAAGGCCTCTACAAGCACCTGCTAAGGCCTACAAACCTGCAGTTCGACCCTTCATCTCTACAGGGGCCGAACTCCAAAAATTCAAAGCTTCGCTGCAACAGGCGAAGGACAGGGTTCGCATCCTGTCCTTGCCCAGCTGCAAAGAAGACAGGCTCGGCTGCCGCGCCCGAGGGAGCACATCCTTCATCGTCAAAGCCCAGCCAGAGCTGACTGAAGCTCAAATTGCTCGCCGTATATGCCACCGCGCGTCATACCGGCAAAAGAGACTAGAGAAGCAAAGGACCCAGCCTCCTACACTCCAAGTCTCTCCCAAATGGGTCGAAAAAGAAAGACCCGACCAAGTTGCTGCCGTCCATATGGTTGGAAAAACCAGAAGGCGCCAAAAATCAGCAACAAAAATCCATGTCCGACGTCCGACGACTCGCAGTGTCTCAAGGACAAGAAGACATTCAGAAGAATCCCCTGCTCCTTTAAGCAAAGGACAGCAGAGTGATCCTTCCTCAAGCTCTTCTTCAAAAAGAATGAGCCCCAGCTCAGTCACCAGGACAGTTTCTTCGTTCGAATCACGAAGGATGAATGTCTTGGCTACAAATTCTGAGCCACCACCCCGCAATCCACCTCCAGAAGATGCGATCACCCGCATCCAGCAGTTGGAACAGGGCCAGCAGAGGATTGAAACTCTGATGGAAAACCTTCTCCTCGCCTTCCAAAATCAGGCGAACAATGAACCTCCTCCGAATCATCAAGACGACGAGGTAAATGGAGAAGAAAATGAGTCATGCGCCCTTACCAAAAAGGACGTAAACAGTATCCTCGCCAAAGCAAAAGAAGAGGATATACTCAAGGAGCATGGGATCAAGCCACCATATCCCTTATGGATGGACTCGGTCCCGTTCCCCACTAAATTCAAGCATCCTATTCTCCAAAAATATACGGGGAAAGGATCAGCCAGACAGCACGTCATCCACTTCAAGATCCTGACGGGAGCTATCGCAGATCAAGATGCACTCAAGATCCGCCTCTTTGCAAGTACCCTAAAAGGTACGGCCTTCGATTGGTACTCCACTCTGCCGGAGGACTCAATCCAAAACTGGGCCATGCTAGAGACACGCTTCCTGACTCACTTCAAAGGTGAGGATCACCCCGCTACTATGGCTCAGCTGTGCAGCCTAAAATAGGGGGAGAATGAATCAACATATGACTTCATTCACAAGTGGAAAGCAATGGCATACAAATGCTCTGATGTATTGCCACAAGCGTCGCTAGTCGACATCTGCCGAAACAACATGAGAGCCAGAATCCGCTCCATGATCATCGGCAACAAATCAAAAAACCTGGGAGAACTCCTAGAAGCTTCCATGGAAGCTGAAACGGTGATTAAAGACCTCAACAGTCAGAAATCATCAAGAAAAGAGCCAACCGCCATTGCAACCTCTAAACCAAAGAAAAAAGAGGTCCTCAATGTGCAGACCAAGTCAGCTCCTCAGCCACCAAAGAAAGCTGAAAATAAAGTTGCTGGTAAGAGACCTGAACTCTCAGATACCTTCAAAGAACGAGTAGAGAAAAAATACACATTTGATGAAGATGTTGATGAAATCTTCGGGGCTCTTGTGGCAAACGGCAAGCTCACCTTGCCTGAACCAAAAAGATCGGGTGATGTTGGCAAAACCAACGATCCTCGGTACTGTCCATACCACCAGATGATCTCGCATCCTCTCAATCAATGCTTCGTTGTGAGAGAGAAAATAAATGAGATGTGGAAAAACGGAGTCATCACCTTTGACAAAAACTATGGGTCTGCCTCCGTCAACATGGTGACATGTGGACAAACATCAAGATCACCGAAAAAGAAGATCACTACTTCCTTCAAGGTGATAAACTCAATCGAAGCATCCGAGCAACTGGTTCCTTACCCGACACCAGACGGACAACCGATATGGGTACATCCCGATCTCCTGGAAGATGAAAATTGGGAGGTCGTGAAAATAAAGCCTACAGCTCAACAGCGAAGGCAGGCTAGGAAACATCTCCTCAAGCTCAAACGGCAAGAGAAGACCCAGCCAAAACTAGAGGTCAAAGAAAAGGCAGAGGCTTCCTCTACCGCTTCACTGGAAGTAACAAAAACATCCCTTCCAGAGACTTCAAAGGGGGTAAGGAAATTCACTCTCAGTGATTTCATGCCACCTCAATTTAAAGAAGCCATGCAGGAGGCATCATACTCTTGCAATTCGGTAGTTGGATTCTCCATTGATGGATACGAATCCAGCGACACCGATGATGGATTCGAATCCAACTACACAGATGAGTGGGAGGAATCCCTTGAAACAGGAGAATATCTCTCCGATGAGGAATGGGTTCCTGAGTCTCATCTTATGCCAGTAATCTGGTATAACCCCCTACAGCCACAAGGATCCTGGTCTGATGATGAGAAGACCAAGAGGCTGTACAAGAAAATGCTGCTGACCCAGCACCTCTCATTACTCCAGTGGAAATCAACCATGTTGAGCCACAAAGAGTTGATGAAGAAGAAGATCCGGCTCCCATGCCTGATCTTGAAGAATATGCAGGATCTTGCAGCGACTCTCTCTATAACAAGAGCAAGAACGCGTCAACGAGCCTCCTCGCAATCCAGAGCCTGAAGTCCCTGAAGACCATCAGGTACATCCTCCCTTAACTCCTGAAAATGGAGAAAATTGCTGGATAGACGATCCTCTTACATCCGAGGATGAGTCTGACTCCGATCAGGCAACGTCTCCCATCAGAGCTTCCTGTAATGTGATAATTCGGGATTATAGCTCTTCCGAAGCATCGTCTGATGAGAGCACTTACACTCCGGCGACCCCTAGCAATGTATCTTCTGGAGCCACCTCGTCTCACGTGACTTTCGCTGAGATGACACCCTCTCAGGTTTCTTCTCCTGAGACTGTGACTTCAAAGTTCACATCCTTCCTGACTGAAGAATTCCCAGCCATTGATGCTTGGTATGATGAATTAGTCAACGAAGAAAGGTTGCCGGATGCTGTTCAGGACTTGTTCTCGGAAAATGCTCCTTGCAACACAATCACTGAGGATGGCAATTCTGCTGCTGAGACATCCTCAGCAAATGAAAAACGACAGCCTCTTGATCCTGAAGATTATCTTCCAAACGAAGACCCTTCTCAAGAAGCTCTCGAAGTTGGTAGAGGCACCCGCTCTGGCTGGGACTACCACAAAAATTACAACCAATCTTCCTTTACATATGTAAATCCTTCGGGAAAAGATGTTGTAAGCGCCCCTAGTGGCAACAATGATGAACATGCAGGCCCTAAGGAGGCTTTCAAGTATGACTTGATTGAACACTTCAAGCACATACCTGCACATCTGCACATCCTAGATTTGTTGCGAATGTCTCCGCACACTCGTGATAATCTCATTTCGGAATTACAAAAGCTGAATGAGGATGTCGACAAATATGCCCCGCAAGTCCTCCAAATTGAAATGGATTACCGGGTCAAAAACTCAGGAGCCTCCTCAAAGGGAGAAAAGCAGAAAACTGAGGGATCATGCATTGAATGCCTCTCGGTTAAAAAGCAGCCAGTGCAACCATCGCCTTCACAAAGGACGACCTCCTACTTGGAGAAACCAGGCATAACCGACCCCTGTACTTCACAGGGTATATCAAGGAAATGCCTATGCACAGAGTTCAGATCGACCTAGGTTCTGCACTCAACCTCATCTCCACATCATCTCTTGAAGAGTCGGGCATCCCACCCAGCAAGTTGAGCCACACATCTGTATCTATCTTTGGATATGATGGGAGTACTCAAAGGCCTATCGGCAAAATCAGGTTCAAGTTGCAGATCGGTGATCTTATCTCTGAGGTCACAGTGTATGCAATAAAAACCCCTTCATGCTACAACATCCTTCTCGGACGCCCTTGGATCCACGAGAATGGTGTTGTCCCTTCAACTCTACATCAATGCATCAAGTTTGTTGGCGACGACGGCATGATACATCGAGTCTTTGCGGACAGAAAACCCTTCAAAGGTAAAGAAGTCCACTTCGCAGACTCACAGATATATGAAGGTGAAAAAGAAGAAGAGGAGAAGCACACAACATCCTTTGCCGAAAATCTCCAGAAAGATAAAGACCAAGCTCCTCAACAATCACCGGAAGAAAACAAACCATCCGGTAAATCTGAAGAGAGCATTCAAACTCCCTTCATCATCTCCCTCAAACCTTCAAAGCCTTGGTCATCACAACTAAAGTGAAGAAGGCAAAGCAAAAGCCTGGGGGCAAATTTGTTGTCTCTTTCGTGTCTATCATGCAAGACACGGACTCGGATTCAGAGCCAGAAGAAGACACATCGTCAAGCCAAGCTGACACTCAGCAAGTTCAGCCTGCTCTCACTCCAATGGAGATAACTTCTGACATAGAAGATCCTACGTCAGCTTCCTTCGTTGTTCCAGCAACTTCAGCAAAGGAAAGCCAATCTTCTTCCGTAGATCGGATGCTTTTTCATCAAACTCCATGCTTGAACCCTTCCAAAACAAAGGTATGCCTCAACTATCCTTATACAGTTCTGTGGCACAAGCTATTATGAAGAAAATGGGATATGACGCTCAAAACCCAGTCGGTTTAGGAGAAGGACGCGGTATTCTCACGCCATTGGGGCCCGTCTTGACCAAAGCCAGCTGGAAGATTGGAAACTCTACGGCTATGTAGAAAAGTCTTCACACGGGTTAGGGTATGATCCTGACACTCCCCTGAGACAGTTGACACAAAGGCTTAAAAGTCAATATACTGACCAAGCCTCAACATCTCAAGTCCATGAAGACATCGATCTCCCTGGATATCTCTTTAATGAGTCACCTTACAAAGATCCAGGAAGCTCATCCAATTGGCACCATTTCTCCGAAAATGAAGAGGAGTTGTCCGATGGCACAGACGTGTGGACTTCTGATCCAGAAGGACCCTCATCTCCAAAAGAAGTAGCCTTCTTCGACCCGGTTTCAACAGGCGATTGGGATCATCTCATAGCAAGCCTTGGGAAAATTACCGATCAAGAAGACCCGTGGAAAGGAACAAAACCTTGGTCTGGAAATGCCTTTGAAAATCCGGAAGGTTTCGTTGAGCTGGAAGCCTCCGAAAATATTGTGGAGGAACCACCTTTGAACCTTCCAACAGAAGATCTTGTTCAAAAGATAGACTTGGGAACACCAGATAACCCACATCCTGTATTCATAAGCAAGAATATAAAGGATGATGAGTTACCCGAGTATATCGCCTTTCTTCGTGAATTCGTTGATTGCTTTGCATGGTCTTACGCTGAAATGTCAGGCTTAGACCCCAAAATAGCGGTTCACAAACTCAATCTTCAAGAAGACATCAAGCCTGTCAAGCAAGGCCAAAGAAGATTCCGTCCAGATGTGATGGATAAAATTGAACAAAAAGTTCAAAAACTCAAAAGCGTCGGCTTCATCCGTGAGGAACAACATCCTGAATGGTTGGCCAACATCGTCCCCGTGACAAAGAAAAATGGGCAGATCAGGGTCTGTATTGACAATAGAGACCTGAACGGCGCATGCCCTAAAGATGAATTTCTGCCCCATACCAGAGGTAATGATCGATAATACCTGTGGATTCGAGCGAATGACATTCATGGATGGTTTCTCTGGCTACAACCAGATAAAGATGCATCCTGAAGATGAAAAACATACATCTTTTCGGACCCCATTTGGCATGTATTGCTACACTGTCATGCCATTTGGTCTGAAAAATGCTGGTGCCACATATCAGAGGGCTATGATGAAAATATTCCAAGATATGCAGCACAAGACGGTTGAATGCTACGTTGATGACCTCGCCGTCAAAAGCAAAAGAAAAGAAGATCATCTCGAAAACCTTCGAGAAGTCTTCCTCCGGCTTCGCAAACACAAACTGCGAATGAATCCTTTGAAATGCTTCTTCGGCGTCTCGTCGGGTGAGTTCCTCGGATTCTTAGTTCGGAAGGCTGGAATAGAGCTTGACCCCATAAAAGTCAAAGCCATTCTAGAAATGCCCTCTCCAAGAACCTTGAGAGAACTCAAAGGGCTTCAAGGGAGATTAGCCTACATCAGACGGTTCATCTCCAATCTTTCGGGGAAATGCCGTGCATTCTCCCGATTGATGAAAAAAGGTGTAAACTTTGTCTGGGATGCTGACTGTGAAGATGCTTTCCAAGACATCAAGTCATACCTGACAAAACCTCCAGTGTTAGCTGCTCCTACCACTGGAAAACCATTCATCTTGTACACAAGAGCCCTTGATCACTCTTTGGGAGCTCTGCTTGCTCAAGAAATGATCAAAGAAAAGAAGCTGCTCTATATTACCTCAGCCGCATGCTAGTAGGTGCAGAGCATTGCTACTCTCCAGTCGAAAAAGAATGCCTTGCAGTGATGTTCGCCGTACAAAAGCTGCGTCACTACTTGCTTTCCAACACAGTATGCCTGGTCTCGAGGGTCAACCTCTTGAAGGTCCTTGTCACAAAGGCAGGTACTCTCAATGCTCGACTGGCAAAATGGTCCATCCTTCTGTCACAATTTAATATTAGGTATGTACCACAAAAGCAATCAAAGGGCAAGCTCTAGCGGACTTCCTCGCAGAGCATCCATTGCCTAAAGATTCTCCACTCAGAGATGATCTCCCAGACGAACCAGTCTATAATGTGGAGACTTTCTCACAAAGTGCCTCCTGGGACATGTACTTTGACGGTGCAACCATGACAAATGAAAAAAGACAGCTGATCTCGGGAGTTGGCATCCTCTTTGTTAGCCCCGACAAATACATGATTCCACACGCTTTCTCGCTACTGGAACCATGCACAAACAACGTAGCTGAATATCAAGCTCTGATCCTAGGATTGGAACTCGCCATCGAATCCGGTATCACCATGCTGGAAGTCTTTGGAGACTCTCAACTGATCGTCAACCAGATGAATCAGAAATTTGAAGTCAGGAAGCCAGATTTGTTGCCTTACTACAACAAGGCACAATCACTTCTGCAAAAGTTTGACATCTGTCACATCACCCACATTCGTAGAGGTGAAAACATACGTGCAGATGCCCTAGCCGGACTTGCCGCATCCATGGCAGTCCAGGAAGGGGAAAACATGCAAATCACAGTGTGCGAAAGGAGAATCCTTCCTCCTCTTAACACACACCAAGCAGTTGCTGAATGCCACCAAGTGGTCAGAAGTCGGATTTCAATCCTTCAAACTTCAATCGGCGACTAGAGGGATCCGTTCATTGATTACATTATGTTCGGAATCCTACCTGAAGATCCAAAAAGAACGGGTAAGCATCCAAAGGCGAACCCCAAGCTTTCATTTGGATATTCCTTCAAAAATCCTTTACAGGAAATCCTTCAACGGAGTACTTCTACGATGCTTGTCACAACAAGAGGCTGAAGAAACACTCAAAGAAGTTCATGCTGGTCTTTGCGGAGCTCATCAGGCTGGACCTAAGCTCTATGATCAGATAAAAAGGTTAGGATATTACTGGCCTACCATGGTAGCTGACGCAATACAATTTGCTAAGCGCTGCCAACAATGCCAAGTTCATGGAGATTACATTCACATGCCTCCAGAATGGCTACATCCTACAGCGATCTCATGGCCTTTCGAAGCCTGGGGTATGGACATCATAGGTCCTATTTCTCCCCCTTCGAGCAAAGGTCATCGCTTCATCTTCGCCGCTACGGATTATTTCTCCAAGTGGTCAGAGGCATTTGCGTTCAACGAAATGAAGACCTCATCAGTCCTTCAGTTCCTGCGCACCAACATCATTTGTCGTTTTAGCATACCTAAAAGATTCGTCCATGATAACGGACCACAGTTCCGGGATCATCGATTCTACAGGTTCTGCGACAAATACAAAATCCAAAGCTGTTCTTCAACTCCATACAATCCGGCAGCAAACGGGTTAGCAGAAGCTTTCAACAAGACACTCTGCAAAATCCTCAAAAAAATGGTCTCTAATCATAAAAGAGACTGGAGCGACAAAATGTCTGAAGCTTTGTGGGCCTATCAAACTACCGTTCGAGGACCAACCCATAGCACACCATTCTCCTTGGTCTATGGATCCGAAGCTGTCGTACCCTTGGAAGTACAAATTCCTTCCTTGAGGGTATTTTTGCAAAATGACATGACTCAAGAAAGCAATGTCAAATTGCGACTCCATGAGCTGGACAATCTCGATGAGAGACGGTTCGAAGCTCAACAAAGCATTGAACTTTACCAAGCACGCATGGCAGGATCTTTCGATAAAAAGGTCAGGCAACGCGCCTACAAAAAGAGTGACTTAGTTCTTACGGTAAAAAGACCAATGGTCTTCGCTCACAAGTCCAAAGGCAAATTTGAGCCAAAATGGGAGGGACCCTATGTCATCGACAAGGTTTCTCTAATGGTGCATACGCACTCCTAAACATGGAAGGTGACAGATGTATGCTGCCCATCAACGGCAAGTTCTTAAAGCGGTACTACCCTTGAAGACTTACCCAACTAGGTAAGAGCAATGCCTGTACGGCCAAAAGCGGTTTCCAGGTACAACGCTCGCTAAACCCACCCTTTTTTAGAATTTTCATATCAAATGTTGAAATTTCTAGAAATTTAAAACAATGCCTACTTTCATCGTTTCATTATTCAAAAAAAAAATATCCAAGTTTAGGAACCTTTCCCTAACTTGACCAAAATTTTCAACCCTTGAACCCAAAATTCATGGTTTGAAACAAAATCCGGATTCAGGGATTTCCAACCTAGTCCACCCTGCCTTTTACCCGCCAAAATGGTTTTAGGTCAAAACTTATAACCCTTGTGTCTTTAAACAAAAAAAAATGGTTTTTCAAAAAAAAAAAAAAACCGCGGGGAAGCGACGCGTAGTCGATACTCGCACAAATCGAAGCATACGAACCACGTTCGACACGTCCAAAATTACAGGGAAGCGACATTTCGTCGATACTTGCAAAATCCAAAACTGTGGAGATGCAACATTTCAGTTGATATCCACAACCCAAATCTCAAAGGTTCGAAAAAACCTAAAAAACCATGGAAACGCAACATTTCAGTTGATATCCATAACCCAAAGGTTCGAGAAAACCACAAATTTCAAAAATCGTGGGGAAACGACATCAAGTCAGTACCCGCAAAACCAAAATTTTTGAAAAGCAAGGATGCGACATTCCATCGATACTTGCACCCAAATCCGTGAGGATGCGACATTCCATCGATACTCGCAACCGAATGAGCAAGGATGCGACATTCCATCGATACTTGCAAGACATTCAGCAGGGAGGCGACTTTTAGTCGATACTTGCATTTTTGAAAACCAAACCGGCTATCAATGCCACCAAAACAAAACAGGCTATAAATGCCACAAACCGGCTATCAATGCCACCAAAACAAAATCGGCTATCAATGCCACAAACAAAAACTTGGATTTCAAAAAAACCGGCTATCAATTCCACCAAAAACCGGCTATAGATGCCACAAAACAAACCGGCTATCAATGCCACCAAAACTGGCTATGGATGCCACAAAAAAACTCGGCTATCAATGCCACAAGAAAAGCTGGCTCTCATGCCAAAATTGGCTTCCATGCCACAAACAAAAACCTGGCTTTCATGCCAAAACAATCATTTGACAAAAGATTTTCATAAAATGACAACCTTTTGATCAAATCCCATTTAGCAATTACTTTTATCACAAAAAGATTCAAGTGAGCGTAGGGATAACAAAAAAAGAAGAGCATCCCATTTAGCAATTACTTTTATCAAAAAAATATTTAAGTGAGCGTAGGGATAACAAAAAAAAGAGTACAAAAAAAATATATACATGTGGTACCAAAAAAAGAAAGTGTTCACAAGCACTACAAAAAAAATAAGTACAAAAAAAATACAAGTGGTACCAAAAAAAAAGAGAGAAGGATGGTTTCTGTAAAAAAAAAATATACAGGAGCTCAATCAAAAATGGTCTCCAGCCAAGAGTTCAGCTCCTCAAGCAAACTTTTAGCCTCAGCCGTCAAGGATTCCAAGGCACGCTTCTTCAGGAACCTGCCATGAGATGCTGGAGTGGGCTGTACCCGTTCTTTCACACCGGGAAGCTTATCCCGAGCAGTTTGTCATCGTTCGCTTTCTTCAGATTTCCTTTCAAGAACTCGATTGGCATCTGCAACCAGGCGAATCAGAGCACTCTCCCTGTCGCGAGCCTCTATTATGGCAGTCCACTTGGCAGCGACTTGTGCCTGCAGATGGTCAAGACGTTTCCTGGCCTCATCGACCTCCCTATCAAGGATGTTAAGGTCATGTGTCAGCCCGATGATGGTTAGCTCTTCTAAGTTCTTCTTTCGGACTGCCTGCTTCCTGCTTTCTGTAGCCTCATCCAGGTTAGATTTAGCCTTATCAGCAGGGTCCAGGAACATCTCCTTGAAGAACTGGTCATCAGCCAAACCCACAGTCTCAAACCACTTGTCACCCAGTGCAATGATCCAATCAACGATCGCCCTGGCACCTGTGACATCCAGACCAGCCTCTTCGGCATCACTGAGAATCTCCTGCACATGCTGGATCATGCCAAATCCGGCTTCCAAGTGCCAAGAAAAGAGAGTCTCAATCCAAGAGCTCAGAACTCGCACCACCACCTTCTTCGCAAAAAGAAGAGATGGCCCAGCTGAAGATTCGCCCAACTCCGTTGGTCGGCTGCTCATATCGTCATCTATTAGAAGAGTAACAAAAGAACTCTTTCCAGCTGAAGCTACTCCTGCTCGGGAAGGAATCTCAGCACGAGGAATCTCCTCAACATTGTCAGAGCTGGTCCCAGGAATCTCTACCTCTGGATCAACCTCTGGCATCCCTTGCTCTAGTTCTGAAGGAAGCGATGGACCCTCCTCTGTCACTTCAAAACCTGCCAAAGAAACACAAAAAGGTATGAATATAATCCTGTTTGGAAATCATTATCAGGGTTATAATTACAAAATACCTTCTTCGACGACTGGCGGAACACTTTCTTCCTCCATGAACTCATCGGAAGCATCATCAATATTTGCGTCCATCGATGGTTCAAAGTCATCGGAATCCTGTGGCAAGTCAGCTGGCAAGAAATGTGTTAGCAAACCAAGTCACAGACAAAAAACAAAAAAAAAGAAGAAAAAAAAAGAAGTCGTACCAATTGGAGATTCTGGATTCACTCCAGAGTCCCTCGGTTCTTCTTCAGGTGCCCCGACAGGATCCGTCACCACCTCATCAACTGGAACCTCAGGCATCACCAAGTCTTCCTCTGCTAAAAAAAAAAGAAAAAAGCAGAAACAAGAAGCAAATCAGAACATGGAAAAAATCCCATGAAAACAAAATGGAAAGAGAAAAGGAAGAATCATACCGTCACCGACGGTCTCTTCTTCTCGGTTTTCTTCTCTGGAGGCTCGTCAGCATCCACTGGCACATCCTCATTGATAGAAAGAGGAAACTTCCAAGTCAGGAGAGTCCTCATGCTGCCCCTTGCTTCGATGATGACTCCTCATCCTCTTACTCCTGCGGGCTCGCTTCTTGGAGGAACCTGCCCCGCTGTCAGAGTCAGGTTTCCCACTTGACTCCTCACGGGATGGTCTACCCTTGCCAGTAGACTCCACGGAAGCTGCCTCTGTGCCGCTTGCATCCAAGCGCCAAGTTCGGCTTCCTCCTGTTCTAGTTGCTCTAAAGCCTCACTCAGGTATTTCTCGAACAGCTTCAGAACCAATGACGCCCTGGTCACCGAGAAAGCCTATCTTGTGCTTCTCTCTCAGAAAGGAAGGCCCAAACTTCCTCTCGCCGGACGCCATCCCGACTTTCCAAGGCCCTTTCTAGATGCCAGCTTCACATCAAGCTCCTTCTTGGAAAGCCCCCGATATGCCGAAAAGCTCTCCGCGAACCACTTCGCAAAGCCGGCAGTCCGAGAAGTCAGCAACACAGGATAAGAAATCATGGCTATAGTGTCTTCAGCACTATAGAAAGCCCATGCATTTCTCCCGTCCTGTAAGCCTCCAAAGCGCTTCACCATGCTTGAAGGCGCTCCAACAACGCCTTGAGAAAAGCCCAGCTGCAAAGCAAAGCGAGAGGGTACATACGGCTGGATGTCGACGAAAAGATGTCTACGGTACACCATCGTGCCGACACGTATGCTGAAAAGCCACTCTCTCTCTGCATTCGTCAAGGAATAATGCCTTCCCGACCCCGCCCTGGTAGAGTCTCGGGAGGCACCAAAATCAAAAGCCTTCTTCCGCAACTCTGGAGAAAGCTTCACTGAAGACTGCCCCATCTCGACGTCCCTGAACCGTCGGATCCTCATGCGGGCAAACAAAAGTGATTCTGACACGGCTTTGCCCTTAGCCAGTCGAATCATCAGAGGATCATCATCCTGTGCAGCACCCAGCCGGTGGAAGCCAGGATAGTGGTACACGTACCACGAATAAAAGATATGGGCTGAAAATACCCTATTCATGGAACCCCAAGCCGAACCAAAAAAGCAGCAGCCTGCAGTTCGGTACACAGGTAGGAGTAGAGAGCTGGCACCAAAGCAAGCTGCTCTCCAAACGCCATCTGACAAGCCGGAAAAATACTATGCGGCCTGATGTGCGTTCCATCTCTTCCAGCAAAAATAGCCTCACCAAGCCAATAAGTGAGGTAAACAGCGAGATCTCTCCGCAGTGCAATGTCAGGACATATGGCGTTTGTACTGGCACAGAAATCTCTCAACTCTTCTTGCATGGCCAAGATCTTCTTTGAACTTGGATCCTGAGCTCCAGCTTCTTGGGTCACGCTATCAGAAGACTCCCTGCTATCAAAAAAATTGGGGAATGAAGAGCTAGAACTCTTCCAACTGCTGGATCTAACTTTCAAACCCTCATTCTCCTTCAAAAAATCATAGAAGGCGACGAGCTGAAAGTACAGAAGCCTGAACTCCTCAGACTGCCCCTCGAGGACGCTGTCAATCGGCATAAACTCCTCATAGAGTTTGCCGAGGATGGGCAATCCAGTAATGACGCTCAGCTCCTTCAAAGAAAAACCAATCTCACCATTCGTCACAACGAAGGTATTGGTTTGTGGGAGGAATGATTCCAGCATAGCCATGAAGGCCTCGTCGGAGAAGATCACGGTCTCCCTAAAGGCGCGGACCGCATCAAAAATCCCGGCTTCCTTCAAAACGGCGCCACCAATCAGCAGGACGCGATCACTCCACGACTTCCACTCGGAGTCAGCATTGAAACGGCCACGGAGTCGAAACGGCTTGATCCAATTGCTGCCGTCACCGCTAAAAATACCAAGGCCCACCGGTCTCAAATCGACCGACGGATAATCAGAACCCTGGTAGCCGCTGGATGGCATCAACAGGTCCATGTCAACAGGCGACCTCTCCGTATATCCAGGACAACCGCCAACAAAAACCCCGGTCTTGATTACATTTGTCCTTCTCACCCAGCTTGGAGGATCTTCCCTCTTAGAGCACGTGGGGGCAAGGCTCATGATCGAGACGGTGCGATCAAACGTCGACCGGGTAACAACAGTCTTCTTCTCACCATCTGCTGTGAAAGAAAACTGAAAACACCTCCTCTGGTATGTCATGTCATCAGGGACTGCATCACCAAAGAAGAAGGTAGGCTTGGGCAAAATGCTCTGATCTTCCATCACCCATGGACGACTGCTTACCATGATCTTATAGAATTCCTCTCCCTTGAGAGTGATCAGTCGCTGCCTCATCTCATCTCTGTTGAGGGAGTCGCACTCTTCCAGATTTCTCTCAACATACTGGACCTTCTCAAAAGCCTGCTGAACGGCCGGATTAGAAGATCTAGATGATCGACGAGGTATGCTTGTAGCAGGCTCTTTACCCTTGTTCGTTCTGGAGGAACCACCTGAAAAGGATGGAAAAGAAAAAGATCAAACATCAAAATGACAGAATCTTGCCAAAAAAAAATCTGGCGAAATTTTGACATGATGACGGGGCAATTCCGAAGAAAATGAACTATCTCGAAAGAAATAGAAAGCTTGAAGATGGGCTCAACATAGCTGTGAGCTCCAAAACTCCAAACTTTCGAAACCTCAAAGTCTCCGCAAAATCAGGAAGGGCTCAACATCGCTGCGAGCTCCAAATTCCCAAAATTGCGAAAACTTTCAGGTATGCTATCACATCATGCTACAAATTTAATTTACAATTGAATGCATGCGTGAACATCTAGGTTTGCCAAAAAAAAAGGGGCATTATCATGATGAGCAAAAGAAAAAAAAAATAAAATAAAAGAAACTTTCTCAAAAAAAAAAGAGGGGAAAGAAAACAAAAAAAAAAGAAAAAAACTTTCTCAAAAAAAAAAAAGAGGGGAAAGAAAACAAAAAAAAAGAAAAGAAACTTTCTTGAAAAAAAAAGAAGAAAAAAAGGGGGATGGCCCACATGCCACGTGGCCGTACGGCCAGATCCGTACGGATCTGTCCGTACGGCCCACAAACAAACAAAAAAAAAAACCAAAACATGAAAAAAAAAGAAAGAAGAAAAGAAAAGAAAAACACATAAAAAAAAAAGGGAAAACACGTGGAAAAAAAAGAAAAGAAAAAGAAAGAAAAAAAAAGAAAGAATGAACTTTTTATTTTTCCTACAATGGAGTTTTCTTGAAAAAGAGAACTTACTTGAAGCCATTGACGGAGAAGAAGAAGAAAAGTCTTGAAGATCATGAAGAAGAAGAACTCTTGGTCTTGAAGCCCTCTTGAGATTATTGCAAAAGAAAGTAATAAGAGCAAGAGATCCAACCTCCTCCTTGCTTTTATAGAAGAGAGCAAACCAAAGAAGGAAAGAAGAAAGAGATAAGTGTTACTAATTAGTAACCTTACCAAAAGAAAGAGATTAGAAAGATTCTTTCCCAAAAGAAAGATATCTTGAGGGATTCTCTCCCAAAAAGAAATCAATGAGAGATTTTCTCCCAAAAAATAGGATCGATGAAGGATTCTTTCCCAAAAGAAAGATATCTTGAGATATCCTATCCCAAAATAAAGGGAATATGAGAGATTCTCTCCAAGTAAAGATATTCTTAGATATTCTCTATCCAAATGAGATATTTTGGATATTCTTTACAAAAATGACACCATATGAGATCTACGCCATTTCAAAAGCTTAAGGTCCCAAGGGTTAGCCCATATGAGCCAGGTTTGACCACCTAGGCACTTAAAAAAAAAAAATTTGGTCTTTTAGTCAAAGAGAAATCCCTCTTACCAAGAGCATACAAAAATGGTTCCATGCCTCTTTTGAGTTGATTCGACCATACAAAAGAGAATTCCAAGCCCCATGAGCTTCCAAAAATCAAACCATCCAGCCTCATATACCAAATTGAGCCAAAATCTTGAAATTGACATTTCAAATCAAACCAAATCCTGGTCCCCTAACTTGCCACATACAGCTTGTTGGGTCACAAGACCAAAAATCAAAAACCAAAACCTGATCCCCTAACTTGCCACATACAGCCTGTTAGGTCACAAGATCAAAACCAAAATTGATCCCCCAACATTCCACATACAGCTTGTTGGGTCACACGATCAAAACTAAACCCGACCCCCTAACCTGCCACATATAGCCTGTTAGGTCACAAGGTCAAAACCCAAATCCACATCCCTGATGTCATCTTCAAAACTTTGCCTCGAGATGGTACGTGATCCCTTTCACTACCATAAAATTCCCCTGGAAGCTCAAAAGGCTACAAATACCAAAAAGAAAGACTCCCTTATCCAGTCGCTTCTTCAGGCCGTCCAGGATCACTTTGCTAGAGATTTCGGCCAGGCCATTGCTCTGTGGATATGCCGGAGTAGAGTAACGGTTTCTGATGCCGTGCTCTTGGCAGAAGTCTTTGAAGGATTTGGAGTCGAACTAAGTCCCGTTGTCCGAAATCAGGGTCCTGGGGATGCCGAACCTCATTAGGATGTTTTTCCAAATGAAGTTCCTGAAAACCCTATCCGTGATGGAGGACAACGGCTCAGCTTCTATCTATTTTGTGAAGTAATCCGTGGCGACTATCAGCCATCTCTTGTTTCCTGGAGCTCGGTGGAGAGGTCCTACAATGTCCAGGCCCCATTGAGCGAAGGGCCATGGACTAGAGAGGGGACTCAGATCTTGTGCTGGCTGATGGAGAGAGTGGGAGAACTTCTGGCACTTCTCGCATTTCCTGGCGTACACCTACGCGTCCGTCTGCATGTAGGGCCACCAGTAACCCTGGCTTATAGCCCTGTAGGCCAGCGATCGACCTCCTATGTGACTGCCACAGATTCCTTCGTGGATCTCATACAGGAAGTTGTCCACCTTGCCCGGGTGGACGCATTGGAGGTATGGACCTGTGAAGGATTTCCTGTAGAGTTTGCCTTCGGGAGAGAGCCAGAATCGAGCTTGTTGACACCAAAAATGTCACTTTGCCTCTTCAAGATCCAAAGAGCTACATGAAGTCGCAACCTGCCATAAATAGGCAATGCTACTTCCAAAAAATCAAATCTTATCAGAATCAAACAAAAACTGCAAGATCCTTCAAGACAACCAAAAGAGGAGTACACAAGAAGTTTCGGGCCATTTCAAAATCATTTGGCCTAACTTCGCTTCTCCGATAGCCGAAAAGCAGCTCTCGACGGCGAAAGCATCGGAGACACCAAATCTTCGATCAGAGCCGATGGATAGTCTCAAAATACTTCCAAAAGGCTCCACGTCAAGTTCCGAGTCAAACCGACAACGTTTGACCCTACATCAACCCTCGAACAGCTAAATCAAGCCTCTCGGCGGTGAGAACCACCGAGGCCATTACTCATCAGATAGAGCACATGGACGGCTTCAAAATGCTTATAAAGGGCTACACGTCAAATTTCAGGTCATTTCGACAACATTTTACCATAGTTTGACGCTCGGAAGCCAAATCTATCCTCTCGGTGGCAAAGCTCTCCGGGACCATGGTTTCCAAGACAGAGCCTATGGATCATCTTAAAATGACTCCAATAGGTTCCCTATCAAATTTCAAGTCAATCGGACATCGGTTGACCGCACATCAAACCGCGACATCTTCATCGCGACAAAAGCAAGTCTACTGGCGATAGGACTCCAAACGGCTTCAAAACTTAAACAAAAGCCTATGGTTGGTCTTATTTATTGCTCAGGAAGCTTCACACCAAATTTCAGGTCATTCCGACATCGTTTGACCCAGTTTCAACTTCTGACGGAAAATCGGCAGCTCTGCGCGACAAAGTCTTCGGCTTTCTCAGGAAATTGGAAACTTTGCAAAATAAAATGCAAGGATTCTCATCAGGTTTCCTACAAAGAAATCAGGCCAATAAATGGTCAAAATGTCAAGGAAAAATACATAAGAAAAAAGAATCGAAAAACAGCAAAAACGGACACAAAACGGGACACAAAAGGGGGAAAACCCCCCCAGGGTCGCCGGCGACCTTGGAGCCCGGGGTCACCGGGAAGGCCCCGGAAACCCCGGTTTTCGCCGTTTTTTCGCGATTCGAAGAGCCCAGCCTCTGGTACTTTCCAAAATTCATGCTTTTGAGACACCAAGTCCTCTGACATCCATCCAAAACACGGATCAATCATCAAGAGTATCGAAAACAATATTAATCGCCATCCGGTCAACCAAAAAAAGTGTGCTTTCTACCCGACCGATCGAGAAATCGACAGGACAGATGGCACCAACCCGCTGTTGGCAACAAACACCTGAAATTACATGGTCATCTGATGTCGATCTACATGAAGATCCATCGATGATCATCACCAGAAGAATCCCAAAAGACGCGGCACGGCCCGCGACTCTTCAGATGCTCGGCGACCACTTAATGTGATTAATTGACTAGCTTTATTACAGTCATTAATCCATTTCTTTGGACGGACCAATCAGAAGCAAGCATCCGGGAGTTACAAGTCAAGAGATTCATGGCATTTAACCCATGAAACTCCTCCCATCATGGCGATTAAAGGCGATTAAATGCCCTCAATCTCCTCCGGCCAATCAGAAGCCAAGAAAAAGGAGTTACAAAATAAAGAATTCAATTTTGTAACTCCTCCCTTTATGTAGCTTTATGACAATCAAGGCTCATAAACCCTCCTAAATGGCCACCTAAAAGCCTATAAATAGGAGAGCACTCCAAGAAGAAAGGACAGACAACGAATCACAGACAGAAGCACAGAAATTCAGAGAAGGAAAAGAGAGAAAACTCTGCGGAAGTTCTACACCGGCCACCGCTACAAGGTGACAAAGTCCCTTGGGGGGTACCCCCCCAAGGTCCTTGCCTTCTCCTCCTGCCTCCAATGGCACAGATGTGGCTTTTCAGCCCGTCTACTCGGCTTTTTATTGGACATAGGACCTCCTTTTGGTCTTTGTCCTCTAAAAACCTGAGGTTATAGCCAAGCCAAGCGAATCAATAGCATCCTCTGTTCTCATCTGCATGGATGATGGCGAAGCCCACATATAGCTTGCGACCGTCAATCTAAACGAGTCCCCCACAATCTCCTGAGAAGTTAGATCCTCCTTTTCTTGCTTTTCATTGTAGTTTGTATTTTTTCAAAAGAGACAAAAATCACAACTCTTGTCTTTCATTATTGATAAGGATTGTAAATCGGCTATAAACGCCAAAAATCGGCTATAAACGCCAAAATCGGCTATAAATGCCAAAAAAATCGCCTTTCACGGCAAACCAAGAAAATGTCTCTTTTCTTAAATATATGTGCAATGGAAAACTTGAAAGAAGTTGATTTCCTTTTTACTTGCGAAGGTTGATCTCCGGATCACCACTTGCAATTCCAAGTAAAATAGAAAATCTGGCACACCGACACAAAAAAAGAAATGTTGATGCACGCCCCTGCCCCCTGGTTATGAAAGGGTCGGACCCAACGGACTCCCACGTCCGCCGACCTCGGTAGGAACCGAGCAGGAGCGCGGTCCATCAGAGCTGCCTTTAGTCTGATTCGGTGGGCTTCAGTCTTGTCCTCGGGGAGCTGATCGTCCTTCAAGCAAGCGATGATTGGATCCATCCAGCTCGGGCCGAGATCAGCACAGAGGATTAGCCGAGATGAATGGAGTTCTAGGCTTGATCTCGGTATCGACCCAACCTCGACGGTCCTTTTCTTTCCGGCTTCGACAGCGGAGGCCAGGTTGGCAAGCGCATCAGCGTGCGTGTTGGTATCTCGGGATATCTGCCTGACCTTGGCATTCTGGAAATGAGACAGCAGGTTTTTCGCGAGGGCTAAGTAGGCCGCCATCCTGTCGTCCCTGGCCTGGTAGTCTCCAGCGAGTTGGCTAGTTACCAGTTGTGAATCGCTGAAGATCACTAGGTGCTGGGCTCCGAGGATTTGGGTGCTGTTCAACCCTGCTATCAGTGCTTCATACTCTGCCTCATTGTTTGTTGCTTTGAAGTCCAAGGTGAAGGCCTGCTCTATGACCAGACCCTCTGGCGATTGGAGGACTATGCCGGCGCCAGCTCTCTTGGAGGTGGACGAACCGTCGACAAAGATCTTCCATGTCGAGGTGGGAGACTGTTCGACCTCGGTCACTTCGGGCTCCTGCCCTATGTCCCCCAGTTCCGTGCCGAGCTGGGTCGGAGCTGAGTTTGGCGAGATGAATTCGACTGTTGACACCAAAAATGTCACTTTGCCTCATCAAGATCCAAAGAGCTACATGAAGTCGCAACCTGCCATAAATAGGCAATGCTGCTTCCAAAAATAAAATCTTGTCAGAATCAAACAAAAACTGCAAGATTCTTCCAGACAGCCAAAAGAGGAGTACACAAGAAGTTTCGGGCCATTTCAAAATCATTTGGCCTAACTTCGCTTCTCCGACAGCCGAAAAGGAGCTCTCGGCGACAAAAGCTCTCCGGGACCATGGTTTCCAAGACAGAGCCTATGGATCATCTTAAAATGACTCCAATAGGTTCCCTGTCAAATTTCAAGTCAATCGGACATCGGTTGACCGCACATCAAACCGCGACATCTTCATCGCGACAAAGTCTTCGGCTTTCTCAGGGAATTGGAAACTTTGCAAAATAAAATGCAAGGATTCTCATCAGGTTTCCTACAAAGAGATCAGGCCAATAAATGGTCAAAATGTCAAGGAAAAGTACAGAAGAAAAAAGAATCGAAAAACAGCAAAAACGGACGCAAAACGGGACACGAAAGGGGGAAAACCCCCCCAGGGTCGCAGACCCCTGCGACCCTGGGCCAGGGTCGCCGGCGACCTTGGACCCCGGGGTCGCCGGAAAGCCCCGGAAACCCCGGTTTTCGCCGTTTTTTTCGCGATTCGAGGTGCCCAGCCTCTGGTACTTTCCAAAATTCATGCTTTTTGAGACTCCAAGTCCCCTGACATCCGTCCAAAACACGGGTAAATCATCAAGAGTATCGAAGACAGTATTGATCGCCACCCGGTCAACCAAAAAAAGTGTGCTTTCTACCCGACCGATCGAGAAATCGACAGGACAGATGACACCGACCCGCTGTTGGCAACAAACACCTGAAATTACATGGTCATCTGATGTCGATCTACATGAAGATCCATCGATGATCATCGACAGAAGAATTCCAAAAGATGTGGCACGGCCCGCGACTCTTCAGCGGCTCGGCGACCACTTAATGCGATTAATTGACTAACTTTATTACAGTCATTAATCCATTTCTTTGGACGGCCCAATCAGAAGCAAGCGTTCGGGAGTTACAAGTCAAGAGATTCATGGCATTTAACCCATGAAACTCCTCCCATCATGGCGATTAAAGGCGATTAAATGCCCTCAATCTCCTCCGGCCAATCAGAAGCAAAGAAAAAGGAGTTACAAAATAAACAATTCAATTTTGTAACTCCTCCCATTATGCGGCTTAATGACAATAAAAGCCCATAAACCCACCTAAAAGGCTACCTAAAAGCCTATAAATAGGAGGGCTCTCCAAGAAGAAAACGGACACAGACAACGAACATCAACAGACAGCAGTCAGAAATCCAGAGAAAGAAAAAGAGAGAAAACTCTGCGGAAGTTCTACACCGGCCACCGCAACAAGGTGACAAAAGTCCCTTGGGGGGTACCCCCCCCCCCCCAAGGTCCTTGCCTTCTCCTCCTGCCTCCAATGGCTTAGATATGGCTTTTCAGCCCGTCTACTCGGCTTTTTATTGGATATAGGACCTTCCTTTGGTCTTTGTCCTCTAAAAACCCGAGGTTATAGCCAAGCCAAGCGAATCAATAGCATCCTCTGTTCTCATCTGCATGGATGATGGCGAAGCCCACATATGGCTTGCGACCGTCAATCTAAACGAGTCCCCCACAATCTCCTGAGAAGTTAGATCCTCCTTTTCTTGCTTTTCATTGTAGTTTGTATTTTTTTTAAAAGAGACAAAAATCAAAATTCTTGTCTTTCATTGTTGATAAGGATTGTAAATCGGCTATAAATGCCAAAATCGGCTATAAACGCCAAAAATCGGCCATAAACGCCAAAATCGGCTATAAATGCCAAAAAAAATCGCCTTTCACGGCAAACTAAGAAAAATGTCTCTTTTCTTAAATATATGTGCAATGGAAAACTTGAAAGAAGTTGATTTCCTTTTTACTTGCGAAGGTTGATCTCCGGATCACCACTTGCAATTCCAAGTAAAAATAGAAAATCTGGCACACCCACAAAAAAAAAAAGAAATGTTGATGCACGCCCTTGCCCCCCGGTTACGAAAGGGTCGGACCCGACGGACTCCCACGTCCGCCGACCTCGGTAGAACCAAGCAGGAGCGCGGTCCATCAAGCTGGCATCACCCGGTGGGACTCGTTTATTTGAGAACACGATGCTAGAAATGAAATATTTGCATATCATATATTTTGCTCTATGCTTATATTTCTTTTCTCGATTCCTTGGCTACTTTATAATTGGTGGCTTATGTTGAATTCCGCATCTAAAAAAAATGAGATGAGATTTTTTGTTGGAAATTTCTAATTCTTTGAATTTATTTCCACTCTTTCTCTTTTCAAAATAAAAAATAAAAAAAATCAGATTTGTCATTTTTGGATTCAAAATTGAGAAACCTTGATCCGTTCCTATCGTTCATCGCGCTTGCAGAAATGTTGAGCCTGTTCGACTAAGGTTTTGGGCCATTGTTTCTCTTCGATGAGTTCATTAAAAATCTAAAAATATATATATATATATATAAAAGTAAAAAAAAAAAAATTTTAGATTTCTCAATTTGGATTCAAAATTGAGAAACCTTGATCCGTTCCTATCGTTCATCGCGCTTGCAGAAATGTTGAGCCTGTTCGACTAAGGTTTTGGGCCATTGTTTCTCTTCGATGAATTCATAAAAAAAAAAATAAAAAAAATATATATATATAAAAAAAAAAGACATAGACCACTAAGGTTAAACCAACTGTGTTCTTTGATCATGGTTGATTCAAAGAAACGCCTTGTCCAGAGTGTGGAGACAGCTTGACTGTTCTAGGCAAGGGTCCTCCAAACGGGTTCATTAAGTAATCCTACCCTTACCTGGGGGCAATTCTATCAATCAAGATTTCATAAGACCAGGTTAGGAGGCCTATGTGTACTCTCTCGTCTTTTAAATAAATTTTTTTTCAAAAATAAAATTTTTAAAAATAAAAATTTTAAAATAAAAAATTAAAAATTAAAAAAAATTTTAAAAAAAAAATCTTAAAAAAAAATAAAAAATAAATAAATAAAATAAATAAAAAAAAAGATTTTTTTTTAAAAAAAAAATCTTCAAAAAAAAAACTTCAAAAAAAAAAAACTTCCGTCATTTTGGGTTTAGATTAGAGAAATCTTGGTCTTCTCCTTTCTGAGCACTGGCGCTCGCGGAAATCGCTGAGCCCGTGTTCAGATTGGAGTGCCTTTTGCTCTCTTTGATGAACCCGATATTGGCCTTTCAAAAAAAAAAACTCGTCATTTTTAGATTCAGATCCGAGAAATCATGGTTCATTTCTTTCTGAGCACTGGCGCTCGCGGAAATCGCTGAGCCCGTGTTCAGATTGGAATACCATCTGCTCTCTTTGATGAATCCAATCTTGACCTTTCAAAACAGAGAATCTCATCTCATGGATGCGGTCTCAAAACATTTGTGTCTAGCGGTACTAGTACGCCCTTTCAGGGTCTACTGTATTGCGACCGGCACATCTGTAACTCCAACTTTATATTCTTCTTACTTCGAGCAAGCTCTGCTTCTCGATAAGTCGAATTTAAGTTCACAATTGCTTCTAGCAGTAACTGGGATGCCCATTCCGGGCTTACCATACCTGCGATCAGAACAATTGTACCTTCTATGGCATTTTGCCTTCCTCATATTGCTCGGGTCATCTACCTCGAGCAATTTGAAAAGACGAAACCATAGAACTTCCCATTTATGATCATTATATTCTTGTGATTACTAATGGATGTGGTCTTGTTTCAGAAATTTTCGAAAAAACTAACAATGGCAGCTTCACTAACCATTACTTTCGACGAAAACAAGCACCAAATCATGCTTCAACAGAAGTAAACCACGCGCACCTACAAGCGCCCCATCAGCTGCCGAAGTGTCAACTCCCTCGGCAACTCTATGAACTCCGGGTCGACCCCGACTCCCCGGACTATCGTCTTTGGGACGCTGGGACCATTCCCACTTCCCGAGGAACAAACTGCTCCCTCCAAGAAGCAGAAACTCGCCTCTCAACGTGTCACTATCGTGACACCAAAGGCGAGCACCAGAAGGCCTGAAGCCCGTGGCAGCCCCACGAAGCCTCGACCTGCAAACAACCAGGTCTACTCCAAGACTTGGTCCCCAAGACCTTCACCAAAACAGAGAAGGTCCCAGACATCCACTAAGCCAGCATTCCTGGCCCCACTCAAGGAGAACCAGTTCTATCCTCTTGCTTACATGAAAGAGGAGAGACCCATCTCCAACCTGACTCTCAAGTCAACCCAGCATGAGCCGGTTTGTTCCTACAAGCCCAAAATCAAGTCATGCATCACAAGGCCTCCCCAGGGTTCGCATCCTGTCCTTGCCCAGCTACAGAGAAGACAGGCTCGGCTGCTGCGCCCGAGGGAGCACATCCTTCATCGTCAAAGCCCAGTCAGAGCTGACCGAAGCTCAAATTGCTCGTCGTATACGCCGCCGCGCGTCATACCGACAAAAGAGACTACAGAAGCAAAGGACCCAGCCTCCCACACTTCAAGTCTCTCCCAAATGGGTCGAAAAACCCAACCAAGTTGCTGCCGTCCATATGGTTGGAAAAACCAGAAGGCGCCAAAAATCAGCAACAAAAATCCATGTCCGACGTCCGATGACCCGCAGCGTCTCCAGGACAAGAAGACATTCAGAAGAATCCCCTGCTCCTTCAAGCAAAGGACAGCAGAGTGATCCTTCCTCAAGCTCTTCTTCAAAAAGAATGAGCCCCAGCTCAGTCACCAGGACAGTTTCTTCATTCGAATCACGAAGGATGAATGTCTTGGCTACAAATTCTGAGCCACCACCCCGCAATCCACCTCCAGAAGATGCGATCACCCGCATCCAGCAGTTGGAACAGGGCCAGCAGAGGATTGAAACTCTGATGGAAAACCTTCTCCTCGCCTTCCAAAATCAGGCGAACAATGAACCTCCTCCGAATCATCAAAATGACGAGGTAAATGGAGAAGAAAATGAGTCACGCGCCCTTACCAAAAAGGACGTAGACGGTATCCTCGCCAAAGCAAAAGAAGAGGATATACTCAAGGAGCATGGGATCAAGCCACCATATCCCTTATATCCCTTATGGATGGACTCGGTCCCGTTCCCCACCAAATTCAAGCATCCTACTCTCCAAACATATACGGGGAAAGGATCAGCCAGACAACACGTTATCCACTTCAAGATCCTGACGGGAGCTATCGCGGATCAAGATGCACTCAAGATCCGCCTCTTTGCAAAGTACCCTAAAAGGTACGGCTTTCGATTGGTACTCCACTCTGCCGGAGGACTCAATCCAAACTGGGCCATGCTAGAGACACGCTTCCTGACTCACTTCAAAGGTGAAGATCATCCCGCTACTATGGCTCAGCTGTGCAGCCTAAAACAGGGGGAGAATGAGTCAACATATGACTTCATTCATAAGTGGAAAGCAATGGCGTACAAATGCTCTGATGTACTGCCACAAGCGTCGCTAGTCGACATCTGCCGAAACAACATGAGAGCCAGAATCCGCTCCATGATCATCGGCAATAAATCAAAAAACCTGGGAGAACTCCTAGAAGCTTCCATGGAAGCTGAAACGGTGATTAAAGACCTCAACAGTCAGAAATCATCAAGAAAAGAGCCAACCGCCATTGCAACCTCTAAACCAAAGAAAAAAGAGGTCCTCAATGTGCAGACCAAGTCAGCTCCTCAGCCACCAAAGAAAGCTGAAAACAAAGCTGCTGGTAAGAGACCTGAACTCTCAGACGCCTTCAAAGAACGAGTAGAGAAGAAATACCCGTTTGATGAAGATGTTGATGAAATCTTCGGGGCTCTTGTGGCAAATGGCAAGCTCACCTTGCCTGAACCAAAAAGACCGGGTGATGTTGGCAAAACCAACGATCCTCGGTACTGTCCATACCACCAGATGATCTCGCATCCTCTCAATCAATGCTTCGTTGTGAGAGAGAAAATAAATGAGATGTGGAAAAAACGGAGTCATCACCTTTGACAAAAACTATGGGTCTGCCTCCGTCAACATGGTGACATGTGGACAAACATCAAGATCACCGAAAAAGAAGATCACTACTTCCTTCAAGGTGATAAACTCAATCGAAGCATCCGAGCAACTGGTTCCTTACCCGACACCAGACGGACAACCGATATGGGTACATCCCGATCTCCTGGAAGATGAAAATTGGGAGGTCGTGAAAATAAAGCCTACAGCTCAACAGCGAAGGCAGGCTAGGAAACATCTCCTCAAGCTCAAACGGCAAGAGAAGACCCAGCCAAAACTAGAGGTCAAAGAAAAGGCAGAGGCTTCCTCTACCGCTTCACTGGAGGTAACAAAAACATCCCTTCCAGAGACTTCAAAGGGGGTAAGGAAATTCACTCTCAGTGATTTCATGCCACCTCAATTTAAAGAAGCCATGCAGGAGGCATCATACTCTTGCAATTCGGTAGTTGGATTCTCCATTGATGGATACGAATCCAGCGACACCGATGATGGATTCGAATCCAACTACACAGATGAGTGGGAGGAAGTCCCTTGAAACAGGAGAATATCTCTCCGATGAAGAATGGGTTCCTGAGTCTCATCTTATGCCAGTAATCTGGTATAACCCCCTACAGCCACAAGGATCCTGGTCTGATGATGAAGAAGACCAAGAGGCTGTACAAGAAAATGCTGCTGAACCAGCACCTCTCATCACTCCAGTGGAAATCAACAATGTTGAGCCACAAAGAGATGATGAAGAAGAAGATCCGGCTCCCATGCCTGATCTTGAAGAAATGCAAGGATCTTGCAGCGACTCGCTCTAGAACAAGAGAAAGAACGCGTCAACGAGCCTCCTCGCAATCCAGAGCCTGAAGTCCCTGAAGACCACCAGGTACATCCTCCCTTAACTCCTGAAAATGGAGAAAATTGCTGGATAGACGATCCTCTCACATCCGAGGATGAGTCTGACTCCGATCAGGCAACGTCTCCCGTCAGAGCTTCCTGTAATGTGATAATTCGGGATTATAGCTCTTCCGAAGCATCGTCTGATGAGAGCACTTACACTCCGGCGACGCCTAGCAATATATCTTCTGGAGCCACCTCGTCTCACGTGACTTTCACTGAGATGACACCCTCTCAGGTTTCTTCTCCTGAGACTGTGACTTCAAAGTTCACACCCTTCCTGACTGAAGAATTCCCAGCCATTGATGCTTGGGACGATGAATTAGTCAACGAAGAAGAAAGATTGCTGGATGCTGTTCAGGACTTGTTCCCGGAAAATGCTCCATGCAACACAATCACTGAGGATGGTAATTCTGCTGCTGATACATCCTCAGCAAATGAAAAACGACAGCCACTTGATCCTGAAGACAATCTTCCAAACGAAGACCCTTCTCAAGAAGCTCTCGAAGTTGGTAGAGGCACCCGCTCTGGCCGGGACTACCACAAAAATTACAACCAATCTTCCTTTACATATGTAAATCCTTCGGGAAAAGATGTTGTAAGCGCCCCTAGTGGCAACAATGATGAACATGCAGGCCCTAAGGAGGCTTTCAAGTATGACTTGATCGAACACTTCAAGCACATACCTGCACGTCTGCACATCCTAGATTTGTTGCGAATGTCTCCGCACACTCGTGATAATCTCATTTCGGAATTACAAAAGCTGAATGAGGATGTCGACAAACATGCCCCGCAAGTCCTCCAAATTGAAATGGATTACCGGGTCAAAAACTCAGAAGCCTCCTCAAAGGGAGAAAAGAAGAAAACTGAGGGATCATGCATTGAATGCCTCTCGGTTAAAAAAGCAGCCAGTGCAACCATCGCCTTCACAAAGGATGACCTCCTACTTGGCGAAACCAGGCATAACCGACCCCTATACTTCACAGGGTATATCAAGGAAATGCCTATGCATAGAGTTCAGATCAACCCAGGTTCTGCACTCAACCTCATCTCCACATCGGCTCTTGAAGAGTTGGGCATCCCACCCAGCAAACTGAGCCACACATCTGTATCTATCTTTGGATACGATGGGAGTACTCAAAGGCCTATCGGCAAAATCAGGTTCAAATTGCAGATCGGTGATCTTATCTCTGAGGTCACAGTGTATGCAATAAAGACCCCTTCATGCTACAACATCCTTCTCGGACGCCCTTGGATCCATGAGAATGGTGTTGTCCCTTCAACTCTACATCAATGCATCAAGTTTGTTGGCGACGACGGCATGATACATCGAGTCTTTGCGGACAGAAAACCCTTCAAAGGTAAAGAAATCCACTTCGCAGACTCACAGATGTATGAAGGTGAAAAAGAAGAAGAGGAGAAGCACACAGCACCCTTTGCCGAAAATCTCCAGAAAGATAAAGGCAAAGCTCCTCAACAATCACCGGAAGAAAACAAACCATCCGGTAAATCTGAAGAGAGCATGCAAACTCCCTTCATTATCTCCCTCAAATCTTCAAAGCCTTTGGTCATCACAACTAAAGTAAAGAAGGCAAAACAAAAGCCTGGGGGCAAATTTGTTGTCTCTTTCGTGTCTATCATGCAAGACACGTCAGATTCAGAGACAGAAGACGACACATCGTCAAGCCAAGCTGACACTCAGCAAGTTCAGCCTGCTCTTACTCCAATGGAGACAACTTCTGACATAGAAGATCCTACGTCAGCTTCCTTCGTTGTTCCAGCAACTTCAGCAAAGGAAAAAACCGATCTTCTTCCATAGATCGGATGCTTCTTCATCAAACTCCATGCTTGAACCTTTCCAAAATAAAGGTACGCCTCAACTATCCTTATACAGTTCTGTGGCACAAGCTATTATGAAGAAAATGGGCTATGACGCTCAAAACCCAGTCGGCTTGGGAGAAGGACGCGGTATTCTCACGCCATTGGGGCCCGTCTTGACCAAAAGCCAGCTGGAAGATTGGAGACTCTACGGCTATGTAGAAAAGTCTTCACACGGGTTAGGGTATGATCCTGACACTCCCTTGAGACAGTTGACACAAAGGCTTAAAAGTCAATATACTGACCAAGCCTCAACATCTCAAGTCCATGAAGACATCGATCTCCCTGGATATCTCTTTGATGAGTCACCTGACAAAGATCCAGGAAGCTCATCCAATTGGCACGATTTCTCCGAAAATGAAGAGGAGTTGTCCGATGGCACAGACGTGTGGACTTCTGACCCAGAAGAACCCTCATCTCCCAAAGAAGTAGCCTACTTCGACTCGGTTTCAACAGGCGATTGGGATCATCTCATAGCAAGCCTTGGGAAAATTACCGATCAAGAAGACCCGTGGAAAGGAACAAAACCTTGGTCTGGAAATGCCCTTGAAACCCCAGAAGGTTTCGTTGAGCTGGAAGCCTCCGAAAATATTATGGAGGACCCACCTTCGAACCTTCCAACAGAAGATCCTGTTCAAAAGATAGACTTGGGAACACCAGATAACCCACGTCCTGTATTCATAAGCAAGAATATAAAGGATGATGAGTTACCCGAGTATATCGCTTTTCTTCGTGAGTTCGTTGATTGCTTTGCATGGTCTTACGCTGAAATGCCAGGCTTAGACCCCAAAATAGCAGTTCACAAACTCAATCTTCAAGAAGACATCAAGCCTGTCAAGCAAGGCCAAAGAAGATTCCGTCCAGATGTGATGGATAAAATTGAACAAGAAGTTCAAAAACTCAAAAGCGTCGGCTTCATCCGTGAGGAACAACATCCTGAATGGTTGGCCAACATTGTCCCCGTGACAAAGAAAAATGGGTAGATCAGGGTCTGTATTGATTATAGAGACCTGAATGGCGCATGCCCAAAAGATGAATTTCCGCTCCCCATACCAGAGGTAATGATTGATAATACCTGTGGATTCGAGCGAATGACATTCATGGATGGTTTCTCTAGCTACAATCAGATAAAGATGCATCCTGAGGATGAAAAACATACATCCTTTCGAACCCCATTTGGCATGTATTGCTACACTGTCATGCCATTTGGACTAAAGAATGCTGGTGCCACATATCAGAGGGCTATGATGGAAATATTCCAAGATATGCAGCACAAGACGGTTGAATGTTACGTTGATGACCTCGCCGTCAAAAGCAAAAGAAAGAAGATCATCTCGAAAACCTTCGAGAAGTCTTCCTCCGGCTTCGCAAACACAAACTGCGAATGAATCCATTGAAATGCTTCTTCGGCGTCTCGTCGGGTAAGTTCCTCGGATTCTTAGTTCGGAAAGCTGGAATAGAGCTTGACCCCATAAAAGTCAAAGCCATTCTAGAAATGCCCTCTCCAAGAACCTTGAGAGAACTCAAAGGGCTTCAAGGGAGATTGGCCTACATCAGACGGTTCATCTCCAATCTTTCGGGGAAATGCCGTCCATTCTCCCGGTTGATGAAAAAAGGTGTAAACTTTGTCTGGGATGCTGACTGTGAAGCTGCTTTCCAAGACATCAAGTCATACCTGACAAAACCTCCAGTGTTAGCTGCTCCTACCACTGGAAAACCATTCATCTTGTACACAAGAGCCCTTGATCACTCTCTGGGAGCTCTGCTTGCGCAAGAAAATGATCAAAGAAAAGAAGCTGCTCTATATTACCTCAGCCGCATGCTAGTAGGTGCAGAGCATCGCTACTCTCTAGTTGAAAAAGAATGTCTTGCAGTGATGTTCGCCGTACAAAAGCTGCGTCACTACTTGCTTTCCAACACAGTCTACCTGGTCTCGAGGGTCAACCTCTTGAAGGTCCTTGTCACAAAGGCAGGTTCTCTCAATGCTCGACTGGCAAAATGGTCCATCCTTCTGTCACAATTTGATATTAGGTATGTACCACAAAAAGCAATCAAAGGGTAAGCTCTAGCAGACTTCCTCGCAGAGCATCCATTGCCTAAAGATTCTCCACTCAGAGATGATCTCCCAGACGAACCAGTCTACAATGTGGAGACTTTCTCACAAAGTGCCTCCTGGGATATGTACTTTGACGGTGCAACCAGGACAAATGAAAAAAAAGACAGCTGGTCTCGGGAGTTGGCATCCTCTTTGTTAGCCCCGACAAATACATGATTCCACACGCTTTCTCGCTACTGGAACCATGCACAAACAATGCAGCTGAATATCAAGCTCTGATCTTAGGATTGGAACTCGCCATCGAATCCGGTATCACCATGCTGGAAGTCTTTGGAGACTCTCAACTGATCGTCAACCAGATGAATCAGAAATTTGAAGTCAGGAAGCCAGATTTGCTGCCCTACTACAACAAGGCACAATCACTTCTGCAAAAGTTTGACATCTGTCACATCACCCACATTCGTAGAGGTGAAAACATACGTGCAGATGCCCTAGCCGGACTTGCCGCATCCATGGCAATCCAGGAAGGGGAAAACATGCAAATCACAGTGTGCGAAAGAAGAATCCTTCCTCCTCTTAACACACACCAAGCAGTTGCTGAATGCCACCAAGTGGTCGGAAGTCGGATTTCAATCCTTCAAACTTCAATTGGCGACTGGAGGGATCGGTTCATTGATTACATTATGTTCGGAATCCTACCTGAAGATCCAAAAAGAACGGGTAAGCATCCAAAGGCGAACCCCAAGCTTCCATTTGGATATTCCTTCAAAAATCCTTTACAGGAAATCCTTCAACGGAGTACTTCTACGCTGCTTGTCGCAACAAGAGGCTGAAGAAACACTCAAAGAAGTTCATGCTGGTCTTTGTGGAGCTCATCAGGCTGGACCTAAGCTCTATGATCAGATAAAAAGGTTAGGATATTACTGGCCTACCACGGTAGCTGACGCAATGCAATTTGCTAAGCGCTGCCAACAATGCCAAGTTCATGGAGATTACATTCACATGCCTCCAGAATGGCTGCATCCTACAGCGATCTCATGGCCTTTCGAAGCCTGGGGTATGGACATCATAGGTCCTATTTCTCCCCCTTCAAGCAAAGGTCATCGCTTCATCTTCGCCGCTACGGATTATTTCTCCAAGTGGTCAGAAGCATTTGCGTTTAACGAAATGAAGACCTCATCAGTCCTTCAGTTCCTACGCACCAACATCATTTGTCGTTTCGGTATACCCAAAAGATTCGTCCATGATAACGGACCACAGTTCCGGGATCATCGATTCTACAGGTTCTGCGACAAATACAAAATTCAAACCTGTCCTTCGACTCCATACAATCCGGCAGCAAACGGGTTAGCAGAAGCTTTCAACAAGACACTCTGCAAAATCCTCAAGAAAATGGTCTCTAATCACAAAAGAGACTGGAGCGACAAAATGTCTGAAGCTTTGTGGGCCTATCGAACCACCGTTCGAGGACCAACCCATAGCACACCATTCTCCTTGGTCTATGGATGCGAAGCTGTCGTGCCCTTGGAAGTACAAATTCCTTCCTTGAGGGTATCCTTGCAAAATGACATGACTCAAGAAAGCAATGTCAAATTGCGACTCCATGAGCTGGACAATCTCGATGAGAGACGGCTCGAAGCTCAACAAAGCATTGAACTTTACCAAGCACGTATGGCAGGATCTTTCGATAAAAAGGTCAGGCAACGTGCCTACAAAAGAGTGACTTGGTTCTTGCGGTAAAAAGACCAATGGTCTTCGCTCACAAGTCCAAAGGCAAATTTGAGCCAAAATGGGAGGGACCCTACGTCATCGACAAGGTTTTCTCTAACGGCGCATACGCACTCCTGAACATGGAAGGTGACAGATGTATGCTGCCCATCAACGACAAGTTCTTAAAGCGGTACTACCCTTGAAGACTTACCCAACTGGGTAAGAGCAATGCCTGTATGGCCAAAACTAGTTTCCAGGTACACGCTCGCTAAACCCACCCTTTTTTTAGAATTTTCATATCAAATGTTGAAATTTCTAGAAATCTAAAACAATGCTTACTTTCATCGTTTCATTGTTCAAAAAAAAAAATCCAAGTTTAGGAATCTCTCCCTAACTTGTCCAAAATTTTCAACCCTTGAACCCAAAATTCATGGTTTGAAACAAAATCCGGATTCAGGGATTTCCACCCTAGTCCACCCTGCCTTTTACCGCCAAAATGGTTTTAGGTCAAAATTTATGACCCTCGAGTCTTTAAAAAAAATGGTTTTTCAAAAACCGCGAGGAAGCGACGCTTAGTCGATACTCGCACAAATCGGAACCAAGCGAACCACGTTCGACACTTCCAAAATCGCAGGGAAGCGACATTTCGTCGATACTTGCAAAATCCAAAACCGTGGAAACGCAACATTTCAGTTGATATCCACAACCCAAATTTCAAAGGTTCGAAAAACCTAAAAAAACTGTGGAGACGCAACATTTCAGTTGATATCCATAACTCAAAGGTTCGAGAAAACCACAAATTTCAAAAATCGTGGGGAAACGACATCAAGTCAGTACCCGCAAAACCAAAATTTTGAAAAGCAAGGATGCGACATTCCATCGATACTTGCACCCAAATCCGCGAGGATGCGACATTCCATCGATACTCGCAACCGAATGAGCAAGGATGCGACATTCCATCGATACTTGCAAGAACATTCAGCAGGGAGGCGACTTTTAGTCGATACTTGCATTTTTTGAAAACCAAACCGGCTATAAATGCCATCAAAACAGGCTATAAATGCCACAAACAGGCTATAAATGCCATCAAAACAGGCTATAAATGCCACAAACCGGCTATCGATGCCACCAAAACAAAACCGGCTATCAATGCCACAAACAAAAAAACTTGGATTTCAAAAAAAAAAAAAAACCGGCTATCAATGCCACCAAAACAAAACAGGCTATCAATGCCACCAAAAAACAGGCTATAAATGCCACAAACCGGCTATCAATGCCACCAAAACAAACCGGCTATCAATGCCACCAAAATTGGCTATAGATGCCACACAAAAAAAAACTCGGCTATCAATGCCACAAGAAAAGCTGGCTCTCATGCCAAAATTGGCTTCCATGCCACAAACAAAAACCTGGCTTTCATGCCAAAACAATCACTTGACAAAAGATTTTCACAAAATGACAACCTTTTGATCAAATCCCATTTAGCAATTACTTTTATCACAAAAAGATTCAAGTGAGCGTAGGGATAACAAAAAAAAGAAGAAGAGCATCCCATTTAGCAATTACTTTTATCACAAAAAGATTCAAGTAAGCGTAGGGATAACAAAAAAAAAAGAGCATCCCATTTAGCAATTACTTTTATCACAAAAAGATTCAAGTGAGCGTAGGGATAACAAAAAAAAAAAGAGAGTCCCATTTAGCAATTACTTTTATCACAAAAAGATTCAAGTGAGCGTAGGGATAATAACAAAAAAAAAAGAAAAGAGTACCAAAAAAAATACATGTGGTACCAAAAAAAGAAAAAGTGTTCACAAGCACTACAAAAAAATAAAGTACCAAAAAAAATATAAGTGGTACCAAAAAAAAGAAAAGAGAGAAGGATGATATACAGGGGCTCAGTCAAAAATGGTCTCCAGCCAAGAGTTCACCTCCCCAAGCAAACTTTTAGCCTCATCCGTCAAGGATTCCAAGGCACGCTTCTTCAGGAACCTGCCATGAGATGCTGGAGTGGGCTGTACCCCTTCTTTCACACCAGGAAGTTTACCTCGAGCAGTTTGCCACTGTTCCTCCTCATCAGACTTTCTTTTGAGAACCCGTTCGGCATCTGCAACTTGGTGAATCAGAGCACTCTCCCTGTCGCGAGCCTCTATTATGGCAGTCCACTTGGCAGCGACTTGTGCCTGCAAATGCTCAAGACGTTTCCTGGCCTCATCGACCTCCCTGTCAAGGATGTTAAGGTCATTTGTCAGCCTGATGATGACTAGCTCTTCTAAGTTCCTCTTTCGGACTGCCAGCTTCTTGCTTTCTGTAGCCTCATCCAGGTCAGACTTAGCCTTATCAGCAGGGTCCAGGAACATCTCCTTGAAGAATTGGTCATCAGCCAAACTAACGGTCTCAAACTGTTGGAATTTGAGATGACTTTAGAGTCTTTTGATGAATTAAAGTAATTAGTATCTCAAGTATGGTTTTGAGTTGGAATTCTTGTCAACACATTGTCACAAACGTGATGTTAATAGGCTGGTGTTGATAGAGCTTAAAAGAAGAAATCAGAATTGAAACAGTCAGGATTTGAGAAATCCTGAAGCAGAGCATTCGGTCGACCGGGCACCCCATGCGGTCGACCGAGAAAGAAGAAACCTGCAGAAACAGATTTAGGCACCTCTCAGTTATTTTCATGACACAGTGTGTCTTCGGTCGACCGGGACCCCAGGATGTCGACCGAGCTCGAAAGTTGTCTATTTCCAGACAGTGTCTTCGGTCGACCGAGCAAGCAAGGATGTCGACCGAGCACGGGAACCAGAGTTGCGCAGAATTAGAAGTTTTGCACGAAAATTCAGCACTCTTATCTAATTTGTTTGGGACTCTTTCTAAACGAATTGTAGCCTGTTTTAAATACAATTAAGGGTTATCAAAACCTATAAAAAGGCATGTATGGGTCGTTCTAAATATACACCAGAAGAGAGAAAGAATAGAGAAGAGTTTTAGAGAGTTCTTGAGAGAAAGAAGAAGCTGCTGGTGTGTGTTGCTGTGTGCTGATGTGGTGACGTTTTTCTACAGCAAGTGTGGACGAGGATGTGCTCTTGAAGATGGTGATTCGTCCATGAGTTAAGTGTCTCTCTGTTTATGCTTTAATTTCAATTTGTAAGGGATTGAGAGAGAGAGAATTGTAGAGGGGAAGGGCTGTAGACAGAGTTTATTTCTATTCTGTTTTTACATCAAGTTGGTGCTTGGTGTTTGGGGTTTGGTGATCCTATCTGTGGGTGCAGATAAATTGTAAGGGGAGTCGGTGCTTCCTAGATAGTTGGTGCTATCTGAAACTAAGGGTTGGTGCTCTTTGTCGTTGGTGCGACTAAATAAGATTCAGATCTGTCCCGGATTGGTGTTCGGACAGTCTTTGAACCGTGGACGTAGCCTTTCGGTGAACCACGTTAAATCTGGTGTCATTGTGTGATTTGACTTGTTTTGTTATTGAATTGGACCTGTTTTTAGAAATCACTGATTCACCCCCCCCCTCTCAGTGATCGCGGTATCCAACAATTGGTATCAGAGCGTAAGGTTCCCTTGAAAAGCTTAATACGCTAAGGGTGATCTCTTGTCAAATCACATGGCAGTCAATACAGGGAATATGAAAGCACCTCTGTTTGATGGTTCTAATTACTCTTTTTGGAAGATTAGGATGCAAGCCTTCATCAAATCTCTTGGCTATGATGTTTGGGAGGCTGTCAGAGCCTGTTACAATGCTGCCACCGTACCCAATGATACAGCATCGAAGAAGTTGGCAGACAACGACTCCAAGGCGCAGAATGCACTCTTTAGTGGCCTTGTGGACAGCGAGCTTGTCAAAGTAATTGCATACAAAACAGCCAAGGAAATTTGGGACAAGTTGCAAAGCATACATGAAGGTGACGAGAAGATTAAAGAAGCCAAATTACAAACTCATCGCTCTCAATTCGAGTCTCTTCGCATGGAGGAAAGCGAGAATGTTGACTCGTATATGCAACGAGTGAATGAAGTCACGAATGACATTCGTGGACTAGGGGAGGAGATTAAAGAGCCGGTCATCGTCAAAAAGGTTCTAAGATCTCTTCTTCCCCGGTTTGATTCAAAAGTCTCAGCCATCGAAGAAGCCAAAGATCTGAATGCATTTTCCATGGATGAATTACATGGTTCTCTAACTGCCTATGAGATGCGCATAGGAAAGACGTCTTCATCTGATAAAGAAGCGGCCTTCAAAGTTCAGAAAAAGGCAAAAGAGACTGCTGGTTATGATGTTGATTCTGATGATGATGAGCTTGAGGCTCAATTTGTTAGAAAGCTGAAGAAAGGAAGCAATGGCAAGTACAAAGGGAAGCTACCCTTTAAATGCTTCAATTGTGGAGGTGTTGGTCACTTTGCTGCGAAGTGCCCGCTAAAAGAAGACAATGATAATGACTCTTATGCTGAAAAGAGTAAAGGAAAGAGAAATTTCAGAAAAAGGGGCAAAGCTAAAAACTTTCTATGTCAACAAGATGACAGCACGTCTGAATCTTCAGACGATGATGAATCAACCAAAGCTCTCTTCATGGTCACTGTTGAAGAAGAAGAAGAGCTAGATCCGGAAGAGGATGAGGAGGCTGAAGTCAATCTTGAAGAGGAACTCATAGCCGCACTTGAGGAGCTTAGCATGGAACGCAAATCAAGTAAGAAAAATCTGAAACTTCTCCATGAATCTGAAAGTTCTATTATTGCTTTGAAAACTCAAGTAGAAGAATATAAAAGAATGGTAAAAGTCCTTGAAAACCAAATAAGTATCAAAAAGGAAGAGGCTATGAGACTTGAAACTGAGATCGCTAGAGCAAAGGCTGAAAATTTGGAAAATAGCAAAAAACTCAAAGCGCTCCAAGCGATTGAAGGGACTATGAAACTCAATGAACTACTGAAAGTTCAAAGACCTGCCCACTTCAGATTTGGTCTAGGATTTGAGAAAGGTGAATCCTCTAAGATTGCACCTCCTGAAAAGAAAGAGTTTTGTGAAGCAAGTCACTGCACCTTCTAACTCTATGAAGCCCACTCAACCTAGAAAGGAGTCCATTCCTGTTAGAAAGGTAATGAAGTTTAACCAGCCACCTAAGAAAGGAAGAATGTTCAGATTCTATGGTTATTGCTATCATTGTAATAGATTTGGACATAAAAGAGCTGATTGCAAATTCTATGTTAGAAACAGCCCGTTTATGACTAGGAACCCTTTTTCAATCCTAAGTAGCCACAAAATTGAGTGCCATAAATGCTATAATTATGGACACTTGGCTAGGGATTGTAGGTTGCATATTGCTAACAAATTTCAGGTTGAAAAGAAACCCAAGTTAATCAAGGCTTGGAGAGCAAAGCAAAGTGCAGAAAGTCCCAAAGAATCTCTCATTGTGCAAACGGCATTCAATGCACAAAAGAAGGCAGCACCATGGGTCCTTGATAGTGGTTGTTCAAGCCATATGACTGGTGATAAAGAGAAATTCATCAAATTACAGCACTATGAAGGTGGTTCAGTGAAGTTTGGCAACAATGATGGTGCCAAAATCTGCGGAAAAGGTGTTATTCAGCTTATGGCAAACAAGATCAGATCGGAAGAAGTCTTATATGTGTTTGGATTGAGACACAACTTGCTTAGTGTGAGCCAGATCTGTGACAGGGTCACGAAGTTATCTTCACAAAGAATGGGTTTGCCATCAAGAAGAGTAGCAACGGCAAAACAGTGGCAACTGGATCAAGAACTGCTGGAAATCTCTATACATTGTCAGATGGAGCTGAAAAGACCTGCTTGATGAGTCGGACAGAGGAAAGTTGGTTGTGGCACAAACGCCTTGGGCATCTAAACTTTGACAACATGTCAAAGATCTGCAATTCAAAGGCTGTCAGAGGTATGTCTACAGTTGAAAAGCCTTCCAACCCCATTTGCGATTCGTGTCAAAAGGGAAAGCAAACGAGGGTAATGTTCAAGTCAAAGGAGCATCATTCAAAGAAACCTCTTGAGCTAGTGCACACTGATCTCTGTGGACCAATCCGAACTCAAAGCACCAATGGAGATAAGTATTTCATGTTATGCATTGATGATTATACTCGTATGACATGGGTATTGTTTCTTAAGCATAAGCATCAAGCACTTGATCGTTTTAAAGTGTTTAAAGCACAGGTTGAAAATCAATTGGAAAAACGTATCAAGATTTTAAGGTCTGATCGTGGAGGCGAGTTCACATCTGAAGAGTTCACTAAATATTGTGAACATCATGGCATTCAAAGACAGTACTCAGTCCCTAGAACTCCACAGCAAAATGGAGTTGTGGAACGGAAGAATCGCACCGTACAAGAGATGGCTCGTACGATGCTAAGTGAAAGCAAGATGGCTGACAAGTATTGGAAAGAGGCAATTCATACGGCTGTATACATTCAAAACCGATGCTTGATCAGGCCACATGAAGACAAAACTCCCTATGAGCTATGGTTTGGAAGAAAAGCAACAGTCAAGCACTTTAGAGTCTTCGGCAGCAAGTGTTACATCAAGCGGCTCGAACAAAATCCGGGCAAATTTGAAGAAAGAGCTTGTGTGGGGAGATTTCCAGAGCTACAGGATTAAGCTAATCACAGCCATCAGATGGGTTTAAGCATCCTCACGTGCCATCCGCGTGCCGTCTACGTGGCACCGATCTCATCCCGGCTACCAGGACAGAGGCCTTGGCCGACATCAAGCATCTCCGGGCAACAAGTGCCGAATTGGCCCACCTCGGGCGTCATCTCGGCAAGGAGTCCACCTCGGCTGGGCCACCTCAGTGCCATCTCGGCAGAAGACTCTACCTCGGCTGAAGAAGCCAGGACAGTAGACGAAGCAAGAAAGAACCTTCACTTGCGCCACGTCATCAGGCACGTGGAGAGACAGGGCCCTCATTCCCCACGTCATCAGGCACGTGGAGAGATAGGGTCACGATCTAGTGGGACAGACACGACATCCAGCCGCCCACTATCTTCACCAGATCGCCACATGGCAGCATCCAGCGGCTGAGGCCACATCAGGGCAAGGCCCGAGGGTAGATCCGCTGGTACTCCTACCGCCAAAGGCGCCCAACACAATCTGGCCCAACAAGACACGCATTTAATGCAATGTGGGCTGACCCGACTAGCATTAAATGCTGAGTGGGCCGGATTAGACTGCATTTATTACTTTGTGGGCTGATCATGACTTCCCAGTCAGATCATGGGACCCACACCAAGATATTCTCTGAGAGATACGATCCAAACCTCTATAAATAGACCATCATGCACCATGCAAGGTACGCATAATTCCATTCACAGAGCCCTTACTCTATCTCTCTTCTCCCTCTCCTTCCATTGTTCCAGTTCCCATACTGACTTTGGCATCGGAGAGCCTTGCGCCGCTCAGGCCAGGGTCCTCTGACCGTTTGCTACTCTCTTTCAGGCTTCCGGACGGCATCCAGATATTCCAGACACCATCATCTTCCCGGATAAGTCCTATAAGGCACCCTCTTATTGTGGGTCATAATTTTCTGCACCTACAATTGGCGCCGTCTGTGGGAAAGAAATATCCCAGCCATCCAAACCTCTCAAAACCTTCCCAATCTTTCTAAACCTCAATCTCTCAGAAGCCATGCCTCCGAAAGCTAAGAAGGGGGTAGAATCCTCAAGAGCAGCGCTCGAGCTGCCACCACCGCCAGCGGAAGTCCCTCCTCAGGGACGGTCCCGAACGATCCAAGGCACATCCGCAGGCGAGGGTCGTCTGGGCTCCCAACTCTTTGTCGAGATCCCATTCCAGGAGGGAGTCGAGGCCTCGCTCTCAGCGGACGAAACCGTGCCACCCAGGCGCGACGAGCGTCGACACGAACGTCCCCGCAAAGATAAAGCTGTTGCAGCTGAAGGAGACGTCGCAGCACAAGACGCTCTTCTCCAGAAGCAGGAGCAGCTAGTTCAAGAGCTCCAGCGGGTCCAACAACAGCTGAAGGCGGCACAAGCTGCCTCCTTGAGGCCGGTCTCTGAGCCTCAGGGAAAAAAGAAGGACGCCCCCAGCAGGGCAGCCCAGCCTCCTCGTGAGGACCTCAGACATCATCTGGACCAAAAACGGAGCCAGAGCGCGTCAACCTGGCCGAATTCGAGAAGGGCCTTGATGAGATCGGCCGGGACCCCGAAAAGAAGAGCATCGAGGACCTGGCCGAGGTCAGGCTAGATCCGACAGACCCAGACCATTTCTTCCTGATCGGCACCCAGCTGTCGGACGAAGAAAGGGCCGAACTCTCTCGGTTCTTGATGCAGAATGTGGACGTCTTCGCTTGGAACCCAAGTGAGATGCCCGGGGTCGACCCTGAGGTCATGTGCCACAAGCTCAACGTCGACCTCGACCACAAGCCAGTAGTGCAGAGGGCCCGCAGAACCGGGCTGCAGCAGATAGATGCGGTCGTGGAAGAGGTCGACAACCTGCTAAAAGCAGGGGCCATCCGGGAAGTCCAGTACCCGGTATGGCTGGCCAACACGGTGGTCGTCAAGAAGAAAACTGGAAAGTGGAGGGTGTGCGTAGACTTCACCGACCTGAACAGGGCTTGCCCTAAGGACAGTTTCCCCCTCCCGAAGATTGACCAACTGATTGACGCCACCGCTGGTCACGACCGAATGAGCTTCCTAGACGCCTACCGAGGCTATCATCAGATCCCGCTTTAACGAGCCCGACGAGGAGAAAACTTCATTCATCACCCCCCGCGGCACTTACTGCTATAAAGTAATGCCCTTCGGGCTGAAGAACGCGGGGGCGACCTATCAGCGCCTCGTCACGAAGATGTTCCAGGCCCAGCTCGGCCGAACGGTAGAGGTGTATATCGACGACATGGTCGTCAAATCTGTGCGCTCCAGCGACCACCTGGCGGATCTCGGCCAAGTCTTCGGCATCCTTCGCGCCTACAAGCTCAAGCTCAACGCTTCCAAGTGCGCCTTCGGCGTAGCCTCCGGCAAGTTCCTCGGCAGCTTGGTGACGCGAAGGGGGATAGAGGCCAATCCGGAGCAGATCACTACCATCCAGGGCATCCAGAGTCCCTCTACCACGAAGGAAGTTCAGAGGCTTACAGGAATGGCCGCCGCACTCAATCGCTTCATCAGCCGCTCATCAGATAAGTGCAGGCCTTTCTTTCAGCTTTTGAGGAAAAATTTAAAGTTCCAATGGACCCCTGAGTGCGACCAGGCATTGGCCGCACTCAAAACTTATTTGATGTCACCCCCATTACTCTCCACCCCAACTCGGGGGGAGATCCTGTATTTATACCTTGCGGTCTCGGATCACGCAGTGAGCTCCGTCCTCATCAGGGAGGACGAGGGAGTTCAAAAGCCGATCTATTACACGAGCAAGACCCTGCTCGATGCCGAGACCAGGTACCTCTTGTTGGAGAAGCTTGCGTTGGCTCTCGTTACCGCCTCCCGCAAGCTCTCCCATTATTTTCAATCCGACACTATTGTGGTGATCACGGAGCACCCACTCCGTTCATTGTTCAAAAAAGCTGACTTTTCAGGGCGCATATCAAAGTGGGCAGTTGAACTGGGGCAGTATGACATTCAGTACCGTCCCCGAACTGCGATCAAAGCCCAGATCCTGGCAGACTTCATTGTCGAATTCGCCTCCCCCAACCCGGCTCCGACCCAGCTCGGCACGGTACTGGGGGGCACAGGGCAAGAGCCAGTAGAAACAGAAGTCCAGCAGTCTCCCACCTCGGCATGGAAGATCTTTGTCGACGGGTCGTCCACCTCCAAGAGAGCTGGCCTCGGCATAGTTCTCCAATCGCCAGAGGGACTGGTCATAGAGCAAGCCTTCAGCTTGGACTTCAAAGCGACGAATAATGAGGCAGAGTACGAAGCAATGATTGCAGGGTTGAACAGCGCCCGAATCCTCGGAGCCCAGCATCTGGAGATCTTCAGCGACTCTCAACTGGTAACTAGCCAGCTCGCTGGGGACTACCAGGCTAGGGACGACAGGATGGCGGCCTACTTGGCCCTTGCGAAAAAGCTACTCTCCCAATTCCAGAAAGCCGAGGTCAGGCAAATCTCCCGAGATACTAACACGCATGCAGATGCGCTTGCAAACCTGGCCTCCGCTGTTGAAGCAGGAAAGAAGAGGACCATCGAGGTCGGGTCAGTATCAAGGTCAAGTCTAGAACTACATTCATCTCGGCTTGTCCTCTGTGCTGACCTCGGCCCCAGCTGGATGGATCCAATCGTCGCCTACTTGAAGGACGACCAGCTCCCCGAGGACAAGACAGAAGCCCACAAGATTAGGCTCAAGGCAGCTCGGTTTGGCTCTCTCCAGAAGGCAAACTCTACAGGAAGTCCTTCACGGGCCCGTACCTCCAATGCATCCACCCGTCCAAGGTGGACGACTTCCTCTACGAGATCCATGAAGGAATATGCGGCAGCCATATAGGAGGTCGATCGTTGGCCTACAGAGCAATCAGCCAGGGTTACTGGTGGCCCTACATGCAGAAGGACGCCCAGGTCTACGCCAGGAAGTGCGAGAAATGCCAGAAGTTCTCCCACTCACTCCATCAGCCAGCACAGGATCTGAGTCCCCTCTCTAGCCCATGGCCCTTCGCTCAATGGGGCCTGGACATTGTGGGGCCTCTTCACCGAGCTCCAGGGAACAAAAGATGGCTGATAGTGGCTACGGACTACTTCACGAAGTGGATAGAGGCTGAACCGTTGTCTTCCATCACAGACAGGGACTCCAGGAACTTCGTTTGGAAAAACATCCTTACGAGGTTCGGCATCCCCCGGACCCTGATCTCGGATAACGGAACTCAGTTCGATTCCAAATCCTTCAGAGACTTCTGCCAAGAGCACGGCATCAGAAACCATTACTCCACCCCGGCATATCCACAGAGTAATGGCCAGGCAGAAATCTCCAACAAAGTGATCCTGGACGGCCTGAAGAAGCGATTAGACAAGGCAAAGGGCAGATGGACAGAAGAGCTTCCGAGCGTGCTGTGGGCATACCGAACAACTCCAAGGAGGTCCACCTCGGCAACACCTTTCTCTCTGGCCTACGGGATGGAGGCAGTCATTCCCTTGGAAATCGGCCTTCCTACCCTGAGGACAGAGTTGGTCGACCAAGGCCGAAACGAGACGAACCTGGCGATGGAGCTGGAGCTGGCAGACGAACGACGAGAAGCAGCAGCCCTGAGACTGACCGACTATCAGCAGCGGTTAGCCAGGGCATATAATCAAAATGTCAAAGAAAGAAGATTCACCACGGGAGAGCTCGTTCTAAAGAAGACCCTGCCAGCTGACAAGGAACCAAATGAGGGGAAGCTTGCCCCGAACTGGCATGGCCCGTTCAGAGTGGTCTCACTGGCAGGAAAATCAGCCTACAAGCTCGAAGACTTGGATGGCAAGCCGCTGCCGAGACCGTGGAATGCATCCCACCTGAAGAAATTTTATTTCTAAAGATGTAATGAACTTCAGAATCAATAAAAGCAGCTTTTGCCTTGTCATCAATCTGTCTCTCTGGTCGACTCCGGCAGCACAGGCTCCACGCCTTGGAAATGGCTTCGAGTTCCTACACTCAGCCTTTCCTAAAATCCCGTGTCTTGGACACACAGGCTCCACGCCTTGGAAATGGCTTCGAGTTCCTACACTCAGCCTTTCCTAAAATCCCGTGTCTTGGACACACAGGCTCCACGCCTTGGAAATGGCTTCGAGTTCCTACACTCAGCCTTTCCTAAAATCCCGTGTCTTGGACACACAGGCTCCACGCCTTGGAAATGGCTTCGAGTTCCTACACTCAGCCTTTCCTAAAATCCCGTGTCTTAGACACATGGGCCCACCGCCCTGGAAAAGACCTCGAGTCCAGACTCGGTCGTTTCCTAAAGCTCCTGGCCTTGGGCCATGGAGAGGCTTCGAGTCCACACTCAGCCGAGATTGGGCCCACCGCCCTGGAAATGGCCTCGAGTCCAGACTCGGTCGTTTCCTAAAGCTCCTGGCCTTGGGCCATGGAGAGGCTTCGAGTTCACACTCAGCTGAGATCGGGCCCACCGCCCTGGAAGAGACCTCGAGTCCAGACTCGGTCGATTCCTAAAGCTCCTAGCCTAGGGTTATGGAGAAGGCCTCGAGTTCAGACATTCGGCCGGATTCCAAAGATCAGGGTTTCTACACCCCTCAAAAATCATTGCCGAGCTCATGCTCACGCGGCCGAGACCAGTGGGATGATGACTCCACTCCGGCACGAGGCAGCTCGGCTCGGCCAAAGCCAGCCGTTTCGAGGTCAGTGCCAGCACTCAAACACAAACAGCACAGAGAGTGTACCAGAACAGTGCAAAGAAATGAGAAAAGAACTCAAAAGCGCTGTACACAGTTTGGGTAATCAGAGAATTCCTTTTTATCCATTGCAAACTACTTCATTACAAGAAGTGCAGAATAGAAAGCAGAATACAGAAAGGAGGATCACAGTCCTCTAAAAACAGAAAATATAAAGACAAGGAGACTCTGGTCTCCACCAACTCTTCAGGCAGAAGGCTCGAGAACGCCGGATCGCCGCCTGGAGGTTCTGAGCGACCCTGGACCCCGCTGGGCTCTGCAACACCCTCGGCGGCCAGTGGGACCAGCCAAGCTTGAAGAAACCTCCCGGACCAGCGGGGCCTCATCCCCCCTGCCGTACGACGGGCGCACTGGGCCGCGTCGCACGAGAATGCTCCACCGTCCCCCCGCCGCGCATCCTCACTCTATCTGGCCAAGGGCGGACGGCCGTGAACCCGCGTTCAGAGAGCGCGTGGTCCACGGGGAGTTCCTTCAGAGAGCGCGCAGACCACGACAGCCTTCCCCCCTCGGGGATAGCCGCCCAACGGCGCAAGTTTCCTCCCGGATCATGTGATTCCAGACACTTCCCAGACATGGTTCCTACAACTGTGTTCCTTCCTTCTCCCATGGCGAGCCTGCTCCCCCTACTTATAGGCTGGAGGGAGGCTCAGTCTCCAAGAGGAGTTATGAGGGCGAAGTCTCCCACACGTTACTGGGGACGTGCGACAGTCAACCAGCGATCCCCATGGCGCCACGTGGAGACATCCGTCCGACTTCCTCGTCAGCCGCGCCATCACATCTATCGCTATTCAAGATCGCCCCAGATACGGAGGATCAGCGCGAATACCAAGGAAAATCACCTAAGGTACGGAGTATCGGCGCTAGTGCTCAAGGAGACTACTCGACACTCAGTTCTAACATTCCATCACAAGGAGCACTCTGCCAAACTCAAGCATCAAAGTAACGGGCTTAAAAGAAACAGAAGCACGAGTATTTGAAGAAACCTTCAATTGTATTAAAGTCTCACTCATTACAGTGTTCAGCAAATACAAATTGAAGAAAAAAGCAAAAAAGCGGATATCCCGAGATCCCGAGGTCATGACCGATCAGTTGCACGGGAAGCAGCGCCAGAAGCTTCGCCGGATGGACGAGCAGAGGTCGGCACCGGAAGCGGGTATGGGGGCGGCTCCCGAAAGGAGGGGTGGCCCTCCAAGACCCCGACCTCCTTCAGGCCGGCAAGCCACCCTTTCGCCCAGGCCTTATCCCTCACAATAAGAACCCTTTCCTTGTAGTGGGCGGTGACCTGCACTTTGGCATCCTCGAATGCAGCATCGCACTCGGACTCGAGCTTCGCCTCGGCTTCATCCGCCCTCTTGGACTCGGATTCAAGCTTCGCCTCGGCTTCATCCGCCCTCTTGGACTCGGCTTGAAGCAAGGCCGCGTAATCATCTCCCATCTTCGAGATGGAGACCTCGAGCTCGGCCACCTTGGTCCGCTCCGCCTCGGCTTCTTCCCTCACCTGCTCGAGCTTCGCCGCATACTCCTCTTCCACCCTGGCTAACTTCTGGCTTACGGCGTCCAGGGATTCCTGCAGGCCGTTCTTCTCCACGGACAGCTCGGCAACGTCCGCGCTGTACCTGCGGATCCTGTCAGCAACGGCCATGGACTTCTGTGCCGCCTGTCAAAAAAAAATGGGGTGTGCGTGTTAGATCCAAACAGCGTCAGACGCTAAATCGCTAGTTTGACGAAGGGAGATGAAGAATTACCACGAAGTTGGACTGCAGCATCGACAGGATCAGCTTCTGATCGCTGTACTTATCCAGCCGCTCCATGTCCCGGGGAAGGGCGCAGGCTCGCCCTAGGGCCTCGAGGACCGGGAGATTGATCCTATGAAGAATGCAATCCTCCACCGTCATCGGCCTCCCCGGCCCAAGCATAAAGCTCGGCTCCCATAACGACGGCCCCTGCGGCGACGAGGCAGCAGCCGAGCTAGGGCCCGCGTCAGTCCTTGGCATCTTCAGCGGCCGAGGTTCCTCCTGCTCAACCTCAGCCGGGGGCAGGCGTACCCCTGGATCAACAGGGCTGGGGGGCGCGGGAACCTCCGCCACCTCTGCAGTTGAAACCACCCGAGCCCTCGGAGACGGATGCCTCGGAGAATTTACCGGTTCCTGGGGGGCTCGGACATCCTCCGCTCCAAGCGCCAAAGCCTCGAGGTCCTCGAAGGACAAACGCCTGTTGTGCCGCATCTCGGAGCCTGGCGAGGGAGATCGGGCAGCTTGACTCGATTCCCTTCCTGAGACCTGGGGAAGTCTCGATCCCGATGTGGAGGCTAGGGTTCCAGACGTCGCCCTGACATCAGACGACACCCGCGAGGGCTCCACGACCTCCGGAACGGCCTGCTCCTGACCAACCCCGGATCCGGCACCTTCACTCTGGATCGGCTCTACGGTGCCCCTCAGATACCCGCGGTACTTCGGCTTATACCCTAGCAGCGACCAAGCCGCCCTGCCGTCGTGACCGCTGTATCGCTTCACCAGACGGAGCCAGGCCTCATTCCTCTTCCAGATGTATCTGGCAGCCCGCTTCCTCTCCTTCAAAGCTGCAGCAATCAGAAGCATAAGCGCGGCAGAATAAAAAGAAACTTATGAAAAAGAAAAGAAACGAAAGGTGTTTACTTGGAATGGTACCGAAGTGGCGAGGGACCTGGTAGCCTCTATCGGTGTCGGCCTCCCCAAACTCCCAGTTCCCCGAGACGTATAGAAGATCGTCTCCAGCATACTTGCTCGAATCCTCCAAGTATCGGACGAAGCCGTCCCGGCCTGGCTTAGCCCGGAGATAATAAGACTCTCCGGACCTGCATATGTCATAGACGTCCTCAAGGTCGAAGACGCCGAAGTCGGTGCCCAGGACCTCATTCAACTTGACCGTGCCCATCACGATCTTGAAGGCATTCGGCAGCAGTTGGCAGGGGCAGAGACGCCACTGACTAAGGCACCTCCTGAGAAGTGGGTGAAGGGGGAATCGGACCCCACCTTCTATCACAGCCACCAGTGGAAAAGGCATCCAGCCTCCCGAAAAGTCACGAGGGTTGTACCCAAGGGGTTCAGCACCCCTGACTCGGACATCAGCAGGGATCCTAAAGGCTGACCTGAAGCCCTCGATCGCTGCCTCACCCTCTAACCAGTGGCTGTAAATCCCCATTCCTATCCCAATCTAAAAACAGAGGAACCCGCGGAAGAAGAAACAAGGCAGAAGGAACTTACGGAAGCAGAACGAAGATGCTGGGCAGCAAAGAGACCCAACTTCAGCAGCGCACCACTCCTCAGATGAAGCTCCCTCGACAGTAGCTTGCCCACCTCTGATGCTCGCCTCTGATTCAGAATCGCAAACGAAGGATAAAGCAGACCTCGACTGCCTTATATATAGCAGAGAGGCCCCCTTTCCAGGAGCCCTGATTGGGCGTGCCAAGGGGCGCCCCTTGGGATTTCGCGCGAATCATTTCAAAAAATTGATTACGCCCCTGACGAAACGGCGCGCAAATCATTTCAAAAATTGATTGCGTCCCTGACGAGACGGCGCGTACGACCTCGAGGAGACGGACAACCAGCCAGGAGATGACACGTGGAGCCGTCGAACTGTCTTCAGCATTGAATAGGGGACGCCATTTATCACCTCGAACATCCAAAGCGACAGCGAGTCAGGGCCGAAAGAGGCTCTCCCCCAGATAGACCCGGCACATAGCTCCCGACCTCACGGCACTGACGTTCTACGCGAGCTCGGAAGCTAGGGGGCAATTGTGTGGGGAGATTTCCAGAGCTACAGGATTAAGCTAATCACAGCCATCAGATGGGTTTAAGCATCCTCACGTGCCATCCGCGTGCCGTCTACGTGGCACCGATCTCATCCCGGCTACCAGGACAGAGGCCTTGGCCGACATCAAGCATCTCCGGGCAACAAGTGCCGAATTGGCCCACCTCGGGCGTCATCTCGGCAAGGAGTCCACCTCGGCTGGGCCACCTCAGTGCCATCTCGGCAGAAGACTCTACCTCGGCTGAAGAAGCCAGGACAGTAGACGAAGCAAGAAAGAACCTTCACTTGCGCCACGTCATCAGGCACGTGGAGAGATAGGGTCACGATCTAGTGGGACAGACACGACATCCAGCCGCCCACTATCTTCACCAGATCGCCACATGGCAGCATCCAGCGGCTGAGGCCACATCAGGGCAAGGCCCGAGGGCAGATCCGCTGGTACTCCTACCGCCAAAGGCGCCCAACACAATCTGGCCCAACAAGACACGCATTTAATGCAATGTGGGCTGACCCGACTAGCATTAAATGCTGAGTGGGCCGGATTAGACTGCATTTATTACTTTGTGGGCTGATCATGACTTCCCAGTCAGATCATGGGACCCACACCAAGATATTCTCTGAGAGATACGATCCAAACCTCTATAAATAGACCTTCATGCACCATGCAAGGTACGCATAATTCCATTCACAGAGCCCTTACTCTGTCTCTCTTCTCCCTCTCCTTCCATTGTTCCAGTTCCCATACTGACTTTGGCATCGGAGAGCCTTGCGCCGCTCAGGCCAGGGTCCTCTGACCGTTTGCTACTCTCTTTCAGGCTTCCGGACGGCATCCAGATATTCCAGACACCATCATCTTCCCGGATAAGTCCTATAAGGCACCCTCTTATTGTGGGTCATAATTTTCTGCACCTACAGAGCTGACGAAGGTATATTTCTGGGTTACTTCTCTACTAGCAAGGCATATAGGTGTCTTAACAAAAGAACCAGAAAAATCATAGAAAGTGCTGATGTGAGAATAGATGAGAATATTGAACCAAAGAATGCAACTCATAATGACAGTCCAGTTTATGAGGACTCGAGTGAGATTGATGATGAGATGGCTGAATCTAATGATTCTGAGAAATCAAAGGATGACTCAGAAGATACTTCACCTAAGAAGCACAGCACTTGGGTAGAGCAACACCCTAAGGATCGAATCATTGGAGATCCTAAGGCAGGCGTTCAAACTAGACAAAGTGTAGTTAGCAATTACTCACTTGTGTCCACCATTGAACCCAAGACTGTGGCTGAAGCCAGTCTCGATGAAAGTTGGTTGAAAGCTATGCATGAGGAGTTGGAGCAAATTGAGAAGAACTCCACATGGGCCCTTGTTCCTAGACCTACTGATAAGAATGTTATTGGTACCAAATGGGTCTTTCGGAATAAGCTGAATGAAGATGGTCAAGTCATTAGAAACAAAGCAAGGTTGGTTTGTAAAGGCTATGCTCAAGTTGAAGGCATAGATTTTGAAGAGACCTTTGCACCGGTGGCTCGTCTGGAAGCTATTCGTATGTTTCTTGCATTGGCAGCATACAAAACCTTCAAGGTATTTCAGATGGACGTAAAGTCAGCTTTCTTGAATGGTTTACCTGAAGAAGAGGTCTACATTGAGCAACCTGATGGTTTTCTCATCAGCAAAAATTCAGATCTAGTGTGCAAGTTGAAAAAGGCTCTTTATGGACTGAAACAAGCGCCAAGGGCATGGTATGCAAGGCTGGATCTCTATCTCCGCAAGATCGGTTTTGGAAAAGGAATGGTTGATAGCAATCTGTATGTCAAAACTGAGTTAAGCAAACAGCTGGTTGTCATTGTTTATGTTGATGACATAATCTTTGGTGGCAATGATGAGGAGATGTGCAGGAATTTTGCTGAAGAGATGAAGAAAGAATTTGAGATGTCAATGCTTGGAGAACTAAAGTTCTTTCTTGGTTTACAAGTTCAGCAGCTGAAACATGGCATCTTCATATCACAAATGAAGTACATTAAGGAAATGCTGAAACGGTTCAATATGGAAGACAGCAAGCCAGTGAGCACACCAATGTCAACGAACACGAAGCTTAGCAAAGATGATAAGGCCTCGTCCGTTGATCATACCACCTATCGCTCTATGATAGGAAGCTTGCTCTACTTGACTGCTACAAGACCAGATCTTCTACAAGCAGTATGTATGGTTGCACGTTTTCAAGCAGCACCAACTGAAACGCACCTTACAGCAGTGAAACGAATCTTTCGATATCTGAAAGGTACTATGGAGCTTGGTATCTGGTATCCCAAAGGCAAATCCTTCACTCTTGTTGCATATTCTGATGCCGATTGGGCTGGATGCGTAGATGATCGCAAGAGTACTAGCGGCGGCGCATTCTATCTTGGAGAAAGATTAGTTGCTTGGCATAGTAAGAAGCAAGACTCAGTATCCCTTTCGACAGCGGAAGCGGAATATATTGCAGCGGCAACTTGTTGTACGCAAGTGTTATGGATGCGGCAAATGCTCTCTGATCTAGGAGTTCCTACAACGGATCCTACGCCGATCCTATGTGATAACACGAGTGCAATTCATATATCTAAGAATCCTGTTCAGTACTCTCGAACAAAGCATGTAGCAATTCGTTATCATTTTCTTAAAGATAAAGTTGCTGATGGAGAGGTCAAGTTGGAATATGTTCCAACAACTGAGCAAGTGGCTGATATTTTCACGAAACCTCTGCCAAAGGAAGTCTTCGAGTATCTCCGGAAAAAGTTAGGAGTTACTCACTCTCCTAAACCGTAGGAGTTGTGCTTGAAAGGGGGAGCAATGCATTCATTGAATATCCTATTCGCTCCTCGGTTTGGTCCCTTTGGACTTGTTGTCAAAGGGGGAGAGATGTTATGCTATGATAGCAAGGAGAGATGTTAGGCTATGAAAGCTAGGGGGAGATTGTTGAAAATGCATGGTTGATATTTCCGAATTGGTTCCAAGTGAGTGTTGAAGTTCCAATAGTGTTGCCAACAATTCCAAAGGGGGAGGTTGTTGGAATTTGAGATGACTTTAGAGTCTTTTGATGAATTAAAGTAATTAGTATCTCAAGTATGGTTTTGAGTTGGAATTCTTGTCAACACATTGTCACAAACGTGATGTTAATAGGCTGGTGTTGATAGAGCTTAAAAGAAGAAATCAGAATTGAAACAGTCAGGATTTGAGAAATCCTGAAGCAGAGCATTCGGTCGACCGGGCACCCCATGCGGTCGACCAAGAAAGAAGAAACCTGCAGAAACAGATTTAGGCACCTCTCAGTTATTTTTCGTGACACAGTGTGTCTTCGGTCGACCGGGACCCCAGGATGTCGACCGAGCTCGAAAGTTGTCTATTTCCAGACAGTGTCTTCGGTCGACCGAGCAAGCAAGGATGTCGACCGAGCACGGGAACCAGAGTTGTGCAGAATTAGAAGTTTTGCACGAAAATTCAGCACTCTTATCTAATTTGTTTGGGACTCTTTCTAAACGAATTGTAGCCTGTTTTAAATACAATTAAGGGTTATCAAAACCTATAAAAAGGCATGTATGGGTCGTTCTAAATATACACCAGAAGAGAGAAAGAATAGAGAAGAGTTTTAGAGAGTTCTTGAGAGAAAGAAGAAGCTGCTGGTGTGTGTTGCTGTGTGCTGATGTGGTGACGTTTTTCTACAGCAAGTGTGGACGAGGATGTGCTCTTGAAGATGGTGATTCGTCCATGAGTTAAGTGTCTCTCTGTTATGCTTTAATTTCAATTTGTAAGGGATTGAGAGAGAGAGAATTGTAGAGGGGAAGGGCTGTAGACAGAGTTTATTTCTATTCTGTTTTTACATCAAGTTGGTGCTTGGTGTTTGGGGTTTGGTGATCCTATCTGTGGGTGCAGATAAATTGTAAGGGGAGTCGGTGCTTCCTAGATAGTTGGTGCTATCTGAAACTAAGGGTTGGTGCTCTTTGTCGTTGGTGCGACTAAATAAGATTCAGATCTGTCCCGGATTGGTGTTCGGACAGTCTTTGAACCGTGGACGTAGCCTTTCTGTGAACCACGTTAAATCTGGTGTCATTGTGTGATTTGACTTGTTTTGTTGTTGAATTGGACCTGTTTTTAGAAATCACTGATTCACCCCCCCCTCCCAGTGATCGCGGTATCCAACACAAACCACTTGTCACCCAGTGCAATGATCCTATCAACGATCGCCCTGGCACCTGTGACATCCAGACCAGCCTCTTCAGCATCACTGAGAATCTCCTGCACATGCTGGATCATGCCAAATCCGGCTTCCAAATGCCCAGAAAAGAGAGTCTCAATCCAAGAACTCAGAACTCGCACCACCACCTTCTTCGCAAAAAGAAGAGATGGCCCAGCTGAAGATTCGCCCAACTCCGTTGGTCGGCTACTCATATCATCATCTGTTGAAAGAGTAACAAAAGAACTCTTTCCAGCTGAAGCTGCTCCTGCTCGGGAAGGAATCTCAGCGCGAGGAATCTCCTCAATATTGTCAGAGCTGGTCCCAGGAATCTCTACCTTTGGATCAACCTCTGGCATCTCTTGCTCTGGAAGCGACGGATCCTCCTCTGCCACTTCAAAACCTGCAAAGGAAACACAAAAAGTTATGAATATAATCCTGTTTGAAAATCATTATCAGGGTTATAACTACAAAATACCTTCTTCGACGACTGGCGGAACACTTTCTTCCTCCATGAACTCATCGGAAGCATCATCAACATTTGCGTCCATCGATGGTTCAAAGTCATCGGAATCCTGTGGCAAGTCAGCTGGCAAGAAAAAATGTTAGCAAACCGAGTCACAGACACAAAAAAAAAAAAAAAGAGAGAGCAAAAGAAGTCGTACCAATTGGAGATTCTGGATCTACTCCAGAATCCCTCGGTTCTTCTTCAGGTGCCTCAACAGGATCCATCACCACCTCATCGGTTGGGACCTCAGGCATCACCAAGTCTTCCTCTGCTAAAAAAAAAAAGAAAAGCAGAAACAAGAAGCAAATCATAACATGGAAAAAATCCCATGAAAAGAAATGGAAAGAGAAGAAGGAAGAATCATACCTTCACCGACGGTCTCTTCTTCTCGGCTTCTCTTCTCTGGAGGCTCGTCAGCATCCACTGGCACATCCTCATTGATAGTAAGAGGAACTTCCAAGTTAGGAGAGTCCTCATGCTGCCCCTTGCTACTATGATGACTCCTCCTCCTCTTACTCCTGCGGGCTCGCTTCTTAGAGGAACCTGCCCCGCTGTCAGAGTCAGGTTTGCCACTCGACTCCTCACTGGATGGTCTGCTCTTGCCAGTAGACTCCACAGAAGCTTGCCTCTGTGCCGCTTGCATCCAAGCACCAAGTTCGGCTTCCTCCTGTTCTAGCTGCTCCAAAGCCTCGTCAGGTATTTCTCGAACAGCTTCAGAACCGATGACGCCCTGGTCACCGAGAAAGCCTATCTTGTGCTTCTCTCCAGAAAGGAAGGCCCAAACTTCCTCTCGCCAGATGCCATCCGACTTTCCAAGGCCCTTTCCAGATACCAGCTTCACATCAAGCTCCTTCTTGGAAAGCCCCCGATATGCCGAAAAGCTCTCCGCGAACCACTTCGCAAAGCCGGCAGTCCGGGAAGTCAGCAACACAGGATAAGAAATCATGGCTGTAGTGTCTTCAGCACTATAGAAAGCCCATGCATTTCTCCCGTCCTGTAAGCCTCCAAAGCGCTTCACCATACTTGAAGGCGCTCCAACAACGCCTTGAGAAAAGCCAAGCTGCAAAGCAAAGCGAGAAGGTACATACGGCTGGATGTCGACGAAAAGATGTCTACGGTACACCATCGTGCCGACACGTATGCTGAAAAGCCACTCTCTCTCTGCATTTGTCAAGGAATAATGCCTTCCCGACCCCGCCCTGGTAGAGTCTCGGGAGGCACCAAAATCAAAAGCCTTCTTCCGCAACTCCGGAGAAAGCTTCACTGAAGATTGCCCCATCTCGACGTCCCTGAACCGTCGGATCCTCATGCGGGCAAACAAAAGTGATTCGGACACGGCTTTGCCCTTAGCCAGTCGAATCATCAGAGGATCATCATCCTGTGCAGCACCCAGCCGATGGAAGCCAGGACAGTGGTATACATACCACGAATAAAAGATATGGGCTGAAAACACCCTATTCATGGGAAGCCCAAGCCGAACCAGAAAAGCAGCAGCCTGCAGTTCGGTACACAGGTAGGAGTAAAGAGCTGGCACCAAAGCAAGCTGCTCTCCAAACGCCATCTGACAAGCCGGGAAAATACAATGCGGCCTGATGTGCGTTCCATCTCCTCCAGCAAAAACAGCCTCACCAAGCCAATAAGTGAGGTAAACAGCGAGATCTCTCCGCAATGCAATGTCAGGACATATGGCGTTTGTACTTGCACAGAAATCTCTCAACTCTTCTTGCATGGCCAAGATCTTCTTTGGATCCTGAGCTCCAGCTTCCTGGGTCACGCTATCAGAAGACTCCCTACTATCAAAAAAGTTGGGGAATGAAGAGCAAAAACTCTTCCAACTGCTGGATCTAACTTTCGAACCCCCCTTCTCCTTCAAAAAATCATAGAAGGCGACGAGCTGAAAGTATAAAAGCCTGAACTCCTCAGACTGCCCCTCGAGGACGCTGTCAATCGGCATAAACTCCTCATAGAGCTTGCCGAGGATGGGCAATCCGGTAATAGCGCTCAGCTCCTTCAAAGAAAAACCAATCTCACCATTCGTCAGAACGAAGGTATTGGTTTGTGGAAGGAATGACTCCAGCATAGCCATGAAGGCCTCGTCGGAAAAGATCACGGTCTCCCTAAAGGCGCGGACCGCATCAGAAATCCCGGCTTCCTTCAAAACGGCGCCACCAATCAGCAGGACGCGATCAGTCCACGACTTCCACTCGGAGTCAGCATTGAAGCGGCCACGAAGTCGGAAAGGCTTGATCCAATTGCTGCCGTCACCACTGAAAATACCAAGGCCCACCGGTCTCAAATCGACCGACGGATAATCAGAGCCCTGGTAGCCGCTGGATGGCATCAACAGGTCCATATCAACAGGCGACCTCTCCGTATATCCAGGAGAACCGCCGACAAAAACCCCGGTCTTGATTACATTTGTCCTTCTCACCCAGCTTGGAGGATCTTCCCTCTTAGGGCACGTGGGGGCAAGGCTCAGAATCGAGACGGTGCGATCAAACATCGACCGGGTAGTAACAGTCTTCTTCTCACCATCTGCTGTGAAGGAAAACTGAAAACATCTCCTCTGGTATGTAATGTCATCAGGGACTGCATCACCAAAGAAGAAGGTAGGCTTGGGCAAAACGCTCTGATCTTCCATCACCCATGGACGACTACTTACCATGATCTTATAGAATTCCTCTCCCTTGAGAGTGATCAGTCGCTGCCTCATCTCATCTCTGTTGAGGGAGTCGCACTCTTCCAGATTTCTCTCAACATACTGGACCTTCTCGAAAGCCTGCTGAACGGCCGGATTAGAAGATCTAGAAGATCGATGAGGTACGCTTGTAGCAGGCTCTTTACCCTTGTTCGCTCTGGAGGAACCACCTGAAAAGGATGGAAAAGAAAAAGATCAAACATCAAAATGACAGAATCTCGCTAAAAAAAATCTGGCGAAATTTTGACATGATGACGGGGCAATTCCGAAGAAAAGGAACTATCCCGAAAGAAATAGAAAGCTTGAAGATGGGCTCAACATCGCTGCGAGCTCCGAAACTCCAAACTTTCGAAACCTAAAAGTCTCCGCAAAATCAGGAAGGGCTCAACATCACTGCGAGCTCCAAGTTCCCAAATTTGCGAAAACTTTCAGGTATGCTATCACATCATGCTACAAATTTAATTTACAAATTAAAGGCATGCATGAACATCTTGGTTTGCAAAAAAAAAAAAAAAAAAAAATGCATTATCATGATGAGCAAAAGAAAAAAGAAAGAAAAAGAAACTTTCTCTAAAAAAAAGAGAGGGGAAAGAAAACAAAAAAAAAGAAAGAAAAGAAACTCTCTCAAAAATAAAGGGGAGGAAGAAAAAAAAAAGAAAAAGAGGACTGGCCCACAGGCCGTGGCCCACAGGCCACGTGGCCGTACGGCCAGATCCGTACGGATCTGTCCGTACGGCCCACACAAAAAAAAACAACATGAAAAAAAAAGAAAAGAAAGCAAAAAAAAAAAAACGTATGAAAAAAAAAGGCAAACACGTGAAAAAGAAAAAAAAAGAAGAAGAAAAGAAAAGAAAGAAACAAAAAAAAAAAAAAAGAAGAACTTTTTTTTCCTACAATGGAGTTTTCTTGAAAAAGAAGAACTTACTTGAAGCCATTGACGGAGAAGAAGAAGAAGACTCTCGAAGATCTTGAAGAAGAAAAGCTCTTGGTCTTGAAGCCCTCTTGAGATTATTGCAAAAGAAAGTAATAAGAGCAAGAGATCCAACCTTCTCCTTGCTTTTATAGAGGAGAGCAAACCAAAGAAGGAAAGAAGAAAGAGGTAAGTGTTACTAATTAGTAACCTTACCAAAAGAAAGAAATTAGAAAGATTCTTTCCCAAAAGAAAGATATCTTGAGGGATTCTCTCCCAAAAAGAAATCAATGAGAGATTTTCTCCTAAAAGATATAATCTATGACGGATTCTTTCCCAAAAGAAAGATATCTTGAGATATTCTATCCCAAAATAAAGGGATCATGAGAGATTCTCTCCAAGTAAAGATATTCTTAGATATTCTCTATCCAAATGAGATATTTTTGGATATTCTTTACAAAAATGACACCATATGAGATCTAAGCCATTTCAAAAGCTTAAGGTCCCATGGGTTAGCCCATATGAGCCAGGTTTGACCACCTAGGCACAAAAAAAAAAAAAAAAAAAAAAAAAAAGAGAGAAAATTTTTTGGGTTTTTAGTCAAAGAGAAATCCCTCTTACCAAGAGCATACAAAAATGGTTCCATGCCTCTTTTGAGTTGATTGGACCATACAAAAGAAAATTCCAAGCCCCATGAGCTTCCAAAAATCAAACCATCCAGCCTCATCTACCAAATTGAGCCAAAATCTTGAAATTGACATTCCACAAAAATCAAACCAAATCCTGGTCCCCTAACTTGCCACATACAGCCTGTTAGGTCACAAGACCAAAACCAAAAACCAAAACCTGATCCCCTAACTTGCCACATACAGCCTGTTAGGTCACAAGATCAAAACCAAAATTGATCCCCCAACATTCCACATACAGCTTGTTGGGTCACACGATCAAAACCAAACCCGACCCCCTAACCTGTCACATATAGCCTGTTAGGTCACAAGGTCAAAACCCAAATCCACATCCCTGATGTCATCTTCAAAACTTTGCCTCGAGATGGTACGTGATTCCTTTCACTACCATAAAATTCCCCTGGAAGCTCAAAAGGCTACAAATACCAAAAAGAAAGACTGCTCAAACACTCTTGGTCAAGTCACAGGCTCTCCTTCAAAAATCTCTTCGAGGCACATCGACTACAAAAGTTAAGCAACTCGCCGCTGTACCTCGAGGGGGCATTTGTTGACACCAAAAATGTCACTTTCCTCATCAAGATCCAAAGAGCTACATGAAGTCGCAACCTGCCATAAATAGGCAATGCTGCTTCCAAAAATAAAATTTTGTCAGAATCAAACAAAAACTGCAAGATTCTTCCAGACAGCCAAAAGAGGAGTACACAAGAAGTTTCGAGCCATTTCAAAATCATTTGGCCTAACTTCGCTTCTCCGACAGCCGAAAAGGAGCTCTCGGCGACAAAAGCTCTCCGGGACCATGGTTTCCAAGACAGAGCCTATGGATCATCTTAAAATGACTCCAATAGGTTCCCTGTCAAATTTCAAGTCAATCGGACATCGGTTGACCGCACATCAAACCGCGACATCTTCATCGCGACAAAAAGCAAGTCTACAGGTGATAGGACCCCAAACGGCTTCAAAACTCAAACAAAAGCCTATGGTTGGTCTTATTTATTGCTCAGGAGGCTTCACACCAAATTTCAGGTCATTCCGACATCGTTTGACCCAGTTTCAGCTTCTGACGGAAAATCGGCAGCTCTGCGCGACAAAGTCTTCGGCTTTCTCAGGGAATTGGAAACTTTGCAAAATAAAATGCAAGGATTCTCATCAGGTTTCCTACAAAGAAATCAGGCCAATAAATGGTCAAAATGTCAAGGAAAAGTACAGAAGAAAAAAGAATCGAAAAACAGCAAAAACGGACGCAAAACGGGACACGAAAGGGGGAAAACCCCCCAGGGTCGCAGACCCCTGCGACCCTGGGCCAGGGTCGCCGGCGACCTTGGACCCCGGGGTCGCCGGGAAAGCCCTGGAAACCCCGGTTTTCGCCGTTTTTTTGCGATTCGAGGTGCCCAGCCTCTGGTACTTTCCAAAATTCATGTTTTTGAGACACCAAGTCCCCTGACATCCGTCCAAAACACGGGTAAATCATCAAGAGTATCGAAGACAGTATTGATCGCCACCCGGTCAACCAAAAAAAGTGTGCTTTCTACCCGACCGATCGAGAAATCGACAGGACAGATGGCACCGACCCGCTGTTGGCAACAAACACCTGAAATTACATGGTCATCTGATGTCGATCTACATGAAGATCCATCGATGATCATCGACAGAAGAATTCCAAAAGACGTGGCACGGCCCGCGACTCTTCAGCTGCTCGGCGACCACTTAATGCGATTAATTGACTAACTTTATTACAGTCATTAATCCATTTCTTTGGACGGCCCAATCAGAAGCAAGCGTTCGGGAGTTACAAGTCAAGAGATTCATGGCATTTAACCCATGAAGCTCCTCCCATCATGGCGATTAAATGCCCTCAATCTCCTCCGGCCAATCAGAAGCCAAGAAAAAGGAGTTACAAAATAAACAATTCAATTTTGTAACTCCTCCCATTATGCGGCTTAATGACAATAAAAGCCCATAAACCCACCTAAAAGGCTACCTAAAAGCCTATAAATAGGAGGGCTCTCCAAGAAGAAAACGGACACAGACAACGAACATCAACAGACAGCAGTCAGAAATCCAGAGAAAGAAAAAGAGAGAAAACTCTGCGGAAGTTCTACACCGGCCACCGCAACAAGGTGACAAAAGTCCCTTGGGGGGTACCCCCCCCCCCAAGGTCCTTGCTTCTCCTCCTGCCTCCAATGGCTTAGATATGGCTTTTCAGCCCGTCTACTCGGCTTTTTATTGGATATAGGACCTTCCTTTGGTCTTTGTCCTCTAAAAACCCGAGGTTATAGCCAAGCCAAGCGAATCAATAGCATCCTCTGTTCTCATCTGCATGGATGATGGCGAAGCCCACATATGGCTTGCGACCGTCAATCTAAACGAGTCCCCCACAATCTCCTGAGAAGTTAGATCATCCTTTTCTTGCTTTTCATTGTAGTTTGTATTTTTTTAAAAGAGATAAAAATCATAATTCTTGTCTTTCATTGTTGATAAGGATTGTAAATCGGCTATAAATGCCAAAATCGGCTATAAATGCCAAAAATCGGCTATAAACGCCAAAATCGGCTATAAATGCCAAAAAAATCGCCTTTCACGGCAAACTAAGAAAAATGTCTCTTTTCTTAAATATATGTGCAATGGAAAACTTGAAAGAAGTTGATTTCCTTTTTACTTGCGAAGGTTGATCTCCGGATCACCACTTGCAATTCCAAGTAAAAATAGAAAATTTGGCACACCCACAAAAAAAAAAGAAATGTTGATGCACGCCCTTGCCCCCCGGTTACGAAAGGGTCGGACCCGACGGACTCCCACGTCCGCCGACCTCGGTAGAACCAAGCAGGAGCGCGGTCCATCATCGACGATGAAGTCTGCCAGGATCTGGGCTTTGATCGCAGTTCGGGGACGGTACTGTATATCATACTGCCCCAGTTCAACTGCCCACTTCGATATTCGCCCTGAAAAGTCAGCCTTTTTGAATACAGAACGGAGTGGGTGCTCCGTGATTACCACGATGGTGTGGGACTGCAAATAATGGGAGAGCTTACGGGAGGCGCTGACGAGTGCCAGCGCGAGTTTCTCCAACAAAAGATATCTGGTCTCGGCATCAAGCAGAGTCTTGCTTGTGTAATAAATTGGTTTTTGAACTCCTTCGTCCTCCCTGATGAGGACAGAGCTCACTGCGTGATCCGAGACCGCAAGATATAAATACAAAACCTCCCCCGAGTTGGGGTGGAGAGCAAGGGTGGTGACGACAGATAGATTTTGAGCGCGGCCAACGCCTGGTCGCACTCAGGAGTCCACTGGAATTTTAAATTTTTCTTTAGAAGCTGAAAGAAAGGCCTGCACTTATCTGATGACCGGCTAATGAAGTGATTGAGTGCTGCAGCCATTCCTGTGAGCTTCTGGACTTCTTTCGTGGTAGAGGGGCTCAGAATGCCCTGGATCGCGGTGATCTGGTCTGGATTGGCCTCTATCTCCCTCCGCGTTACCAAGCTGCCGAGGAACTTACCAGAGGCTGCGCCGAAGGCGCACTTGGAAGCATTGAGCTTGAGCTTGAACTCGCGAAGGATGCCGAAGACTTGGCCGAGATCCGCCAGGTGGTCGCTGGAGTGCACTGATTTGACGACCATGTCGTCGATGTACACTTCCACCATTCGGCCGAGCTGAGCCTGGAACATCTTTGTCACGAGGCGCTGATACGTTGCCCCCGCGTTCTTTAGCCCGAAGGGCATCACCTTGTAGTAGTAAGTGCCGCGGGGGGTTATGAATGACGTTTTCTCCTCGTCAGGCTCGTGTAGTGGAATCTGGTGGTAGCCTCTGTAGGCGTCGAGGAAGCTCATTCGGTCATGGCCAGCTGTAGCGTCGATCATTTGATCAATCTTTGGAAGGGGGAAACTATCTTTAGGGCAGGCCCTGTTCAAGTCTGTGAAGTCCACGCACACCCTCCATTTACCAGTTTTCTTTTTAACCACCACCGTATTAGCCAGCCAGACTGGGTACTGGACTTCCCGGATGGCTCCTGCCTTCAGCAGTTTGTCGACCTCTCCAACGACCGCGTCTGTCTGTTGTAGCCCTGTCCGCCGGGCCCTTTGCACTACTGGCTTGTGGCTGGGGTCCACATTTAGCTTGTGGCACATGACCTCGGGGTCGACCCCTGGCATTTCGCTTGGGCTCCAAGCGAAGACGTCGACGTTCTGCATCAGGAACCTTGAGAGTTTGGCTCTCTCCTCGTCTGGCAGCTGAGTGCTGATCAGGAAGAACCTGTCTGGGTCCACCGAGTCTAGCCTGACCTCGGCCAGATCCTCAATACTTTTCTTCTCGGGGTCTCGGCCGATTTCATCTAGGCCTTTCTCGAACTCGGCGAGGTTGACGCGTTCTGGCTCTTTCTCTGCTGGGACCGCGGCCAGCATGCACTGCCTAGCTTGCTGCTGATCTCCCTCCACTGTGACCACTTCCATCTTGCCTTCCTTACTCTCGGATACGAACTTCAGCTTCTGGTGGAGGGAAGAAGGGACCGCTTCCAATTTGTGGAGCCACGTTCTGCCCAAGATGACGTTGTAGGGAGAAGGGGCATCCACGACCAGGAAGTCGGCCAACACGGAGGCTCCGCCGAGTCGGGTTTCCAGGGCGATCCTACCCTTGGGATAGACTGGCCTGGCGGATAGCCCTAGCAAGGGTGCACGGACTTCCGTGAGGTCTGCTTCCGAGAGGTTCATTTTTTTGAAGCAGAGAAAGAGCCAGAACGCGTGCTCGGAAGAGCTGTCGGAGTCGACGACGATCCTTTTCACGGTAAAGTCCTTTAGCTTCATTGTGAGGAGCAGGGGGTCGTTGTGGGGAAGCTGGATTCCCTCTAGATCTTTGTCTGAGAATGAGATCGCAGGTCGGTCGCGGCGGGCTCTTTTGGATGCCGGTCCGAGCTCGGCTTTCATCACCTCTTTCCCGTGCGATGCCCGCCTGGCCTCGGCACGGGCCTGCGAGCCTCCGCGGGATGAGGGAGAGGGAACTGAGGACGCCAGGTGGATCACGTTAATGATTTTTTCGGAATCCTCACTGTCTGGATCCCGAGCCGTGCTCTGGTGAACTCGGCCCTCGCTGTCGCCGGCATCTTTTGCCTTGACGAACTCTGGAATGCGGCCTTCGCTGGCTAGCCTCTCCAGGTACCACTTCAGAGACTTGCACTCCTCGGTCTTGTGCCCGTTACCTTTGTGGTAGGAGCAGTAGAGCTTGCTTCGGCTGCCGGAGGTGGGCTCATTCTTCAAGGGCAGAGGCCACTTAAAGAACGGCTTGGTCTTTATTTTGTTCATGATCTGGTATATTGGCTCCTTGAAGACGACATTGACGCCGTGACTGGCGTTGGTGGGAGGTCTGGGCCTCCAGGTGACCCCAGTTCTGGAAGACGTCGGCTTCGCCGAATTAGCGTCCCAGGCCTGCCTGGGCTCCTGCTTCTGGAAGGGCCTCCCGCCTCTCTGCCGAGGCTGACTGCTCTTCTGCTCGGGCTCCGGGCGTTCGTCTTCTTCCCGGGCCTGGATTTCATCTTCCTCCCGGGCGACGAAGCGCTTTATCCGGGACATTAATGCTGGCATGGATTCTGGGGGGTCTCCGACCAGGTCCTTCCGAAGGTCGTGTATGGGGACCAGGGCATGTTGGAAAGCATAGATTGCTATTTCCTCCCTGGTGCCCTCGACCTGGCTGTAAACCGCCCAGAATCGTTGGGCGAACTTGGCGAGGCTCTCGCCCTGCTTCATTTTTAGGGCGAGGATGTCTCCCTCTGTCTTGGGAACGACGCTGTAGGCTTGGAACTTTTTCAGGAAGAAGAGCTGGAGCTCCTTCTAGCTTGAAACTGACTTCTCGGGAAGAGCACAAAACCACTTCAGGGGGAGGTCTCCCAAACTGGAGGAGAAGATTTTGCAGTTGAGGTGGCCCTCGTTTCCCCAGATGGACATCTTCTGGGAGAAGTATCGGAGGTGAGCGGATGGGTCGGACAGTCCGTCGTAAGGGACGAACCGCGGGACAGAGAACTTCTTGGGCAAGGGAGTCCGTTCGATGTCTTTCGTGAAGGGTGAGGCCCCCAGGTCGGTATGGCGACAGATCTGTTTCTGGTCCCGCACGTCCAGGTTGTGCTGAAGAGCCAACCTGACGCGTTTGTCGAATCGCTCCTGCCCGTCGTCCTTTTCTGGTGTCGGAACTCTTGGCCTCCGCCGGAAATGGTTCGGGCTGTGATGGCTATGGGCTCGGCCATCGCGGCTACGATGACTTCGGCTGTTGCTTGAGCCTTCATCATGGATCTGGCTTCGTTTGTGGTCCAGATGGTTTCTCAGATCCTCGTGAGGAGGCTGAGCTGCCTTGCTCTGGGCGTCCCTTCTCTTGCCCTGAGGATCAGAGGCCTGCCTCAACGAGGCAGTTTGCGCTGCCCTCAGCTGCTGCTGGAGCTCACGGATTAGCTGCTCCTGCCTCTAGAGGAGAGCATTTTGAGCTGCGACAACTCCTCTAGTGGCGGGAGGTTGAGCGTGGCGTGTTTCTTCTACGGCCACGGTTTTATCTTTACGAGGATGCTCATGCCGACGCTCGTCGCGTCGGGGTGGCGTGACTTCGTCTGCTGAGAGCGAGGCCTCGAGTCCCTCTTGGAGGGGGGCCTCGATGTAGAGCTCGAGCCTAGGCGGCCCTCGCCTGCAGAAGTGCCATGCACCGTTCGGGACCGCCCTTGAGGAGGGACGTCCGTTGACGGTGCTGGCTGCTCGAGGATTGCTCTCGAGGATTCTCCGCCCTTCCTAGCTTTCGGAGGCATGATTTCTAGGATGATTTGAGAAGGTTGAGAAGGTTGGGATATTACCTTCCCACAGACGGCGCCAATTGTAGGTGCAGAAAATAATGACCCACAATAACTGGGGTGCCTTAGAGGACTTATCCAAGGTGATGAAGATTAGGTGCTGCCTGAAAGCCTGAAAGGGAAGAGCAAACGGTCAGAGGACCCTGGCCTGAGCGGCGCAAGGCTCTCCGATGCCAAAGTCAGTGAATGAACTGGAACAGAGGGAGGAGAGGAAGAAGAGAGACAGAGTAACGGCTCTTTCTATTGTCTTGTGCGTACCTTGCATGTGGAATGAGGTTCTATTTATAGAGGCTTGGGTCGTATCTTTGGATGATATTTTGGCGCGGGTCCCATGATTCGACTGGGAAGTCATGATCAGCCCACAAAGTAATTAATGCGGTCCAATCCAGCCCGCTTTGCATTTAATGCCAGTCGGATCGGCCCACATCGCATTGAATGCGTGTCACGTTGGGCCAGATTGCGTTGGGCGCCTTTGGCGGTAGGGGCGCCATCGGATCTATCCTCGGGCCGTGCCCTGATTTGGCCTCAGCCGCTGGATGCCGTCCTGTCAGGGATCTGGCGAAGATTGTGGACGGCTGGATGTCGCATCTGTCTCACTGGCTCGCGCCCCTATCCCTCCACTTGTCTGATGACGTGGGGGGTGAAGGGCGCGAGTGGAGAGTCTTTCTTGCTTCGGCTTTCGTCCCGGTTCCTTCGGCCGAGGTGGAGCTTTCAGCCGAGGTGGGAACCTGGGGTAGCCGGGCTCGGCGCTAGCGGCCCGGACCTGCCTGACTTCGGCTGGGGCCCCTATCTTGGTAGCCGAGGTGAACCTGTTATCACGTGGGCGGCGCGTGGATGGCACGTGAGAATGCTTAGTCCCATCTGATGGCTGTGATTAGCGTAATCCTGGAGCTTTAGAAATATCCCCACACACAAGCATTTCAAAGGATAAATCTGGTGGGGTCCATCATGTTAAGAAAGTCGGTATATTCAAATTATATTGGAAACGTATCCCGAGATCTGGGTCTTTTACTGCATGACTAACCAAAACTTCGTGCAATAACACGTTGCATATCTTGTGGGCCCCTTGAGTGATGGTGCCTTATTCTCACACACATATATGGGGCCCATTTCTAATTAAATGTATTTCATTCAAGTGGGGCTCATCAATGAATAACATATATCCTTTGGGAAAGCACCTATGGACTCATCGCCCACCTATGGGCTCATCACTTACATGTATTTCATTTGTAAGTTAAGACCCACACCAGATGGGAAAGCACCAAAGATACTCATTGCCCACCTTCAAAAATCAATATTACTAATAGATTAAATCGCAGCAATTTTATGGGCTCTCAAAATCTAACCGTGGGTGACATATTCATGACACTCCTCAAATGGACCCACTTATAAATAGTTCACATTTTCCCATTTTCAATTTCATCAGTATAATTTATCTCATGAATTATCTTTAGTGGTTTGGATAAAAATAGAATCATACCTTTAGTGAACAATATACTTTCTTCAATTGGAATAAGATAGAAGTATATAGTTTTTATTTGGTTTATTTGGGTTTAATAGATGGGTCCCATCAATCAAATGTGAACAATCCCATAAATTATTGTACCAACAAAAAGGGTCAACCCTATATCATACATGATTAATCCTTAATTAAGCATAATTAAGGTTGAGGGTTAAAAGAAATTAAGAAATAAAATTTTTTTGAAAAGCATACCAAACCCCACACATTAGACCATTGACCATACTCAATTATTAAATTAGGGATTTAGACGTGAGTACAATTATTATTATTATATAATATATAATAGTTTGGGCTAGAGCACTATATCATTATGGGCCCACCTAATCAATCCTACTATTTATCTTTCCCTTATTCCTTCCCTTATATTGATTCCTTCACATATCTTTTTTTTATCCATATTTCAATATTTTTGTTTATATTTCTATTTGATATATATATATATGCATAAATATTACTTTTATAATGGAATATTTTTTTTTCTTTTATGGACCGTGTTGGGCACGGGCCTGTCATTCACAGAAGATGATTCTTGGTTGATCTTTTTTGGGCATATGCAATGTTCTTCATTGTAAAAGTTGGAATTTCTTCTTTTCGTAGTTTTTTTTGTGTAATTAAGATTTTTTCACTTTTTACAGAATTTTGTTTGTGGTTCATCTTTAATGCATTATATATAGGGATGGAAAAAATCCCCGTGGGTCCAGGGCCCCGCGGGGACCCGACCCGAAATGTCGCATATCCTAGGGCCTAGACGCTTTGTTTGTTCAAATACCTTTTCAGTTCAGGTGGATAATATTGTCGTTAATCCAAGCAGTTTTTAAAATAAACTAAAATGAATTATTTGGATCTTAGGAAATTAGAATGATTTTCTTCTCTTTGGAAATAAAACAGAAATTGGACATGAGGTGTCAATTAGAATGAATTGAATGATGGAGACTTAAAAAAACTATTTATGTTTTATTTTAATAAATTGACACCTCATGCCTTAGTTCTTTTATGTGTTTTTTATATACTAATTCTATTTACTTAATTTTTAAGATATTTTCTTTTAAATTTTTTTATTTTTTATTTCTGCTCTGCATTTTTCTTTCTCTTTTTCAATTTTATAAGGTTCATTTAACACCGTGAACAACAAAACTCCCCCATTAGAATGCCTACTTGCAACACTACAACAAAAATCATTTTTCGCGACAAATATTCTGCAACGTTTTGAAATATTGTCACTAAATGTTATTTTTCGCCATGAAATATTCATCTCATCGCCTAAAAAGAAAACGCAAATTACTTAGCGACGATAATTTTCAATTGTCGCTAAATATTGTTGCAAAAAGTTTTGCGCCAAAAAATGGAGTTGGTGCCATCAAGAGATAATTTTTTTCCGACGAAATTATTTATTTGGCGACGTATTATTTTCGTTGGTAAATCATTTGCACCATATTTTATTAAAAATATTTTACGACAACAATATGTCGTCACAGAATTCCTTAAGGGGATGTTTGGATGTGTGGTGAATTGAAGTATGGTAAAAAGTAATATTAAATTAAGAAAGAATAAAATAATTGGTATTATGATGGTGTTTTATTTTTAGTTGTTTGGTATGAAATCTTTTTTACTTACTGTATAAAAAAGTAAAATTTTTTATTTTTTTGTCTTTTAGTGGAAAAATCAGATTGTTTTTTTTTTTTTACTTTTTTTAAAAAAAATTGAAAGAAAATGGTGAAAGTATATACTTTTGATATGACATGTGTCATTTCTTGTCTAGAAATACTTCACTTCACCTTCACCTTCACCTTCACCTTCACCTTCACCTTCACCTTAGAGAAGTTAATTGCCAAACACGCCCTAAAAATAATCCATGATGAAATTATTTCGTCAAAGAATACAAAAAATTTCGGTGTGGCGCCATCCATCTTCGCGGTTCATTTTTTAGCGATACTCCCCCACGCCATACTCCTCCCCTTTTATCTCTCTCTTTCTATTCTCTCAACGAGGTTTTTTCTGCAAAGGATTTCTTCTTCTTCAGATCTCAAAATCCGAAGAAGGTACGCTCTCTCTCTCTCTTCTTTCTTCTATTCTTCTCATCTACCGATCTCTTTCTTCCCATCTCTCATCAACAAAACCCACGAAAAGGGGCTTTTCATTCATCTGCTGCAATTTGGTTCTCTATTGAAATCTCGTTGTATATTGGAACACTGAAGTTGTTTTCGATTTTCAAATGAAAAGGAAGCATGGAGGGTTTTAGATTGAAAGAGAAAGTCCTAAGGCATCTTTCTTCTACTGTGATTTTCTTTTCCGTAGAAAATGGAAACCTAAAGACTTGATTTTTATGCAGTCTTAGTTTCCATTGCTTGTATAGGATCGATTAGAAAGATAATCTACCTTTTGGGGGGTTCAAATATGCATTCTGAGAGATTTGCGAAAAATTATTTTATATCGAAAAATGGAAACCAATCAAACCATTGCGCCGTTGTACGATTGCTACGATAAGCGACTGATTTTTTGGTTTTTCCATTTATGTGGGTGTTATTGGTTGCATAGAGGGATAATAAAGTATCAAAAAATATTCTTTTAAACAATGGCATGGTTAATGGTTTAAATTTCAGCCGTTGCTCTGTCTCTTATTCTTCTACTACTTTCTTGATCTCTTTTTTTTTTTATTGTTCTCTCTGCTGGGTTTGGGGCAGGGGTGTCGATTGTTGGGGAGTGGGATGGAGCAAGGTTTCTGCAGGGATGGGTTGCGGTGGGAATGGGTCACCGATGGGGCTGAGTTAGTGAAAAAAAAACACTCAGAAAAGCAACAATATATATATACATAAACAGAGCTGTTTATTTCTTGTTCTTCATCTTTACTCTATAGTAAAGATGAGTCCGACTCTATTCTCCTCAGCCCATGAGGTGTGGATGCTTTGCAGAGTGCAGAGTGGAGAATCGGATCGTGTCTTCTTGCTTTCTTTTGTTGTCCTGCAATGCATTGTAGTGTTTTTCTTTGGGGTGCTTTCTCTCTGGGCAGTGAAGCCTGGTGTTTTGGTAGTGCAGTGTTGTGTGCTCAGTTCAGTGATCAGTGGTTTTCTGCTGAGTAGTGTGGCGAAGTGCTGAGCTTATGTCTTCCTTAGTTGGCTGTTGCCTGTTGGTTACTTTGTCTTCTGTGATCTTGTTCAATCCTTCATTTTATGGTTTTGGGTGTTTAGCTTTTCAATGTAGCCCTTTTGTGCTGTAAAGCTTAAATGAATGAGAAGTTACTATTCAAAAATCAAATAAAGTAAAATTCAAAAGCACCATTTTTTAATAGCTTATACACAGTTGGAAGTTTCCTTTCTAATGACCCTTTTTTTTTACACATATCTGATTTTTCATGAAGCTTAGGTATGGGAGCAGATAGAGTACTAGAATCTTAGCTATTAAAATTTGTATTTCTTACCCATTATTTTTTTTCCCATGGAATTTAGAGCTTGGACCATTTCCTTGTTTCTCTGTGAGTTTCCATTTGCACATTAGACCATTTTCTCCATCCTTTTGGTCTTGACCAATTCACCCTTATGTTATCATTTCCAATTGATTACTAGGGCCTGGCCTGTGTATATCACCAAATGTATAATGTGTATGGAGCTTCTGCTATGAGTGGTGTAGTAAAATTGCATTACATATAAATTTTGAGTATTCCAATTGGATACCCAATCATAGCCATAAAACCTCAAAGTTTTCACCTAATTTTAAGTTTCAAATAAAACCAATTTCTTTTCCCAAATTTCCTCTCATGACCCCATCAGTGTGAGCTTAGTAATTTTATTTTCTACTTCAAAAAATGTGACAATTATTAAAAAAGTGGAAATTTGAAATTTAGTACAATTTTTTTTTTACTTTGAAACGAATGTGTGTTTATCTTTTCATTGATACAGTCTAACTGATGCATGGATATCTGCTTCAAATATGAGTTATATTAGATCAATTCTGAAATTATTCTATGCTGTGTGAAGTACAAGTTCATTGCTTGCAACAATTGGTTCTTTATCTTGATGATGACTTAGTGATGCAGGCCCTAGGATTAGGGCTTGCGTAGGAAGTGCTAAAAGCACAATGGGTGCCGAAGCACGTGTCCTAAGACACAATCAATCTCCGAAGAGATAATAAACGAGGACGCACCTCAATGGGAGAACCCAATTTCATTAATCAACTCTGAGAAATAATTCTCTACAATGCCATATAAATAGGAAAACACAACTTAAGCCCTAAGAAACCTAATTAAAATAGGAAACCAAATAAATAGGAAACCTAATCCTAAATACAACTCATCTAATAAAACTATTAAGTAATAACAATTAAATAAGTCCTGAATCTAAGTGGGCCCTACACATATGGCCATGAGGTCTACGCTGCATCACTTAGGCATTCAGCTGTAGAGTCACCCTTTTCATTGCAACAATTGCTATGTGTCTACATTCCATTGTCAGTTCTTTAGTAAATGTAGATAAGATCATCTTCAGTTTGTAACAAAGTTTCATGTCAGTACTGCACTTTTCATTTCTATTTTGCGTTGGGTAAGGCTACAAATGGGTCGGGATTTACAGGCTCCAATTATATTTAAACAGTTATGGACCCATTTCCAAATTTTAGGATTCATGTACCTAGACCAAACATTGTTTAATTGGGTCACGATCCAACAACCTTCAATTTAAAAAATGAATAATTTTTAATATTCATATAAATTTGTTTTAGCCCATCTTTGATTCCAAATTGAAAATTTTTCCCACATTATCCAATGATATTTTTGTTTGAAATGCAACTTGGGTTTCACCATGATCAGTCCTCTCCCCTCTCTCTACCTCACAAGTGCACGAGTTGAAACATTAGTTGGAGAGAAAACAATAGCATGATTCGAATGATGGAGTTTTTAAAACTTTATTCCCATGTTTTTTATTAATTGACTCTTCATACCATAATACTTTTATATGTTTCTTTCTTCATAAATATTCTACACCATTTCCATTATCCAACTACAAAATAATGTTCATTTTGGTTATTTAATCCTTAAAATAATTTCTTTTAAATTATTTATTTTAACTATGATTGTGTAATGAATCATGTGTTAATAGTCATTTACATTTCATTTAAAAGAAATGAATACTACTATCTAAAATTTTAATAACTCTTTCAATAAGGCACGCGTTGGGCGTGGGCCCTCAAGCGCTAGTTATATAAAGTAAAGCAGCACCCTTTTCGAGGGAGAGCGACACGTGGCGGAGGGAGGCTTCGTGGGAGAATGACACGTGGCGTAAGCTCACGCTTTTTGCAATATTTCCCTTTAAATCCTTATCCCTATGCAAACCCCACTGCAACCCACATTCTGGGCACGGATCAATCTTCCTGAGTCCAGACTCAATCCAATCCATCAAACCATGCCCAGACTTCAACTCACCAAACCCGTCCTCAAAACTGAACCAAACCCCTCAAAACTAAACCAAACCCAAGACCAAACCCATCAAACCTGAACCCAACCCGTACCTAACCGACGGCCTGGCCGAGAGTGCATGGCCCATCAGAAAAGATCAGAAAAGATAGGGGAGAGAGGAGTCCCAGATCTCTGGAGTCCCTCTAAACCTCTTAAACCCTGTCTCTCCCCCTCTATCTCCTCTCATCAGATGCGCAGATCCCATCACACGCGCAGAACCCCTCTCCTCCATCGTCCAGGCGTTCTCTCTCCAGATCTCTATCACCCTTTCCCTCTCATCATCTCTATCCAAATCTCTGCGTAGATCTCTCTCTTCGGCCATCTCCTCCCAAGGCAGCGCCAACCGCCACCATCACCCTCTCCATCTTCCTCTCGTGGATTGCGTCTCCCTCTCACCCTCGGACTCCGGAACCAGGTAGGCCCTCCTCTCCTCGCACCCATTGCATCTGCATCATCACCCCTCTCTTCCTCTTCGCTTCTTTTTTCTTTCTTCCCTTCATCTTCTTTCTTCTCTCCCTCTCTTTTCTTCTCTCACTGCAACACACACCTGCACTTCCACCTGCACCCACCGCACACACTGCACCTGCATCATCTTCTCTTCTTCTTTCTCCCACGCTCACCCTATGTGTAGCCACCTGCATCACCTCCCCTCTCTTTCTCCTTCTTCTTCTTTTCCTTCTTCCCTGCACCCACCTTCTTATTTTCCTTCTTCCCTGCACCCAAGGATGAAAATAGCGGTTGCGGCGGGCGTAGCGGCCCGCCGCCAAAACGCTACGAAGCGGGGGATACGTAGCGTAGCGGGGATACGTAGCGGCGTAGCGGTGCGATTTGAAATAATCGCCCAAAAAATCTAAAAAAATTCCAGAAAATCCAGAAAATTGTAAAATGAAAGAATATGTGGTTCTTTTGCAAAAGTAAGTAAGAAAAGTGGGTGTAGCGGTGCCCTCAATATATGAAGTCCTGTATCGCTGAATAAATAGAAAATAGTAGTAATTATTAGTTTTTTCACATGTATTCATGTTTCTTAGTCATACTAACTTAGAAAGTAATGGAAAGCTCATAAAAAAAAAAAAAAACTAGAACATAAAATAAAGGCATAAGACTTAAGAGTTAGGTCATTACTCATTAATGAACATTGAACAATTAAATATCAATACTTCAACATTCTAGGTTCAAACTCAATCAAGTGAATGAACTATGAAGTGATCAATAATCAATATTCAACACCAATTTAAAAATGACAGAGTAGAGAGATAGTGAAGGAAATAGGAATACCTTAGTCACCAGCACAATGAGGGTTCTTTATAAAATAATTTAATTAAGACCAATTTGAAATCTAGTAGTAATAGGTAACTATATCTTTACTACTATACAATTTCAAACATAATTAAACAGGTTTAATATCTTATCTAGCAAGTTTTGATAATAATAGACATCCAAGCACAAAAATGGAAAGAAAACCAGCAAAAGAGTCTTATCTATCATGGTCAAGTATGATCCTTTATCTTCTTGATTGCCACTTTTTCAAAAACATGGCTTCGCAGAGGGGGTCCGGGGGATTCCCTTGCGGGGGTCGAGCTGACCGGTCAGCTCGCGGGGTATCGGCCGCCACGGTACGTGGCGGCTTTGTAGCGGCTGCCACACTTTGTAGCGGCCGCTACGGGCCGCCACGGATGCGACGGCCGATATTTCGGCCGTGGCGTGGCGGTATCCCCCGCCACGGCCGATATATCGGCCGCCACGCTACGTGGCGGCCGCTATTTCAATCCATGCCTGCACCCACTCTTCTTCTTTTCATTCTTCCCTGCACCCACCTTCTTCTTATTTTCCTTTTTCCATGCACCCACCTACACCCACTCTCTTATTTTCCTTCTTCCCTGCACCCACCTGCATTTCCACCTGTGCCCCTGCATCATCTTATCTTCTTCTCCATCTTCTTCTTCCTCCCATGCTCACCCTGCGCACCGCCACCTGCATCGCCTCCCCTCTCTTTCTCCTTCTTCTTTTCCTTTTTCCCTGCACTCTTTTCCTCTTCTTTTCTTTTTTCTTTCTTCCCTTCCTCTTATTTCTTCTCTCCCTCTCTTTTCTTCTCTCACTACAACCCACACATGCACACGTCTTATTTTCTTCTCTCTTTTCTTTTTTTTTTCCCTTCTTTCCCCACCTGTGCAACCAGATACGCCCCTTTCTCCCCCTTCCCTGCACTTCCACCTGCACCCACCGCACACACTGCACCTGCATCATCTTCTCTTCTTCTTCCTCCTACGCTCACCCTGTGCGCAGCCACCTGCATCACCTTATTATATACTTTAGTAGAAACTCTAACAATAATCAACTTTCACTAATGTAGATCTGTACATACCTGAGTATCCTCAATAACAATGCCTTCACCTTGGTCTTTCACATGGAGAGTTCCAAGACAACAGGTTTTTCACTACATCCAAAAAGGAAGGATGTATAACCCACATATTTTCAAACTTGAAAGGTGGGTTGGAAACAGAATTTGGCTTGCAATGGGTTACTGTAAGTGCATAAAAATGTCACTCGCAAAGAGAGGGTGGATGGAGACGAGGCTCTTGAGAAGAACACTGCTGCCTGCCTGAAACCTGAGAAGGGGAAGAAGAACAGAAGGTAAGAGGACCCTGGCTGTGGGCAGCGCAGGGCCCTCCGATGCATAAGTCACTATGAGAACTGGACAATATGATGGAGATTTAGAGAAGATGAAGTTTGGGCTTAGCATACCAAAATAATGGCCCTTCGTTCTGGAACTGTTGCTCGGTTTATATAGAAAAAAGGAGGGAGGATGGTGGTTGGCTGTCTTGTCATAGCCCACCTTGTCAGAAGCACTAGGGAGGTGTGGTCCCATCGTAGCCATCTCTGGCGTCTGCGAACGCCGATCTGTCAAGAAGCATGGGCGGCATGGGTGGCTGTCAGAGGGTATGGGCGGTGCCCTTGTCTTGTCGCACGTGCTGTAGTGTGCTTGAGCGTCCATGGGAAGACAGTTGTCAGCCCCTACCATGACTAGCTCTGGCATGGTGACCGAGGTCAGGGTGTGTTTCCGAGGTCAGGGGCCGAGGTTGGGAACGACCTTGACTTGGCTAGAGACCTAGCAGGGGTGCCGAGATGGGATCACCTGGCCGAGATCGAGATAATCTGCGAGGGTGGTGATCTTGGTTGGTGCCTTGGCCATGTCGCCGAGGTCTGGGATGACCTAGAGTTCGGTTAGCGCATTGGTACCGGCACCGCGGTGAGCGAGGCCGAGCAAGTGGAGGCTGAGACGAGATGGATTAGCTGGTGCGGGAGCCCGAACCGGAACATCTGGTTGGAACTCCGGTGAGCCTGGAAATATCCCCACATAATAGCCCCTAGCTTCTGAGCTCACTAGACTTCTCTTTGAGGTTAGAAGTTAAGTATAATGGAGGATGACATTTGTGCCTTTGAGCTATCTCTCGCTTGAGATTGGTGGTCTTCATTCGAGTGGTTCGTGACCAACTAAAGGACCAAGAGATGATTGGCTGGAGAATGCATTGCTACTGTAAACCGAGAGATGATCCCCTGGCCCGTTGCCAGTGCCGGCAATCTGGCATAAGTGTCGAGATGCTCGCATAGCACGAAATGGAGATGACCCCCTGGCCCGTCGCCAGGGGCGTGCCGGCAATCTGGCACGACTGCCGAGTTGTTCACATAGCACAAAATGGAGATGTCCCCCTGGCTCATTGCCAGGGGCGTGCCGGCAATCTGGCACGAGTGTCAAGGTGCTCACATAGCACGAAATGGAGATGTCCCCCTGGCCCATCGCTAGAGGCGTGCCGGCAATCCGGCACGACTGCCGAGATGCTCACATTGCACGAAATGGAGATGTCCCCCTGGCCCGTTGTCAGGGGCGTGCCGGCAATCCGGCACGAGTGCTGAGATGCTCACATATCACGAAATGGATATGTCCCCCTGGCCCATCGCCAGGGGCGTGCCGGCAATCTGGCACCAGTGCCGCGATGCTCACATAACACAAAATAGAGATGTCCCCCTGGCCGGTCGCCATGGGCGTGCCGGTAATCTGGCATGAGTGCCGAGATGCAAGAGATCGAGATCTGGCATGCGGCCGAGCTGGAGGAGCACGGGGCTCTGGATAACTGATGGCGGTAGAGGACCGTGCGATCAAGGCTGACAGCAGAGGACCGTGCCGTCGAAATGACGATAGAGGGTCGTACGATTGAAGCTGGCAGTAGAAGGTCGTGCCGGTATCATCGAAGCTAACGGCACCATCGAAGCTGACAGTAGAGGACCATGCCGCCAGAAATGACGGTAGAGGGTCGTGTGATCGAAGCTGACGGGCGGTCGAAGTTATGTGATAATAGGAGACATCTAGTTGCTTCCCTAGATGGAGGAGACTTCTGCCGAACTAAAGACATTTACTGAGCCGGGGGTTTCTGCCGAGCTGGGAATACCCGCCGAGCTGGAAACCTCTGTTTGAGCTGGAGGCTGTCTCGTTGTCTCTGCGGAGGTCGAAATATTTTCGAGCTTGGGCTTCATTTGCTTCTTGCCTGAAAAATTGTTTATCCTGGCCATGAGTGCTATCATGGTGCCCACGAGGTGAGGACCAAGTCTCTCCAAAGCTCGTTGCCTTGCGGAAGAGCTTGTTGGAAAGACAAGGTCGCTATTGTATCTAAGGCGCTTTCGATCTGGCTGATGATAGTCCAGAACCTCTTGGCAAAATGTGTGATGTTCTCGATCTGCTTCATTCTGAGGGCCATCAGGTCGGCGGCTGACCTGCGGACGACCCTATGAGTTTTGAATTTCGCCATGAAGGAATTCCGGAGCTGTTGCCAACTTGTGATTGATTCTCGCGGGAGTGCGCAGAACTATCTTAGGGGGAGGTCCCCGAGACTGGAGGAGAAGACTCTACAGTTCAGGTGGTCTGCGTCGCCCCACACCGACATCCTCTGAGTGAAGTACTGGAGGTGTGCTGCTGGGTCTGAAGTCCCATCGTAAACGACGAACCTTGGGACGCCAAAATCTTCAGGAAGGGGGAAGTTTTCTGATCTATGAAGAGAAGGGGGATGTGCCGAAATTGTCAGAGTTCAGCCAAACTTGAGCAAAACCGGCCATCTCCATGTTCTGCTGTATTGCTTGCTCGATGTGTCGATCAAACCATTCTCTGAAGTTGTGGTTGCCACCGGAGCTTTCGCCATGAGCTCAGTCGCTTTTGTTGTTCTCCAAGGTGTGCCTTTTTGGAAGGTGGAGTCGAGTTCGAACCCTTAGAGGGTGAACCCGATCGAGTATCCTGTTGTTGGACGCTCGCTGGACCAGATCTTGCTCCGGACCTTTCCTGGCGGGGGACCGTCGGCAGCTGTGTTGACAATGTCAATGGTTCATTTCCCTTTCTGGTTCTTCGAGGCATGGTGTTAGGGAAGATGGCTTTTTGTACGTCTTCCCACAGACGACGCCAATTGTAAGTGCATAAAAATGTCACTCGCAAAGAGAGGGAGGATGGAGACGAGGCTCTTGAGAAGAACACCACTGCCTGCCTGAAACCTGAGAAGGGGAAGAAGAACAGAAGGTCAGAGGACCCTGGCTGTGGGCAGCGCAGGGCCCTCCGATGCCTAAGTCAGTATGAGAACTGGACAATATGATGGAGATTTAGAGAAGATGAAGTTTGGGCTTAGCATACCAAAATAATGGCCCTTCGTTCTGGAACTGTTGCTCGGTTTATATAGAAAAAAGAAGGAGGGAGGATGGTGGTTGGCTGTCTTGTCATAGCCCACCTTGTCAGAAGCACTAGGGAGGTGTGGTCCCATCGTAGCCATCTCTGGCGTCTGCGAACGCCGATCTGTCAAGGAGCATGGGCGGCATGGGTGGCTGTCAGAGGGTATGGGCGGTGCCCTTGTCTTGTCGCACGTGCTGTAGTGTGCTTGAGCGTCCATGGGAAGACAGTTGTCAGCCCCTGCCATGACTAGCTATGGCATGGTGACCGAGGTCAGGGTGTATTGCCGAGGTCGGGAACGACCTTGACTTGGCTAGAGACCTGGCAGGGGTGCCGAGATGGGAACACCCTGCCGAGATCGAGATAATCTGCGATGGTGGTGATCTTGGTTGGTGCCTTGGCCCTGTCGCTGAGGTCAGGGATGACCTAGAGTTCGGTTGGCGCATTGGTACCGGGATCGCGGTGCTCGTGGCCGAGCTGGTGGAGGCTGAGACGAGATGGATTAGCTGGTGCGGGAGCCCGAGCTGGAACATCTGGCCAGAACTCCGGTGAGCCCGAAAATATCCCCACACAGTTACTAAGATTGGATTGTGGTCAGATGAAACTCTGGCAAGGTGATGAAGAGAAGGGTCAAGGAAGGAAGTTAGCCATTGGCCATCTTCCTTTATGATGATTAGACCAAGTAGATTTGCTTCCTATGAAGTGGAGCTCAGAGAGGCCTATATTTGAGATTGCTTATTGGAAGTCTTTGAGAGATGATGACCTGGTTGGCCTAAGGCTGAGTTTCTCATCATGGTTTAAGGTAGCATTAAAGTCCCCTAACATTGCCCGATGGAGGTTGGTGGTGGAGCAATCAATCAAGGTCTTCTAGAGGTCTCTCCTTGTGCATGGCTCGATAGAAGCATAAACCCCAGTGATGAGGGCAAAAAAGCCAGTTACTGGGTTTTGGAGGAGCATGGTAAGGTGTTGTTGGGAGAAGTCACCCTTGGAGATGGAAAAGAAGAGGGATGATTTTGAGAAATGCCAGAGGTTACAATTGGTAGTTGAGGAAGCATTTGAGTGGAAAATATGAAAACCTTTACCGAAAAAAAAATATGGATGATGAGATGATAAAACTGGCATGTATGGAAAGGGCAACCCACATTTCCAATCTTTATTTATGGGTTACAAAGTATTTTAATAAGCAAAAGATTTGAATATTTTAGAGTTTATGTAGGTTCTCACAACACCAAGCAATGGCTGTCAAGTTCTTGATTTCAAGGATATAAACACAACCTTCCTTGCTTCCAGGAAGGTAATTGTTTTAACTTATTACTATTGCAGGGATATAACATTTTTTTTTATTCTTTTGGGAAGGTTTTCCCTAATTGTTGGAGAGAGCAAATGATGACAATTTATTTTGTTGATTAAGTCTTCCAAGGATGCAATGAATTTATTCACTTAATTTAAAATCAAGCAAGATTTTTTTGTTTTCAATTATTCATTTTTATTGATTAAGTCTTCCAAGGATGCAATGAATTTATTCACTTAATTTAAAATCAAGCAAGATTTCTTTGTTATTAATTATTCATTTTTAATATTTAGGATAAGATGTGTTATTAATTATTCATTCATATCGAAGAAGATGTGTTATTATTTTTTAAATTTTTAAAGGATTTGACATTGATATAATGAGGGTTTGGGGGTGGGTTATGTTAGTTAATCCTTTTGATGTGTATATTATGTGGTAGCCTCCTTCATGTTTTCTATAAATTCATGTCAAATTGATTTTCTTTATGCATTGATGAACTCATATATATAGACTTGTGAAATGGTCTAGAGATATATTTTCAACATCAAGAAGATAATGGTTGATAATGATTTAAACTTTGGGGTACGTGTTGATGTGAGATGGGTATTATGGCATTCTAAAATAGTTAATGAGCACATTTATTAATAATTTGTCAACTTTTTATTATTATAAACTGACTATGATGGTGATTTTTTTTTTTTTTTTTGTGAAAGTTACTCTGATGGTGATTTTGTTTCTTGATGAGGCATTCCTTGTAAAGCCAATGGAGAAAAGACGAAGGTTTGAAGCTCCTTTCTATTATTTTATTATCAAAATTTATTTCTCTTGGATTGAATTTATTTTTGCCTCTATGCTATTTCTCATGTAGATTATAAATATTTTTTTTCTTAATTATTTTTTTGTAATGGAATAATTTTTACCATAATGTTCATCGGTGAAGATCATCACCCTCTTCACATCGCTGATATTGGTTCCTCCAATTTTTATTATATGGGTTTGCATTTCAAGCCTCGTGGAGCATCGTCGCCATTGATACCATAAAGAAAACACTCTAGCATCGTCGCCATTGATACCATAAAGAACACGGTCAGTTTTATCTCGAATATGATTCATCGTCGCCATATATATAGGATTTTTTTAATAAATTTGCCTCTTTAAAATAAGCATGCCTCTCAATTGCATTTGACAATCAATTTGTTCCTATTTATATTTAAATTTACTTTCAACTAACCTATCTCTTCGTCCAATATCCATGCCCCATTAATGGGAAGGGATAAAGGTATATGCGGTTCTCCAAAAGATGATGACTAATTCTGAATTTTATAAAAAAAAATTTTAATAAAGTTTGTTTATGTACTCGGTGTTTACTTCAAACTTATTAGATATATTAAAGCGGCAGGTCTTTTCGCGGGGGAGCGACACGTGGCGGGGAGAGGCTTCCTGGGAGGAGGACACGTGGTGCATCCTAATGCTTTTTGCAATGCCACTTCCATAATTGCCTTTCCCTCCTTTTATTTCCCTTTAAATCCCTATCTCTGTCCAGAATTAATGCAAGAGTTCATATTTTAGCCATCCTCATATGGTAGGCAATGGCTTCCTTAGAGGGGGGACATGTGGCTCATAACAATGGTATTCTCAAGATCCCACCTAGCCTATTTTTGTCTTTATCTATGCAGAAACGAATCCCTTCCTTCTCTATCAATAAAATTTTAAAATTTAAAATTTTGACTTTCCAATCTCATTCCAACTCTCTCGCTCTTGATCCCCTTCCTTACATACATCATGAATCCATCATGAATCCACCATCATATCCCTCACGCGAACCCATCTCCCTTACGCGGCAGCCCCTCTCTCGGTCTTCCTTACATACATCATGAATCCACCATCATCTCCCTCACGCGGACCCATCTCCCTCACGCGGCAGCCCCTCTCTCGGTCTCACCATCATCTCCCTGGAACGCCCTGAGCAAACTGTCGCCACCATCTCCGCCTCTCTTCTTCCTCCTCCCTGTGCAGCACTGTCGTCGCCCTCTTCCCACGTGCAGAACAGACGCCCCAGACGCCAACCAGGTACTCCCACTTCCACCTGCACCAACCGCACACACTACACCTGCGCCTGCATCATCTTCTCTTCTTCTCCATCTTCTTCTTCCTCCCACCCCCACTCCATCTCACCCACAACAGCCTGCTGCCCCCTCTCCTCCTCCTCCTCCCTCTCTTTCCTTCCTCCTTTCCTCTTCTCCTTTCTCTGCTATCCATCCTCCCTTTCTCTACCACGCCCTGCAAAGCCCACTGTGCAGGCGCCCATCACCTCCTCCTCCTCCGCCCTGCAACTCTCTCCGCCCCACTGCGCACCACCCTCCCCCCTCTCTTCTCCTTCCTCTGTTTCTCTCCACTCTCACCCACAACATCCTGCTGCCCCCGCTCCTCCTCCTTTCTCCCTCTCTTTCCTTCCTCCTTTCCTCTTCTCCTTTCTCTACTCTCCATCCTGCCTAGCCCACTGTGCAGGCGCCCATTACCTCCTCCCCATCTTCCACTCTCCCTGCAACCCATGGTGGGCCGTCCATCTTGATAATAACTTTCACTTCCCTCTGTTTTTTAAATGATAAAAAGGGGTAAAAAGGGTTATTGTGAATGGTTTGGAAGAAGATTTGTGAATGCTCCTCAGGTTTACAAGTTTGTGGGTCTAGCGTGGTCAAGGAACAAGACATGTTCTCCGCCCCACTGCGCACCACCCTCCCCCTCTCTTCTCCTTCCTCTGTTTCTCTCCACTCTCACCCACAACATCCTGCTGCCCCCGCTCCTCCTCCTTCTCCCTCTCTTTCCTTCCTCCTTTCCTATTCTCCTTTCTCTGCTCTCCATCCTGCCCAGCCCACTGTGCAGGCGCCCATTACCTCCTCCCCATCTCTTCCACTCTCCCTGTAACCCATGGTCGGCCGTCCATCTTGATAATAACTTTCACTTCCCTCTGTTTTTTAAATGATAAAAAGGGGTAAAAAGGGTTATTGTGAATGGTTTGGAAGAAGATTTGTGAATGCTCTTCAGGTTTACAAGTTTGTGGGTCTGGCGTGGTCAAGGAACAAGACATGTAATGGATGGCAAAGGTTCAAGGACCTGCTGACTATTGTAGCTTTATTCAATGCTAGGAATGAGACCAGTCCATATATGATCATTCTAATTTTGGTTGAAGTTGAATTTGCTGACCTTTCTTTTATCTGCTTCTACATATCCTCCGGACATCCTTTTCATCTTCCTGGGCATGCTTCTTCCACCGTTCAAATTTTTTATTTAGACCCAACTTATGCAGTATTATTCCAAGGTTTCCCATCAGATGCCTCTAACTCTTTTCACAAAACAAGCTACAGGTTCCCTTGGACCATTCTCCTTATTCTAATGGCGGCAAGATGCCCACTTCATGTGGGGCTGGCTTGGAAGTTTGGTTACTAAAAAAGGGATTAAGGAATGGGTCAATTTGAATGTACATCAATCAATGTGACATTTATTATTTTTCTATGTTCTTTATTAGAGAGATCTTCATTTTTTTTCAAATAAGTGCTATTTGGATTTAATTATTAATTATCCTTTGACCTTTTTTCTTGATTCACTTTTTTTTTTCAAATAGTTGTATCTGCGACTATTTTTTATTTTTATATGAAATTAGTGTAAAGGGAGTTTATTTCTCTAATCGATGTTTACTTTCAGTTTCAGGTGGGGTTTTCTTTCAATGAATTAAAGGCTCGCGTTGGGCGCGGCCACTTCCGTAATTGCCCTTCCCTCCTTTTATTTCCTTTTAAATTTAGATTTAATTTTTTTCTGTTTATTTTTTACATTCATTCCTTCTTTATTAATATTATTTATTTTTATCTTGTAGTTCCATTTTTATTATTATATTTTGATGAAGAGGCCGGTTTATTTAGATTTATGTTTTTTTATTTTTTCTGTTTATTTTTTACATTCATTCCTTCTTCATTAGTATTATTTATTTTTATCATGTAGTTCTATTTTTATTATTATATTTTGATGACGAGGATGGTTTATTTAGATTTCTATTTCTTTATTTTTCTGTTTATTTTTTTACATTCATTCTTTTTTTATTAGTAATATTTATTTTTATCATGTAGTTTTATTTTTATTATTATATTTTGATGAAGAGGCCGGTTTATTTAGATTTATATTTTTATCATTTTTAGTTTATTTTTAACTATTCATTGATTTTTTATTAATATATTTATTTTTGTCATGTATTCTATTTTATTATTATCATTTGATGAAATTTTTTGTGTTTATTTTTTACATCATTCCTTTTTTATTAATATTATTTATTTAAAACATCCATTACTTAAAACATAAGTCACTAATAAGGTAAAATATAAACTGAATATGGGTGGGCCCAAACGTTGGTTGACCATGGATCATTGGTCTGTCATGTGTCATAAGGACACAATCTAGGTTTCAAAAGAAAATGCTCATGTCAAGTGGTTCGGAATGTGGTACAGTTTTCTTTATTAGAGAGGTCCTTTTTTCACATTGACTTACTTTAAAGAAAAAGATAAATTTAGGTTAAATTTATATAAATATAGTTCACTTCTATTGAACTTTTTGGAAAATATATAGACCCAAATATATTGAATATGGGTTGGTCTGCTAGCTTATAGCTCTAACAATGAAATGGTCAAACTTTGAATCGGATTGATATTATATGAGATCAGACTTTGTAATTTAATTTTTCTATCTTCCTTTATTTTTCCATTTTAAATTTGTAACGATCACATATTAATCCCTTTTTATTCTGCACAACCCATGTATTAAATGTAGTTTGTATGTTTACTGGGTGTTTACTTTTAACTTAAATTGGATTTTCCCATTATGAATTAAAGGCCCGCGTTGGGCGTGGGCCCCGAAGCGCTAGTAAATATAGTAAAGCACGTGGCTCACGAAATGGTTTTCTCAACATGCCATGTAGCCTTTCTTATCTTTATCTATGTAGAAACAATTCCCTTCCTTCTCTATCAGTATAACTAGTAAATCCCCGTGCTATGCACGGACCACAGAACCACCAGATGCACAGACTTATACATATTTTTTTTATTAAATTTATTAATTAGTAAACCTTTATGTGTCCTTCTTTTTGTTGCTAATTTGATATATTTTTTATTTTTTTTTCAGATGTTTTATTCTTTACGCAAGTTGTACATTGAGTTTGATGTAGCCCGAGCACGTGTAAAAAATATTAAACTGAAGACATATTAACAATAAAACAACAAAATAAAGTAAGTAAATGTAGCTTCAATAACATGGGGTTTACAATATACACATTCGTACGATTTATACAAATGAAAAGAGGAGTATCAGATCTGTGCAAGTTTAATATTAATTGTGTGGGCCACCAGCAAGAGGAGTATCAGATCTGTGCAAGTTTAATATTAATTGTGTGGGCCACCATCAACATGTATTTTTCTTAAAATCAGGAGGTTTGTTCTGATGAACAGCCCACATGGTCCATGGGCCATCCACACGCTGGCCCACTGTCTCAAGCTCTACTTTGTGAAATGGAGGCGTCTGTTGACACGAGGGGCTATTCGGTATGGCCCACGAGATGGCACAGTAAAGAAAAGATAAATGTGGGACCCATCTCCAACACCATAATCAGCCAGGGTACGATCACCATCGTGCAAAAAGATGCCCTCTTTGAGCACTAGAATGAGCCTAGGTTCATCTAATGCCTCCTGTTGGTTAATGGCCTTCTTTAAGTCTGCAACAGTGGCAGACTCATGCATCTCTATATGGAAAGGGCACCCTGTCAAGATCTCTACAACCAACTGTATATTCATTTTTTTGTGGTTGAATATGATGAGATACTTAGAGGAAGCAAACATGCACATTTCCAACTACTAAATTACCGAGCAAGAGGAGTTTCAGATTAGAGCCCACTTGATCATCCTAACTCCTAGATCAATTGCCCACAATTTCAATGGCTTAACAAAAAAAAAAAAAAAAAAGTGTGCAGTCAATCGTGGGGCATTAGCCAAGGCCAGCGGGCTCTCTAATTGGGTTGTGAAATAAGCATAGTCATCGAATGATCCCATTTATCTATCAAGCCAAAAAAAAAAAAGAGGACGCGCTCTATTCAGCCCAATTGAGCCAAATTCAGTATGTGTTGGCCTGAATAGGTTGAGCCAAATTCAGTATGTGTTGGCCAGAACAGGTCCATGCCCATGACCAGCCATGTCCTCTATTATTTCATCCTCCCCAAAGCAACATGTGTCGCCCACAGGTCATCGATCAAAAAAACATCATGGAGTGGGCTACATGCATTTCTAGCTCAGGGATTTAAACATTAAATAGGTGGTAAAATCTTTCGGGTAGGTATTTTAGGGACATTCACATCATTTGCGGGACCCATTAGATAGAATGTTTGGATCAGCAGCACCTGAAACTCGTCCAATCAATTAAAATTGAGTGTGTTCGTGCAGCGAGATGAGATCCTCCCTTTTCTAAGAGAAAATGGGTCGCACCAAATGATCGGAAAAGGAGCTACAAATCTAGATATATAAATTTCTTTTTACTATAGATTTTTATTGTTGCACAGACACACCCAAGTAGCAAAATTTGAACAGACCTACCAATTCGCCTCGCCATATCCGACTCGCATTTGACCCATATAAGTTGACCCACATCTTATACGTGTCATTGATGTGTTGGCTTGAACAGGTCCATGCCCATGACCAGCACTGTCCTCTATTATTTCGTCCTCCCCAAAGCAACATTCACATCATTTGCGGGACCCATTAGATAGAATGTTTGGATCAGCAGCACCGGAAACTCGTCCAATCAATTAAAATTGGGTGTGTTCGTGCAGCGAGATGAGATCTTCCCTTTTCTAAGAGAAAATGGGTCGCACCGAATGATCGGAAAAGGAGCCACAAATTTAGGGCCCGTTTGGGTACATGCAGAATAAAATATTTGCAGATTTAGAAATTGATGGAACAAAATAATGCAGAAGAAAATATTATAATGCTATAATATTTGTTGTTTGGCAGTATTTGAAAATTTCAACAGATTCTGAACTGAGTTGTTTGGCAATCATATATTTTCTTGATGAATATAAAAAAAATCAAATAATCTCCTTAATGAAAGGGGTGTCATCGCCCATCTCCTATTCAACCCATTTAAACATTACTTCCTAGAAATTTAATTGCAACCAAACAAACATGCCCTAAATGCAATTCGAATCAACAACTCTACCTTATTTGTTGTAACAATGAATTACAATTGACCAGAAGGGAGATAATGAAAAACTTTTTTTTTTTTTTTTGCAATACTAGAAACATACACTTCTTTTTTCCAATTTTTAGAACATTTTTTATACATTCTGTTCCAGAAATGACAAGAGGTGAAGCAAAGCATGGCGTTCTCTCTATACAAAAGAAAGCTAATTCATGTTGTTAGGATAGCTGCTAGGGTAGGTGCGTAGCTGCCATCTGCGTGAAGAGCTCAACGCGGGGGCTGCACTTGGGGCTCATTCACGGGGATAGTTTCTCCCGGTACTTTGCAGGCTCCGCTGGAGACCTAACCCCTCCTTTGGGAGATTTCAAGCTCAATTTCTTAACCAATGCCTCTGTATCAATCTCTAATCTAGAAGAATAATGCTCTTTCTTTGCTCCAAAAATGGCAGCTTGCTCTGCAGATTGGACAAAGTCTTCTAGATAACTCGAAAACTCATCAGCAATTCCCAAATCAAAAGACTCAGGTAGGAGAATGAAAAGAAAGAGAATATGTTAAAAGATTGAAAAGAATCAAAAGAAAGAGAAGAGGAAGCGAATACGTTTAGGAGAGGGCATTCACAGTTACAGAGAGAGCATTACCTTGCAAAGGAATGGGTATCCCAAGGAGAGGAGGTAAAGATGAGGAAAATAGAAGAGGAGACGAGAGGAAGTGGAAATATAAAAGGAAGATGTGTGCTGTTTTTGAACTTTATCAACTGAGATCCCGTGAAATGGAAGAAACTATTCTTATAGATTTTATCCTACACGATTATGCTGTAGCAAGAAATTAATCTTTCATTATTTTGGTAGAAAAGAATATATTATCTCATTTTGTATAGTTATCCAAACAGCCATCACTGAGAAGGTAAGAATATCTTCTTCAAAATACAAAAATCTTGCACTTTATTGTGCATCCAAACATGCCCTTAGATATATAAATTTCTTTTTACTGTAGATTTTTATTGTTGCACAAACACACCCAAGTAGCAAAATTTGAACAAACCTACCAATTCGCCTCGTCATATCCGTCTCGCATTTGACCCATATAAGTTGACCCACATCTTATACGTGTCACTGACAGGTCAGTTGAATGCAACCTGTGATAAAAAAAAAAGCACGTTGTAGAGTTGAATGTGGGTCTGCCAGTCACATACAACGCATGGCTAAAAGCAAATGGAAAATTAGAACCGACCTTGAAGAGAGAAGACGTGCATATGGGTTTATGGAGATAGAAGAGGTGTATATGGATTTTAGGAGTATGGGTTTATGGAGAGATGTTATGGAGAGATTTTAGGATAATTATGGTTGGTAATAGGGATCTCATTGAGAGAGTTTAGGATAATTATGGAGAGGTTTTAGGATAATTATGGTTGGTAATAGATTGAGAGATTTTAGGATAATTATGGAGAGGTTTTAGGATAATTATGGTTGAGCAAGGAGATGTTTTAGGATAACTATGGTTGGTAATAGATTGAGAGATTTTAGGATAATTATGGATTGAGAGATTTTAGGATAATTATGGAGAGGTTTTAGGATAATTATGGTTGAGCAATTTCTCTTTTCTACCAAAACACCATTGCTGCCACGTGTCCCTCTCCAAGATATGCCAGGTGTTCTCCTCCAGGAATTCTCATGAAGTGTATACATCCATTTAGTAATATAGATTTTGAATTTTAATATTCTGTCTTTCTAATCTCATTTTAACTCTCTCGCTCATTGTATCTCTATATCCCCTTCCTTCATACATCATTAATCCACCATTGCTAATAAAAAAAAAATTTTATTCGAGGAAGCATTGAAATCAATCCTCAAACCAGAAGCCCCCAGAGCAGAATCGTTATCAAAAGGTATGGTCTCACCTATTCCTGGTAAGTGGTGGATATGCCAATGTTGCTGATTAATTTCCATTAACAGTTCTGAAAGTGCTAGATGTTTTCGATTATTAGTCATTCTATACCCCCTAGATGAATGTCCTGTTAAGCTGCTTCCCACTACCGTCTGCAAAGCGGTTTCGATCGAAGGCCTCAACATTGCAGAAAAATATCTATTTGTGTTTGTTGTTTTTTCTTCTCTCTTTTGTTAAAAGATTGAGTTTTTCTTACCTTCTATCAATTTGTGTTAATTGTTTTCATTTGATTTATTTATTTTTGCAGTTTTTTCTTTTCTCTTTGGTTGAAAGATTGTTTTTTTTCTTACCTTGTGTCAATCTGTGTTAATTGGTTCCATTTGATTTATTTGTTGTGGGTTTTACTATTACGGTTTTATGAATATATCTGGGATGAAATTGTTAATGAACAATTTTTTATAGTTAGTTTTTTTTTTTTTTTGCTGGTTACTATTATGTTTTTATCTTTTGGGGGTTCTTGAGATTTGCTTTTTCAAGGCTAGTGGATAGTCTATTGATTTGTTTGGTTTTGCAGGGTTTAAGTGGGGTTTATGAATAGATCTGGATCAGATGTGGTGGGTCGTTATTTATTTATTAATTGATTTTGGGTTTTTTGTTGGGTATTAGGATTTTAGTTTTTTTTTTGGGTTTTCAGTATGGGTGTTTGGCTATTTGGAGACTGCTTAGTGTTATTTTGTGCTTCATAGATATGTTGATTTTGATAGGATTGATAGTTATGGTTGGTTTAGTGGGGTGGTGGGGTTGTATACCGTTCTAGGAGTTACTGGATTGGGATTTAATATTTCTTCTCTTTATTGCTTGTAAGTGTTGGAAATATGGTTGTCATGATGTTTTTTTTTTTTTTTTTTTTTTATTAAGGATTTCAATTGGAGTTGGGTTTTGGTTGTGTGTGTGTGTTTTTCCCCCCCTTTTCTATTAGTTGGATGTATGGAGATTTGGTTCGAGTGATGGTATCAGAGAGAGAGAGAGAGAGAGAGAGAGAGAGAGAGTTTTGTGGTGATCTATGTCTGTTTTTATGCTGGTTCTTTATATATTTTTACGAAGTGAGGTTTATCTATAGTAAATAAAAATTGATTCTTTGTTGATTTCAGTAGGATTATTAGTCAGGTTGTTGGGATGAGATGGATTTCACATTTTGGTTTTGCCTCTGATTTGGGGGAGATAAAATATAAGTTTTGATGTCCTCACATGAATTTGTTCCTGAAATTCATTCCTTTGGGACGGTGGTTCTACTTCATGATAACATGGTTCATGTTCATTCAATCAGTGGACTTGGTTTCATATTGATTCAAGTAATGGATTTTGTTTGGCTGTTCACATGTTCTCTCTTGCTTTGTTTTTGTGTTCCTATTTTTCTATGAGAAATTGTTGTAGAGCAACTGTGATAGCTTAAATTTGAAAAGGAATACAATCATCTCTAGATTAATATCCTTTTGCATTTCTATGTGAAAGTATGGTTCTTCTGTTTCCTTCACTCTCTGTTATGCAGAAGCTACAGATTTGCTCCAGAAGCTGTCAATAGATTCTCAAAACAAGACCCTTGAAGTTCCTGAGCCTACTAAAAGGTAATTATGAACTCCTGTTCATGCCTGTGTGATAATTTCTATAAGCTTGTAACCTTTTTTCCATGTCCCTTGAAGTTTTTGTGCTAATTTTCTGTTATCCATTTCTTTCCTAAGAAACATGGGCCCATGAGCTCTGGTGATGTGGCAAATGTGCCAATTGCATCATGTGAAAGATCTACTCCCCCTCTTTTTCCTGATTATATGGATCCAAACATGTGTTACCTTCCAAATGGGTATGCGTCATTTTACTATGGAGGTGAACTAATTATGACCATTAATTACATGAGCGGTGCTTGATTTGAAAAGTTACACGTTTCAATTCCTTTTAAAAACTTATTATGTTTGGGGTTCTTTAGAAATGCTACTTTTTTTTTAATTGGTTTAAGCTATGATGCACGGATACTTCAAAATGGGCAACGTATCGTGTCGTATCGTATCCGATACTTCACTTTTTACATGTAAAATCCATGTCCCTGCCGTGTCTATGGCGTGTCCTTGCCGTATCCATGCCCTATCTGGGCATCATAGGGTTTAAGGAATCTGGTTTGGAAATTTAGAGGTTTTGGCTATGTGGAAAATGAAGAGATTTCTTGTTCTCCTTTTTACAATCTCATAGAAAAATTCATCTAGGTTCTCTCTTGCTGATTGAATATGATTGAAAATAGATGAACTTAGAACTTTTCTTTATTTTTGATGTTCCTTTTTTTTTTTTCTTTTTCTCTTTCTGTTTTTGAAGGGATTCTACTGTTATATGATTATGGTTTTAAAGCTATGGAAAATTGAGTGCATTGTTGGAGTTGGAAGTGGAAAAGGATGGTCGTTAGATAGATTGTTGGAAACATCATTTATTTCTTTATAAAATTTGAGCAACAGGTAAAATTTGGATTTCTGTTTGTTTGTTTGTGTTCTCAAGAAATTCGAAATTCACATGTGTTTGTAAGTCATTAATAACCAAAGCCTTTGCCACATTTTGAACTCATACCATCAAGAAATTTCTTGTTTTTTTTTTAATGATTTTCATTGCAAAATAGAATGACGCCTTCGTATGCTTGGGTCATGAATAAGAAGAATTCATGTTTTTTTTTTAATTGAGGCCAAGTAGAAATTGCAACACCTCCCATATGCACTTGACCAACAATTACTTCCTATTTATATTTAAATTTACTTTCAACTACACTCTTTCTATCAAATATCCACGCCCAATGAATGGGAAGGCATAAAGGTATATGGGGTGTCTACTTTTAATTTAAATTGAGTTTTCCTTTAATGAATTAAAGGCTCAAGTTGGGCGCGGGCCCTAAAGCACTAGTTATATATATATTGACAGCAACCCTCTTCATGGGAGAGCGACACTTGGCATTATAAAGAGCTCTCCCACGAATACTCTCTGCAATCCGTAGATAACCATTTTTTAAAGTTCTTCTTCGATTTTCAAATTTTAAAAGACTTATCCATTCCCTCACTTTCTTTAAAACATAGCGTATGAATCTAACTTATCTTTGTAACCGCCCCCGCCCCCGCCCCCGCCCCCCTAAAAAATCATTTTTCTAGAGCACATTGATCATTTACCTGTAATGTGCCCCACAGATTATTAAACTAACAAGAAGAGAAAAAAAAAGGGCCTTTTGGCTTTGATAGTGGGCCCTATAGCCTGATGAAAAATATAGAGATCAAGTTAGCTATGATTTTTATGATAGGTGCGCATGTAAGTGCTAAATTTTGTTGCAGATCAATTTGTGGGACCCTCATATCAGATCCAAGTTAAAAAATTTGGGGCACACTTACAGATCATAGTCGGCTTCATCGTTGTTGCATTTAATCAATCTGAAAGCCTTTTTTTACTTTTTTTTCCAAGTTCGGACAATCTATGGGTCCCATTGTGAAAGCCATATGTTTATTAATTTCTTTCCAAACTCATGATATTCGGGGACCAATTTCATAGGCATTTTACTATCTTTTCTCCTTTTTTTTTTTTCAATATCCGGTAGGATTAATCCATGGGGCCCATTGTGGAAGCCAATTGATCAAAATCCATATTTAACTTTGAAACTGACACTCAATATGTCTAAGCACAAATATAATCAAATCAACATCCTAAAGTATCTACAATTTACTTGATCTTCCCATAAAATCTCCCAGCTCCCTAGAATTTCCATCACAACTTCCCATCTTTATCACAATTTTTGGTATCATTTATATTTACTAATTTAACTAAATAATAAATATGCAAAATCAAAGAAATAATAAAATCCGAAAACTTAAGATGTTGGACCAAGAAATAGATAGTCATCCAAGCACGAACAATTTTTATAAATTAATTCACTCTTCATACCATCAACAATTCAAACTAAATATTCTTTTATATATTTTATTCTTCATCATATATTATATTATTGATAATTACTCTTCAACTTCTCTATTTCTTTGACCCGTTATGCTATGTAATTGAGTCATTTTTGTATTTCTTTTTTGCCTCGGAGGGTTCCCAACCCTTTGGGCTGGACTAATTCCTCCGGGCCTAGAGGGAAGCCGGGTAAACACCCTCGTGGCCCCAAGATGGCAACACTAGTGGACTCAACCTTCGATTCCTGAAGAAGAGAGAACCGGAGGTCGATACCAAGACCTCTAGCTCCGGAAGAGGGAGGAACCGTGATCCTGACCACTCGGCCAACCACTTTCAATATCACGTATTAGATAATTCGATTGGGTCATTTTACTTATTCTTTTTCTTTAAAAAAATTATTTTTAATCTTCGGTTTTAATTGTGTTTGTATTATGAATCATATGTTAATGTTTATATATTATTTACTTAAACATTTATAAATATTTTTAATTAAATTTTAATTATTATTTATCATAGCCTGCATTGGGCGTAGACCGAATGCACTAGTTTTAACTTCTCTTTTAAAACCCAACACCTCCAATCAACCACCAACCCGAAATAGAAACAGAGGAAACGATCCCGGACTTCTTTGTGGACCACTTGAATATATATCAATAATGAGAGGATAGGAGCTTAGGTCAGTTCATTGACAGCCCATTACCCAGCCTCACTCTTATTCAATAAACTCATTCTCTAGTTATTTTTGTCCTATACTAGATGTGACCATTGGGATGGATAGTCTCATACTAGGTGTGACCATTGGGATTGTCTCTATCCATCTAACAAGTTTAATTGTGGATCCGAAAGACTAAGCCCATATTTGGCACCTCTATTTTCAGCCTCTACTTGTCTAAATGTCTAAAGCGAACAGAGGTTACGAAAATAAGAGCGTTCGGTACAACATTCTGGCCTCTGTCCGTTTTATACATTTAGAGACAAATCCTCTAAAACCCAAATGCTCAAAAAATGGGCAGATGAAAAATAGAGCTTTGGGCTCTTTAAAATATAGAGGCGGATGCTCTTTTTTATGGCAAAACTGCCCTCAGACGGTGTTTTATTGACACCGTCTGTCCTTTAAACCAAAATCCTTTCATTTTGTTATGGGAGGGAATATTACACTTCTAGGTTCTGTTTCCTTTTGTTCTTGTTGAATATGGAAAAGAAAAGTTACCAATTGAATCCGATTTGAATTTCTTGTTCTTGGTTACTTCTTATTGAATGGGTGTTGAGGTATTGTTTTGAGCTTTCCTTATAGGGCCCATCATGGGTGGTAGATGTATCTGATACATGGTAAATGTTGTTTTGAGCTTTCCTTTAGATTTCCTTTTCTGCAGTGTTTGATGTGAGATTGAACTGATTTGATTTGGGTGTTCTTCATTCATCAAGGAAAACTCTAGTTTAGTTGGTTTGTATATCATTTTTGGTGATGGTTATAGTGATTTTGGATGAATGGGTATTGACAAAATGTCTATTACTCTGTTGGATTTCTCTTAGATTATGTATTTTCCTGCTGCTTTTTATGAGATGGTTATATCACAGCGAAGCTGGGAGAAAATTGTGTTTTTATGATGTGTGGAACCTAACAATAGTGTTTGCATTGAGGGAAAAAAAATGTGATCTTTAAAGATAGAAAATTGTGCTTATTGGAAGCGGGAGAGAGCAGCTCTTGCTTTGAGAATTTTTGAGGATATGAGGGGTGCAGATTTGTGGCCGGATGCTGCCACAAAGGCATTGCTTGTGAAGTGTCTTTGGAAAGAGGATAAATTGAGAGAGGCTGCTGCGGTGGAGATAAAAGGTGAGGAGGTTAGGGATATGCTTCCAGTTGCATTGCCAGGTCATGTATGGACTGTGAGCTCTGCTGATCTGTGGCATGTTAACATCATTTATTCAAGTAGCTTTGCCATGAATGATCAGAGTTATGGAAGTATTTGATGTAAGCCTTTCGATGCCTAATATTTCATGACTGCTTAGTGAATGTATTGCAGTTTCCTTTTGATATTTGAAATGTTGTCCTTAATGGCTTTTTAGTTGTTCCAATGTCATGCACCTAACCAAAACTTCTTGATATTGTGTACTATTACTCTTGAAAAGAGGAAATAGCTGTTGTGTTTGTTGCTGCTTCATGCTTAAATTGTGGCTGCAGAATAGAATATGTTCATTAAGATAGAGAGAAAAGCATACTGATTCAAAATATAAACATAGTTTCTAATGCCCAGTTTTGGTTTGGGACATAGTATCTGACAGGTGGGCCTGCAGTGCTGCAAAAGTCATGATCTTTGCTGCACAAATGTGTTGAGAAAGTAGGAGAGACCTACAAAAGCTCGGATGTTTTACAACTAATTTTTTTAGTCATCTGCTAACTCGCTAAATAAATAGATTAATTTATTCAACAATCCAATCAGACAATGATATCCATTTGCACCTTGAAGGTGATACATATGTCTTATGAAGCCTGCATATCATAGCTAGGAACTTCTTCTTGAAGTGTCAAAGGAGTATTGCTTAAGAGTCCTGCTATTTGAACACAAGTTTTTTCTTTTCCCACACACACACTTTTAAAAAAAAAAAAAAAATATGAAATGACCTCTTTGCCCATCCTCTTCCTTTCTATTTCCCCACCTCCCCCTTTCACCTCCAGCTCCGGCCAGCACCGGCGCCGGCGCCGGCCGAACTCTTCCCCTTCTCTCTCTCCCTCTCCTCCCTCCCTCTCCCTTTCCCTCCCCACTGTTTTCTCCCTCTCCCTCCCCCACTGTTTTCTCTCTTTCCTCCTCCCTTCCCCTCCCCTCCCCCCCCCCCACCTCCCCCTTTCACCTCCGGATCCGGCCAGCACCGGCGCCGGCGCCGGCCGAACTCCCCCTCTTCTCTCTCCCTCTCCCTCTCCCTCTCCCTCTCCCTTTCTCTCCCCACTGTTTTCTCCCTCTCCCTCCCCCACTGTTTTCTCCCTCTCCCTTTCTCTCCCCACTGTTTTCTCCCTCTCCCACCCTCTCCCTCCCCCACTGTTCTCTCCCCCTTCTCCCGGTCTCTCCCTCCCTCTCCTTCTTTCTCTCCCTTCTCCCCGCCTCTCCCTCTCCCTTCCTTTCCCCCGTCGGCAGCAGCAGATCGGCATCTCTGCTGCTGCCGACGGGGGAAGGAAGGGAGAGGGAGAGGCGGGGAGAAGGGAGAGAAAGAAGGAGAGGGAGGGAGAGACCGGGAGAAGGGGGGAGAGAACAGTGGGGGAGGGAGAGGGTGGGAGAGGGAGAAAACAGTGGGGAGAGAAAGGGAGAGGGAGAAAACAGTGGGGGAGGGAGAGGGAGAAAACAGTGGGGAGAGAAAGGGAGAGGGAGAGGGAGAGGGAGAGAGAAGAGGGGAGTTTGGCCGGCGCCGGCGCCGGTGCTGGCCGGATCCGGAGGTGAAAGGGGGAGGTGGGGGGGGGAGGGGAGGGAAGGGAGGAGGAAAGAGAGAAAACAGTGGGGGAGGGAGAGGGAGAAACAGTGGGGAGGGAAAGGGAGAGGGAGGGAGGAGAGGGAGAGAGAGAAGGGGAAGAGTTCGGCCGGCGCCGGCGCCGGCGCCGATGCTGGCCGGAGCTGGAGGTGAAAGGGGGAGGTGGGGAAATAGAAAGGAAGAGGATGGGCAAAGAGGTCATTTCATATTTTTTTTTTTTATTAAAAAAAAGTGTGTGTGTGGGAAAAGAAAAAACTTGTGTTCAAATAGCAGGACTCTTGCTTAAACAGCCACATGACGGATGGGTTTTTTTTATATATGTTGTTGAGGTCATTGATTTCCCCACCTAAATGATGGGTTTTTTTATTAGGCATCTAGCTAGCGAAGTTAAGACCGATCAGATATTGCTATAATTTGATCAAAAGCTTGAGAGAAGGCAGTGATTATGAGGTATTAGAAAAAAAACATCCTTACCATTTGATAGAGGCATGGGATGTCTTGAAATTTAAAATTTGAGGACATTTGATAAAAGGCATTTGTTTTGGGTAATAAAAATCTTTTACAAGGATCCTAGCATGGTTTTATACTCATTTCAATACATGAGTATTGATGATGACATAAATACCCTTCTAATAAGAGGCAAATCCCTTAAAAAGATGCAAACAAAAGGGCATACCAAACGGTCTATTTAATTAAAATAGATTTGTGCATTATCAAACATGTTTTTTTCTATTTTTGCCTATTTTTTGTATGACTTTTTTTTTAATGGCTCTACTTTTACTGGGTCTGTCAGAAGAAGAGTAGATATACCAAACATGGCACTAGCTCAGCATGGCATGGATTTTAACCGTGCCGTGCCTCGGGCCTGACCCAGCACGGCCCAGTGTGGACTGTCGGGCCGGCCAGTTGACCAAGTCAACAGCCCTAGGCACGGTTTTTCCGTGCCGGGCCTATGCTGGGCTTGGGCCACCCACCCATATTTACACCCGTAGTTTCACCTCCCTTCATAGGATGACAACTTATAAGAAATCCCCCCTTTTCTACTTTTTAAGTGGTCTAAAAATTATTTTTTTACATGGTTGGACCAGTGGATTTTTTGTTATCCACTTCGGAGTTGGTGGAGTTGCATGAGATATAGTTTTGCTGCTTATGTCTTGTATTTGGAACTCATCTTAAATTTGCCCAATATATATTTGCGTGAATTTATATGGTGCCACCTCACAATCAGTCTTCTTTGATCAAAGACCTCAGAATGGCCATGGAGAAATAAAAAAAAAACGTCTTATTGCATTCTTCTTGTCCTACCCCGAAAAGCACCTCTTTAAAGGCAGTTTCTTAATGAACCAATTGTTCTATCACTTTCCATTTCATTAAGAAGACTTAGAAGTCTTTGTCCTTATTTTAGAAGACTTCAGAAGTCTTTGTCCTTTTTTTTAAAGAAGACTTACAAGTCTTTGTAGAAGACTTAGAAGTCTTTAACCATGAGGTCAGGAGGGTGTGCATTTTTAAGCCCCCACCACTAATGGCCGTGAAGACCGGAGAAGTCTACGGGGGAGGGAGTTGCATTTAAGTTTTAACACATGCTAAGGATCTCTGAAAAGTCTCCACTCGGACGTTATCTTAATCTTCCACATCGACATTCACATTGGTAATATGGAATCTCTGAAAAGTCTACGAGTAAAGAGACTTTGGATTTTTTTTCACACAGTGCTTCGACTTGTCGGAGGAGATGGAGTAAGTGGATGTGAAACCCGTGCCATTAAAAGAGCTACGTTTTCATGGTGGTTGAACTCACCATCAACACAGCTAGCCAGGCCCAATCATCTTTCCGTAATTATGAAGTCTTTTAAGCATTTTTGGACATTACTCACTGTAAGATGATAGTGTAGAGTGAATACACAAGCAGGTAACGATTCTCAATTATTGCCTCTTATCTACAATTTTGGTAAATTGAACAAGGCCCTTTTCTTTTTATTCATTTTTATTATTTTTTTGAGATCTAATCTAAAAATCATTCTGTTATATGGTAGGCTCATTGGTGAAAAAAATATATATATATTTTGAAAGTATTAATCTTATAGAAAAAAGATTAATGGTGTGATCAACACTGCTGATTGTTGTGACCTGGGGCCTACTAGTAGTGAAGTTTTATGCTTTCATCCATCGACTCATGTCTTAAGATCTATAAGCTGACAAAAGTTAATTGTGTGAGGCTCAAGAGCTAATTTCCTGGTTCTCTAGTGGTGGATAGCTGTTGGGACACATTAGACATGGTTGGTCAAGATTGCGGGTTGGAACATAAACATGAAAGTGCCAATGCCACTATCAAAATCACTTCTTTTGTCTCTCAATCGGTGGGACTTGGGAGGCATTGGTCTAATATATTCTTCAACAATATACCTTTTGCCGCCAACGCTGATAAGCATGAGAGAAGCTCACTGTGATGTTTTCCATAATCACATCTGTGTGGGGAGATTTTCAAAGCTCCATGATTACGCTAATCACGGCCATTAGATGGGACTAAGCATTCTCACGTGCCATCCGCGTGCCATCCGCATGGCAACAGACTCACCTCGGCTACCGGGACAGAGGCCTCAGCCGAGGTCAGGCAGGTCCTGGCCGCTAGCGCCGAGCTCGGCTACCCAGGTGCCCACCTCGGCTAAAAGCTTGACCTCGGCCAAAAGAGCCGGGACGAAAGCCGAAGCAAGGGAGAATCCCCACTCGCGCCCTTTGCCCGCCACGCCTTCAGACACGTGGAGGAATAGGGGCGCGAGCCAGTGAGGCAGATGCGACATCCAACCGTCCACAATCTTCGCCAGATCGCTGACAGGGCGGCACCCAGCGGCTGAAGCCAAATCAGCGCAAGGCCCGAGGGTGGATCCGATGGGACCTCTACCGCCAAAGGCGTCCAATATGATCTGGCCCAACATGACGCATATTAAATGCGATGTGGGCTGATCCGACTAGCATTAAATGCAAAGTGGGCTGGAATGGACTGCATTTATTACTTTGTGGGCTGATAAAGACTTCCCTGTCAAATCATGGGATCCACGCCAAAATATCATCCAAGATATCATCCAGTTCCCTATAAATAGAACCCCATCTCACATGCAAGGTACGCAACCCATACTTGAGAGTCGTTACTCTGCCTCTCTTCTTCCTCCCGTTTGTTCCAGTTCATTTACTGACTTAGGCATCAGAGAGCCTTGCGCCCCTCAGGCCAGGGTCCTCTGACCGTTCGCTCTTCCCTTTTAGGCTTTGAGGCAGCATGTCATCTTCTTCATTTGGGCAAGTCCTGTAAGGCACCCCGATTATTGTGGGTCATATTTTTCTGCACCTACAATTGGCGCCGTCTATGGGAAAGCACTATCCCAACCTTCTCAATCTTCCTAGAAACCATGCCTCCGAAAGCTAAGAAAGGCGGAGAGTCCCTGAGAGCAAGACTCGGGCGTCCGGGCCCGTCGACGGACGTCCCTCCTCAGGAGCAGTCCGGAATGGTGTATGGCCCGTCTGCAGGCGAGGAGCGCGTAGGCTCGCGACCCTTCGTCGAAATTCCCTTCCAAGAGGGGCTTGAGAACTCGCTCTCTGACGAGGAAGTCATGCCTCCCCGACGGGATGAGCGTCGGCATGAGCGTCCTCTCAAAGGCAAAGTTGCGGCAGTGGAAGAACCACGCCGTGTGCAACCCACTGATGATGGAGGAGACATCACAGCTCAAAATGCTCTCCTCCAGGAGCAGGAGTGAATAATCCGCCAACTCTAGCAGCAATTGAGAGCGGTGCAAAGTGCCTCGTTAAGGCAACCCTCAGAGCCCCAAGGCGAGAAGAGAGCTGTCCAGAGAAAGGTAGCCCAGCCCACCCGCGAGGATCTGAGAGCCTTTCTGGATCAGAAGCGCAGTCAGGCCCACGACCAAGGCTTGAGCAACACCCATAGCCATCATGGCCGAGGCCATTCGAAACGAAAGCCAAGAGTACTGACACCAGAGAAGGATGACGAGCAGGAGCGGCTCGACAAGCGCTTCAATCTGGCCCTTCAGCATAACCTGGAGATGCGGGACCAGCAAGAAATTTGTGGCCCCACCGATCTGGGGGCCTCTCCCTTCACACAGGATATCGAGAGAACTCCCATGCCTAAGAAGTTCTCTGTCCCGCGGTTCGTCCCCTACGACGGGTTGTCTGACCCATCCGCTCACCTCCGGCACTTCTCTCAGAAGATGTCCATCTGGGGGAACGAGGGCCACCTCAACTGCAAGATCTTCTCCTCCAGTCTAAGCGACCTCCCTCTGAAGTGGTTCTGCGCTCTACCGGAGAGGTCTATTTCGAGTTGGAAAGAGCTCCAACTTTCCTTCCTGAAGAAGTTCCAGGCCTACAGCGTCGTCCCCAAGACTGATGCTGATATCCTTGCCCTAAAGATGAAGCAGGGCGAGACCCTCGCCCAATTCGCCCAGCGGTTCTGGGCGATTTACAGCCAGATCGAGGATACCAGAGAAGAAGTGGCGATTTTCGCCTTCCGGAACGCCCTGATACCAGGGCACGAGCTGCGGAAAGATTTGGCTGGAGATCCCGCTCCCTCCATGCCGGCCTTGATGTCCCGGATAAAACGCTATATCGCCCGGGAGGAGGATGAGATCCGGGCTCGGGAGGACGAAGGGTGGGAGGACGAAGGCCCGAAACCCAAGAAAAAGAGAGCAACCAGCCCCAGCAGCGGGGTAAGAAGCCATTCCATAAGCAAGAGCCGAAAAAAGCCTGGGTCTCCAGTTCGGCGAAAGCTATAGCGTCCAGGTCCCGGGGCAACAGGAGAACCAGACATCCCTCCGACGCCTACCAAGCTGTGAACATCGTCTTCAAGGAGCCGATCCACCAGGTTATGAACAAGATAACGACCAAGCCATTCTTTAAGTGGCCTCGACCCTTGCAAGGCGATCCCTCCATCCGTGACTAAACGAAGTTCTGTGCCTACCATAAAGATAACGGGCACAGGACCGAGGAGTGCAGGACTCTGAAGTATCACCTGGAGAGGCTTGCCAAGGAAGGCCACCTTGCGGAGTTTGTGAAGGCAGGAGATGTTGGCAGCGGCGGCGGCAGCCGAGCTCATCAGAGCGCGACTAAGGATCCAGACAGCGAAGACTCCGAAAAGATCATCAATGTGATCCATCTGGCGCCCTCAGCTCCCCCTCCCTCAGTTCAAGACAGCCCTCAGGCTCGAGCCGAAGCTAGGCGGGCCTCACATGGGAAAGAGGTGATGAGAGCCGAACTCGGGCCAGTGTCCAAGAGAGAGCGCCGCGACCGACCAGCCATCTCATTTTCAGGCAAAGACCTGGAGGGAATCCAGCTTCCTCACAACGACCCTCTGCTCTTGACGATGAAGCTAAAAGACTTCACTGTGAAGAGGATCCTCGTCGACTCCGGCAGCACTTCCGAGGTCCTCTACTATGAATGCTTCAAGAAGATGAAACTCTCAGAAGCTGACCTGACGGAGGTCCGTGCGCCCCTGATAGGGTTCTCCGCCAAAAACCAGTCTACCCCAAGGGAAAAATCACCCAGGAAACCTGAGTGGGCGGAGCCTCCGTGATGGCCGACTTTCTGGTAGTGGACGCCCCTTCTCCCAACAACGTTATCTTGGGCAGAACGTGGCTCCACAAGATGGAAGTAGTCCCCTCCTCCCTCCACCAGAAGCTGAAGTTCGTACTCGAAAGCAAGGAAGGCAATATGGAGGTGGTCACAGTGGAAGGAGATCAGCAGCTGGCCAGGCAGTGCATGCTGGCCATGGTCCCCGGAGAAAAGGAGCCAGAGCGCGTCAACCTGGCGGAGTTCGAAAAAGGCCTAGATGAGATCAGCCGAGATCCTAACAAGAAAAGTATTGAGGACCTAGCCGAAGTCAGACTCGACTCAGCAGACCCTGACAGATTTTTCCTGATCGGCACTCAGCTGCCTGACGAAGAGAGAGCCGAGCTCTCAAGGTTTCTAATGCAGAACGTGGATGTCTTCGCCTGGACCCCGAGCGAAATGCCTGGGGTCGACCCCGGTGTCATGTGCCACAAGCTGAATGTGGATCCCAGCCACAAGCCAGTGGTGCAAAGAGCCCGAAGGACGAGGTTACAGCAGACAGACGCGGTAGTCGAAGAGGTCGACAAGTTGCTGGAGGCAGGCGCAATCCGGGAGGTCCAGTACCCGGTCTGGCTGGCCAATACGATGGTGGTTAAGAAGAGGACTGGCAAATGGAGGGTGTGTGTGGATTTCACAGACCTCAACATGGCCTGCCCTAAGGATAGTTTCCCCCTTCCAAAGATTGATCAGATGATCGACGCCACCACTGGCCATGACCGAATGAGCTTCCTCGACGCCTACAGAGGCTACCATCAGATCCCGATGTATGAGCTAGACGAGGAGAAAACTGCATTCATAACCCCCCGCGGTACTTACTGCTACAAGGTGATGCCCTTCGGGCTGAAGAACGCGGGGGCAATAAATCAGCGCCTCGTGACAAAGATGTTCCGTGCTCAACTCGGCAAGACGGTGGAAGTCTACATCGACAATATGGTAGTCAAATCCAAGCACTCCAGCGACCATCTGGCGGATCTGGCCCAAGTCTTCGGCGTCCTCCGCGAGTTCAAACTCAAACTGAATGCTTCCAAGTGCGCCTTCGGCGTCGCTTCTGGTAAGTTCCTCGGGAGCCTGGTAACGCGGAGGGGAATAGAGGCCAACCCAGATCAGATTACCGCAATCTTGGGCATCCAGAGCCCATCTACTACAAAGGAGGTCCAGAAGCTTACAGGCATGGCCGCCGCACTAAATCGCTTCATCAGCAGATCATCAGATAAGTGCCGGCCTTTCTTTCAGCTTCTGAGAAAAAACTTGAAATTCCAATAGACCTCTAAGTGCGACCAAGCGTCGGCAGCACTCAAAACTTATTTATCTTCACCACCCTTACTCTCTACCCCAATTCAGGGGGAGATTTTGTATCTATATCTTGCGGTCTCGGATCATGCGGTGAGCTCCGCCCTCATCAGAGAGGACGAAGGAGTCCAAAAACCAATTTACTATACAAGCAAGATCCTGCTTGATGCCGAGACCAGATACCTTTTGCTGGAGAAGCTTGCGTTGGCACTCGTCAGCGCCTCCCGTAAGCTCTCCCATCATTTCCAGTCCCACACCATTGTGGTGATCACGGAGCATCCACTCCGTTCTATATTCAAGAAAGCTGACTTTTCAGGGCGAATCTCAAAATGGGCAGTCGAACTGGGGCAGTATGACATTCAGTACCGTCCCCGGACTGCGATCAAAGCCTAGATTCTGGCAGACTTCATTGTAGAGTTCGTCTTGCCGATCTCGGCTCCGACCCAGCCCGGCACGGAACTGGGGGGCATAGGGCATGAGCCTGAAGTTACCGAGGTCGAACAAGCTCTTGCCTCGGCATGGAAGGTCTTTGTTGACGGTTCGTCCACCTCCAAGAGAGCTGGCACCGGCATAGTCCTCCAATCGCCAGAGGGACTGGTCGTAGAGCAAGCCTTCACCTTGGACTTCAAAGCAACAAACAATGAAGCGGAGTATGAAGCTCTGATAGCAGGGCTAAACAGCGTCCGAATCCTCAGAGCCCAGCAACTGGTGATCTTCAGCGATTCACAACTGGTAACTAGCCAGCTCGCTGGAGACTACCAGGCCAGGGACGACATGATGGCGGCCTACTTAGCCCTTGCGAAAAAACTACTCTCCCATTTCCAGACAGCCGAGGTCAGGCAAATCTCCAGAGATATCAACACGCACGCTGATGCGCTTGCAAACCTGGCCTCCACTGTCGAAGCAGGAAAGAAAAGGACTGTCGAGGTTGGATCATACCAAGATCAAGCCTAGAGCTCCACTCACCTCGGCAAGTCCTTTGTGCTGATCTCGGCCCGAGCTGGATGGATCCAATCATCTCTTACCTGAAAGACGACCAGCTCCCCGAAGACAAGACTGAAGCCCACCGAATCAGACTCAAGGCAGCTCGATTCTGGCTATCTCCCGAAGGCAAACTCTACAGAAAATCCTTCACGGGTCCCTACCTCCAATGCGTTCATCCGAGCAAGGTGGACAACTTTTGGTATGAGATCCATGAAGGAATCTGCGGCAGTCACATCAGAGGTCGATCATTGGCCTACATGGCTATAAGCCAAGGTTACTGGTGGCCCTACATGCAGAAGGATGCGTAGGTATACGCCAGGAAATGCGAGAAATGCCAGAAGTTCTCCCACTCTCTTCATCAGCCAGCGCAAGACCTGAGTCCCCTCTCTAGTCCATGGCACTTTGCTCAATGGGGGCTGGACATTGTGGGGCATCTCCACCGAGCTCCAGGGAACAAGAGATAGCTGATAGTTGCTACGAACTACTTCACAAAATGGATAGAAGCTGAACCGCTGTCCTCCATCACTGATAGGGATTCCAAGAACTTCGTGTGGAAGAACATCATAACAAGGTTCGGCATCCCCAGGACACTGATTTCGGACAACGAGACTCAATTCGACTTCAAATCCTTCAAACACTTCTGCCAAGAGCATGGCGTCAGGAACCGTTACTCCACTCCGGCATATCCACAAAGCAATGGCCAGGCCGAAATTTCTAACAAGGTAATCCTGGATGGCCTGAAGAAGCGGTTGGACAAGGCAAAAGGGAGATGGGGAGAGGAGCTTCCTAGCATGTTGTGGGCATATAGAACGACTCCAAGGCGATCCACCTCGGTGACACCTTTCTCTCTGGCCTATGGGATGGAGGCGGTCATTCCCTTAGAAATTGGCCTCCCCACCCTGAGGACAGAGTTGGTCGACTAGGGCCGAAACGGGACAAACCTGGCGATGGAGCTAGACCTAGCGGACGAGCGTCTAGAAGCAGCAGCCCTACGACTGACTGACTATCAGCAGCGGCTAGCCAGAGGATACAATGTAAAAGTCAGGGAAAGAAATTTCTCCGTAGGAGAACTGGTCCTGAAGAAGACCCTGCCAGGCGACAAAGATCTGAATGAAGGAAAACTGGCCCCGAACTGGCATGGCCCATTCAAGGTGGTCTCGTTGGTAGGACGATCCTCTTACAAACTCGAAGACTTAGAAGGCAAGCAGTTGCCGAGACCATGGAATGCATCTCATTTGAAGAAAATCTATTTTTAAAGATGTAACAAAAGTCTCAGAATCAATGAAAACATCGTTTGCCCTAACATCAATCTGTGTCATCTCACCTTGTCTGAGTTCGGCAACTTCAGGTTCCTAACCCTGTAAGAGGCTTCGGATTCATACATCTGGTCGCTTCCTAAATTTTTGGGTCCCTGACCCTAGAAGAGGCTTCGGATTCATCCATCTAGTCGCTTCCTAAATTTTGGGTCTGACCCTGGAAGAGGCTTCGGATTCATACATCCGGTCGCTTTCTAAATTTTGGGTCCCTGACCCTGGAAGAGGCTTCGGATTCATACATCCGGTCGCTTCCTAAATTTTGGGTCCCTGACCCCGGTAGAGGCTTCGGATCCATACATCCGGTCGCTTCCCAAATTCTGGGTTCATCCACCCCTCGAGATCGTTCTCGAACTCAAGCTCGCACAGCCGAGATCCTCGAGACTCTGGGTTCGTTTCGGCAAATGACAGCTCGTCTCGGCCAATGGTGGTCCATTTCGGCCAATGACAGTCTTCGAAAGAGAAAAAGCAGTGCAAGCACTGGAGTGTAGAAAAGCAGCACAAAATTGCAAGTACCGCGAAACAGTACAAGAAAAGCAAAAAAAAGAATGCAAAACTACAAAAGTACTGTACACAGATTACATGATCAGAAAACTTGTTCTTTTTATTTATTTTAATTACTTCATTACAAGGATTACAGAGAAGAAAATAAAGTACAGTAAGGAGGCTCGCAGCCCTCTAGAGACAAAAAAGGAATGAAGACTCTGCGAGGCTCTGATCTTCACTGACTCTTCAGTCCGGTCTTCAGCGTCCTGAGCTCTTCAACACCCTCTGGATTGGTGGCTTGAAGACCCCGAACCTCACTGAGCTCTACAATACCCTTTGGTGGGTTAGACCAAAGTTTGCCAAAAATAGCCCCCTCGGTCCAAGGACCTCTCGATCCTGCCCGCCACTCGGAGGTCTTGATATCCCACAAGAGGATCCGCGGCATGATTCCACACAGGGCCCTGTGGGATGAAAACAAGACCCCCAAATGCGCGGGGCGCCACCAACCCACGGCTGCAAAGATTCCCATGCAGCCGCATCGGAGGGAGTTGGCCGTGGACCCGCGTTCAGAGAGCGCGTAGTCCACGAGGATCGTCTTCAAGGAGCGCGTAGACTACGACAGACTATCTCCCCCGGAGAAAGCCGTATTCTGGCGCAAGGGTTCCACCCGGATCAAAGGTTCCTAAGGTTCTACCGATCATGGCAGCCAGTTTGGTTAACGAAGAGAGATAGGTCCCTATGTTTATATAAAAATTAAGATGTCCTGGTTCTTTTTTTTCTCTCCCATGGCGAGCTTGCCACTCCTATTTATAGGAAGCAGAAGGCCCCGGTCTTCAAAGGAGTTTATGAGGCGAGGTCTCCCATGCCCCGCGTGGGATGCACGCCTTCCTACATGCTGACCAGCGGTCCCGATGGCGACACGTGGAGCCATCCGCCCGTTTTCCTCATTGGCCATACCGCCACACTTATTGCTATTTATGGTCTTCAGAATACGGAGATTCGGCATAGATAACTACAAAGACCGTTCGGTACTCCCTCTAACTCAAGGCTCACACGACACGTCGCATTAAAGGCTCTCAGCCGGACTCAAGCTTAAAAGAGCCGAACTCAAAAAAGAAAGGGAAGGAGAGAAAATGGAGCGCAAATGCACAAGCAAAGGAGTTCTATTTTTCATTAAAGGTAAAGGATATTACAGAGCTGAAGGTTACATGCAAAAGAGAGAAAGGAAAAATTACAAAGAGCAAGAGCAAAAAGTACAGCGGCTTCCGCGACTCCACCAGTATGATCACCGTCTCTGATGAACCGGCCCTCTCGGCTACGACCGCGGCCTTGTCCGGTGCATCACCAGCAGGAGGGGCAGAAGGAGCGTCGCCCTGAGGCGCGACTGGGGCATCACTGGCAGACGGAACAGTTGGAGCGCCATCCGAGACAGGACCAGCTGCAGGAGCATAGAATGGGGCACTCTCGCCCAAGGGAGCGGAGCTCGGCTCAGGGACTGGGTCTGAGTACTTCGGAAAATTCTGATAGACCGGATGGTCTTCAGGAACCCATGCACGCCTCAGTGCGGCCAAGCACCCTTCCTCGAACAGAATGGAGGTGATCTCCTCCACCTGCTTCTCATACTCCTCAGTGGCCTGGTCCACCCCCTTCTGAAAAGAAGACTGTGCCTCGGACAGCAGAGAGCAAGCATTCTCCTTCTTCAGCTCGGCATTCTCTTTTTTCAGCTTCTCGATTTCGGCACGCCTGGCCAGCACTTCGTCGCGCTGCCTCGTCGACTCAGCCGCCGATTCAGACCTCGCTCTGGCTAGCTCCGACTCCAGCTAAGCAATCCTCTTAGTCTTCATCCAGATATCACCCTTTAGTTGATGGGTCTTCGAAGTGAGTTCGGTGACGTTGACCAGAGCTACGTCTAGCTGTGCGGTCGCCTCGGCGCTACTCTTCTTCAGCTCCTCCAGCTCCTTCTTCACCTTTTCCCTCTCAAACTTCAGCTGGGTGACCTTCGCGACGTTCTTATCACTCCTTTCCATCACGACCAGGAGCCTCTGCACGTTCTGCAGAAAAGAAAAATAAGTCAGATGAAAGCAGTCAAACTAAAGCGCTTAAAGGAGGGCGTTGAAGATGCTTACCAAAAAATCAGCCTGGATCGCCGAGACCAGCAGACTTTCGTTGTCATACTTCGCCTGCACTTCCATGTCACGCAGCAAGGCACAAGCTTTTACGAGGGCTCCAATGACGTCGGAGTTCCCCAGCACCCGGTCCACGACGTTTAGAGGCTTCCCGGGCTGCGTCTCCATCTTGGGTCTCCATGCTACTGGGGCAGTGCGAGATCCGGAAGCCGAACCGGACCCTTGCCCTACCGAGACGGTGAGTTCGCGAGCCGCCTCGCTAGTCACCTTGTTAGCCGGCACACTTTTCTCAGGCGGAGCCTTACCCCCGGGAGCTCGCGCAGGTGTCTTACCCTTCGGGGGCTGTTCAGCCCCTGAGTCTTTCTCACCCGCCTTGGACCTCTTCCTGGGCGGGGACCCCTCCCTCGGACGATCCGGTGAACGTCTCCACGCGCCCTCGCTCGGTGTGGTGGCAGGAGCAGAAGTGACAACAGCACCCGCCGAGCCCGAAGCCACGCGGGTGCTGGCAGACGATGGTGTCGCAGAAGAAGAGGATCCGCGCCTAAACTTAGCCGCCAGATCCTTGGTACCAGGCACTCTTGAGCCTCCCTCCATTCTTTCTTCCTGGTCGGACGAATAAGCGTCTACTATCCCCCTTAAGTTCGGCGACCCCGAGCCAGAGGAAGTAGATGCCTCAGCGCCAGAAGCAGCTCGGCTCGCGGCAGGATCAATCAAAAGAACCCCGGCAGGCACGGCCAAGGTAACAGGAGGATGATCAGGCTGCGGCTCGTCCTCCGGAGCCGCTCCGATTCTCTTGTAGTGGCCGCGGTACCTCGGCGTATACCCCAGCAGCTTCCAGGCTGATCTGGTCTCGTGCCCCTTGTATCTCTCGACCTTCTTGTGGTCGTCAACGTTCTTCCTCCAGCCTTCACTCACAGCCCGACGTCGCCTCCCGTGCAGTTCTGCACCACAAATAACAAGAATGTCAGCTCGGCAACATAGAGGTTGAGCAAAATAAACAGAGGAAAGAAGCAGTATTTACTTGGGACGACCCCGAGGTGGCGAGGGACCATCAGCCTCTTGTCCTCACCAGCGCCAAATTCCCAATCCCGCGATACACAGAAGAGATCTTCCTCGGCATTCTTACTGGAATCCTCCAAGGCTAGGACGAAGCCCCTTCGGTACTGCTTCACCCAAAGATAATAATTGTCTCCCTCAGCCTTGCAGATGTCGTAGACGTCCTCGATGTCATGGACACCCAGGTTGGTCCCCAAGATCTCGTTCAGTTTCGTCGTGCCCATAATGACTTTGAAGCCATTGGGCATCAGCTGGCATGGGATAATCGACCAAACGCTAAGGCAAGCCCTAAGCAGGGGGTGCAGAGGAAATCCGACCCCGCCCTCGATCACAGAGATCAGAGGGAACGGCATCCAGCCGCAGGACCATCCGCGAGTGGCATAGTCGCTGGGATCCGCCGGCCTGAGGCGAACTCCCTCCGAGATATTGTAAGTAGCCCTAAACCTAGCCATGCCCTCGTCCGTATCTAACCGAAACCTAGGGGTGCTCATGTCAAAAAATGAAGAAGGAGGAAAGAAACCCTAAAGGTGGAAAACCCTAAAAAAACAGACAGGGGCACGAAGTTACTTACAGAAACGAGAGGGCGAGTCAAGAATAGATCCGGGCGCGTCCTACGGTTGTCCTAGCCAGAGAGGTCTCGAGAAGACAGACGAAGAGCAGAGCAGAAATCGAAAGCAAGGGCAAAGAAGATTAGAAAAAAGAAAGAAAGAAGATAACCCTATTTATAGGGGGAAGAAACCCTCTTTGGGCGCCACTTTTGAATTCGAAAAGGCAGATTTCGCAATCCGCGCCTGTTCCATCAATGAGACAGCACAATCAGTGAAGAAGCTACATGTGTAGCCGCCGGTTCGTTTCCCAGGACGGACAGGATGAAACATTTATTGCCTCAGAGAAGTCGAAGCGACATCAGGCAATGATCGCTGCATCTCCAGACGGGTTCTCTAGCTTCTGACCCATAAAGGCTAGGGCGCTTGAGAGGTCACAAGCTAGGAGCAATTGTGTGGGGAGATTTTCAAAGCTCCAGGATTACGCTAATCACGGCCATTAGATGGGACTAAGCATTCTCACGTGCCATCCGTGTGCCATCCGTATGGCACCAGACTCACCTCGGCTACCGGGACAGAGGCCTTAGCCGAGGTCAGGCAGGTCCTGGCCGCTAGCGCCGAGCTCGGCTACCTAGGTGCCCACCTTGGCTAAAAGCTTGACCTCGGCCAAAAGAGCCGGGACGAAAGCCGAAGCAAGGGAGAATCCCCACTCGCGCCCTTCGCCCGCCATGCCTTCAGACATGTGGAGGAATAGGGGCGCGAGCCAGTGAGGCAGATGCGACATCCAACCGTCCACAATCTTCGCCAGATCGCTGACAGGGCGGCGCCCAGCGGCTGAAGCCAAATCAGCGCAAGGCCCGAGGGTGGATCCGATGGGATCTCTACCGCCAAAGGCGTCCAACATGATCTGGCCCAACATGACGCATATTAAATGCGATGTGGGCTGATCCGACTAGCATTAAATGCAAAGTGGGCTGGAATGGACCGCATTTATTACTTTGTGGGCTGATAAAGACTTCCCTGTCAAATCATGGGATCCACGCCAAAATATCATCCAAGATATCGTCCAGTTCCCTATAAATAGAACCCCATCTCACATGCAAGGTACGCAACCCATACTTGAGAGTCGTTACTCTGCCTCTCTTCTTCCTCCCCTTTGTTTCAGTTCATTTACTGACTTAGGCATCGGAGAGCCTTGCGCCGCTCAGGCCAGGGTCCTCTGACTGTTCGCTCTTCCCTTTCAGGCTTTGAGGCAGCAGGTCATCTTCTTCATTTGGGCAAGTCTTGTAAGGCACCCCAATTATTGTGGGTCATATTTTTCTGCACCTACAACATCCAAATTTATAAACGTCGCACTTTTTTGTCATTTATTTATATTTATTTTTAATTAGTTGGCCTACTAGACAGGAGTGGTATTGCCAATTGAAGACCCTGGGATCTATATATCCAACACAACTCAACCACGAGTGTGTTTGGCACCCTTCAGTTACTTTCATTATGTAAAAAAGGTTTGTATAAAAAAAAGCAACATTATGATTGGTGGTGTAATAAGTAAACGTGGGTTAACTTCTTGGAGAGCGGGTTGCTGTGTGAGCCCATTTATAACCATGAGAGAGATGGTTGATATTCCCTTTGACTTTTCTAGTTTTGAAAAGTCTCTAGTCCAAAACAATCTGTCTTTTTCGCTCTTTCAAGCCATAATGTTAGTGGTTGGGACTTTAGATTTTTGATTCAATGGGAACGTGGAACACCAATCTCCACACCTACCTTGACATTTCAAGTCTTCGGTCCAGAGTAAAGGACCGAGACTAAGGGTGCCAAACTGTGGAAGGTAGGGTTATAAACGGTTTGGTTTTGCCATGGATCCGGAACCGAAGCCGTTAAAGAAAATAAGGAACCAGATCCGGACCCGAACCCGAAACCGTTAAGGAACCGGTTTCTTAGCTCCGAAACTGAACTGGAACCAGAACCATATATGGTGTAACGCCCCAATTCCGAATACCGAGAAAACCGTCAAGGTACCGAAGTTGGAGCTACTTCCCGGAAAATCCGAGAACTTCCAAGATCGTAGGTCCGCAGTGAGGTCCAATTTAAAACGTTTTGAACAATATTATAACAACGGTTAAATTACGGAAGCATAAAGAAATAAGCGGAAGTAATAACAGAGATAGCGAAAGCATAAGTTATCATGAATGATATATCAAATGTAACAGGCTAAAGTCCTGCCTAAAATTGTCAAGTGAGAAAAAAAAGGTTTATTACATATTTGACTAACTACCCAGCTCACTACAAAAGATCTCTCAAAAACCCAAACAAACAGATGTACTCTCATGCCCCATGTGCCGGCTCTCCAACCTCAGGCTGACCTCATGGTCGGCCGGTCCCCATCCGTAGTCTCCTACTACGGGCGCCTCTACGAGTGCGTAGGCATCGCCCTCGAACTCGGGGTCAAGACCTAAGCACCAAGAATGGATCAGATCTAAAGATCTGGCAAGTCACAGTATGCAAGTTGAGGGTTTTGGGTTTGAGATCTCTAGATTGGTCCACTTAATCAATCAAACTAAAAGTGTGCAAAAAATAATAATCTACGCAGCGGAAATAAAATCACAAGCACACACCACAAGGACACCAAATTTAAGGTGGAAAACCCAAATCGGGTAAAAAACCACCGATCCGTACTGAATCTAATCAAACACTATGAATCTCGCAATTATAAGAAACTCAGATTTCTTCCCTAGATATCCCCTATCTAAAGACTGAAGTTACCTTATGTCGCATCACGCTTCAACGATATCACACCGTTGATTGCAACAGATCCAGCGCTTGACTCCTCAAATCTTCTAAGCAAGAAGATGATCTTCTACAATGGATGCAGAAGAAACTTGGCTCTCTAGAGTACTTGGCAGCACAACTCTTAAAAAATCTCTAGAGAAAATTTCTCTCAATTAAATCACTAATTCAGAACTTGAAAGATGATTTCTTCTTTCTCTTTCTTTCCTTTGGGTTGTGAGAAACACCCAATATATAGCCCCTAATTCGTGCTTAAGACTCCTAATTATAATCCTCTTAGAAAAGAAGTCCATCTCAAACTTTTGGTTAGAGTCCGGATCCAACTGGGCTCCTGCGCGTCCGCCACCCTTGCTATAGCGAGAGTGCACTCTGCCTCGGTTTTGGCATACAACATTCTTTCAACTTTTTTTTTTTTACTTAGCCTTGCAGCCTTTGTTGACTTTTCATTCTATATTCTAACAATCTCCCCTTTTGACAATTCTTGGACAAATCTCCTAGAACAATACAATAAGATCTACCCAAAAGAAAAACCCAAAATACAATGAATCTTTAAATAAAAAAATCAGCACTGTAGATCTTGAATTGCCTTATCTTGTAGAACTCCTCCGGGCTTCATTCTTCTCCCCCTGAATTTTTCCATAATTGACAAACAAAAATAATCATGCAGCTTCCGTCAATCTGGATGCAGTAGCTCCCCCTCGATTTTGACTCCCCCTCACTATGATCTTCGTTTCAGCATTGGGAGTGGGGACTTGACCTCCTTGATCAGGGCTTTTTTATGATTAGCCACCCGCACTTTTGTAGTTAAGACTTTCAGTAGAGTGTGAGCAAACTCCTTAGGCAAATCAGATTTTCTAACCCAAATTTGAGTTGTCTTGAGTGGAGAAAAATTCTTCCGCCATTGCTTGGTCTTGGGTAGACTTTGCAGCTTCTTACAATTGGGACGAATGTGTCCTTTCTTTCCACAATGGCGACAAGTGGATATGCGTTCAGTGTGTGACACATTATTTTTCTTGAAACTACTCGACACATTATATGAAAGTGCAGTATCTAGAGTAGCATGTGCAACACTAGAAATAAAAATTATTTTACCTTTATCTTTTGAAGTGGATGCACCATGATCATAACCGAGACCCCTTCTGTCAAACTGAGACTTCTAACTACACAAGATATTTGTAAGAGTTTTCGAACCAGTGTTCATCTTGTTTAGTGAAGCTTGTTTGATTTCTAACTCAGACAGAATGGTCTTCAGTCTTCCTTGCGAATCTTCTTTTTCAGATTTAATAGTCGCAACTCCGTCTTCATATTCTCAATCTCTTGCTCAGCCTTTTCAAGTTTTTGACTCTCAGTGGTCAAATTTTCAGCCATGCAGTTTTTTTGACTTTCCAAGAGACGAATCTTTTCAAGTGCTTGCTCTAAATCATACTTTAATGCAGACTTTTCTTCTTAAGCAGCTTTTAACTAGATTGTGACCTTCTTACAATACTTGGTCATCCGCACACAATCATTAAATGTGGAGTAATATTTTTTCTTCCAATCTTGTTCTTGATCTGACACTTCATCTTCATTATCATCATCAGACATAGAAGTTCTTGCCAGGAATTGATTAAGTATCATTCTAGAAATCTCTTATGATCAAACACAGCAAATTAGTGTAACCCGCTCTGATACCAATTGAGGGTTTAGGGTTTGAGATCTCTAGATTGGTCCACTTAATCAATCAAACCAAAAGTGTGCAAAAAATAATAATCTACGCAGCGGAAATAAAATCACAAGCACACACCACAAGGACACCAAATTTAAGGTGGAAAACCCAAACCGGGTAAAAAACCACCGATCCATACTGGATCCAATCAAACACTATGAATCTCGCAATACAAGAAACTCAGATTTCTTCCATAGATATCCCCTATCTAAAGACTGAAGTTACCTTATGTCGCATCACGCTTCAACGACATCACACCGTTGATTGCAATAGATCCAGCGCTTGACCCCTCAAATCTTCTACGCGAGAAGATGATCTTCTACAATGGATGCAGAAGAAACTTGGCTCTCTAGAGTACTTGGCAGCACAACTCTTAAAAAATTTCTAGAGAAAATTTCTCTCAATTAAATCACTAATTCAGAACTTGAGAAATGATTTCTTCTTTCTCTTTCTTTCCTTTGGGTTGTGAAAAACACCCAATATATAGCTCCTAATTCGTGCTTAAGACTCCTAATTATAATCCTCTTAGAAAAGAAGTCCATCTCAAACTTTTGGTTAGAGTCCGGATCCAACTAGGCTACTGCGCGTCCGCCACCCTCGCTATAGGGAGGTGTACTCCCGCTATAGCGAGAGTGCACTCTGCCTCGGTTTTGGCAAACGACATTCTGTCAACTTTTTTTTTTTTACTTAGCCTTGCAGCCTTTGTTGACTTTTCATTCTATATTCTAACACAAGTAATATATGATGCATGTATCAAAATTAATAGAGACAGCAATAAAGTTAAGAGAATAGCAATGGTACAGATACTAGGCAGTTGACCAAGATAAACAAATAGAATCAGGATAAACATAATATCAGCCTATACAATGTGGCACATTCACACGAGCTGGACACCGCGGGATATTATGCCGCGGCCCTACCATACTGAACACAGTCGCGGCGGGAAAACCTCACGGTGCTGGGGATTATCTAGCCCTGCAAATAACATCCACATCACATCCATCATCCAGAGACCGGACCGGTATCGCACCGTCCATCTACAACAATGCTCATCATGATAGCTCACTCAACATTCTCAATAGCTCCTACCAGTGATGATCAGTCTAACGGGCTGAGCTTAAATCAGCTGAGTGAATGTTTTTGCCGACTCAGGAAACAATAAAGGTATGTGTCTGTCTAGGCTTTGCCTTGCGTGAACAAGGTCCTAACAAAATCCCTAAGAGGTCCAAGTATCCAATTCAATCCATGAATCATAATCCAGGTCCAAGCCCAATCATTGGATCCATACCAAGGCCCACCAAATACATGGCCTGATCTACAACGGTCCAAATGAAATAACAAGTCCATGTCTAATGATATACAGTCCATTTACATTCATAATGAGTTACAAGTCCATATAATCCAACCTCTCCAATATAGGGTAAACCACATCCTCACTTAGACCATAAAAGGGCCCGCCTAGCCACAGACACGGGAAAGTATTCACCCACTCATACCACCGGGTCACCTATAAGTAATCTTATGTTCATGTCCTCCATTTTCCAATTAACTAACAGGTATAAACAATAATAAGGACAATAAAGTGATAGTGATAATATAAATGAGATAAATCTCAACTACAAGAACCAACGGGAAATAACAATAGTCCAACCTAAGTGATTGGTCCACTTTCATGTTCAGGTCCATCGATCTCAGGTAATTCGATCTTCAAATGAAACCTAAGATGCTAAGGAATGCTGTGTTTGGTGCTCCAGAAGTTAAGTGCAACATTGATAACATTTAAGGGTTGAATCATCTTAGATTACATAACTTGGACCTTAATTAGTGGACCCCATGAGTCGAGGTTGAGCCACACCATTGGCTCGTGGTTGGCACAATGATGGAAGTCTATTTGGATGGTCAATGGGTCCCACAATGATCAAAACATAAGAAACCAAAATCTGGGAAAGTCACTGTACACAGTGTGCTCGGTCGACCTCCTGGCCTAGGTTGTCGACCCAGCACACTGGGATCAGATAGCCTTCACCCTTCAGGTAAAGTCCTAAATTTTGGAATTTTCAGTGTGCTCGGTCGACCTCCTGGCCGGGTCGGTCGAACGCTCACACTGCAAATTCTGGTAAAAGGATGTCCAAGGTTTCAGCTTCTTTCTCTGGAATTCATGTACTCAGTCTTTCTGGCTCTGAGCTCGGTCAAGCACTGAGGTCGGTCAGGCACTGGGCTCAGTCAAGCACCGAGTTCGGTCTAGCACTGAGCTCGGCAAAACACTCGACTCGGGTAAGACACTGAGCTCGGCCAAACACTGACTCCGGTCGATTCACTGAGCTCGGCCAAAACACTGAGTTTTGCCAACACTGAGCTCGGCAACACTGAGCTCGGCCAACACTAAGCTCGGCCAACACTGAGCTCGGCAACACTGAGCTCTGCAACATTGAGCTCGTCCAACACTGAGATCGGCCTGTGCACTGAGCTCGGCCAGTGCACTGAGCCCCGCCAATGCACTAAGCTCGGCCAACCTCTGTTGCAAATTCCGGAATTCTGGATTTCTTTATTCTTTAGTCCGATTTCCACCAAAACACATCTAACCTCATCCATTCATCACAGAACCATCATAAAACATTATAAACACTCCAATATACATCCAACCATCCAATCCATGGGCCATTGATCTTCCAAATGAGATCAACCCATCCATCAATGGCCATAAATCCATGAAAATGTGCTCAAAGGTAAATCTAACAGTTCTAACATCATCTAAATAAAATTACAGAGAATAAAAAACAGTAAACATTCTTTCTATACTAAATGAGCATATTGCACTTGCCTTGATCAATTGTAGAAGGGATAGAAAGAAAATAGAGATCCAATCCGGTAAAAAGGAAAATCCCAACTGTAGGGTCTTCTCAGACACAGAACCAGCCCAGAACCCAGATCTAGAAGAGATCTCTACTCCTATACCCATTTCCACCAGAGAAAGAAATCCTAATATAAGTTGCAGCTGTAGCAGTTCCTATTCTTCTTCTTAGAGTTAGAGAGAGAGGAAGAGAGGGAGATGGGAGAATTGGAGGTAAATGAGGGAAGAAGAGAGAAAGAGATGGGAATGAGAGAGATGAACAATAGCCATCGTTTGGCAATGGGGGGTTTGTTTATATAGGTTGGGGGTTTGGGCTAGGGACTAAAGTGCCCTTTTTAGTTAGAATAGGATTAGGGTTAGGGTTGAGGGTAGTTTGGTCTTTGGGTGAGAATCTAGAAGTTTCTTTAGTAGATACCACCCTATAGTAATTATTAATTTCTTGCTAAGGCCTCTAACAAACTAACAAACTCTAGAAAATATCAAATGACACCCTATTGACTCTACTATTTACACCACTGGACTAATCTAACTAAAACCTAGGAGAATACATAACTACCCTTTACTAAACCCACTAATTAGTATAATTAGACATTATAAGCTAACATATAGTATTCAATTTCAAATTGAGAGCCTACATGGGGTGGGGCCTCACATTCCTCCCTCCTTTAAGACATTTGGTCTCCAAATGTATAACAAAGTAAGGACATACATGCGGTATAAGATGTGGATAGTCTCTTGCCACCTGGTCTCCTAGCTCCCAAGTAGCCTCAGCTGGGGTGTGATGCTCCCACTGGAGCTTCACCCATTGAACGGTTCGGTTCCGAAGCACCTTCTCTTTGGTGTCAATGATGGCGACTGACTTGGCGATGTAGGATGTGTCGGGCTGGATGTCGAGCGGGTGGTGATGCAGAATGTGGGTAGGGTCCTCCACATACTTCTTCAGCATCGAGACGTGGAAGACGTCATGCTCACCTGATAATTCTGTTGGCAACTGAAGCTTGTGGGCGACGTCTCCAATCCTGGCCTTGATCGAAAAATGGTTCGATGTACCTCCATGCTAACTTGCCCTTTTCCCCGAATCTGAGGGTGCCTCGAGCTGAGGAAACCTTCAAGAAAACACGGTCTCCCTTCTGAAACTCAAGCGGTCTGCCCCGGTTGTCTGCATAGCTCTTCTATCGACTGCGGTTAATCTTCAGGTTCTCCACTATCTGATGAATCTTCTCACTGGTGTCGCCGACGATAGACGATCCATGAAAACTCCTTACACCAACTTCCTCCCAACAAACTGGGGTTTTGCACTTCCTGTCGTACAACTCTTCAAACGGTGTCATCTTGATGCTCGAGTGGTAGCTGTTGTTGTAGGCAAACTCACAGAGTGGCAACGAATCCTCCCAGTTCTCCTTGTAATCCAGGACACAAGCTCGCAACATATCCTCCAATGTCTGGTTGGTGCGCTCTGTCTGTCCGTCTATCTGAGGATGGTAGGCTGTGTTGAAGCTCAATTTGGTACCCAAGGCCTGCTTCTCCCAGAAGTGAGAAGTGAACCGCGGGTCTCTGTCTGAAACAATCGAAGCTGGAACTCCGTGCAATGAGACGATCTTGTCCACATACAACTTAGTAAGGACGTCGAGTCCTGCTCTCATCGACACTGGCAAGAAGTGAGCTGACTTAGTCAATCTATCCACGATCACCAAATGCCATCACTGCGTCTCCTGCTAGCTGGAAGTCCTGCAATAAAATCCATGGTAGTATGCTCCCACTTCCACTAAGGTATCTCGAGCTGATGAAGTAGCCCTGATGGTTTCTGATGTTCTGCCTTGATCTGCTGACACGTCAAACATCTTAAGACATAGCCTGCAATCTCTTTTTTCATGTTGTTCCACCAGTAGTAGCTCTTCAAGCTCCTATACATCTTGGTGCTGCCTGGGTGAATCGAATATTTGTTGTGGTGTGCATCCACAAAATCTATTCCTTCAGCTCCTGAATGTCTGGTACACACAACCCGTCCTGATAGTAGAGTACTCCACCAATCAGTCTGAAATCTTGCCTCTGGTCAATCTGCTCGATCACTCTAATAAGCTTGGGATCGCTGCGTTGACTGTCCTTAACCTCTGCAAGCAACTCTGGTTCCCATGCAGACATGGTAGCAAGCATAACTTTGTCGCTGAGCGGCTGAAACTGGACATCCAAGTCACTGAACACATCTGTCCACACACCCTCTGCTGCTAGAAAAATGACTAGGGCGGTCTTCCTACTCAAAGCGTCTGCTACGACATTCGCCTTACCCGGATAATATTTGATAGGGAAGTCGTAATCCTTGATGTACTCCATCCAACGCCTCCGACGGTTGTTAAGATCATGCTGAGTGAACATGTACTACAAGCTGCGATGATCTGAATGGACTTCGAACTTCTCTCCGTAGAGGTAGTGCCGCCACATCTTCAATGCAAATACAACTGCTGTAAGCTCTAAGTCTTGGGTAGCATACTTCTTCTCGTGTTCCTTCAGCTGGCTTGATCCATAGGCTATGACTTTCCGCTCCTGCAACAAAACACAACCAAGACTGGTCCCTGAAGTGTCGGTGAAGACAACAAATCCACCGATACCAGAAGGCAAAGACAAGATCGATGCTGTCGTCAGTCTCTCCTTCAGCTCTTGGAAACTATTCTCACAAGCATCTGTCCATAAGAACGGTACATCCTTCCTTGTTAGCTTGGTCAAAGGGGTTGAAATCGAAGAGAAGCTCTTGACGAATCTGCGGTAGTAGCCTGTTAAGCCAAGGAAACTCCGAACTTCTGTGACATTCTTCAGTCTCTCCCAGTTCACCACTGCCTCTATCTTCGCTGGATCCACTTCTAGGCCGTCTTTGGAGATGATGTGTTCGAGGAAGACTACCCGCTCTAACCAGAACTCGCACTTGCTGAGCTTCGTGAACAACTGGTTGTCGCGCAACAACTGCAGAGATGTCCTTAAATGCTGCTCGTGCTCCTCTCTGGACTTTGAGTTGACTAGCACGTCATCGATGAACACAACTGTGAAGCTGTCGAGGTGTTGAGCGAAGATTTTGTTCATCAGGGCCATGAACACTACTGGCGCATTCGTCAATCCGAACGGCATCATAAGGAACTCATAGTGCCTGTAGCGGGTACGGAACTCTATCTTCTGCATATTCTGCTCTCTGACTCGAAGCTGATGATATCCTTACCTCAAATCCACCTTCGAGAAGTACTTAGCACCCTGAAGCTGGTCGAAAAGCTCGTCGATCCGAGGAAGAGGATACATGTTCTTCACTGTGGCCTAGTTCAGCTGCCTGTAGTCGATGCACATCCTCATCGACCCATCCTTCTTCTTTACGAAGAGCACATGTGCTCCCCAAGGTGACATGCTCAGTCTGATGAAGCCTTTGTCTATCAACTCTTGCAACTGAGTCTTCAACTCTCGCAGCTCTGCCGGAGCCATGCGGTAAGGAGCTCTGGAAATCAGTGCAGTGCCTGGAGTAAGCTCAATGGTGAAGTCGATCTCTCTGACAGGAGGCAATCCCGAGATCTCGTCGGAAAACACGTCTGGGAGCTCACAAACAACTGGGATCTCCTCGACTCCCTTGGACTTTTTGTCCTCTGAGATGAATGCGATGTAGCCCTCGCAACCTAATCTCACTAGCCTCTCAGCCTGGTGCTAGGTGGTCTTCTCTCGCCCACAAACTCGATCGTGTCATCTAAGACGTCGTGGTGAGTCTGACTGTCTTTTCAAAGCAATCCATTACTGCTCGGTATTTGGCCAACCAATCCATCCCCAAGATAACGTCGAAGTCATACATGGGTAACACAATCGAATTTGCAAACATAGTGTACTCCCCAATCTGCACTCGGCATCTGAGGTGGTAAGTCTGACACATTACCCTCTTACCCACGGGCGTAGACACAACTAGCGTACAAGGCATTTCCTCTCCTACCCCACCAAGTACTAAAGCAAAAGTAGAAGACACATAGGAATGTGTTGCACCTGGATCAAACAACACTCCAGCAATCTGATCACAAACAGAAAGAGTACCTTCAACGGCGTTCCCTGCAGCTTCAGCCTCCTCATGTGTGAGTGCAAATGCCTGACCTGTGGCCTAAGGTCTCTGCTGCTGTCGCTGCTATCTGTGGGGCCTCTGGTGACGCCCTCGCTGATAGTGTTATCCCCTGGGCTGCTGGGGTCCACGTGCCTGCTGCTGCTGCTGAGCATGGTACTACTGCTGAGGTGGCTGAGGTGCTGGTGTAATCTGTGGAATAGGTGGAGCTGGAGCTCTAGGAGGTGCTGGAAGCTGAAGCATCGGAGGTTGTCCTCCTCAGAGTGGGCAAACTCTGGAAATGTGCCCTGGCCCTCCGCAGTCATAGCATACTCTGGGTCCACGCTGCTGCTGCTGCTGATGCTGATGCTGACCCACATGGCATGCCGGCCTCTGCCTCCTGAATGACTGCTCTTGTAGGGGCACGGGTTGGGGTATGACCAAAACGACCCGGACCCGTCTCTCCTGCTGTCTGGCCTCAATCCGCTGCAGACGCTCCTCTGCCCAGTAAGCTCTCCTAAGGGCCTCTTCTAGGTGGTCAGCTAAATAAAAGTCATGCTCAGCTGGATCTAATCTCTCAGTCCTTTGACGAACCGCCGGATCCTCTCTAACTCAGGCTTGACCAGAGCCTCAGCGAAGTGAGAGATCTGAGTGAATCGGACCTCATACTGGTAGACAGTCATGCTGCCCTGCACCAGTGCCTCGAACTCCCGCAGCTTGCGGTCTCTGACATGAGCTGGAATGAACTTCCGGAGGAAGTCTGCTCTGAATGTTGTCTAGGTGATCTCATCCCTAATCACCTCATAGTGACGCTGAGGCGCTGAGCTATCCTCCACCAGTCCTCCGCGACGCCTCTGGACATGTAGGCAGCTAGCTGTACTCTAGGCTAGTCGGTGCACTCGAACACTCTGAAGATCTTCTCCATCCGCACAATCCAGTCGTCGGCCACCAGCGGATCATCTGCGCCTGTGAACTCTGGTGGTCCCCTCTTGAGGAACCTCTCAAAGATGATGTTCGGGTCTGCCTCCCGAATAGGTGTCCCTACTGGGCCGGGCTGAGCTACCCTCTCAATGACATCCAAGACTTGCGACTGAAACTGCACAAAGTCCTCAGCCTGTTGCTGCTGCACCGAAGCCTGGTTCTCCTGTGAAATAAGGAAGGCCTGTAGGAATATCTGGAAGCAGTGCTCGAAGTCAGACTGGCCGCCGACTGCCGGTGCCGTAGGAGGTAGCGTATCTCCTCCAGGCATCTGTCAAGAGAATGAAAATGTGTCAGTCCAAATCCAACAATTAGGACTACACTGATTCTACCTGATCCATCATCCTTACATGTATCCCCACACTGAAATCCTCACTACGTCCTAAAGTTTCTAGCGTATTTTCCTAGAGACTTGCTCACTCTAATACAATAAAATGTAACGCCCCAATTCCGAATACCGAGAAAACCGTCAAGGTACCGAAGTTGGAGCTACTTCCCGAAAAATCCGAGAACTTCCAAGATCATAGGTCCGCAGTGAGGTCCAATTTAAAACTTTTTGAATAATATTATAACAACAGTTAAATTGTGGAAGTATAAAGAAATAAGTGAAAGCAATAATAGAGATAGCGGAAGCATAAGGTATCATGAATGATATATCAAATGTGACGGGCTAAAGTCCTACCTAAAATTGTCAAGTGATAAAAACAAAATTTTATTACATATTTGACTAACTACTCAGCTCACTACAAAAGATCGCTCAAAAACCCAAACAAACAGATGTACTCTCATGCCCCATGTGTCGGCTCTCCAACCTCAGGCTGACCTCATGGTCGGCCGGTCCCCATTTGTAGTCTCCTACTACGGGCGGCTCTACGAGTGCGTATGCATTGCCCTCGAACTCGGGGTCAAGATCTAAGCACCAAGAGTGGATCAGATCTAAAGATCTGGCAAGTCACAATATGCAAGCAATATAGAATGCATGTATCAAAATGAGTAGAGACAGCAATAAAGTTAAGAGAATAGCAATGGTACAGCTACTAGGCACTTGACCAAGATAAACAAATAGAATCAGGATAAATATAATATCAGCCTATACAATGTGGCACATTCACACGAGCTGGACACCGCGGGATATTATGCTGTGGCCCTACCATACTGAACACAGTCGCGGCAGGGAAACCTCACAGTGCTGGGGATTATCTAGCCCCGCAAATAACATCCACACCACATCCATCATCCAGAGACCGGACCGGTATCGCACCGTCCATCTACAACAATGCTCATCATGATAGCTCACTCAACATTCTCAATAGCTCCTACCAGTGATGATCAGTCTAACGGGCTGAGCTTAAATCAGCTGAGTGAATGTTTTTGCCGACTCAGGAAACAATAAAGGTATGTGTCTGTCTAGGCTTTGCCTTGCGTGAACAAGGTCCTAACAAAATCCCTAAGAGGTCCAAGTATCCAATTCAATCCATGAATCATAATCCAGGTCCAAGCCCAATCATTGGATCCATACCAAGGCCCACCAAATACATGGCCTGATCTACAACGGTCCAAATGAAATAACAAGTCCATGTCTAATGATATACAGTCCATTTACATTCATAATGAGTTACAAGTCCATATAATCCAACCTCTCCAATATAGGGTAAACCACATCCTCACTTAGACCATAAAAGGGCCCGCCTAGCCACAGACACGGGTAAGTGTTCACCCACTCATACCACCGGGTCACCTATAAGTAATCTTATGTTCATGTCCTCCATTTTCCAATTAACTAACAGGTATAAACAATAATGAGGACAATAGAGTGATAGTGATAATATAAATGAGATAAATCTCAACTAAAAGAATCAACGGGAAATAACAATAGTCCAACCTAAGTGATTGGTCCACTTTCAGGTTCAGGTCCATCGATCTCAAGTAATTCGATCTTCAAATGAAACCTAAGATGCTAAGGAATGCTGTGTTTGGTGCTTCAGAAGTTATGTGCATCATTGATAACATTTAAGGGTCGAATCATCTTAGATTACATAACCTGGACCTTAATTAGTGGACCCCACGAGTCGAGGTTGAGCCACACCATTGGCTCGTGGTTGGCACAATGATGGAAGTCTATTTGGATGGTCAATGGGTCCCACAATGATCAAAACATAAGAAACCAAAATCTGGGAAAGTCACTGTATACAGTGTGCTCGGTCTACCTCTTTGCCTGGGTTGTCGACTCGGCACACTGGGATCAGAGAGCCTTCACCCTTCAGGTAAAGTCTTGAATTCTGGAATTTCCAGTGTGCTCGGTCGACCTCTTGGCCTGGTCGGTCGACCGCTCACACTGTAAATTCTGGTAAAAGGGTGTCCAAGGTTTCAGATTCTTTCTCTGGAATTCATGTACTCAGTCTTTCTGGCTCTGAGCTCGATCAAGCACTGAGGTCGGTCAGGCACTGAGCTCGGTCAAGCACTGAGCTCGGTTAACCACTGAGTTCGATCTAACACTGAGCTCGGCTAAAACACTGAGCTCGGAAAAAGCACTGGACTCGGTTAAGACACTGAGCTCGGGCAAACACTGAGCTCGGCTAAGACGTTGAGCTCGGCCAAACACTGAGCTCGGTAACACTGAGCTCTGCAACAACGAGCTCTGCAACACCAAGCACGGCAACACTGAGCTCTGTAACATTGAGCTCGGCCAACACTGAGCTCGGCCAATGCACTGAGCTCTTCAATACTGAGCTCGGCCAGTCCACTGAGCTCTGCAAACACTGAGCTCGGCCAGTGCACTGAGCTCTGCAATACTGAGCTCGGCCAGTGCACTGAGCCCCGCCAATGCACTGAGCTCGGCCAACCTCTGTTGCAAATTCCGGAATTCTGGATTTCTTTCTTCTTAAGTCCGATTTCCACCAAAACTCATCCAACCTCATCCATTCATCACAGAACCATCATAAAACATGATAAACACTCCAATATATATCCAACCATCCAATCCATAGGCCATTGATCTTCCAAATGAGATCAACCCATCCATCAATGGCCATAAATCAATGAAAACGTGCTCAAAGGTAAATCTAACAGTTCTAACATCATCTAAATAGAATTAAAGAGAATAAAAAATAGTAAACATTCATTCTATACTAAATAAGCATATTGTACTTGCCTTAAACAATTGTAGAAGATTGCCTTGATCAATTGCAGAAGGAAGAGAAAGAAAACAGAGATCCAATCCGGTAAAAAATAAAATCCCAACTGTAGGGTCTTATCAGACACAGAACCAACCCAAAACCCAGATCTAGAAGAGATCTCTACTCCTATACCCATTTCCACCAGAGAATTGCTATAAGGAAAGGGATCTAGAAAGAGAAAGAAAATCTTCTAATGAAACAGAACTCGAAGTGGGTACTTACTTGATGTGAAGAAGGGGAAGAGATGACTGAGATGGAAAGAAAGAAATCCTAATATAAGTTGCAGCTGCAGCAGTTGGCTTCTTCTTCTTCTTCTTCTTAGAATTAGAGAGGAAGAGAGGAAGAGAGGGAGATGGGAGAATTGGAGGTAAATGAGGGAAGAAGAAAGAAAGAGATGGGAATGAGAGAGATGAACGGTAGCCATCGTTTGGTAATGGGGGGGTTTGGGCTAGGGACTAAACTACCCTTTTTAGTTAGAACAGGATTAGGGTTAGGGTTGAGGGTAGTTTGATCTTTGGGTGGGAATCTAGAAGCTTCTTTAATGGATACCCCCTATAGTAATTACTAATTTCTAGCTAGGGCCTCTAACAAACTAACAAACTCTAGAAAATATCAAATGACACCCTATTGACTCTACTATTTACACCACTGGACTAATCTAACTAAAACCTAGGAAAATGCATAACTACCCTTTACTAAACCCACTAATTAGTATAATTAGACATTATAAGCTAACATATAGTATTCAATTTCAAATTGAGGGCCTACAAGGGGTGGGGCCTCACATGTGGGACGGGTCCAAAACTAGGTAGATAATGATAGTATGAAAATATGGTTTTTGGAGAGATTTTTAAAATTTAGGTAATATGTCGGGTCTCAAGCCTACGGGTTCGAACCAAGGTAGAACCGCACCCGGACTCATTTACTTATCGGGGCCTAAATAAGGACCCAGACCCGCTTTTTAACGGGTCGGAACCTCCGGGTAATCGAAGAATCGGGAACCCATTTACATCTCCAATGGAAGGCAATGAGCTGTTGGTTGTGGAGGCAGTGCCTCCACGGTGGATTAGACTTACCATCAAGACACCTGGCAAGTAGCAACTCCCAATAAATGCTGCATTTTCATACATATTAATATTTGGCCATGATATATCATCTTGCAAAATTTTTTGGTTCGTACTGGAAAAGAAAGGGACACTTCAGGAAAAAAAAAAAAAAGGGTAGACTTCCTAAGTTGGATCTGAATCCAACATCAACCATAAAATCAGAGATCTGGCTCAAAGCAGGGATCATACTATTCATTCGAGTATACTGGCATTTGCTGATTATCTTGTTTCAAGTGACAGTATAATATGATGTGAGACCCATCTAGAACCGCACAAATATATGGAGAGAACCATGATTCTGGGGTTTGGCCTTACGATGATGGACCCAACAGAAGGGAAAACCTCTCAAATCCTAACTCATGAAAAATCATTTGGGCTTTAGTTTTCTTTATTAATTTATCTAGAACTAATCTAAAAAATCATTCTGTCACATGGTAGGCTCATTAATAAAAATATATGTATTTGTTAACAATGCTGATCTAATAGAAAAGAAAATTATATTGTATTGTTAAGATTTTTTAATAAGTTAAGTCTTTGTGAAGAATCCGAGGCTCCCATCCCTTTCTGCTGAAGGCGTGAGAAGTCTTGACAAGGAAACATGATCCATGAAGCGGTTGGCATTTCAATGTCCTCTTTAAATCCTTCTCAAGATAAAATAACCTGCGTATAGGTTTCTCTTCTAGTTCTAAATCCAGAGGTGTCAATTCCATGCATGTGTTTCTTTTTGGATAACATTTCTAGTACGATTAGTACCATATTTGGTTTGGTTTGTAGTACTTGGTCAATACTTGTTAATCAATCCACTAACCAATCCAACCCTACCCCAAATTTTATATATCCATGGTCACCAACTTATTCAACTTGGTTGCACTGTCTTCTACTCTTCTTTTTCCAACTTGCATAGCAAGTGGACATGTGGCCAACCATTCAAGACTTTTTTTTGGATAATGGAAGGTGTCCCATTCCCAGCAAGTGGACAATATGTGGCCAACCATTCAAGACTTTTTTGGGATAATGGAGGGTGTCCCATTCCCATTCAAGACTTATCACCAAGTAAAGGCCAAAGACCACAATCCTTCCTAATTGAGAAAAATATCAATTCCCAGGAACCGGGTCCCCTGTTTGGACCAAACATGGGGTGACACATAAGGGGATCCGTTTCCCAATTCCCATCTGCATTGGCTAATATATAAGGTGGCATTCTTCCATCACCATCTCTTCACAGTTAAAATTTTGAACTACACCAAACATGGCCACTAACACTTCATTTTCCCTTGTATCTTTGCTACTCTTCTTGGTCCTGGGTGTTGAATTTTCTTGCAAATGCAATGGAGATTCATCAGAAGCAGAAGCTCTCCTCAAATGGAAAGGTAGTCTTCTACGAACTGAAGCTCTCCGCTCATGGTCTCTGTCCACTGTCAATGGCTCTCCTTGTAATTGGACTGGAATTTCATGCAATGGTGACAAAAAGGTGACAAAAATAGACCTACTTGATTACGGTCTTGGAGGTAATCTCGATCACTTCAGTTTCTCTTCTTTAACAAACCTTGGCTATCTTAGACTCAGTGGTAACGAACTCAGTGGAAAATTTCCACCCGGAATAGACCTGCTCACAAATCTTACTTTCTTGGAATTCTACAATAACTCCTTCAGTGGTTTCATACCTCCAGAAATTGGAAAGGTAAAGAGTCTGGTTTATTTGTCTCTGGATAGAAACAACTTCACTGGTCCCATCCCTCCATCTCTAGGAAATTTGAGTAAGTTGTCTGAAATATACCTCTCCATAAATCCACTTTCTGGTTCTATTCCGCCGCAAATTGGAAACCTAACGAGTTTAACCATTCTCAAGTTCTACCGAAACAATCTCATTGGTTCAATCCCTCGCGAGATAGGAAATCTAAAAAGTTTGGCTCACCTAGACCTTAATGGCAACTTTTTAACAGGTTCAATTCCTCCATCTCTAGGAAATGTAACGGGACTCAAGTTTTTGTACCTATTTGACAATCGACTTTCGGGCTCAATCCCACTAGAGATTGGAAACTTGATAGGGCTGATAGCTCTACAAGCATCTACTAATAATCTAACAGGTCACATACCTTTCACAGTGGGAAACTTGACTGAGCTTACAACTTTTCACCTTTTCCAAAACCAAATGTCTGGCCCTCTTCCTCGATCTATAGGAAATCTGAGAAACCTAACTAGGCTTGTTTTATTTGACAACCAATTTTCTGGTTCGTTACCTGAGGAAATGGCCAATTTAACAAGTTTGCAGTATCTTTACTTGACTTCCAACAATTTCTCAGGTCATTTACCTCAGATATGCCAAGGAGGCTCTCTTATAGACTTCACAGCATGGGACAACCATTTCACTGGTCCTATCCCTGTAAGTTTGAGAGACTGCAAAAGCATAGAAAAAATTTGGTTTCAAAATAATCAGCTCACCGGAAATATATCAGAAGCCTTTGGTGTATATCCGAGCTTACTTAACATTGACATAAGTTACAACAGATTTTATGGGGACCTCTCGTCAGACTGGGGAGACTGTCGAAACTTGACCACGTTAAAATTTGCAAAGAATAATATTACAGGAAGAATACCACCTCATATCGGGCAATTGACTCAGCTTAGTATACTGGACCTTTCTTCCAACCGCCTGCAAGGAGAGATACCTAGTGAAGTGGGGAAGCTATCTATGCTATACAATTTGAGTTTAAATGATAACAAACTTTCAGGTCTAGTGCCACAAGAATTGGGACAACTGTCCAATTTAGAGCTTCTTGATCTATCAGTGAATAACCTCAGTGGACCCATTCCGGAACAAATTGAACAATGCACCAAACTGAGGTCTTTGAAACTAGACAGGAACAGTTTAAATGGAAGCATTCCATTTCAGTTAGGTAATCTTGTAAACCTTGGTACAATTCTTGATCTCAGTCAAAATCGGCTCACAGGAGAAATACCGACTCAACTCGGGAAGTTAAGCAAGTTGGAAGACTTAAATCTTTCTCACAATATGCTTTTTGGTTCTATTCCTCCGTCTTTCAGAGAGCTGATAAGTTTGTCATCCATTGATGTATCACACAATGATTTGGAGGGTCCTCTACCTAAGAACAAAGCATTTCAACAAGCTTCAGTAGAAGCTTTTGCTCAAAATAAAGACCTATGCGGTGATGTACAAGGTTTACGGCATTGCAATTCCTCTCTAATTAGTCGTGGTAATGAAAGGAAAGGCCACAAAACTGTAGTCGTCATAGTTGTTCCTCTTGCAGTGGCTTTATTCCTTATTTGTGCTTTTGTCATCTTATTTTCCCTTCTTCATAAGAAAGCAAGAAATGAAGAGACTGAGGTTCAAGAATCACACAATCAATATCTGTTTTCAGTATGGAACTATGATGGAAATATTGTATATGAAGACATTATTGAAGCAACTGAAGGTTTTGATGAGAAGTTCTGCGTTGGAGAGGGGGGATGTGGGAAAGTTTACAAAGCAAATCTATCATCTGGTCAAGCAGTGGCCGTAAAAAAACTCCACCAAGTTGGCGAGAAAATCGATCAAAGAAGTTTTCAAAACGAGATACAAGCATTAACAGAAATCCGCCATCGCAATATTGTAAAGCTTTATGGGTTTTGCTCCCATCCACGGTGCTCTTTTCTTGTGTATGAGTATATGGAAAGGGGAAGTTTATCTGGAATCCTTAAAAATGGAGACAGAGCTGCAGAATTGGATTGGATTAGAAGGGTTAATGTTGTTCAAAGTGTAGCCCATGCTCTTTCATACATGCACCATGATTGTAATCCTCTCATTGTTCATCGTGACTTGTCATGCAACAATATTTTGTTGAGTATGGAGTTTGAGGCTTGTATCTCTGACTTCGGCACTGCTAGGCTTCTAAAGCCTGATTCATCCAACTGGTCAACACTTGCCGGCACATTCGGATACGTCGCTCCAGGTAAATTGTTGACATCTTGTGCTCATTGTTTTTCCCTGTTTCCTTTTTAATAAGGTTGTTTATTTTTTCTCCTGTTGAATCCTGACGGACGCCAAATCTTCAGCACAGTTCTTCCATAAACAGATTAATAAAACACTACAGTCTACTTTCAAGGATCAAGTCATCTGCAACCTTGTTGTTGGAGAGTTCTCTGTCGCCAAAGTAACATGCGCCATCTAGGGGCCTCACATGGGAAGGAAATTGTGGAATTAATAGGGGTTCTTGGACAAGAGGAGTGAAGTTTCACCCAATATAATCGATGAATCCCAGTAGATTGACAAACACTAGTTAAATGTATTTTACCAAGTGTTCATGTTTTCCGTCTGGTAAATTCCATGGTGAATTTACCATGTGAGTCCCTAGGTGGCCCAGCCTTTTCCATAGAAAATACTCTATGACTATATATATGGGATTTTTTTTATTTTTTTTGATAACCCAAGTGAGGGGGCTGGGACCTACGTACGAGATTACTCTCACAAGCGTGGGGAGAGAAAACCCGTACATGCGAGAAGTAGGGGGAGACCAGAGATTGATCACTGGTGATTCAGGTGAGGGGCGGGATCGAGATATTAGTGTTTTTTTTTTTTTTTTTAGCCCAGCCGTGTGACTAGAACCCAAGAGCCCACACAGATTGTCAGATTATTTTGGATTGAAAAAATAATTTTGATAATCCATCTCGTTACCTTAGATTGAACGGATAGAAATCACCATGGGTCACAGATGGAACCCACCTACATACCATGTGGGCCATTTTTATTTTGCAGTAGGAATTTCCTATGGTGCTCACCGTTAAGGATCTACCTCATTGCTTCTTTAAAATCCCATTTCATCATGTGTTTAGGTATGGGTAGAGATATCAGATGGCAGACCTACTCTTAATCTAATGCTAGTTTGAACATAATCTTAATGTTGACATGGTCGATTTCGGCTGTAAGATTGATCAAATTTATAATCGTATTTAGTCAGTTGTAAGTTCAGTTTGCTGTTTTATGTGGCGCATTTAGATGATTATTTATATGCAGGGTTGGTGGGATCTGGATGGGTCACATGGCAGGTGGGAGTGAATGAAGATTCTTCCCATCCAATTATCATAAATCTAATGATTTGGAACACTTGAATATATTTATTTATCACTCCAATGATGTTTTATACTCTTTGTAAAAAGCACTAAGAAATATAGATATAAGAGGTTTCCATGCCAGCATGTGCATTAAAAGATGGAGCACCTCGTGCAAAGATATCATTTGTGAAAATGGGTCACTCCTGACTTTTAATTTGTATATATAAAGCACTAAAAGGAATAGTTTCTCTTCTTCTGTTGAAGAACTCCAAACAAGATTAGTCTAGAGAAAAGCTTTCCCCCCTCATCAAAACCGGCCGAAAATGCTAAACGTGTAGTTATTTTTGGTTTTTAATGTTAAGATAGTTTCTTAATCTTCTTTGTTAGCCTTGGAACTATTGACTTTGATATTATAGCGAGAAAAAAATAATCCTTTGAAAATGCATGAGTTCGTGATATGAATAATAATGTTGTTTTTATCTCTGCAGAGCTTGCTTACACAATGAAAGTAACTGAAAAATGTGATGTTTATAGCTTTGGAGTGATTGCTCTAGAGGTGATAATGGGAAAGCATCCTGGTGAGCTCCTCTCATCTTTATCAACCTCAGAGGGAAAAGGTTTATTGTTGAAGGATATCATGGACCAACGCCTCCCCCCTCCCACAGATCAAGAGATGAAAGAAGTGGTTTTGACTGTAGCATTGGCATTTGCATGCTTACTTTCCGAGCCACAGTCGCGACCGACCATGTCCCATGTGTCTCAAGAGCTATCTGTTAGTAGAGAACTACAACTGGAGCTGCCTCATCACAGAATTACCTTGTGTCAATTAATGGATCTCAAGATATAATTCCTTGGATGGAAAGTTGCAAAGTTGGTGTCGTCATTTTTTTTTTTAAGTGAAATCTATGTTAGGGCATAATCAGGTTTGAACTATTTCATGAGTTTGATCTTTGTTGCACTATTCTGTATCAAAAGTGAATTTTTTTTATGTCACTGGCTGTTGCTAATCAGTTTGTTAGACACAAGCAGATGGGTGTGTGAGTTCAAGTCCTATATATATATGTATCTAAAGAAAAAGAAAAAGGATTTGTCCCAAAAAATAAAATATGACCTACATGAAAAGTTGAGCAAAATAGAGCATCGCAAGGTTGATTGTGATGCTTAACATGATGAAATGAGAACCAAGGGTTGCTCAGTTGGTTGGCAACCCAGCATCTCACTTACTATCCAGGGCTCAATCACTCGTTATAAATGTCACTCTTTCCACATGTGTACGCTTCTCTAAATCCCACGTATGTGGGCTCTCTTAGGTCCCAACCCCCAGTTGGATTGCCCCCAGTTGGATTACCCATGCATATGACTTGGGAGTTGGGAATGCCACTGATGGATGCACATAGTTTTGATTGCATAATTTCCCGCCAACCCTAGCTCCTTCGGAGGATCATTGGTAAACCTATGGATACATAAAACCACCCACAGCCCTATATATCGGTTAAGGCCTTAAAGGGATTCGAATGCATGACTTTCAGGTTAAAACTGAACTTCCTAACCACACGAACATTTTAAGTGTGGGTAACATTTTGATTGCATAATTACTAAAGTATATATTTTTTATATTAAGTTATTTTCATTATTATTTACGCGGATCGAAGATAGAACTAGTATTACATTATAAAGGACACTAGTACTATGCCAAGTGGTTGAATTGCATTATTGTAGATTGTGTTCTAAAACCTCTGAATTATATACATGTGCCACATTTGGTTCACTCACTAATCCTATTTCAACCCATTCTCTCATACAACCATGATTTCATTTGTTTCTTTCTCACTTCTCAACTTGCATCGATATATCAGAAGTCGTGGAATGTCTTGTCAGGGTCATTCTTGGGTAATGTCTACACCATTTTGGGCCATCAATTATTGGATTTCGTGAGAGGCACTAGAAGGCGGGACATTTGGTAAATAGAGAGATACTCTATAGGAGCATTGCTTCAATCTCCTAATCCATGATATCCTTTCTGAAGATTATTTAGGAGAACAGTCACTGCATTTGATGTTTGGAAAACACACAGGAGGAGTGTTAGAAGTAAGCTAGATTTTATGTTTTGTTCACTACTCAATATAGTTGGTTCACTGCCCATTGTAGCTGCAAGAATTTAATGTTGCTCACTGCTCTATGCAGACATGTCTCTTGGCTCTATGTAGCATCATTGTATCTTGGGCATTCTATGTGTCTTTTGGTTTATTCATGTATTTTCATTATTAACTTGTTGCCTGGAAAATTATAAGGGATTAATTATTGTTCAATCCCGTTTTAGAAGTGAAGTCCATAAGTAGAGTCATGTATTCTCTTTCATATGAAGAAGTTAGAGTGAAATCTTAAGGTTCCATACTTGGTCTATCCATTGGTCTTCTTTTCTAATTGTTTAAGATCAAGAGGACAAGTTTCTTCTCTTGAATCTCTATATTTTCATTTTTATTAAGATAAAGAAGTTTCAGCAGAGTGATTTATATTTTCACTGTAACCTCAGTATTTCGTTCTGCCAACCTCAGTACACAGAACCTAAACCTGAGTATTTGTAGAAGGCAGCCTTAGTATACACAGAACACGAGCTTCAGTTCTAGTGAAGTTGTTGCTGAGCATTCCATCAAAGTGGTATCAGAGCCGAGTTCAAGGAGATTTAATGGCTTCCAACAACATACTGCAACCACAACTTCCTCGATTCAGTGGAAAGAACTACAACCAATGGAGTATCCAAATGAAGGTGCTGTATGGATCTCAAGATCTATGGGATATTGTTGAAACTGGTTTCGAAGAACCAGCTGATGCAAATGCTCTCACCCAACAACAACTCAATGAGTTGAAGGAGAATCGCAAGAAGGACAAGAAAGCGTTATTCTTCATTTTTCAAGCAGTGGATGAAGCTATCTTTGAAAGAATCTCCTCAGCCACTTCAGCAAAGCAAGCATGGGACATACTCTACACATCATATAAAGGAGAAGACAGGGTAAAGATGGTAAGATTACAAACTCTCAGATGTGAATTTGATTCTCTACGGATGAAAGAATCCAAATCGGTTGATGATTTCTACAACCGAGTCATTTCTCTTATTAATCAACTAAGAGTAAATGGAGAAAAAATCGAAGATCAACGGGTTGTTGAAAAAATCCTCCGAAGTATGACCCGTAAGTTTGAATATGTTGTAGCGGCAATTGAAGAATCAAAAGACTTGTCTTCATTGTCTAATAGAAAGTCTAGTGGGATCACTCCAATCCCATGAACTTTGCATGAAGCAATTTGATTCTTCTCCTCTAGAGCAGGCATTTCAATCTCAACTCTCTTTTGTTAGAGGTGCTAGAGGAAAAAGAGGAGGATACAGCCGTGGAAGAGGAAGAAGTAGCCATGGACGTGGTACATATGAGAAAAATGAAAAAGAATCTGAATCTCTTGGTAACAATACTCCTACAAGAGGCAGAGGTAGAGGACGAGGAAGGGGAAGAGGTCATGGCTCTCCCCTGTTAGGCAAAAAGTCAAAGACAGTACATGTCAGGACAATAGTTGATGTAGACATATTGAAAGGCCTTGACATGTTGAAAGGCCTCATGGCTCATGAAACGGATGACTCAAAGTCATCTGACAGAGCTTGAGACAGTAAGGCACCTCGCTATAGCGAGGGTGCAGCTCGCTATAGCGAGCGAGGCGGACCAAGCCCAGTCCGATCCGATTAAAACTCTTTTAAGAGTTTGAAAAGGGACTTCTCTTCTGAATGGTTTATAACTAGGAGTCTTATGCACAAAATTGGACCTATAAATTGGGTGTTTCTCTCAACTCAACGAAGACACACAAGAAGTTAATTCTCTCTTGATCTGAGTAGAGATATCCTAAGAGAGATTTCCTTGTTTCTCTAAAGCCATTGAGAGATTGTTCTGAAGGACTGCTCTAGAAGGTTTTGTTGCTTCTACTCTCTTGTAGAAGATTGATCATCTTAGTGGACAAGGTGCGAGGAGATCAAGTAAGGAGAATGGTACACGATGGAAGTCGTGTTAGTGGATTCTGTGCAAGAACAACTGCAGTCCTGAGGTCGAGGTACAGACTGAGGTACAGGAGCTTGTGAGTATATCTTGTAAACTGTTCGTGAATTCTTGATTTCTGGTTCATGGTTTTTCTCCCGGAAAGAGTTTCCACGGTAAAATTTGTGGCTGCCTTCTTGTGGTGTGTGATTGGTAGATAGCTAGTTCTATATTGTTTGATTGGTTTATTTCTGCTGCATTGATTGTTTAAGTTAGAACTAGTAATTCATTCTAGTGGGTCCTAAAAAAAAACCTTCATCCCCATTCTCATATTCAATGCCATATTGCAAGAAGTATGGGCATATGCAAGCATACTGTAGAAAGAAAATGGCTGATGAAGGACAAAATGAATCAAGTTTTATGCATGAAAATGTTCAAGAAAAGGAAGGTGATGAAACTGTCCTACTTGCTTGCAATGTCAGCGAAAATGTTTGTGGTGATATTTGGTATTTTGATAGTGGTTGTAGTAACCACATGACTGGCAATAGAGATGTGTTTATTAATCTTGACAATTCCATTCAATCTGAAGTCAAGATTGGTGATGATAGAAGGCTTCCAGCAAAAGGATGTGGTGATGTCCTCCTTTGTACAAAGAAAGGAGACCAAAAGAGAATCTCTAATGTCTTATTTGTGCCAGGCTTAAATCATATTCTTCTTAGTGTTGGACAGCTTCTTCGCAAAGGGCATGATGTTCATTTCAAGGGTGATCATTGTATAATTAGAAACAAGAATAATTCTCTAATTACAAAGGTACGCATGTCTCCAAATAATATGTTTGGCTTGAACATTCAATATGAATCTTTGCCATGTTTTAGTGCAATCATCAAAAACAGCTCATGGCTATGGCATCTTCGTTTTAGTCACTTAAGTTTCAGTTCATTATCTTTAATGTGTAAAAAGCATATGGTGAGAGGCATGCCCAATATAGATCGCCAAGACCAAGTTTGTGAAGGATGTGCACTTGGAAAGCATCATAGAGAGTCTTTTCCTATTGGAAAAGCTTGGAGAGCATCAAGTCCACTTCAATTAGTACACTCAGATTTGTGTGGGCCTATGAACACAACTTCAAATGGAGGTAATCGCTACTTTCTCACTTTCATTGATGACTGTAGCAGAAAAAACATGGGTGTACTTCTTAAAAGAAAAATCTGAAGTGTTTGGTCATTTCAAAACTTTCAAGGCCATGGTTGAAAAGCAAAGTGGTTTCATGTTGAAAACTTTGCGTACTGATCGTGGCGGTGAGTATGTATCAAATGAGTTCGAAGAATTCTTGAAAGAAAATGGGATAAAGCATTAACTCACCACTCGCTACACACCCCAACAAAATGGGATTGCAGAAAGAAAAAACAGAACAATCATGGATTTGGCAAGAAGTATGTTGAAAGCCAAAAGGATGCCTAATTCATTTTGGGCAGAGGCAGTAGCATGTGCTGTCTATCTTCTTAATCGTGCCTCATCAAAAAGCATACAAGATATGACCCCTCAAGAAGCTTGGAGTGGTCATAAGCCTTGTGTTAGTCATTTGAGAATATTCGGTAGTATTGCTTATTCACATATACCGGATGAAAAAAGAAGAAAACTGGATGACAAATCGGAGAAATGTATCTTCGTTGGCTACAGTGAAAAATCCAAAGCATACAAGTTGTTCAATCCATTGACTAACAAAATCATTGTTAGTAGAGATATAAAATTTAATGAAGAAGAGTCATGGGAGTGGAATGAAAATGAGAAGAAACAAAGCTCCATCTTGCTTGATGAAGAATTAGAAGAACAAAATGATGAAGTTGTAAACTCTCCATCATCATCAAGGGAGAATTTAGATCAAAATGATGAACATGAAGAAGAACCTACACCAAGGAGATCTGGTCGGCCACATCAACCATCAACAAGGTATCCATCTAGTGATTATGTTATGATTACTAATGGTGGAATGAGTTCTGTTTTGTTTGTAGATGCCGATCCTGTTACTTTGAAGAAGCCTCTAAAGATCAAAGGTGGATTAAAGCTATGGATCAAGAGATTGAAGCTATTGAAAGAAATGATACTTGGGAGTTGGTAGAACTTCCAAAAGGCAAGAAGACAATTGGAGTAAAGTGGGTGTACAAGACCAAGTTAAATGCAAAAGGTGAAGTTGAAAAATGCAAAGCTCACTTAGTAGCCAAGGTCTATAAGCAAAAGCAAGGAGTTGACTATGATGAAGTCTTTGCTCCCGTTGCACGACTAGACACCATTCGTTTGGTGTTGGCTCTTGCGGCTCAAAATCAATGAAAAGTCTTCCAAATGGACGTGAAATCGGCATTTCTGAATGACACCTTAGAAGAATAGGTGTATGTTGATCAACCTCCCGGCTACGAGAAGAAGCATGAAGAGATGAAAGTATGCATGTTGAAAAAAGCTTTGTACGGCTTAAAACAAGCACTAAGGGCATGGTACAAAAAGATTGATGCATATTTTGAAGAAAGTGGTTTTCATAAGTCACCTTATGGGCACACTCTTTATGTCAAGAAAAGTCCTCAAGGTGAGATTCTCATTGCTTGCTTATATGTGGATGACTTGATTTTTACCGGGAGTAGTGTTGAAATGTTTGGAGATTTCAAAATGGCCATGATGCATAAATTTGAGATGACGGATATGGGTTTACTTCATTTTTTTCTTGGAATTGAAGTAAATCAAAATGATGATGGAATTTTCATTTCTCAAAATAAATATGCTAAAGAATTGTTGAAAAGGTTTAAGATGGAAGATGCAAAACTTGTTAGCACTCCTATGGAAGTTGGCTTGAAATTAAGCAAATTTGATGGAAAGAAAGTGGTGGATCCAACTCTTTATCGAAGTCTTGTTGGAGGTTTAATGTACTTAACAACAACAAGACCAACAACAAGACCGGATCTCACATATGCAGTAAGTATGCTCTACAAGAAAATTACATATAGCGGCGGATAAAAACCGCCGCTAAAACTTTTTGCGGCGGAAATGTGTCTGCCGTTACTTTTGTTGCTAAAGGGTGGTGTCACTAATTGTATTTGCAGCGGAAGTGGAGCTGCCGCAAAAAAATTATCAATAGTGGCGGTTATAAACTGCCACTAATGATTATAATCCGCCGCTAATCACCCACATATTTTTTTGGCTATATTTAGGTTGATCCGCCGCTGTATGTTGACCTTGTAGCAGCAGACATAACAAAACGCTGCTATATGAACATCTTGTAACAGCAGACATTATAAACCGCTGCTATATGTCAACATATACTACTGCGCTACTAAGATTCCATTCAACCTATATCAACCCTACCTCTTGTTTATCCAACTGATTGGGATCACATGCCAATTGGCAGGATCATGGGCTAAATGCTAGGCTAGGTTGAGAATAGAGTCTTGCACAAGCCTTTTCCCAGACAAAACCGGCAGTCCGAACTCATGAATTGCCCTGATTCCCACACAGAAGAGCTGAGTGGTATAAGCATTTGAAGTGGAAGCTCAACCTAATCACTTTCCATCATGTGAGCATTAAAGCTAAACCTAGCCCAACCCATCTGAGTTAATATGTTAGGCCAGAGACATTTAGTCAGATCTTTGAAAAATATATGTCGTGACGGAAACTGTGAAGCTATCAATCTAGAGATTGGCCAAAGTAATAAAAACCCAGCCCAATACAAAAATAAAGTTAGAGGAGCTTAGGCTGCATGGGACCATGTATCAACCAACCTTATAGGTTCCCAACAACAAGAGATGTCCATGGGCCCAGCTAACATGGGCTTATTCAGAGTAGTCATTTTGGACTGGTTTGTGAAGCCGATGGGATTGGACTGAGGTATTTCTCTGACCTGAAAGCTAATGGGCTAATCACATGTTGCATTTATGTTTAAATGTTCGGGTAGATTCTCCTGTATTCAAAGCACATTGTGCAAAAAAGGACACAAAATCTTACAAAGGCTAAGGAAATGTTTGACTTGATTAATCAGAGGTCTTAACCTTCAATCCCAGGGCCACCCACAATTCTGTGCAGTCAGCACAGCTCTACCAAATTGAAATCCAAGTCAGGTGCCCGCCCCTTTGGATCTTCATAAAAGCATGAGCAATTACCTCAACTTAAGCTTGGACCTATTCTCAATATCATTCAACATAAAGGTGCCCTGGATTTTAGTGGACCTCCAAAATGCAAGTTTCAGCCTCAAGTGAAACTTACGACAGTCATGTCCCAAAAATGATATCTAAGAGCTTAAGCTTGGGCCTATTCATACTCTCAACAGGTCTATTTTAACTTTTTAAGGTCCACTGATCTGATTATACTCATATGAGCCTAACACGATGTCTTGGATCTGCATCGTAATCATCAATTCTTAGTGGATGTAGAATCCATATTCAGCACATAGGAACCATGTCAGATCCGGATATTATTCTGATTGATCCTTACGTTGTGCAACTTGTCACATGTAAGTTTCTCTCCTCCTTCCAAAAGGAAGGACTAAATGGGAACAATTCTTGTGTTGGAAAGAGATGATGCAACCAAGGTGACAGTTGAATGTGGTGCAATTGAGGCACTTTTAGAACTTCTCATGCCTCATTGGTGTGAGGAAACTGCAGCAAGACATTGCTGAACAATGTGAACATTATATTAGAGAAACAAAAGTTGCTAGTTTTGCAATTTGACAGGTTACATTGCAATATTGCATATATTCAAAATCAAAACACATTACCATGACCTCAAAGTTACTTCAAACTAGAGAAGCACACACTCGCCCCAAACCCCTCTAACCCCCTTTCCCTCTCTCAATCCCTACCACCTCCAAGTATCTGAGGCTTAATTGTGCCATTGCTTATGTCATCTTAACCGCACCCAGTCTCGCCCACACCCATTTCACCCAGCTAACTGTCGTTGTCACCAATGGCACAAGAAAAGACCTGCACAGCAATGGGACAGAGTTACAACAAAAAAAACTAAAATTCTCCCAAATTACATGCACAAGCCCCTAAAGTTTGAATTTGATAAAATTTTATATCAACCAACCATTGTGAAATAGATAAAAATAATAAACCAAAAACAAAACAAGAAGCACTATATGTAATGTCTCCAGTACTAACCTTTAATCCATCTATAAGACGTCCTGGCATGCTTCCAATATACGTCCTGCGGTGTCCTCTAATATCTGCCTCATCCTTGACACCACCGAGGGATATGCGTAAAATTTTTCTGTCCAATGCAGCATCAATAGATGATGCCAAAGATGTGAGGGCCAACAAAACACAATATTGGACCTTTGGCTTCTGGTTTAAGCTGCACGTCAGGATATTTAAATCAGCAACAATCAGTTGGATTTGGAGGAAACCAAACATAAAACAAAGTTGGTTTAAGGAGGATGGGGCAAGTAATATACTTTGCGAAAGTAATATACTTTGCGAACAGCAAGATATTCGATTATCCGCTGCTTGACCTTCACTAATCCATAGTGATCACTGTCAAGACGTTCCTTAGCAGCTTTGAGATCCAGTTCATGCTCTTCACTGGCCTTCTGCCAGGGGAGACCAGCAAGAAGTTCCAGGTATACTCATGAACTACTATAACCAGGTTGCCGAGGTTGCATTTTTCTCAGTCGCCTGAGGATAAGCATTGTCAAGTCAGAAACTTAATGTAGAAGCTATGCACTTCATATAAAACTAATATCTTACAATCAGAACCAAATATATATGAGGCTCAACCCAGGCAAACAGCAATAGAACACTCCTAGAAACGCATGCATACTGCTCACTCTGATTTTATGCAATAAATGCTTCAATAAGTCCTAACAATACGTCGAAAAGTTCCAAGCATACAAACGTACATCTTGTGCTAAAATTATGGAGGAAGCTTTCTTAATGATAACTTAGCATACCGTAGCTCTCTTTGTGCATGCTTCCAGACATTGGGAGGCATGTCAGCACTTTGCATCTTTCTTTCTAGGGCAACTATATCATCCTCATCATCGTCATTGTCACCAAGCTCCTCTTTTATTGCCCTCATCTGAAAAGTAATTTTATAAATAAAATTTCTGTTGTTATAAATTCAGGTAATAAACAAATAATAAAAAAGATGGAAGTTGTTTTAAGATCCAGTGAAGTGTTTGTCACGATCAACATAAGATGGACAAACAGAAGACAACTTTAAAAAAAAATTAATAAATCAAACAATAAACTCCCAACAAGGATAAGGGAGAAGATACTCAAAAGGCCACATAAGATGGACAAACAGAACATTATTTTCAAAACTTTAACAAATTAAGCAATTAAGCCCCGATGGGGATGAGTAAAAAAAGTACTTATAAAACCGATATCAAATAGTTGTAATAAGGTTTGATTATAATGATAATGAAATTGCCATCGTACATGAGATTATGAGAACAACAACAACAATAACAACTACAACAGTCTCTTCACACGCATAGAAAAGCGGGCATAAGGGGACAAACCTGCTGATGCAGAAGAAATTCTTTCTGAGATTTTGATAGCTGCCCCTCAACCATTTGAGTTATCTTCTCTGCTACACGAATTGACTGTTATAGAAGACTTGCATTAAATGCACAGCAGATCAATCCATGACGATAGTATAAAAGCCATATAATGATACATGAGAGATATCACCTCAAAAGTATCTATAAAGTTTAATCTCTACCTTGCCAATAATAATAATAACCTTTCCCAAAAGAGGGTCTAATCTACTAGCAAATGGCATTTACCTGTAAATGTCGGTCGACTAACTCTGTAGCTTCTGAAAGCCTTACTTTCAAGTCGACCGAGTCTAGCATAGAAAGCTGCTCCTCAAAACTTATCTCAAAGCTAGCAACAAATATATCAGCGAGCCTATGTGCAGGAACTGTCTCAAGAAGAACTTTCGTCCTGCCAATAGTTTTCTGTTTCTGTAATAATAAGTTGAAAGGGGATGAAATAAGATTCGCTGATGCACTGAGAGACTAATATAATTTCATAAATCATGCACAAAGAATCAAACCAATCAAAATTATACAAAAATTAAATTCCAATAGGAAAACAAGTGGAAGTTCCCTCAATAATGGAAAAACGTGATTTTACGAGAGATCCTCTGGACTCCTGGGTTAAAGAAATTCTGGACTTAAGCCTCAAGAAACTCTACCTTTCCTTATTTCCAGTTTCTGTACATCTGGGGCCATTGTTAATTGTATCATGTATGTACCATTGAATATGACAAAAGCCCCGACATGGATGGTTCACTAACTCTCCAAATTGGATGATAATCAAACAATTTCCATGGCAGTTGACACCCAGCAGATAGGCAATTAAAATGAAACACAACAGCAGTCCAAGATCCCTGAAACACGGACCTCCCAAGTATGGGAAATGGGTCAGTAAACTGTACTGAGGGTCAGAAAAGTATAATTACCCTAGATTTTAACATGTTTGTTGTCGGTTGGAAGATTTAAACAAGACTCACTCTAGCACTTGAGATAATCCTACATTATCATCATTATAGAGGTTGTGGAAATTTAGAAACAACTTGAAGGAGTAACTTTTTATGTGGACATCTATTCAAGTATCTTTTTGAGATCTATGATGGTAGTTTCTACAGTTGTCCTATAGGTGGCTACACCTTGTCGTTATTTACTATTCCTTGCATTTGTAGCATCATGTTGTCCACTACATTGGTTAGTAAACCAGTGAGACAGATGAGGGTTTGCATCGAAGCTTTGCAAAGTGGAAATCTAATTAATCTCCAAAACTCTTAATGTCTTATAATGATCATATATATAAGTGCTATCGTTCGGTAGTAAACTAGTAGTCCAGGGTGGTGCTTGGTATATGTCTCTTATACCAACACCCCTATGTTAGTGGCTTTCAGTAAACTTCATTGTACTGACTTCTCAAAATAATATATGCCATTGTTATCTTTTTCAAAAAAAAAAAGGCATAACAAGGCCAAAAGAAAACCCAACAACAAAATATATATAGAGCTAGAAGATTTTAGTGAAGTGAAAGGAATTGAAATTGAGATTGAGATGTGAGTTTGGTGTTTGGATGATGTATGTGTGAGAGAGTGGAATGGGCATGTGGGTATTTATATATGTTTGTGAGAGAGGAGTGAGGAAGGATAGTGTGAGTAGAGGACAACAAAGTGCAAGCTGGAGAGTTTGAGGATTAGATTACAGGGGAGAGCATGACATTGATGCGTTGCTGGGGGTGGTAGGTTCATATTCCAATGTTCTATGCATACCACAAAATATATATCACAATTAGACCCAAAGGTACCTGAAATATATGCATACCATAAAATGGGGTAAAGATTATGGTCAACCATCATGCTGGATGTCATTAGGAGTAGCACCGGAAACCTAGTACAAAAAAACAGTCATTTGAGTATGAATTTTAAAGGGGATTAAATCCAAAATTGTCTAGACTCTCTATTGCAGCCCTTCTATGAATGTCTAAATCTCTGCATCTTTGCACCCATCTATAAACATAGATAAATACAATTTATAGCAGTAGATTGTTACTGCTAGAGTTTCTCTTCCACCTTGCAAGGAATAACAAAGAAAGCCATGACCTCAGAAGGATCTCGAAGTGAGTAGGAAGCCTTGGTGTCTTTAGGAATAGAAGAAACAATGATAGGATACCCTTGTCCACTTCTTTGCAGTACCTGTAACAATTCAAGGACAATACCATATCAATGTTGGAACATTTTGAAAGAAAAAAAAAGTGAAGTCCCAGCTAATGTATAATCACCCAAGACCCTAATTCCAAGCACAAACGGTTATTGCAAAAAGTAAAACAAACACAGGTTAGATTTAATTAAGGTTTCAAGTTGGCTACCTGGAAGGCATCCTCACAGAAACTTTGAAACAGAAAAAATGGAAATGCTTATCCATTAATTCCATCATTCATTATCATTTCAGCAATCAAACTTGAGCTACAATTTATTACCACAAACAACCACAAATTACTTCTAACACCATAAACTTCATGAAAACAAAATTATAATTAATGAATTTATAAATCAAAAGAATCCAAACCAAGAGAGAAATTGATAACACAATCACTTCAAGTTCTGACAATGTACTCAATCATGAAACAAGATATGAATGAAGTTGAATAGAAACATCAAAACAGAGAGATTTCGGTAAACTGCTTCCATTTCCGATTTGCACTTATTATAATCTGGGCGCAGAAAAAGGCAAAGAGGTTTGGTTCTTTCTGTTGTGGTTTCATATTTCTGCTCAACTCCAAACAATGAATGGATAACAATCCACTCTCTGCCCCCAGTATTCAATTGCACTCTTAAAAACGGTATCAAATCATAAAAGGGGAAAAAAGAACCCACCAGCTCAACTATGAAAGTCCCAATGAGGCCAATCATACATGCTCTGGAATTCCATATCTCAGCTGTTTTAGTAAATCCAAGAAATGGGGCAGTGAGCTTGGGCTCTACTTTAGGCATTTGCACCTGAAAATTCCATAACCCATTTGAATTTTTTTATATATCTTCCATCAACTGTAGAGTATGGAAAAATGAATGGATATGAAATGAGAGGAAAAGAAAATAACCATAAGAGGAACATCAATAGAATTGAGAGAGAGGTGAGATGGGTTGAGAAGCATACTCCTGGAGGCAGCTTTGCAGCTTTGATTCTGAAAGAGGAGATTGACTTATGGAGATTTCCATGCATGTTGAAGCCCAAGATCAAGGGCCTATAGTGGTTTAACTGCCTATTAGGCAAGCACGTCAGAATTATGCACATGCCTGGGCAGGCCCAGGGACGTGCAACCCCCAAGCTAAGGATTTGATCTACATTTCAATTAGGATTTAATTTACTAGAGTGATGGGTAGGTAATCACTCCTATCAAAGGAAATGGCAGAATCTCTTATTTTTTATTTTATTTGTTTTGATGACTTTTTATTTGTGTTGATGCATAGTTGTGTCATGTTTTTATGTTTTAACTTTTAAGTTGTGCAAACAATGACTTTTAGCTATATTTTTTAAGTGGTTGTTAACTAATATGAATTGTTTAGACTATTCTCACTTTTTTCTTGAGCATGCACCTAGCTGAACCAAGCCTGCACCAGGCTTTTGCACTTAGTGCCTGGCGCCTTGACTATACCCATTGCCTTAGCAACATTGGGAAGGAATGAAGGAGTATCACTGGACTGGGAATTATACCTGCATATGAAGAAGATGGATATCCATAACAATTACATCATCACTTAATCTTCAATATAAGAGAACCTTCCATATTAGATATGTTAAACATTTGTGCATAACCAATTGAGACTGTCCAATGGGTCCTTTTCATCAAATAGAAAAAAAAAATACATAATACAAGACATATAAATACCCTTATATATCATGATCCCGCAGACATTAAAAGGTAAGTAGACATTAATGATGATAAAAATAAACCTACACTCAAATCTATCGTATCTCATAGATACAATGCAAAGAAGACAGAGATCAAGTGTTGATTAAACAATAATCAAAGAAGATTTCCAATGTTGTTAACATGAGTATTCAGCATATAGGAATAATAATAACAATGAGAAGGGATTTAAGATATCAGTGCTATTAGAAATGCCATAGTTACTTCTTAGATACCATCAAGCATTAGAAGAAATCAATAATGTAGATCGAGGCATGGAAAATCCCACTCGGATCTACTGAATACTAATAATTTGCTAAATGATAAGAACCATCCCCTGTAATATGACTCTCTGTGACTTGTCCCATCTATTGGTGAGTTTCACCATATTCAGAAGGATATCTGTGTGCAACATGAACATGCCAAATCAGTTTTGCCTAACCAAATTCTACTTGAACCAAACTTATTATAACCTAATTAAAACCAGGCCGAACCCAACTCCTCTGGACCAAGTGATATCTCCTAGCAAGATCTCAATAAAAATCATGGATCTAGAAAATCTGTACTCGTGAATCCTAGTAGATCTATCCCTCCAGATTCAGCAATCAAACAAAAACATCAATAACAACAACAAAAGAAAAACCCTTCTCCAGACTGGTTCTCATCGATCAAACCCTAACAAGAAATGATTCATTCAAATCGCCAACTTCCTAAGAAAGATGAAAAGAGATTCAAATAAAAGAACACACAAGAAAATGACTTTTTAAGCAAAATCACAAGGTTTAAAGGCAAAGGACAAACCAGATCTGATCGTATATGAAAAAGAAAGATGAAACAGATCTCCATTTAATCGAGAATGTAGATCTTACCTTCTTCTTCTTCTTCCTGTACGGGAGCTCCAACCACAAAGCTCGACTCAGGAAGCTCCAAACAAAAACCTCAAAGCTCGAAGCTCCAACACAAACGATTAGGGTTTTGGAGAGGAGAGATCTCGAAGATTAGGGTTTTGGGGAAGAGATATCTCAGTTTTGGGGAAGACGAAAATGCTGGTTCTCGATGAGATTTGCGCTGGCCTTTGTTGGTTGTTTGGTTTTAGCCGGTGGAGGGCGGGAGAATAAATATGTATAGTAGCGGAATCTAGTTTCCGCTACTGTAGGTTGATATCGTTTATAGCGGCAAAGTATAATTGCCGCTACAGTATCTATTAATAGCACTACCACTGCAGTATGTATTAATAGCACTGTATGCAGTATGTATTAATAGCACTGAATTTATACATTACACTTAATAACAGCAAAATATATTTTCTGCTGCTAAATGTATACTTAATAGCGGCAAAATATATTTTTTGCTGCTGAATGTACACTTAATAACAGCAACATATATTTTCCGCCGCTGAATCTATTAAACTCACATATAACCTACACTTAACAGCAGCAAAGTACAATTTCCGCCACTATATGTATTAAGATCTTATACTTAACAGCAGCAAAATATATTTACCGCCGCTATATGTACGTAAATAGTGACGGATAAACCAACCGCCACTATAATCCGCCGCTAATTCTCAATTTTCTTGTAGTGTCAGTCGCTTCATGGAATCTCCAAGAGATGCTCATTGGGAAGTTGGAAAAAGAATTTTAAGATATGTGAAAGAAAGTCAAAGTCATGGCCTCCACTATTACAAAATTGAAAATCCAAGTTTAGTTGGTTTTTATGATAGTGATTGGACTGGAAGTGTTGATGACTGTAAAAGTACTTCGGGGTATGCTTTCAATGTTGGTTCTAGTGTAGTTTCATGGTCTTCAAAGAAGCAATCTGTTGTAGCTCTCTCAACAGCTGAAGCAGAATATATTGCTCTTGCTGCCACTGGTTGTCAAGCTAGATGGTTAAGGTGGATTTTGGAGGAGTTAAATCATGAGCGAAAAGGAGCTATAAAACTGTTTTGTGATAATAAATCAGCCATATCTCTGTCAAAGAATCCAATGTTTCATAGCAAAAGCAAGCACATAAAGATCAAGTATCATTTCATTCGAGAATTGGTGAAGGACAAAGAAGTTGAAGTTAACTGTTGCGCAAACCTCAAGATCAAGTGGCAGATTTGTTCACCAAGCCTTTGACGAAGGACTTGTTCATCAAAATAAAGACCTTACTTGGAGTAAGAGAAATCTAGCTTAAGGGGGGCTGTTAGAAGTAAGCTAGATTTTATATTTTGTTCACTGCTCAATGCAGTTGGTTCACTGCCCATTGTAGCTGCAGGAATTTAATGTTGCTCACTGCTCTATGCAGACATGTCTCTTGGCTCTATGTAGCATCATTGTATCTTGGGCATTCTATGTGTCTTTTGGTTTATTCATGTATTTTCATTATTAACTTGTTGCCTAGGAAATTGTAAGGGATTAATTATTGTTCAATCCCGTTTTAGAAGTGAAGTCCATAAGTAGAGTCATGTATTCTCTTTCATATGAAGAAGTTAGAGTGAAATCTTAAGGTTCCATACTTGGTCTATCCATTGGTCTTCTTTTCTAATTGTTTAAGATCAAGAAGACAAGTTTCTTCTCTTAAATCTCTATATTTTCGTTTTTATTAAGAGAAAGAAGTTTCAGCAGAGTGATTTATATTTTCACTGTAACCTTAGTATTTCGTTCTGTCAACCTTAATACACATAACCTAAACATGAGTATTTGTAGAAGGCAACATTAGTATACACAGAACACGAGCTTCAGTTCTAGTGAAGTTGCTGCTGAGCATTCCATCAAGGAGTTACTCCTTGAAATTTAGGTATTTCTTTGCCTATGGAGATTTACAAAATTCAATGAAGGAGGTGGACAGTGGATACTGAGAAATTAGTGGAAGAGAAGATTTCTAATGCAAATCCTCCCACTTTTCTCTTTTCACCCAAATGCGGGTTTTCAAGGAAATCTAAAGAGGATTCCTTTCCGAGGACATTACCCAAATATGCCTGAAAAGTTACTTTTAGCAATGGAAAAATTTGCAGCTAAAAGCCAAAATCGGCCGCAAAAATATTTTCCACCGCTATTTCCCCCTCTAAAAGATAATGTCACTATTGGTTAAAGCGGCTGATTAAAATCTCCGACCCTAAAAAAAGCAATGGCAGCAGAAAAAAAAAAAGCCACTAATGACTAGAAATCCACTGCTAAACATCTTTTAACCTAAATTGTTTTTTACCGAATGACATATTTTATATGGTAAATGTTAATACATATTTTTAGGCCGGTAAATGCTATTACATATTTTTTTTACCAAAAAAGAAAAAGGAAATCAGACCATAAGCCAGATATTTATCAATTTTTTTGCGTGGGCAATACCAAATCCTAGAGCATCATTTAAATCCATGTCATTATGTTATTATATATATATATATGTCAAAACAGGACATATTGTAAGCAGACAAAATCTCGGACATTCAATTCAATCACTGCAAACAGACTTTCGATCACAGAGAGCAAAAAAAATAAGAAACTGCATTGCTGTTCTAATAAATGTGCTGGGTCGAAAATGTTATTCTTAGGAAATTACTGTCTCGGAAGAATATCAAAATATTTTCTGGCTTGGAGGTTTTTTCTTAAAAAAGTATTTGAAAGCAAATTATCTTTGAAAATTTTTAAGACAAAAAATAGAAGAAAAATATAAATACTGTAAAAAAAGCTGATTTTACCATTTTATTAAGATATGATATTTCTAGGAGTTTTTTTATAATATTTATATTTTTGAGGTTAACATTAATAGAAAATGATAACTCCATACATTTAAAATTTGCATATATACTTTTTTGTTTATAACCAAGGTATCTCCCACCCAGCTCAGCCCAAGAGCCTTTGACCTAGAACCCGAGGAACACTCAATTCTGGACAGCCAAGAACAAATCCCTAAGGGCACATGTAAACCCTCAAATCCACATGCATCGAGAAAAACTATGGGAAGTAGCCAGGGAAAGTAAGCGAGGAACACGTAAACCTCTCCGCTTCATGAGGCGCAAAGTCCCTGCCCAACTGAGCTAACACTTGTTGGTTGGAATCAGCAGATATTTGTAAGAGTGTCAATGATAAAAAAGGGAATTAACGGAAAAATCATTTCAGATATCCGGTGCACCAAAAAGGCTTTCATAGTTCCTCTGTAATAGTAAAAGTGCTCCCACTAATTTTCACGTTTATTTGAGTGACGATGTCTTCCTTTATTGAAGTAAGTGACGATATCGTCGCTCAAATAAAAATGAAAAAATGATCAGAGGAAGCCCTTACTTCCTACAGAGAAACAAAGAGGGCCCTTTCAGTGTATCGGACATCTAACGTGATTTTCTCGAGATAATCGAAACATTCTCAAGTTTGGGGTTTTTTCTTGAGTTAATACTGGAAGATTTATTGAAAATAAAATGTCTAAATACAAAATTAGAAAATAAATATAAATATTGTAAAAACTCACTCTGTAAAATAGCTGAGTTTACCATTTTATTTGATAATATATCAATATTTCTCAGAGTTTCTTATGACATTTATAGTCTTGAGAGTAACATTAATTGAAAAGGATACCCCCATATGTTACAAATATGGCAGATATTTTTAAGATTGCTAATGAGCAGTAAGACCTAACATTTGCCCTTCAATTATTGAAGTTTAACAAATTCACACAAAGTCTTGTATAATAAAGGTGCAATATTCTATGGACATAAGATATTGCATAATGTGATACATGTGATATAGCACGGACCAATGTCAAGTCTAACAGAATTGTGGGGCAAAATCCCTTGTTTTTAATTGGTCCCATTCTTCCATTTGAATAGGTAGATGCCCCACGACTCAACCGGTCTCTTATTCGTAAGAGACACGACGAGCAGTGGGGTTGGGGCCCATCTGCACTGTGATTTTCTTAATCTTTGAAAAATCTAGTCTTTATTATCATCCAAGAAAATTAAAGACTTCCGCTGCACTATGATTTTCTTAACCTTCGAAAAGTCTAGTCGTCTTCACATATTTCTCATCCAAGTGGAGTTTTCTGTTGGTCTCACCTCATTTCATGACTCATGGCAATGAGGCAAGGTGCGTCCCCTTTTAACTCTACTATATTAATTATTAATCTAATGCATTGATCATATCATTAATTGTATGCTCAATCTTTGAGACTAACCACTATTGAAGATTAACCACTATTTAAGTAGAAATTAGGAACATCCTATTGGAAGAGGAAGGCCTTCATTAGGAGCAATTCGGATTTGCAGTAAGCCCCACTAATTAGAGCTCCACTCTTACCAACCCGAAGCTTGAGCCAAAAAATTAAGACTTCGGAGAATGATTACTCTTAGAATCTATTCTGGTTTCGGGCTTTTTAAAGGAGATTTTCTGATCAAAAGAATGTTTACATATTAAAAGCAAATTATCCTAGGAACTTGAAACACTCTAGTGGCAAGAGTGTCTCATCTCACATATAGCTGTTTAGGGATCGATCCCTCGGCAAATAAGTTACCCCCATTCAATGTGTACCACTCACCCATCTAGCCAAAAAAAAAAAAAAGAAAATTATCCCGACTTGGTCACTTTGGGTGAAGACCTTTTCTCTTTTCTTTTTTTTTTTAATTGTAAGATTGTTTTTTTTTTTAATTGTAAGATTAAGTGGTCAAGACTTTGAGAAATTTATTAGGACATACCATGCAGCATTTCTACACTTCCAATAAAAAATAATAATAATAAAGTCCCCATTTTCCTAACGGCTGCAAAGACTAGAGAAAATGTGCAAGAGACTATTCAAATCAAAACTAGAAAAGTAAAATCTACTATCACCATCAAATATGAATGCGAGAATTTCATCTTAGAAGACTAAATGGGCTCATTTTTACGCACTGATATTTTTTTTTAAACTTTTGGTCCCACAAATTTCTGTGAAAATTGATTCTTTTATGAACTTCATTTCTTTAATTCCGAGAAAATTAAAAATAGATTGAGGGAGATGGTGAGTAAGATTTCATGCCCCGAAAAAAAAAAGATCCTCATAGTGCTGTGTGGATTCGTCGTGCCCAGCAAATATCAATAGGGTTTTAAATGTGGGTGCATAGGAACATTTTTTTTCCCTCCTTGTGATTAGTGTACTTTGATATCTGAAAGGACACGCTAAGAACTTTGAAGTGAGTTTGGGGTCAAGCCAACCCGCTTCAAAGTTGGCGTGTCCCTTCATCCTCGACCCCCGACTTGCTTCAATGTCCTTAGCGTGTCCTTGCAAATATCAAAGTATAGTAACCAAGAAAAAGTGACAAAGTGCTCGAGCAGACTTGGTCACGACTGGTTACTAAGAGTTGCAATCATGTTCTCTCTCTCTCTTTTCATCAATTATAAATGGGCTGAGACCCCAACCATTTTTCCAACAAGAAAACCGACCCCAACTCTTACACCATCAACCAACATGGCTACTGAGAGATCATTCTCTCTTCTCCTCTCCTCTCCTCATTTGTTCTCATCTTGTTCAATACCTTGTCTGGCAAGCACCATGCTGCAGCATCGGAATATGATTTGCAAGAAGCTGAAGCTCTCCTGGAATGGAAAGGCAGTCTCCTTCAAAGTGAAGCTCTCCGCTCATGGTCTCTCCCCACTGTCAATGGCTCTCACTGCAACTGGACCGGAATTACATGCAATGATGATGGAAAGGTGACCCAAATAAACCTAAGCAATTGTAGTCTACAAGGCAAGCTTGATCGCATGAGTTTCTCCTCCTTATCAAACCTTGTCCGTCTTGATCTCAGTCGCAATGCCCTCCATGGAAACATCCCCAACCAAATCAGCACTTCTTACCACCTTGTCTTCCTTGATCTCTCTATGAATCAACTGTCAGGTATCCTACCACTCTCACTAGCCAATCTCACTCATACTACCGTCCTCAACATCTCTAACAACATGTTAGGTGGTGAAATATCTCCTCTTCCTTTTGCCAATTGGACCAGACTTTCAGATCTTCTGCTTTCTAACAATCTGCTCAGCGGAAAAATTCCCTCTGAAACCGACCTGCTTACCAACCCAAGTGTCTTGCACCTGAAACAGAACCAAATAAGTGGATCAATTCCTTCATCTTTAGGAAATTTAAGCAAGCTAACCGAACTAAGACTCCACAGAAATAAAATTTCTGGTCACATTCCCCCACCAAATAGGAAACCTGACAAGACTCAAGGCGCTCACCTTGTCCATAAACAATATTACAGGTTCCATCCCTTCGACTTTGGAGAGATTGAGAATTCTTATGTACTTGCACCTTAGCCAAAACCAAATTTCAGGCACAATTCCTCTAGAAATTAATGACATGAGAAGCCTGGTTTCACTGGACCTTACTGCAAACAATCTCACTGGATTTATGTCTCCCACCATAGGAAACTCGACCAAACTAACTACTTTGCATCCTGCACAAAATCAAATTTCTGGCACAATTCCTGCACAAATAGGAAAGATGAAAAGCTTGATGTCATCGGCACTGAGCACAAACAATTTCATTGGATTTATTCCTCTCAGCTTTGGAAACTTGACCGTGCTTACTAAATTGTGGCTTCACGAAAATCAAATTTCTGGCACAATTCCTCCACAAATAAGAAACATGGAAAGCTTGGATTTACTGCACCTCAGTGAAAACAATTTCTGGCACAATTCCTCCACAAATAGGAAACTTGACCGAACTAACTTTTTTGGCTCTTTTTGAAAATCAACTTCATGGCAAAATTCCTCCACAAATTGGAAAAATGAGAAGCCTCATTTCCCTGGACTTTGCCGTGAACAGTCTCACGGGATTTATTCCTCCATCCTTAGGAAACTTGACTAAACTAACTTATCTTAGTCTTATGGAAAATAAGATTTCTGGCACAATTCCTTCACAAATAGGAAGTATGAGAAGCCTGAATCAGTTAGATCTTAGCCAGAATCAAATTTCCGGTCCTATTCCTCCATCATTTGGTAATTTGAGAAACCTAACAGGACTCCATTTATTTGAAAATCAATTGTCTAGTTCGTTACCCAAAGAAATAGTAAACTTAACACATTTGCAAAATTTTCAACTAAGTGGGAACAAGTTGTCAGGTTAAGGTTATTTACCTCAAATATGCCAAGGTGGCTCTCTTACAGAATTTAGAGCAAGCCACAACAATTTTATAGGTCCAATTCCTCAAAGCTTGAGAGACTGTAGAACCTTACAAGCACTTCGGCTTCAAAGAAATCAAATCGCTGGAAATACATCGGAGGTATTTGGTGTATACCCCAACTTAGTAAGCATAAACTTGAGTTTCACTAGATTATATGGGGAGCTGTCACCATATTGGGGAGAATGCCTAAATTTGACATCTCTAAGATTTACTTCAAATAATATTACCGGGAGAATTTCACCACAGTTTGGGCAACTGTCTCAGCTCAGGTTGCTAGACATTTTTTCGAACCACCTAGAGGGAGAGACTCCCAAAGAATTGGGGAGGTTAACAATGTTATATAATTTGAGTTTAAAGGACAACAAACTTTCAGGTTTGCTGGCTCAAGAATTGGGACAACTGTCCAATCTAGAGCTTCTTGATCTATCAGGGAAAAACTTCAGTGGACCCATCCCAAAACAAATAGGGCAATGCAACAAACTACGCTCTTTGAAATTAGATAGGAACAATTTGAATGAAAGCATTCCATTTCAAATTGGTAATCTTGAAAACCTTGGGGAGATACTTGGTCTCAGTCAAAATCTGCTCACAGGAGAAGTACCATCTCAACTCAGGGAGTTGAAGAAGTTGGAAAAGTTAAATCTTTCTCATAATATGCTCTCTGATTCTATTCCATCTACTTTCAAGGAGTTGTTCAGTTTATCATCTGTTGATGTATCATACAATGATTTAGAGGGTCCTCTACCAAATAACAAAGTATTTCTGCAAGCATCACCGGAAGCATTCATCAGAAATAAAGACTTATGTGGTGAAGTACAGGGTTTACGACCTTGCAATTCCTCTGTGATAAGTTGTGGTGACAAAAAGAAAGCTCGTAAAGGTGCAATAACCATTGTTCTCCCTCTCATGGGAGCTTTTTTCCTTTTTTTTGCTTTGGCTGTCATATATTTTGTTCTTAATCGGAAAAAAAGGATTGTAGAGAATGACATTCAAGGACACAAACCAGATCTTTTCTCAGTATGGAACTAAGATGAAACGATCATATATGAAGAAATCATTGGAGCTATAGAGGATTTTAATGATAAGTATTTCATTGGGGAAGGAGGATATGAGAAAGTTTACAAAGCAAATCTACCTACAGGTCAGCTAGTAGCCGTAAAAAAACTCCACCCACATGAAGATGGTGAGCAAATTGACCAAACAAGTTTCAGAAATGAGATACAAGCATTAACAGAAATTCGTCATCGAAACATTGTTAAACTCTATGGATTTTACTCCCCTACACGATGTTTTTTTCTCATGTATGAGTATATGGAAAGAGGAAGTTTATCTAAAGTCTTGGAGAAATGGAGAAGCTATGGAATTAGATTGGATAAAAAGGGCTAAGGTTGTTGAAAGCGTAGCCCACGCTCTTTCGTACATGCACCATGATTGCAATCCTCCATTTGTTCATCGTGACTTGCCGAGCAAAAATAAATTGTTGGATATGGAGTTTGAGGCTTGTATCTCTGACTTCGGCACTGCCAGACTTCTAAAGCTCGATTCATCCAATTGGTCCACACTTGCAGGCACTTACGGATATGTCGCTCCAGATAAATTATTTAATCGTATGCTCATTTCTTTTTCCCCTTTTCCCCTTTTTTCCTTTTAATTAGCACAATACAAGGCCTAATCTACCTACCCATTAATTGACCCATACAATACATATGAACATTTGTAGAGATGTAAGCTAAAGTTTGTCCTTTTGATTCCCCCGGATGCCACTTGCAACTTTGTGGTTGAAGACTTGAAGTATCACTTCGCAAATGATAATTTTCTTTATTGACGGCATTACTTAATTATAGGGGAATTTGGATGAGAAAATGACAAAAGGATGTCCCCGTAAGTGGAGAAATGAGGAGATATTTAGATACACAAAATCACCTTATGTATATTCAATGATTCACACTCTTCACTGGTAGTAATCATTTGTTGTTCGCAGTCGTATTGCCTGTATAAGTTGTTCCCTGGGCTGTTTCTGATTCTCTTACTTTTTTGCTGAATTTTTGCTCTTTTGGGCTCGTCTTAGCTGAGCTGGCTTGTGGAGTTTTGGGGCTGGCCCAGCTTGTGGGCTTTTCCTTTTGAGTCTGGGATATCTTCCTCTTGATTGTGCCACCTCTTATGTGTGCAAGTGAGGGAGAGCTTTCTCCTTTGTACTTTGTACAACCTTTGGAATTATATACACATCATTTTTCCAACACACACACACAACATATATATATATATAGGTGTGTGTGTGTCTGTTGCATTGCTCAGATTTAAATGGGAAACTTTTTTAAAGAACTTTTTTAATCTATAAAATAACAAACATAAATTAATCCATAGATTGCTTATTGGTGAGGCATCTCACTCTCCACAAAAACAAACATAGATCAATCTATGCCTGTAGCTCTATTAGTTAGAGGCTTGCGTAGTGTGTGTGGATGTGTGAGTATTTATCGAAGCTATAAGGAAACTAATAAATTCTTTAAATGATTGTATGTATTAATAACAACAACAACAACAACAACAACAACAACAATAATAATGATAAACCAATTATACTAAAAGGACTTCTCTCAAGAAAAGCTTTTCCGTCTCTACTTTTCTACTCTTCCAAAGCAGGTGGAAATTCTTAATATTATTTTTACTTAATTTCAAGTTTCTTTTGTTATTTCCTATGTTAGCTTTAGATCTAGTAACTTTTCACGCTTTCAAATGCATGAGTACATGATATGAAACATAATGTTCCTCTTTTTTTCCTTTTTCTTTTCCTATTTACTACAGAGCTTGCTTACACGATCATGAAAGTAACTGAATAATGTGACTTATATAGCTTTGGTATGATTGCAATAGAGGTGATAATGGGAAAACATCCTGGTGAGCTCCTCTCATTCTTATCGATGTCAGAGGCAAAAGGTATATAGTTGAAGGATTTATAAGACCAACGCCTCCCACTGCCCACTGATGGGGAGATGAAGGAAGTGGTTTTGACAATAGCATTGGCACTTGCATGCTTACGTTCAGACCCACAAGCTCAACCAACCATGTGTCATGTGTCCCAAAAGCTATCTGCCTCCAAAGGACTTTTTCTTGAGCCTCGTAACACAATTAGCGTTTCCCAGTTAATGGATCTCAGGATATAATTAGATACATGAAAAATTGCAGAGTGGTTCTCATAAGTTTGTACATATTTATGTTTGTATTATTTTCATTAGTCGATCTCTGTTGTATTATCCTTAAATGAAAAGTGAATTTCTTCTCCAAATTCAATAAGCCCCACACGGTAATGTAGAGCTACATATGAAAGGGATACTTGATTTTTCAATTGTGGTGCTTAACATGCAGATACATGATCATGCAAATAACTATGGAACCTAATGCTAGCTGCAACTTGTACTGATTGCATAGCTAAAATATATCACCCTATTCTCCTGTAGAACCTTGAATTGAGAATCCAAGTATCTTGTATTTGGGATATTGCATTTCTTCTTTGTCAATTTGTGGCATCAACTAAAAGATCATGAATTTCTTGTTGTGGGGTGATTCCTATTAAGACAGATCAGCTCAAAGGAGACAAAACATGAGACTGTTACAGTTAAATCTCTGAATGTCATAACCGTCACTATGACAGTTATAACTAACCTGACATAACTAATTCATTTATGTATTCTGTTGTAAGCAACCATAGTCAGTCAGTATGAAGTCCATTATTAGATTCTCTGAATTCCTCATCTTCCTGTTGTAGGTTTTCATAACGTTTCTTTCTGTGATTTCTGTTACTTTGGCAAGAGCTATAAATTGCCTTTTTCTTCTTCATCTACTGTTTCCAATAATCCATTAGAACTTATACACATTGATGTTTGGGGACCTTCTCCAGTTTCATCTGATTGTGGATTTAAGTATTATACTATTTTCTTTGATGAATTTAGCAAATATACTTGGTTTTACCCAATAGTGAGCAATTCAGATGCTTATTCTGTCGTTCTTACATTGAAACTTCAAGTTCAAAATCTTCACTCTTTAAAAATTAAGTGTCTCTGTTTTGATGGTGGGGGAGAGTATATGAGCAAAAGGATCAGATCTTTACCAATGAACAGTGGGATCTTAGACTAAATCTCTTGTCCCTACACACCCAAACAAAATAGGTGAGCAGAAAGGAAACACCATTACTTGGTTGAGACCGGTCTTTCGATCATGTTTAATGCTTCCATGTCTCGGTTATGGCCCGATGCATTCTCTACCGCAAAATACCTAATTAACAGAATGCCAATGCGTCATTTGTGCTCCATATCCCCTTGGCAGAAGTTGTTTCATCAACAACCAGACTACTACACACTTGGTCTTTGGTTGTGCCTGCTTCCCATAGTTGAGACCCTATGCTCAACACAAATTAAAACCAAGAACCAACTGTTGTGTGTTTCATGGATATAGCCTGAATCACAAAGGCGGTCATTGTTTAGAGATATATACAGGACGGGTATATCTTTCCAGCCATGTGGGGTTTAATGAAGATGAGTTTCCATTCTCTTAGAAGACTGCAGCTGTACCCAGTCCATCTTCATCAACTCCAGCCGATTCACATTGTCTTTTCCCTTTAACAAAATGGATGACACCAATTGTGCTACAGGGGATTTACTCGGCTCCCCCAGGCCCGTAGGGATTAGTCCCGGTCCAGCCAAACGGCCGGAACACCCTCTGTTATTAGAAAGAAAAAAAATTGGATGACACCAACAGTCCATTCCCCATCAGTGCTTGCACGATTTTCACCTCCCTCTACCAATGGGGTACCTCTGGAATGGGACCTTTGCATCAACATTCAACTCCTACATTATCTACAGATAGGCTTATGACAATTCATCACCCAGGTACATCACCAAGTACGACAAGTCGCTGCTCCCAGTCAACATCAACTATGCTCCCTAAACATACTACTGTGCCAGCTACAACTAAACCATCTATACAGTTACCATCCCCTACACAATCTTTGTATGCTAGGACTGTTCAGCCCTCAAACTATACTGAAGCATCAAAATCTGGACAAATTCTAAACGCACCCACCACTTTTGCTGAGCCCACCCACATTTTCAAAAATACCTAAAATACCCTCCTCTTCTCCTCTCTCCTCTCCTCTCCTCTCCCTCTCCCCTTCCCTGTTCCCTGCTCCGGCCACCTCCGCCCAACCTCGCCGCCGCCGATCCCTCTCCCTCTCTCTCTCCCACCGCCGGCAGCCCCCGTCCCTCTCCCCCTCCCCCTTTCTCTTTTCCTCTCTCTTCCTCTCTCCCCCTCCCTCTTGCTCGCCGCCGGCCCTTGCCCAAAATCCCTTCGACCTCTGCTTCTCCCTCTCCCTCTCCCCCTTTTTCTCTCCCGTTCTCTGCCTCTCACCCGCCGCCGAAGTCCCCAGATGCGATGCGATGAGGAAGAGAGGGTCCCTCTCCTCCTCCAATGCGGCCACGGATTCTGCAAGGAGTGCCTCTCCCGCATGTTCTCGGCTTCACCCGACACCAACCTTTCCTACCCGCTCTGCCGCCATGTCTCAAATGTCGGCAACAGCGTGTAGGCGCTACGAAAGAATTTTGCAGTTCTCGCACTCATCCACCCTTTTGGAGACTCTTCGTTTGACTGCGACTCCACGGACGATGAGAACGACGATGACCCAAATGAGGAGGAGGACGAATTTGGCTGTCGGAGCCCGCGGCGGCGAAATAGCCAGTCACAAGCGTCGAGCTCTAGGTGCGGCAAGGGAGGTGGGGGTGCCACCAGGACCGGCTTGAGACAATTCGAGGCCTAAAGCGACAATCCTAAATGAGACATCAAATTATCTATTCTTCTCTCTCTCTCTCTCTTTTAAGTTTTGAGCGTCTGGATTCATATTGTCTAATAGATACATTTATCATTTATAAATTAAAACTAATAATATTTATAAATAAAACGAACACTAACTATAATAAACATACAATACGAGCATGGAATTAAAAAAATCTTAAAACCTTAAAACAATAGAACCTGATTTAGTGATTTATCATTATTGGCCATAAAGATCATAGATATAGATGAATTTTGAATTTGATCCAGCTTTTTCATTATGAAAAAAAATGGATTATATTTGAGTTAGTGGGTTATGATTAACATATATAATAAAAAAGACTCACGTATATTATCAGAATATATCCACATATATTATTAAAAAAGAAGACAAAACCAGATCAATAAATCTTTAAAGAAAATTGCTTTAGAAAGAAAAAAAAGTAATTATAGAGAAATGCAATCTATGAGAGATAGAGGGTGAGAAAGTAAAGAGTACGTGAGATGGAAAAGCGTTGTGGAGAAACGTTCATTTGAAAACCTCACTCGAGGTTGGGTTGAAATTTGTTGGGCTTTAAAAAGACATTATATAGAGAAAAAGAAGGATGACACTTGCTTTGATCTTTGATGCTTTGTTTAAATATGAAAAGATGGCTTTAATGAGATGTGATCCTAATTACTAATATGGGAGAAAATAAACTATGACAATTGCTTGAATGTTTTTTTAGAATTTGAAAAGATGATTTTTATTGGGCCTTATTTTTTTAGGGCCCTAAAGCAAGGGCTTTTCTTGCCCAATGGTTGAGCCGCCCGTGGGTGCTGCCGAAGCAGGGAGAGGGAGAGAGAAGGAAGGAGAGGGAGAGGGGTATTTTAGTCATGTGTAATTTAAAAAAAAAATGTAGGGGTGTTCAGCAAAAGAGGTGGGTGAGTTTAGAATTTTTTCAAAATCTGCTCACTTGCAGTGCAGCTCGTGAGGCCACTTAGATTTAAGTCTAAAATGGGAGGAGGGCACATTGAAATGTCTCGTCATGGAAAAGAGGGATCCCAAAAAATCAACCCCAAAGATTATCCTATCCCTTGATTTAGCATTCTTAAAATTTAATGACATTTTAGAACTGTAGATTATCTTGAGATTCAATTCAAAGTGAGTAAAAGTTCAACGCTGAATGTAAAATTGAGCCTGATACGAGATCATGAGATGAAAAGATCTGCATAGGTGGCGCCAAGTGAGCCCCACAGTGTGGACTGTACTTGCAGTAGCTGGAAGGAGAACATTTTTTAACATTGCTTTACATATAGTAATTGGTGATTTTTTTTCCTACACATCTTATCTGAATCATTGGTAAAAGCTAAATATGATATTAATTGGGCTTTCATATACAATATAATCTACATCAAATACAAATGAATCATTATCATCGGGTTATGGTTTCTCACCTTCAGATTAAAGAATCCCATTAACAAACTCCAACACTCCAACAACCTCCTCCTCTGCATTCGCGACCAAATTCTCCTCCGTCTCCAAATGCCCTTTCACCTCCCTCCGCATCACCTTTGCCTCCTCCTCCTCCGCCTTCTTCAGCTTCTGCCCAGCCCCAACATCGTAATGTCCTCCGCACGTGGGAGGTGGAGGAGAGATGAGGTTCTGGTTCTGGAAGCCGTGGATTTTAGACTGGAGCAGGAGATTCATTCGAGCAAGAGGGATGTTTCTAGGAAACTACTTTTCAATTGTTTGATTGAAAGAACAAAGGGAAAATTTTAAGATGGGGGCCTAAGTTTCTGGTACATTTCAAATCAACCCACCTTACCATCACTTGTTAGGACCTAGGACCTGTTTTATGCACATAGAATAAAACGGAATTCAAATTAGCTATATCTTTAAAACTATTCAAGTGGTGAGAGACTGAGAGGTGAAGAATATAAGGTGACAGATGAACGATACAACTGACAGGGTAATAAAATAGATGTTAAGCCCCCGTTTGGTAATTTTATATGTAAAATAAAGTGTAGTAAAGATTCAAATCAAGAGAGAAAAAAATATAATGTAGTTATATATATGATGTATTTTATTTTTAATTGTTTGGTCTGAAATCTTTTTTACTTTTTGTATAAAAAAAATAGAGTTTTTTTTTGTCTTTTAATGGAGAAATGATGTTGCTTTTTGACATTTTAAAAAAAAATGAGACAAATTTTGAATTAAAGTAGGGACAATTACCGTACGGACAGCCCAATATCCGACAATTACCACATACAAGACAAAATATTGAAATTTACCAAATGGAAGATCGTACAGGAAAAACGGTCAAAATGGGACGAAAATACCCTTTTTCGTGCGATATCCTAGGTCTGTAGGATATCGAAGGACAGTTCGATATCCTACGTCTGTAGGATATCGCACAGTTACCTACTCCCATCCCATCACATATCAAAGATTTTCACCACAAAAAGTCCATTTTTATCGTCTCCGTTTTCGCTGAGGAGGTCCGTTTTCATCTTCTCCATTTTTACAGAGGATGAAGAGTGCAAATTTTAGTGAAAAGCTATAGCGAGAAGTTTAGCTCATCTCAGTCCTTTCAGCTTTATCTGGGCAATCTCAAAACCAGCAAAAGCTTCTTTTGAGGTTGATGAGGATAAGAGAAAGGTGGGAGAGAGAGATGGCTAACAAATGTGGGTACTGGGCGGCCCTCAAGTGCGGAGTGAAAGGAGCGTGCAGATATTTGGATATCTAACACTTGGTTTCACTCTCTGCAACAACCGAGACCAGATATTTGAATGCTAGCAACATGAAGCTTGCTGTTCCTCAAGATGCTTAGGCCTCAACAGATGTTGTCATCGATCCACCTGGGCCCGAGAAGAAAGATGTTCCTCAGCTACTTCAGTTCACTTGTCAGGGGCTCAAATCTGCTACTGGGAACTTCAGACCTGATAGCATATTTTTAGTTCCAATTTTATTTTGTTTAACTTGCCGCAATGTAGAGAACAGTTCAATGGGATTTGATTTTGGAGGTTATTATTAAATTGGTGTTAGATGTTGGATTTTGATTAGAAAGAGATTTTGTACTCAAATTTTAATTAGAAAGAGAATTTGTACTCAAATGTATATTTTTGTGTCCGGTCTAGTCACTTCCCCTGTGTCTGTGTTGTTGTAAGTCTCCACCCATTTCATCTATATAAAAAGAATGCACATGTTCTGCAAGTATAAGCTTTAATTAAGGATACATGGTACTTAATTCTTTGATTGGATTATCAATTCTATTATTTACCTATTTATGGTGATTAGTGAAGTGTAGCACAACACAAGATAAGATATTGAGCCACTGAGGCCTGTTAGAACATTAACATCTGTCCGAGTGGGCTTCTTAGGTCTCCCAATCATCATTAAAATGATTTTAAATCCATGTTATCAGGGACCAGAATTGATGTCCATAAATATACCCCGGTTGCTGTTTCAGGTGGACCTTTAAAGTAGTTTATGTCTATTTAAAATATTTTCTTAAAAAAATTAGTTCAGCACAATTGGGTGGACCAGGTCTCGCTTCTCGCTATAGCGAATTCTCGCTATAGCGAGACTGAATTCTCGCTATAGCGAGACTGAATTCTCGCTATAGCGAGAATAAGGTCATTCAGATTTCAGCTTGGGTTGGCGAAAGAAATTGCCAAAAATGGTCTCTCCATTTATTTTGTTAATGTGATCCTCTCCCCATCGTTCACAAGAGATGACCCACCTGAATTGAAGGGACTAGCTGAGAATCGGGCACATATTTCATGTGAATTCCCATAGGTGAAAAGTCTCTCTCCTTTCAGTTTATTGAGTGCTGCCTTGTCCAAATGTCCAAGCTAAAAAATGAAGATGTCTAAAGACATTGATGTGAACTAATAGAGCAACCTCAATCAGGTAAAGAGAGAAGGATATGCAGTCACATATATCAATGTCAACACCTTACCTTCTCCAAAATATAGTACCATTGGAAATTTGGATCATTATTTCTTTCATATGCTAAAATCAAAGAAACATTAGTGAAGATCCATAAATGTTTATCAAATAATTTCATTTTTAATGAATAATAAGTTCAAGAAGAAATTAAAAAAAAACTAATATCCACACATCACCCTCGTGATTCATAAATTCCTTGCCAACAAATGGGCCTACAAGCAAACAAGGAAAACTAATATCCACACATCTCCCAGCTATTTTCATTTCCGTGATAGAAAAGAGAGAGGGATGGACGCCGTCGGCTGCGATGTGTCGTGGAGCTGAGATGGGTCGTGCTGTGATGGAATCCAGTTGCGATGGAGCTGGAGCTGGAGTTGAAGTTGAAACCATGGCTCTTTTGAATCCATGGGTTTGTGAGTTTTAGCACAAGATAAAACCAAGAGAAAAAAGAGGGTTAGGGAGACAAGAGAGTTTGAGAGAGATGAGACTTAATGAAAGTTATTGAGTTTTCATCTCTGGAAAAGTCGAGCGGGAAGATGAAAGCTTTGGACGGGAGAACGAGAGTAGGTAACTGTGCGATGGAAACAGAGGTCTTCAACGAAAACGGAGATGAAACGGACCTCCTCAGTGAAAAAATGGAGAAGATGAAACGGACTTTTTGTGGTGATGTGATGGAAGTAGGTGACCGTTCGATATCCTACAGGTCTAGGATATCGAACTGTGCGATATCCTACACTTGTAGGATATCGAACAATGCGATATCCTAAGTACTTGGGATATCGAACGCTTCGATATCCTACTGCCATTGGATATCGCTCCAAAAAGGGTATTTTCGTCCCATTTTGTGCTTTTTTTGTGTACGATCTTTCTTTAGGTAAATTGTAATTTTTCATCTTTCATGGGGTAATTCTCGGGTCTTAGGCTGTCCGTACGGTAATTGTCCCATTAAAGTACTATTGATGTGACTCATGTCTGAAAATATACTAATCTAGTAAAGTGCCAAACGGGCCCAGGTTTTAATTACTGAGTTGATGGATATTTCATTTTTCATCATCGCCCCTTTTATTCAATTTCTATAAAAGAAAAGATTTCTACCTACTTGTTTATCGATCTTTATCTTCGATCTCCAATTTTTTAACTACTTAGGACATAAATTCTCGTGTATTCAATTCCTATGTATTTTGCAAACAAACAAGCTCCAAGAATTCAAAACCGAGTACAAATAATAGAGAATATTCTAATAAGGTAAAAGGGCCTTAACCATGACACTTTTATTTAATATTGTTCAGTGTTAAGATTTGGGTCTAAATTGATCATTAAATTTACAAATTAATCAGTTGTTTGGGAATGGTTCGGGTACCGTGGAATTGATTCAAACTGGACCTATTTTCATCCTAATGGGAAGTGGGAACCATTGTCTCCATCCATGTAGTGTCTGTGTGGGTGTGAATCGAAAACAAAAGCTGACAACAAACACTCCCATTGAGATACTGAATTGCAGAGTTAATCTCTTTGCTGGGTCGAGTAGCACACAGAACCATGACCCTGAGACCGGCCAGTGTCTCCATCATATAAAACCCTTGCTCCCACAATCCCACCACATCGCCATGCTTCAATCAGACGGAACTTCTGCGCTTCAGCTAAGGGAATGGGACCCATCAAACCAACCTGGAGTGGTAGGAAAGCTGCATGTGCTGCAGAAAAGGAAATGGTATAACAATTAAATAATAAAGAGGTGAGTGGTGAAAGGTATAAGGTATAGAGATATTTATTAAATTAGTAGATTAAGAACATATATTTGGTTGCTCAAATCCATTGAGGAATGAATGAGAAATTGACTCCGAATATCACTACTTGAACATGGTAACACGTGATTGTCGGATGTGAATTTTGATCCCCCAAAAGAGAGAGATCGTCATTCATCTATATATGATATTTAAAATTATACATCGAAAATGAAGATTCTGACTACCCTCAATATCGATGGATCACGATCGCCAGCTATGGTACGGCCGTAACATCTTTCTTCGACGAAAGTCGATGAAAAAATAGGAGAAAATAAATGGGTGGGTTCTTCGTCTCATCTAATGTGCTGCCAACAGCACACGACGGTTGTCCTGTCACTTTAATTTGGGTCTTAATAAATAGGTCAAGCTTGAGGGTCTTAATATGGATCGTTGTAAGGTCCAAATAGGGGGATGGTCCAAGTATATAAGGAAGATGAATCGAATTAAATCAAATCCAAATGCACTAAATTAAAAGAAAATAAATAAAATAAAGGGGGATGTGCCAAGTATTTAAGAAGATGATCGGCCCCGTTCCCAGGTACCCCCTTCGAATCCCTTGGGAAATTATGGTTTAAAGGCTAATTTTTTCAGATCAAAGTGACGATGCAAAATGAGATTTCGATTTGTGATTTTTGTGAGTTTGTGTACGACACACAAGTGATAAAAGTGAAAGGCCAATGGACCGAGATTCAATAAAGGTGACCGATGGGCCGTGATTGTTTTAAGGTGGCCGATGGGTATTTATAGACTTTGAGATTCAAAAAGATATAAAATACCCCTTATATGACTGTTATATGGTTGTTTGGTGGGGGGGGGGGGGGTGCGTTTATAGCCGTTGGGGGAGAGTAAAATAGACTTTTTTCAAAAAATATCGATTTATATATATATATATGTTTATCGTGCCTGACGAGCCGTGCCCATTCATGCATCACGTGCCAGGCCCCTTTGCCCAGGGCCGTGTCGTTGACTCCCATGCTGGGTCGTGCCGGGCCGGACATCTCTAGTCTAATGGCAATGCTAATTTGAAGAGGCTGTTGTGTGATAAGACCACAAAATTGTAGCTTTCATTCATCATTTTATATGCATTTGTGGACTTAATTAGGATAATTGCATAGAATTACACTTAATTTCATGATTTCAGGCATTTGAGCATCAAAGTTGGAGTCTTGGTCAAAATCCATTACATTGCATGACTTTTGTGAAATTAGGGATTTTCATCTCATTCATCACCCAAAATTAGCTTTTTAGCTTCACTAATGCACACCTGCTAATTTTGGCACCATGTGTTATTTTTGAAAAGTTGGGTATTTTTGGTGCATTAAGTAGGCATGTAGGGTCTCATGCATAGTCCATCTAGATTCCTCACACTTTATTATTATTGACATTATTTAATTTTATTTTTGTAGGAGAAATCAAGAGTGGGACCTGTATTGGTGAAATTTGAGAGAGATCAAAGGCGGGACACCCTTCATGGTAGGCCTACATATCTTGGCATCTTGGTGGAGTTGGAAAGCTTGAAAATCCTCAAAGTAGAAAAAAGAAACTCGGATTTGGAAAGAGGGTGTTGACTTGCTAAATTTGGAAACCAAAATCAAGAAAGAGAGAGAAAATTCGAAACTTTGCAATGGGAGTTGATTAGTTAAAGTTGCAAGTAAAGAAACATGCCAAATATGAAAAGAGAATCAAATAAGCAAGCAAAGAAAGAGTCCAAGCATTCCTTGGACGTCCAACATGGGTCCCACACACTCCATAGCATACCAAATATAGAAGCTTCCATATGTGCAAATCATTCCCGGATTTTTCAGGGGCAGCAAATTGAAATGGCCATAACTCTCAAACCGAGTATCGGATTGGCGCTATCTATGTACCGTTGGAAAGATATTTTTTGAGTAGATATCCATGGAGCCTAAGATTTCATAAATCAGAGCAAAATTAAGGTAGATATGACCTTGAGAAGTTGGCTATTATAATTCTATGTGGGAATTACAAAAAGTTATCAAAATTGGCAACATGAGAGATCTTTGAGGAGTTCAATTTGGCAAGACTTGGAGCCCAAGAGACCACAGTAACAAATCCTCTCCGATTCAAATTGTTGCCTAAGTGAGAAGCTTTACTTGAAAGCTAATCCAAGAATCATCGCAAGAAGGAAACAACTCTTAACAAAAGGATGTGTGCAAAACTATAAAAGGAGGCCACTAGTATTCAAAAAAGTGGCCAAGCCATCCTCTTTTTCCCTTTTCTTCTTTTCCCTCTTCTAGTTCTAGTTCTAGTTCTCCATATTTTTTTTATTTTGGGTAGCTTTGGGCCTTGTCCAAGCAAGTACTTTAAGGAGAAGTTGTAAAGATGCAATCTTTAATGACAAATCAAGAAGTCTTATTTGCAATGGCGGGCTAAGTTCTTGATTAGAGCTATGGATGAAGATAAGTGATTTCCTTTTATCTGTTTTGTAATTCTAACTTAGTTCCATGTTTATGTGCTTAATGACTACACTACTAGAAATTTGAGTATTGGCTCACCAAAACGCGGGCGGCCGCCTGTGGCGGTCGCAAATAGTCTCATTAGCGACCGCCCAAAAGCCCTTTCTTAAAAGGCCTAACGAAACCCTTTTTCTTCACAGTTTTCCCTTTCCCACGTTTTTTTCCCCCTGCTCCCGCCCTGCTCCCGCGTCTGCACTCTCACTCTCCCTCTCCCTCTCCCGATCTCTTGCGTCGATTCTCCCTCTCCCTTCCTCTCCCTCACCCTCTCTGTCGCAGAAATCGCTCCTGCGCCACCGCCGTTTTTTTCCCTTGCTCCCTGCTCCCGCGCTCTGCCCTCCTCCCGCACCAGACACGCCACCGCCGGACGATCTGTTGCGCCGGAGACGCCACCGCCGTTCTCTCTCTCCCTCCATCTCCCTCTCCCTCTCTCTCGCGCTCGGATCCCTCCCCGTCGCGGCGTCTCCCTCTCGGATTTGGTACCCCCATCGCCATCTCTGTGCAACAGCGCCCACTCCAGATCCACATCATCACCATCTTCATCCCCTCTCCATCGCCCTTTCCAGCCCTCTCTATCTCTTCACACAGGCGTAGATCTCCAGGATCCCCCATCTTCATCACCATTCCTCTCTGACACCAGCCAACATCTCACTCTCAGCCCATCTCTCCCTTTCGATCTCTTCACATCTCACTCTCAGGCCATCGTCCCCAGATCCTATCTCCCAGCGATCACCATCTCACTCTCAGCACAAAATCCTCCCCCATCGCCATCCCTGCACACATCGACCACCCCAGATCCACATCATCACCATCTTCATCCCCTCTCCATCGCCTTTTCCAGCCCTCACACCCACTCGTAGACTTGTCTTCATGCCATAGGCAAACTTCCATTCTTAATTTTTGAAAATAAAAATTGATTTTTGACTATCCATGCTTAGGTTTGATAGGTCATGCTTAGGACTTAGATCTTTTTTATGGTTTATGCTTACTTTTGATGGGTAGTGCTTACATTATTTTTATTCTTTTATGAGGTGAACGAAGTCTTAAGTTTTGAGTTTTTATGATTAAAAACGAATTTTAAAAGTTAGATTTTCCAAATTAAAAATATTGATTTATTTTTTATTTGAAGTAAAAATTGGAATAAGTTAGGGTTACTTGATAACTAATTGGTGGATGCTTATTGGATTCATATGCTCTAATCACTTTCATTAATTGGTAGATTTCATATTTCTAAATTGGTTGGTTTCTTTTATTTCTAAATAATCAAAACTTTCTTTAATTGTTAGTTAATTAGTTTTCTTAATCTAAAAGTTTCTTTAATTAGCTCCCTGTGGGTTCGACCCGTTCTTGCCACTGTCTCATCTAGACACCCATGCACCTGCAGTATTTTATGATTGATATTGATCACATCATTGTGAATTGATTACCTGCTTAAAAACAAGCTCCATATTTCCAGTAAATCAATTTAAGACAATGATTTCTATTCACTATATCTTATTTTAGTCATCTATTACAAATTCTTAGATTTGTTCTTAGATATGTCCTCAAAAGCTGTTTTTAATAGATGGTCCATCCAGACTACTCATAATTTTCACTTATGAAATTATGGGTGCCTTTATTAACTCAAGAATATTTCAATTTTGAGTCAGCCTTCCCACTACTTAATGATCCGATGGCAACCTCTACAAGGAATGGGATAAAAAATTACACCCCAAGGTTGAAAAAAGTTAGAGAACATTGGATGCAAGACCTTAGGGTATATTTGTGTAATACTTTTCCGCGAAAAAGTGGACGATTTTCTGTGAAAATTTTATTTTTTCGGCATTTGGTGCGGAACAATTCCGCGGAAATGCTTTACTGCCTCGTCAGCATTTTTCCTTGATAATAGTGAAAATGGGTTTCCTAGGGGGGGGGTATGGGAAATGAATTTCCTCGGAAAACTTCTCAATTTTTTCTTCACTCTTGTCCATTTCAACCCAAAACCCTACAACTCTTTCAATTTTTATTTCTTTAAATAAATTATTATTTGATGTTGAATAAATAATATACATGTTATGTTATTTTTCTTCAAAAAACTATTTCACCAAATAAGAAATTTTAATTTTCTATAAGGAATCCACAGCCGCACCAAACAACATTAGTACCAATTTAATGAGGAATGTTTTTTACACCAAACCTGAATTTCTAAATTCTACGAAAATCCTTTTCCGAGGTTTTGATTTCTATGGAATTTATTGACGTGGAAATTTCCCCTTTCGCGGAAAAAGTGTGTACACAAACGTGCTCTTAACGTTGCAGAGTCCAGCTTGACATGAGTTGGGTTTTCAAGCCCTAGGTACCCATCCCATATGCCATCCAAGTGGTCCTTAACTGAATATAAGACTATATTTCGAATATTGTGATATTTATATATATTGTCATGAGCCAAAAACAATTATATCAGAATAAAAATTAAAGAATTATAGAAATAATCTTAATGCCATTTTTTTTTATATTAACCATTCAAAGATTAATTGAACTTTCTTGATAGTTTCTCAGTAAGCTTTAGAGATCAGAGTATGGAACTTGAAAATACTCAACATTTTACTGTGGCAATAATTTAAGAGAATGATATTCTGAATATGGTCTCAGGTAGGCATGTCCAACGGGCCGTGCCACCGCCCCAAACTGAGCCCACCCGTGCCACGGGCCGGGCCGGCACGGCCCACAGTGGGGCGGGCTGGAGCGGGCCGTGCCGAGCCGGCCCGCGGGCCAGGCGTGCCTTTTTTTTTTTTTTTTTTCTAATAGAGTTATAGGTGGGTTGGGTTGGCCCGACCTGCGTAATTTGTATAGATTTTTAAAAATAAATGTGTTTGGGTGAACTCGATCTCACAACAACCACTAGACTACCTAACTTTTGTATACTAATATGTATTCAAACAATATTAAAACTAGTTAGATGAGGATGTGAACCTAACCATGAATATTAAACTATTAGTTACATTAGGATGAGAACTTAACCACTTTAGATGATGATGAGAAGCTAACACCTTTTTTATCCAACTTTTTACTCTTTCATTCAAACAACCTGAAATATAAAAAAAAAAAAACATATCATGTCCTTTTTTCTACTCATTTTTCAGCCAAATTGAAATGCCATGGTTAAGGATATTTCAATTGAGATGGCAAACTCAATTTCTATTTTTTGGCTGAATTATCATACTTTAAACAAGAACTTAGCGCGGTTAAATATTTCTACTTTTATCAATAATCATCTCAAGTCTTCCAAATGACCCACCATGAAACCACAACCTTGGACTTCATTTTATTTAGATTTGCATCAATTTCTTTATTTTTTAGTTATGGGTTTTTAGTCTTAGTCAATAATTCTCATTATCTTTATCATGGTTACATATTTTTGACTTCTTTTTCCTAGTATTCATATCAATGTAAATATATGGCTTCATGTGATGTGATCGAGAGTGGAGTTATAGGTACATGTGACGAGATTATATTGAACATAAATGACTGAATTATGAACATATTCCTGTATTTAATCCTGAGCTTTCCAACCTATAAAGAATCTCAACTTCTCAAATGCTCAGGGGTTCTTGAATATAGATGAATGCAGGTAGGGAATTTCATTTGAGATTCTCAAATATCTCTGAAGAAAATAAAATTATTGAAGGCAAGGGGCCGGGGCAAATTTAGTAAAGGTAAATGTGTCACACCAAAACATTCATCTTATTACTTCTCCCCAAAAACACATTGCCCCTCTTTATTAGTGTGACTAATTTACACTAAAGTCCTACCTTACCAAGTTATGTAAGTGTTTTTTTATTAGAAAATACCTAGGGTTGTTAGTTGGCTGGGAATTAGATTTTTATAAATTTAAAAAAATATATAAAAAAATAATTTTTTTTTGCGGGCCAGGCGGGCCGTGCCAGGCGGGCCTGGCGGGCCGATCCCGGCGGGCCTGGCGGGCCACAGGGGCTGGCCCACTAGGCTGGCGGGCCGTGCCTAACGGGCCTGCGCGGCTCGGCCCAGCACGGCCCGCGTCATGGGCCGTGCCCAGTGGGCCGTGCCGTTGACCGGGCCGTGCCGTGCCACAGCCCGTTGACTAGCGTGCCGGGCCGGGCCGGCACGGCCCACTTGACATCTCTAGTCTCAGGCAAATGGGTTCCTGTATGTGGGCCCTAACCCACAAGAAAGAGGTAACTTAACCATAAGTTGTGAGTCTGCATCCTCTGTGCGTCAATGTAAGGCTCATCGAATCCCAATTATGGATCCGACACGCACTTGTGCATTTGACATGCGTCTTCATGCCAACTTGAGAAAAAACTTACGCAGATGCGGTCGCACCCACATGGGACTACTTGGGTTCGTCCCATGCAAGTGTGCGAACACTTTAAAAGAGAACCCAGGTCTTCCTTTTTTTTCCACCGGAATAGAAATCAGTGTGCCCACAGTTTTATCATCTAAGAAAATGATACAGATGTGGATGAGAAAGTTGGACCTGTTAGTTTTATGGTCTCAATATCAACATATGATGTAATAAATTGATTAATTTCTTTATTTATCAATATATTCATGCTTTCCATTTCATGAGATGAATAGTATTTAATTATATACTTGCACATAACCAATACGAATGACATGATGGTTCATGAGATAAGCAGGAATCCATAAGTATAATAGATGTAATACATGTGTATAGATGAGATCCACATACGGGAGACATGTATAACAAATCTTATACATAAATATCTTCACAACCAATGATGAGACTGGACGCCTCATACTGACAAGGTTGCAGCACTTTCATCACTATGAGATAGTGTGATTTGTCTCAATCATCAGAATGTAAGATTCTGGTTCAAAGTGCTGGTACATTAGATATATTGAAGGACCATGAAAAGCACCTTAAGAACATTAATGTCTTTACTTTAAGGTCTGCTCTTATAATTCCCTAACAGTAAGCTCTTAATCCTGAGACATTAATGAACTCAAGTTTCTATCTTTTCATTTGCTTTGGGTCACCAATGAGTGAGGCCAACTGTAGGTCAACACCTTGGTGATTTTGGTACGTGGTAGTAGAGTTATGGGAACATTCAATGGTCAAGATGGAATCTATCTTTAATATCCCTTTGTGCCAATTAATGGATTTATCATTGGTAAGTGTACACCCATTCCGATTAAGAGTTAATTGGAAAGGTACCATGATCATTATAATTAATTGGGACTTAAGGATAATAGGATATGGATCTAGTTTGTAAGACAGATCCAATTAATCCATGGCTATTGATGGAGGGGCCTACTTGTGATAATAGGGAAGTTTAGGGCCTTCTATTTAATATTCCTAAGACTAAAGTTCAGTTGCATTTATATAGTGGAGTTATTTGCAATTAACTTTGGGCCCGGATTGCACATGAGATGTGGGGTCGCGTGTCCCAGTTGGAGCCAGCTTTCTTTGGAATCTCTAGTGGTCCCCACGCTAGCTCAAATTAGAAAGATACTAATTCTAGTTGAGTTCTAAAAGGAAAGTTACTATTTTTATTTGAAGTGAGACTTCTAATAGTGGTAATAGTATGTTATTAATTATTAATGGAAGTGAGACTTCAATTTTAATTAAGAAAGAAGAGAATGTTACTAATTAATTTGGAAGTGAGACTTTTAATAGAAATTAGTAAGTGGAGGTTTGTAAAAGCAATAAAAGGAGGAGACTAGGGCGGGACGTCCCCTATTACTATCCCCATAGTGATTCACGCCCAGCCCATTCCATTGTGCAAGTGTTGCACAAAGTTCTCTATCTTTCCCTCTTCTAGTTCTCTTCTAGTTTCCTTCTAATTCCTAGTTGTTTTCTCTTGAAAATCTCACATATCTTCTTGAGAAAAGAGATCTAATAAAGGGTTATAGCGTGGAAGGCGATTGGGTCTTGGAGATTGCTAATTTGATTAAATGAAAGCGTTTCATCATCAAAGAAAAATACAAATCCTCCATTAGAGCACAACCGAGCTCCAGAGGTATAATCAACTTCCTTGCATGTTGTAGATTATTATGGATGCTTGTTCGTTGTTGTTTCTATCTTCTAGATAGATTGTATTTATCAAGCGACTCTAATATTGACCATTGTCAAGCGACTCTAATAACATTATCTGAAATTTGGTCATAAAATTAGAAAAATCAAATTTAAGGAGACCTAATGTGTCAAAACCCATAAAAAAAGGACTTTTACAAACATTAACATCCCTCTAAATGGAGGTGATAATTGAGAAGGGCAGAACTTCAGTGGTACTGCATGGCATACCATTTGAACATTAATCAAATGGTAGGTAAACAGTTTAGATTTTCAAAAGGTATGCCCACTTGTGAGTTCAATGCCCATCTATACAATTTTTTTTTTTTTCACTTGGGGCCCACCTACACGCGGCCCCAAGTGGAGGTTGGTGTTTTGTTTGGAGAATTTCTCATGTCCACGCACTTATATGCAAAGCCCAGGTGTATGACAAACTCCTCACACTCTTATTGACTCTCCAAACCCAAGGAAAGGAAAACGAAGAATGAAGGGAAGTTCAAAGACCCTTTCCAGGATGTTGAGGACAGTTGTGTTATTATTGCTTGTAGCTCTGATCACGTCGCCTGGCCAATCACGTCGACTAGGAAACGAACATCCCCAAACAGGTATTTCTCTGTGATTTCCTCGTTTTCAATTGTTGTCTTGGAGGATATTCTTGGTTTTTGAAGTGAAAATCTTGTGGGATTTTGGGGTGAAATTCATGTTTTCTTATCTGATTTTCCATCTGAGATGAGGGTACTCTGGAGTAGGGAAACTCTTCTTTGAGGTGCTGGAGATGGGCCATGGCCCATGTGCCCATTTCATCAAAGCATTCGGCTTTCAACATCCTCATTCTTGCCAAAAAAACATGGAAAGTATAGGTTTGAGTTTTTGTTTTGGTCCTTGATCAACTGGACCAAAGTCAAATAAATACTTGGCCAGATGAGCTTTCATATATAGGATGCTAAGAGAATTGTAGATTCATCATACATCACAGTGATAGTTGTAGTATAAGTGGTATAGAAAGTAGAATTGTAGGATTCTCAAAGATAGAAAGCAGAAATTTAAAGAAATTGGTACAATTTAAAGAATTGTATGGTGATTATGAGCCGGGACAAGGTCGAGCTCATCCAAGCCTTTCCCACACTGGGCTATATTATCTTGGACTAGGTTTTCTGCTCGGATAATAAATGGGCTTGGGCCTATATTTAACTTGGCTCCGCTTGGCCCGACATATAACAATAACAATAGGATTTATGCATTTTCCAAATGGGCTGCTGGAAATGGCCCCCAAATGGCCTAACCGTACAACTAAATGGGCTGGATTGGACAAGGTTTGGCCCCACCTACCTGGCACCGAACACCCCTTCAAATCCCTCTCATGGGCCATGGCTACCCTGCTGGAGAAAATTGAAAAGCTCAAATTCAATTTTATTGAGCCCAGTAATTGGAATCTTTCGAGTTAGAAAATCATATTAACTAATCAACAATCTAATGGAGGCATTTGTTTTTTTCTTTTCTTCTTTTTATTTTTGATTTTATTTTTAAAAATATTGACAAACAGTTTATGTTTCTGAATTGTAGGCAGGAGAGATGGAGACCCACAAGTGGTTGTTGTTGATGGAGACCCTGAGCTCCCGCCACCACTTGGAAGGCCAGGTGGAAATATGACCTTCCCGCCGGGGATAGTGGACTTAAGAGACAACGCTCAACACCTCCACCTCCAAGGAATATATAGTGGAAATAGGAGCGCACTCCCACCACACTGAAGCAATGAATTTCTGATCACCAAAATAAAATTTGGTCACTATTATCGTCTAAATAAGTGTTGATTGTTGCGTGATGAATAATTGGATTTGTACTCTTGCTCTTATCTTGTATACAATAAAATGCAGCATTTATTGGGCATTGCTAATTGCTAGCTGTCTTGATGGTAAGTCTAACCTACCGTAAAAAAGTTGATAGGCAGTGGCTCCACAACGAACTGCTCGTTGCCTTCCACAGCCTGGCACCCTCGGTCTCGGTCCTTTCGTATACGCCGAAGACTTGAAATGTCGAGGCAGGTGTAGAGAATAGTTTTTCCACGTCCCCATTGAATCAAAAATCTAAAATTCCAACCACTAATATAACTTTTTAAAACTAGAAAAGTTGAAGGGAATATCAACCATCTCTCTCATGGTTATAAATGGGCTCACACAGGACCATCTCTCCAAGAAGTTAATCCACATTTTACTTAAACACCACCAATCATAATGTTGTTTCTTTCTATACAAAGGCTTTTTACATGATGAAAGTAACCAAAAAGTGCCAAACACACTCATAGTTGTGTCGTGTTGGATATAGATCCTGGGGTCTTCAAGTGGCAATACCACTCCTGACTGATAGGCCAACTAAAAAAAAATAAAAATAAATAAATGACAAAAAGTGCGACGTTTATAGATTTGGATGTGATTATGGAAAACATCCTAGCGAGCTTCTGTCATCCTTAGAGGTGGCAATCGGGTCGGGTTGTACTAAACGGGTCGGACCCGTTTATTAAACGGGTTACACAAGTCTAACCCGCATCCGACCCATTTTTAAACGGGTCAAAACCCCTAACCCGCACCCACCACGGGTCAACCCGACCCGACCCGCTTAACCCGCATAACCGTTGCGGGTTATACGGGTCAGGTCGACCCGCATAACCCACATCCATCTAGTAAATAAATCGACTCAACTATGGTTTCATGCTTGACCAAAACTGACTTTTAAGATCAAATTTGGTCTAATTTTATTTCAACAATCATTTGATGTGCATTACCTTGTTTTCCATTAATAAAAAGCGTAGGGTTGAATTGGTTAAGGTCCTTTTTTTTTTTTTTTAGCCTATGCATTAAAATAATCAAATTCAATTTTAGCTTAAATAAGCGGGTTAAGCGGGTCAACCCTAACCCGACCCGCTTAATGGCGGGTCATGAATACTTGACCCGTGACCGACCCGCCTATTAAACGGGTCGTGTTAAGCGGGTGTTCGGGTCGGGTCATATTTTGCCACCCGTTTAATACACATGTCGGGTCGGGTAATACGCGGGGCGGGTCGGGTCGGGTTGGCGGGTCGGGTCGGTCCCTTTGACTTTTGAGAGATTGACCCAACCAACTGGTTTGTATCTTAGCGAAAATCAAATTTCTGGCACAATTCCTCAAGAAATTGGAAACATGAAAAGTCTGATTGATTTAAAGCTCAACAAAAATAATCTCACCGGATTTATTCCTCCCACCTTGGGAAACTTGACCCAACTAACTACTTTGTATCTTTATGAAAATCAAATTTCTGGCACAATTCCTCAAGAAATTGGAAACATGAAAAGTCTGATTTATTTAGAGCTCAACAAAAACAATCTAACTGGATTTATTCCTCCCACCTTGGGAAACTTGACCCAACTAACTACTTTCTATCTTTCCGAAAATCAAATTTCTGGCACAATTCCTCTAGAAATTGGGAACACGAGTAGCTTGGTTTCATTGGCGCTAAGCACAAACAATCTCATTGGACATCCCTTCCAACTTAGGAAATTACTTGACCAAACTAACTACTTTGTATCTTTTGTATCTTTACAACAATCAAATTTCTGGCAAAATTCCTCTAGAAATTGGAAACATGAAAAGTCTGGTTGATTTAGAGCTCAGCATAAACAATCTTACCGGATTTATTCCTCCCACCTTGGGAAACTTGACCAAACTAACTCATTTGTACCTTTTCACAAATCAAATTTCAGGTCATGTTCCTCGATCATTTGGTAACTTGAGAAACCTAGAAGAACTCAATTTATTAGAAAATCAATTGTCCGGTTCCTTACCTGAAGAAATTGCAAACTTAACACAGTTACGGTTTCTTGACTTGAATTTCAATGAGTTTTCGGGTTATTTACCACAAATATGCCAAGGTGGCTCAGTTACAGATCTCAGAGCAAGCAATAACAATTTCCGCGGTCCACTTCCTCAAAGCTTGAAAAATTGTAGGACCTTACAACAAGTTCGGCTTGAAAGAAATCAACTCAATGGAAATATATCTGAAGCCTTTGGTGTATACCCCAACTTAACATACATTGATACGAGTTACAATAGATTAAATGGGGAGCTTTCGCCAACTTGGGGAGAATGCTTAAACTTGACATCGCTAAAATTTTCCTCAAATAATATTACTGGGAAAATTTCACCTCAGGTCGGGGAACTATCTCAGCTCAGGTTGCTAGACATTTCTTCAAACTACCTAGAGGGAGAAATTCCCAAAGAGTTGGGGAAGTTAACAATGCTATACAAGTTGAGTTTAAATGACAACAAACTTTTAGGTTTAGTACCAGAAGAATTGGGACAACTGTCTAACCGCGAGCTTCTTGATCTATCAGTGAATGACTTCTTTGGACCCATTCCAAAACAAATAGAGAAATGCGCCAAACTACAATCTTTGAAATTAAATGGGAATAATTTGAATGGAAGCATTCCATTTCAAATTGGCAATCTTGAAAACCTTCAGATTGTACTTCATTTGAGTCAAAATTTTCTCACGGGAAAATACCATTTCAATTCGGCAAGTTGAAGAAGTTGGAAATGTTAAATCTTTCTCATAATATGCTCTCTAGTTCTATTCCATCTTCTTTCGAGGAGTTGTTCAGTTTATCATCTTCATTTGTTGATGTATCATACAATGATTTAGAGGGTCCTCTGCCAAATAACAAAGCATTTCTGCAAGCATCACCGGAAGCATTCATCAGAAATAAAGACTTATGTGGTGAAGTACAGGGTTTACGACCTTGCAATTCCTCTGTGATAAGTCGTCATGACAAAAAGAAAGCTCGTAAAGGTGCAATAACCATTGTTCTCCCTCTCATGGGAGTTTATTCCTTCCTTTTGCTTTGGCTGTCATATATTTTGTTCTTAATCGGAAAAAAAAGATTGTAGAGAATTGACATTCAAGGACGCAATCCAGATCTTTTCTCAGTATGGAACTATGATGGAAGGATCATATATGGGAAAGTTTACAAAGCAGATCTACCTACGGGTCAGGTAGTAGCCGTAAAAAAACTCCACCCACATGAAGATGGTGAGCAAATTGACCAAACAAGTTTCAGAAATGAGATACAAGCATTAACGGAAATTCGTCATCAAAACATTGTTAAGCTCTATGGATTTTGCTCCCATACACGATGTTCTTTTCTCATGTATGAGTATATGGAAAGAGGAAGTTTATCTAAAGTCTTGAGAAATGGGGAAGCTATGGAATTAGATTGGATAAAAAGGGCTAAGGTTGTTGAAAGCGTAGCCCACGCTCTTTCGTACATGCACCATGATTGCAATCCTCCATTTGTTCATCGTGACTTGTCAAGCAACAACATTTTGTTGGACATGGAGTTTGAGGCTTGTATCTCTGACTTCGGCACTGCCAGACTTCTAAAGCCCGATTCATCCAATTGGTCCACACTTGTAGGCACTTACGGATATGTCGCTCCAGGTAATTCTTGACATGTTTTGTTCATTCTATTTTCCATCTTTTTTTTTATTTAACTACATTGTATTGTTTGTATTGTTGAATTTTCAATGAGTTTTTAAATACTAATATATATATATATATATATTATAGAAAAAACCACATCCATGGTTCAAATCATCCATAAACTTGCTCATGAAGAGTTTTCTATGGCCAAAGTAAAGTGAACCATCTAAAGGCCTTTTGTGGGGAGGGAATGGTAGATCCTCAACCATCCATACACCCCTTCCCCATTTCCAAATCTCCATCCTTTTCGTTTTCTATCTTCATCATACAAGTTCTACACATTTTTTCAGTCGATTCCATGTTTCTAGTCACCAGGAGCGCCTCTTCATTACCCAATAGCCTCTCTCAAATGCTCTGTAAACTTCAACTTTACAAGGAGCGCCTCTTCATTAACAATAGATAAGATATCTTAAGACATCTGGTAGGATCTATTGATTAATGGCCGATAAGATATCTACTTATTTCATTTCTGACAATAAAATATTATCAATGTTGATCCCTTAGAAAAATAATTCACTGCACATTGGTGGCGTTCGTCACACGTGTAGAGAAGATTTTCCCACAATGTAAATGCACCTACATGCCAAGTTCCTACAATGTAAATACTATTTATTCACTTCCTATTGTAGATGTTTTGAGAGCAAGGCGAAATGGAGTAAGATGAAGTTATTTTTTGTTTCTTAATGTCAATCTTTTTCCTTTTTAATTTCTAGGCTAGCTTTGAAACTATTAACAATTATGGTAGACACATTTTAAATTTATGTGAGTTCATAATATGTGTGTGTGTGTGTGTGTGTGTCCCTGAGGTCTTTGAGACTTCGACCCATCATGACTAATTACCCGGGTGGCTCCCGCTAAACCCCACACAAACAAACACCGGGCAAATCTAGTGTAGTTTCAAACACAAGATGTGAGAACAAACCCACGCCAATTGCCACTCCACCAACTCCCACCTGAGTTCATGATATGAAAATTAAAGTCACTTTTTTTTCTCTATAGAGCTTGCGTACACAATGAGAGTAATTGAAAAATGCGTCGTATACAGCTTTGGTGTACTGGCTCTAGAGGTGATTATGGGAGAGCATCCTGGTGATCTCCTATCATCCTTATCAACGTCAGAGGCAAAAGGTATATAGTTGAATGATATATTAGACCAACGCCTCCCACTGATCGGGAAATGAAGGAAGTGGTTTTACATGCTTATGCTCCGATCCACAATCTCGACCAACCATGTATCATGTATCCCAAAGGCTATCTACCTCCAGAGACCTTCTTCCTGAGCCTCGTCACACAATTAGCTTTTGCAAGTTAATGGATCTCTAGATATAATTCGATGGACAAAAACCTATGTAAGTTATTGCCATAAGTTTTCATTATGAATGTGAGTTTCTTTTGCAATAAAATACTCCCCACATGGAAAGTAGAGCAACATGAGAAAGGGGTCTTTGATTATTATTTTTTTCGATTTTGATGCTTAACATCATGATATTTTATCCCTGCATATAACCAAGAAGGGAATCCATTGATAGATAGATACACATGACTACATGACCAAAGTATGTACTTCTACACTAGATTATTCTCATTATTGCAATTGGTGATTTTTTTTTCTTTGCTTTTTGCAAAGCATCAGATCTGATTAGTTTATGAAACTTAAATAAGAAATTGGGATTGTTTAAATCCACCGTAGAACTTATGGTTTCTGACCATCAGGACCGAAATGTATAAACTCCATTAGCATTTTTTTCCCTGATAATGATGAAACCATCTCTAATTGCATGCTCAAAAGGGAAACTACTACTAAAACCGGGTCCCATGTCACAAATGATCAGCAGCGTTCATATGGTAAGACACCAATGTTTCAAGACTTGTACTTACTCCACCAAAGTTGGCCTACATTTACAAACTCTAAAACATCTGAATCACATGTTTAAAAAACCAAATTTAATAGAGATTGCTTACTAGGTAAAAGTAAGGATACCTTGTGTCAAGATAGTTGGCCTATTTTCAAAATCAAAACTGTTGAAACTAAAATTACCACTTGCATTAACTCCCAAAGAATATTTTTACTCTTATCAATTAGGACCTGTATCAAATCTATTACATCTAAAATATGCTTTTTCCACTCCTTCTGTATGGTAAATTTAAACTACATCCTTCACACATGATCAATCAGACGATATCCCTTCGCAAACCTCAGTATTTTTTTGTTTTATTTTTTTATTTGTTTATTTCTTGTGCATTGGATGCATAATCCTGACCATATATGGGTATTCAATTTTCTTTTGAATGACAACATTTGTTGGAGTGAGGTATTGGTTTTTAAGGCTTCATGGGATAATTTCTCTGATCATATAGTCATTCATCATACAAATAGAACACAAGATGCAATTACTTAAACAAAATAAAGTACTGCTCATAAATGACTTATGACCAACTTAATAGGCCAATGTGGGTAGGAATAACTGCTCTTTGGCATTTTAAAACTCAGTCAAAATTCCAAACACCTTTTGAGATGGTTTGGGCATATCTAACGCAAGCTGGTAAAGGTGCCGGTAAGAAAAATTTCGGCTATGCAAGTTGATGGTCATTATGATCAGTTTAGATTTCATGAATGAGCGTCATATTGATAAAAATGGATTTATGTAGGGTTATCCCAACCAGAAACTATACCATTATTCAGTATTAAGTTGAGATAAAAATAGATTATAACTGTAAATCAATTATAATTAAGTTGATGATATAGGAGATGAAAGTAACAAGCTTTAGATAAAAAAAAGTCAGATCAAGAACCAGAAATCCATGCATCTTACACATTCAATCCATACTACCCATAAATCCTAAACTGCACTAATAATCCATACTGCTCACTAGTTCAATCCCAAATGGATAGTTTCAATTAGTTAGGTGTAAATCACACCGAATACTTAAAAGAAGTATTATTTGGATATGATAAGTCTAAGACCTGAATATCTAAGTATTTATATACATTTTCATTTTAAATTTTTTTAAAAATTGTCTTTTTTTTTTCTTTTGCAAAAGTTGTCCTTGTGATACCAGATTATTCTCTATTATTTTAAAGCTGACGAGTCCAGATACAAGAAAGAAGCTCTTTCTTTGCGGTCCAATGGCCCTTCAAATCTCTCATATTTAAGGGACATGGAAGGTATTAAAATGAAAAACGGTGATTTATAACTAAATACTAAAATCATAGCGGCCTACTTATAAATCCGGTAAACTTTACTAGGGTATATAGAAAAACTCTAATTTTAATGTTTACTAGGTCTTGTTTATTCCGGTCTATGTCTAGTTGGAAGACTATCAGACCACATGGATACTCATGAAGATTCACCCACTTACTAGCTGTTCACATGGTCTCCTAAACAACCAATTAACTTCGATTGATATGGCAGCAAAGGTGGAATGAGTAAGGTTTTTGGGTGTGGAGAAGACCCAAAACTCTGTCCTAATCATATCGCGCACACTGCACAAATCCATAACTAACAGGACAACAAACGAGGATCAATTCATGATCGTGCTTGTGAAAAGGGATTGTAAGATTGGCTCTGCATATTAATAATTCCATTGCCATAACAATTATTGGATTATTTAATACAACGCCTTAGTTTCTCCCATCCGTATGCCAGAAGGGCAACAACCGAAGATCGATTTATGATCGTGCTTGTGAAAAGGGAGATGCGTTACCACTTAATCATTGTGACATTGGCTTTACTGATCAATAATTCCATTGCCATAACAAGTATTGAATTATTTAATACAACACCTTAGCTTCTCCCATCTATATGCCAGAATCTCTTCAAGCAATTGAGTTTTGTTTTCCTTTTTATTCTAAAGCCGAGGCAATTCAAGCTGTAAGTTGGCTTATGAGAAGATTATTTAAGTCTAAGCTAAAAGAGATTTACGTGAACCATGAAAATATTATAAAAATAACTTATGAAAAATAAAAATTATAGAAGTCATTGTTTTAGCCTTCTTTTTAATTCACAGCGGTTGAATAACTACCAAAATAAAAAGCAACTAAATGTAACTTTTAATTGAATCAACAAATTAACTTTTTAATCCTATGCATCTATCAATATAGTGTTTCTAACATGCAACTTTTGTATTTACTTATGGAATTTTGTTCCCTTCTTAAATACCACTATTGCCCTCTTCTCCTGTGTTGGGAATTGGGGGATCTCCCCCCAATCTACCTATGTATGGTGAAAGAGGCTCACATGATCATCCCAACCCCTTTGATCAAGGGCCGGCAAGTTTTAATTATCCAAAACGAGTTGCACAGTCGATCCAACAGTGCTCAATCCAACGGTTAAAATGATCAAGTGGTGCCCCACGGACTAGCACCTTGATATCCATCATATCCATGCATGCCACTAGAAAGTATAGAAGATTTTCTTAGTAAGAATGTGCCAGGCCGGCCATTTAAGTCCTTTCAAATACATGAGTTGGCGGTTTGGTTTTTTTCTCGACAGAGCTTGCTTACACAATGAAAGTAACTGAAAAGTGAGCTTTGGTGTGATTGCTCTAGAAGTGATTATGGGAAAGCTGTATGAAGTAAGCTAGATTCTATGAACTCCAGCATTCCAAGAACCCAAGAAAATATTTATTATGGTATATTATTTTATGTAGATGCATTGTTAATTTCTTGTTATGTCTTTTGAGTTTCTCATGTATCCCTTGGTTTTTCTCTGTCTTTTGGTTTATTCATGTATCTTAGTTATTAAGTTGTTGCTTAGGGAAGCGTAAGGGATTAAATGATGTTTAATTCCGGATTAGAAATGGAGTCTATAAATTCAGCCATGTATCTCTTTGCAAATCAAGCTGTTCGAGTGAAAACTTGAGGTTTCTTAGTTGTATTATCCATTGGCCTTATTTTTCTTATTGTTTAAGATCAAGAGAGCAAGTTTCTTATCTCGAATCTGCAATCCATTCTCATTTGTGTTAAGAGTTACCCCCTTCAAAAGCATCTTGGCGAGCTCCTCTTATCCTAATCAATGTTTGAGATAGAAGGTATATTGCTGAAGGATATAATAGCATCTTGGCAAGCGTTTGTTTGTATTTTTTTTCTTAAGTTGATCTGTATCCTTTTATAGAATGTGGATTTCCTCTTCAATAAAATACGCTCCACATGAGAAGCAGATCGACATAAGAAATTGGGGTTCTATTTTTCAAATTTTGGTACTCTAACATTCTAAAACATTCTAAAACATTCTTGACACTCAACAGAATCGGACTGCTCAGATTAACTGAAGTAACTCAGTCATAACTCAGTTGAACACTATGTTTGTGATATCATCTTCCCATCCGGTCAAAATCACTTGGTCTTCTTTAAATGAATAACTGAATTTAGCAATACAAAAATCAAAGGACCCAAAACAAGCAAAAGAAATAGATCTGATGCATGTTTTTCTTCATACAAATGTTGATAAATGCTAAACTAACAGAATTGCTATTGCTTAAAAGGTGTAATTCAGATAACAGAGTGCAGAGCAATTGACTAAAACATTAATAAAATCGAGAAACAGACTTGGTGACAAGCTACCAAAGTAAGGATTTGCACTATATATAGCGAGAAGCAAATCTTCTTTTCTTTCTTTGTGTAATTTCTTAAACTCCTAGCCTAAAAAATTAAAAAATAAAAGTGAACTTGAATAAAAAAAAGTTGATTCATCATAAGAAATATGTCAGTGCAAAAATTAAGATAAGTAATACAAGATCACAAACCTGAATCACTATCCTAACAGTTAATATGAGTATGTGATGTCCATGGTGAAATGGAAGTTATATTGATGCAATCACAATGTAATAGGTAAGAGTTTCATGCTTAGTATCTCTAACTCTGGCATGGTAACAAGTGAATATCTGCATCAAGATTAAGACCTACATTTCAGTGAAACTCTTCTCACTAGATGTCATTTTACTACAAAATATAGACAAAGTTTTCATTTTGATACATTATGGCTCTATGCATTTAGAAGGATTCGGGTTTAATAGGACAAAACATATTCATTTAAAAAATGAATACTTTCCTTCTTAGATATAAGAACAATTGAGTAAGTGAATTACCAAAAAATTAAAACAAACAAGACAACAAATTGTCAAAACTAAAACTACCCTCTATGGATATTTTTAATATGGAAAACATATAGCATGTTGTATGTCTTATCTTTTGAAGATAGAAACAATACAAAGAACAAATACTACTAGAAAAAGGGGTATTAGCGGCCGCCAAAAGCCGTCGCTAAAAGTGACTTGGCGGTCGCTAATACTCTTTAGCGACGGTTCAGCGACCGCCAAGTGGCGGCCGCAATAAGCTCGTCGCAAAAGAGTATTAGTTAATACTCAATCAATAGTTCTTTTTTTAATTTTTTTATACCTTTTGCGACCACCAATGGCGGTCGCTAATAGTCTTAATTTTTTGAAAAAAAAAAAAGATCAGCTATGAGAAGAATGTCTGGGACTAGGTAGCATGCATATTTTATTATCTACAGAGAAGCACATGATCAGAACATATGAAGAAGATACAAATAATGTCATCAGACTAACCATGTTATTGATTAGAATTATTTGTAGAAGATACAAATTATTTGTAGAAGTTGAAAAAGAGGCAAACAGATATCCAAGTACAATGTCTAAGAGAAAAGGCCACCTATATTTACTCCCTACTTTGAGATCACTCTCCTAATTTGCAGAGATCCTGTACGACACAGCCAGAAGAAAAAAAAATGTAATCAGTATCCATTTTCAACAAGTCAACCAACAAAAATCAAATTTTCATACAGATGTGCGACAAAATAGATATTGGAAGGTTTAGAGGCTTGAGTTTTGAGGGTTGGCAAGAGCAAGAGCTACTGATCCTATACCGAAAATAGACAAATGGTGTCCATTTGAAGCAATGATTTGTTCATGTCTGGTATATGGTCGAATTTCAGCTTGGCTATTTTCTGTCATATGGTTTGAAGCTCCTAACTCTATAAATCATAAAGAGTGGAAAATGCAGATAGAAAAGGCAGTGTCGTTGTACCAACTAGTAATGATATAAGTCCGAATGCTATGTCATATTTTTTTTCTCTTGCAAATATGGAAAAAAAAAATAAGGCAAACCATTCCATAGGCCAGATTATGAGGGCAGTTTGCTCTTCAGATGAGCCACACATCCATGATTGGAAGTGGGTTGTTTCCCATATTTATAAATTTGTAGCCCACCTCCTAAGCACACTGTTCTTTTTTAAGTGTTTGGCTCAAGAAACTGTTAAATGGCATGGCACAGGTCCTAAACTGGAACTCAAACCAGGCTCAGGGGGTCACCAAAATCAACAATATTGGCTTAGACTACTGGTTGGATATTCACCAAAAAAAAAAAAGTGCATATAACTTACCTTTTACCAAGAACCATGTTGCGATCTGCATCACCATCAGCAGCAGCTCCAAATTCTGAAGGTTCACCTTGAGAACTCTCTTTGCCCAGCCCCATACGTGAAACCAACTCCTTTGCATAGGTTAGGTTGGGATCTGGATGCCCTCTTCCAAAGTCTTCCTGTTAAACAGGATCAAGCATATAAAGTTAAGGACCAAACGTGAGTGCATTACACTTTACCAAAATATATCCACAAAGTGCACCCTACACCGTTACCTAATTGGTAGCATATGCACAACAGCCCCTAAACATAGAAGTTAACCCAATGAAATATATAAAATCGAAGCAAATGCATGCCAGCTCTTTTACATACCAGAATGTACAGTTTGGAGATCCATGGATTTGCTGTGCTTAAATCTTTAAAATTTCTAAAGGTGTGGTCTTTTATTGTTGTAAATGTGTCAATGCATTCAAATGCTGTTGTTGTACATAAATCTTTATCAATTGAATTGCTGATTGTCTCTGTTGCTTCCATAACAAGTGTGGAAAAAGTGTACTCGACTGTTGATTTTCTATGAATAAACTTGCTGGCACTGCTCATGTGCTTGTCATTTCTTATTGTTTTACTGATGGATGCTATGGAAGAATCTTATCACGATCTTACTGACCTGGAATTTAAAAGTCTGGATGTTTTCAAAGTTAACATTGTCTGTTTAATGAATTTTCCTAGCATTGAATTGTTTTTTTGTTACATATATATTTTCATAACTTCTTACCTATATAAAATGTTAATATGAAGTTCCTCATACTTATTTTTCATTGTGGAAAAGAAGAGCATTATATTATAAACCAAAGAGGACAAAACAGCAGAAGTTTGAAGTTTTTCATCCAAAACATATAACCAAAACCATCAGACAAGAGGAAACCAACAAATCATCCAATACTCACAGAGTCCCTTTCATTCCTATAAATAAACTTACTAACCAGAAGCTTGTCAGGGTCTTAGTGGTCCTATTCTCATGAATCAATGACTATATGATGACAAGAGCAACTATGGCAGCTGGCCTTTGAACATAAACTGTTCAGACAAATGGAAATTAAGGCAATAGAGCAAATTAAGGCATAAAGCTATGTTGAAGTGGTTTCCAACCCACTCTTTTACAAAAATTACCCTACCCCTTTTCCAATTTAAGATTAAAGGTCAGGTCAAGGGCTTGCTTATATTTGGCCCATAACCACCTCTAGATCTAAATTTTGCATCCATTCCAGATGGGCCACATATGAATTTTATGGTCTCAAATCCAAAATACTAGCTGTGAAAATCAAATATATTGTGAAGACATGGAGCCACAAAAAAAACAGAGGTATATAAATAAAAACTCTTCAAGAAGATCTTCTCTATATTCTCAAAACACAAACACATAAATATCCCTTGAAAATATAAATAAAAAGCAAATTAAAACCTCCATCTCTTCATTGGCCTTCCGTTCACCACCATAGGTAATTATGAACAATGACTTCCTATAGATCCAAAATAAATAAATATGGCATTTAAATTGCATAGTTAAACTAGAAATCACAAATAAACAAACCTCATTAGCCCCTCGTCGGAAACATAAACACCTTTCCCATGAGCCAAGTCATCCCACACAGTTCCTTCATACCTTCACAACATGAAACAATATGAGCATTAGCAACATGAGCACATTCATTTTGTTTAAATAATAAAATCCTAAAAGAACACGTTAGAAATAGAGATAGAGAGAGATATAATCATTTATCCATTACAACCCCAAAAGACCCAAATCAATTCTAGTTCTAGTAGTAAATCCAAACACAACTCTAAAGCCTGCACTCACCCTGCACCACCTGCACTCACCCTGCACCACCTGTGAGATTGCAATTTCACTCAAAATACTTAATTTATATACTACTTTCGCCCCTTGTGAGATGGCAATTTCACTCTCCCTTTATAGAATTAACCCCTACGATGGGAAACCTACTTACATCATTTTCATTAAGTTCATCATACGACTTCAACTTCAGAGATATAATTATAATGGTAGAATTTCAGTTAGCAAAACACCTCCAGCAGAACTGACTTACAATGCGTGGTATTTGCAAGGTAGTATATAGTCTCAAACACCTCCCTCACATATATCAATGATTTCGGTAGGACTTGTGAACTCAATGATTTCAGTACACAGGTTTGAAGATTTAATTGTTCCTAGATTTTGTTGATTGCTTTTCCTATTACAAATGTCCTGAATAAACAAGAAAAGGTCATAAGGATTGTGACAGCCCTAGGAATTGAATGGATGAGTGTCTCCAACCAAATACCTTATAAGGAAGTAAGGCGTTCCAGTTTCTATATGTGATTTTAGAATTTCAAACCAGAGGTTTTGTGCTGGAACCTTTGTGGGGCCTTTTTAAATCCCTACCCCATTTATTCCATGCTTATAAAGGGATTTAAACACTGATCATTTTCAGCACATATACAAACAACCCCACCATTTTCTATTTCAATAAAACTATACCATATGACAGAGTTCCATTTACAACATTCTAATGCAAGAGGCTTAAAAATAATAAGTTGAAATCAGAAGTATAGAGTCAACTCATCACCACAACATGCATAAGGATTATAACTGATACTTGCCTTTACCAAGCTTTCACACACTCAATTCTCTCAAAGAGCACAGCCAAGCAAAAACCCCCAATCTCAAAACCTAACCAAGATATTTGTGCAAAGAAGAAGGTAAGATGCCATGCATGATGCATGACTAAAATGGGTCTCCTTGACTCATTAGTAAAACAAAATCCAGAGAAAACATGAGTTTCTCACCTGTTGTAGCAATTGGTTGAATGGAAGGAAGCTCTTGTCAAGAAAATAATATTGATGAGTAGAGAGGATGAAAGGGAAGCTTCATTTAGTTTTAAGGCTCTGACTAATAAGTGGAAATTCTTCTGTCATGGTAATCAGCTACATTCATGTCACTCCAGAAAAAGTTCATTGCTTGTTGGAATCGACACAAAACTAGCCTTATCCCATCAATTGGAATCAGCTCGAAGAGTTCCTCTATTTAACTATCATTTATATATTAACTTTCTAATTCAGGTGCAAGAAAGTGATGTTGCAACTGTGAGTGAATTGAGTGTGCAATGATGAAGAAAATGTTCTAGCAAGACATAAAGAAAATGGTCTAAGTGGAAAACTAGAATTACACAATAGACAGCCCCCCCCCCCCCCCCCCCCCCCCCCCCCCCAACAAAAAAAAGAGAAGAAGAAGAAGAAGAAGAAGAAGAAGAAGAAGAGCATTCAATGTATTATCACTACCCTCCAACTAGTGACTCTTCTAACTAATGTACATTAAGACCCAATGATTCCACCTTTCAAACAGGCATATCTCCAAGTGAATCATCACCTTCACAATCAATGCAGCCTTCTCCTAACAATTTAAGCCCTAGGGTCACTTCTGTGACTTGTCCCTTTTCCATTATCCCTTTTCCATCAAATATATCCCCATAAATCTCACAAAATCAAGACAATTGAAAAAAAAAAAAAAAAAAACACAACATTAATGGGAGAGATAGATAGAGAAGCTCACACATCTAATGAAAGGAGCGGCGGGAATCAAGAGAGTAAATGACTTTTGATATTTCCTGATCTCCCGAAGAGCTACTGTCCTGCATATTTGATTTTGATATTTCTCCAACTAACCTGCATATTTGATTTTGTATACACTTTCTGGCTATTAACTATGGGAGTTTTAGCCTGAATGGCTGATTAAGACAGATTAAAAGGGGAAGCTAATGTTTGTTTTTTGGCATTTAGCTTACCTCCTGTCTCTGACTTTGGAAGAACTTCAGTAATGGCATTGGAGTTCAGCACATGCATAGGAAATTTCTTTCTTCTTCTTATTCTCTCTTTCTCTAACCTGTCTTCATTAATCGCATTGGATGTCATTGGTATTTCCTATTCAAGTAAATTCAAGAGGAGAGATCCACAATAAACCTGAACATGGCTATCTATTCAAGACTCAAGGGTGTTCTCTGATAAATTTAAAGAAAACAAAGTTAATTTCAACAATAAAATTTGGAAATATGAAAGGGTTCAGAATGACACAGAATATGAAATTGTCCTACTATGCCATTATATTCTCTGATAAATTTAAAGAAAACAAAGTTAATCAAAGCCACACCAATTCATCCCAATTGGCCCAAACAGCCAATGAGTTCAGCCCCACCAACAGATCTCTTCAAGCCTCACTAAATCACATGGAATCCCCAAACCTTGCTCACAGTGCCCAAACTCTTTTGTTGCCCAGATTGTTCACTGTGCAGCCACCCATAATGAGACTAGAAGTTGGGATTTTCATCCCATAGCCAAGGCCGGCCCCATCCACCATTCCAAATCCAAAACGCCTATCATTTTCATAGACACCCATGGCCAAAACCGAACCCAAGATCCCCATTTCAGCAACATTTCACAAACCAGAAAAAAAAGAAAAAAAAAAAGAAAAGAGAGAATGGAAAAAGGAAGAAAGGGGCAGGATTCACATACCTGGGCGACTAAAGACCCGAGCGCTGCTCCTCGTCCGATCCACCTCCTTTCCCTCTCTCTCTTCTCCCTCCTCTCCTCTGCTTTCACTCTCCCTACTCTCCCCTGCGCCTCACCTGAAAAAGCAAAAGAAAGAAAGAAACGAAAGAGAGGGAAAGAGGAATGAAAAATAAAAACGGGGAAAGTACTCCAGCCGTTTTGACCTAACAAGGAAATAGTACCTAACAAGGAAATAGAAAGAGAGGGTATTCTGACCGGGTACACGCGAAGAGGGATCGTTGGAGGATCGACTCAGTCTCCTCCTCTCGCCTGAAAGTTCCCAAATGCTTGGTGGACCTTGTCCCCTGAATTCCAAAAATTTCTTCTGGAGGGTGTGGGGTTCTCACTTGGATTGGGAAGAGATTATTAATCCCTCGCTTCTGGAGGGTGTCTACGAGCTGCTGCGGCAACCCCAAATCAGATACGGCTAGGTTATCCTCGCTGGAGGCGGCCTCGCCGTCGGTCTCGGAGGCGTAGTCGTCGTCGGCGCGCGGGAGGGCACAGTGCAGAGCGAGAGGGAGGGAGGGCACAGTGCATAGAGAGAGAACTGAAGAAATAAAGAGCAGATTGAGCGCAGGAGCAGGGGAAAAATAAAGAGGGAAGGAAAAACTGAAGAAAAGTTGCGGCCGCTAAAGGCGGTCGCTAATGAGCCTTTTGCAGAAGCGGTACGCCAAAAAGTAAATTTCTAGTAGTGAAATGAGTTTATTAAAAACTCTACTCCATCTTACATCGAATAAAAAATGAACTATTTTTATCCACCAAACCAAGAAACTAGCACCACAGACATACTTTCATCACCACCCACCCTTCAAATCTAAAACCTCCTCGAACGAAGACCCACACAACAAAAACAAGAAAAGGGGAGTTGATCTTTTTTAACTTAACAAGATTTGTTATTCTGTTAGCCCATCAAGATTTAACAAGTTCAACTCCGCGTGCCTTCATCTACACAACACATTGTGCACCTTATTCAACCCAAGATGAATGTGGCAGAGCCATTATCTGTTGAATCCAAGCAAACTAAAATCAATGGCCAAGCCAGGTCAAAATATACAGGTCCATGATACTACAGAAGTAAGTTTCTCTTCTTATTCTTCTAAGTACAAGCTTCTCTTCTTTTTCTTGTAAGTACTTAGATCAAACATCTTGATAAAGAAAGCACCTAGAGATCAAATAACCCCCCCCCCCCCCCCCCCCCCCCCCGCTAAAATAGTCCTAAATCCTAAACTTTGTTCATCTCCAAAGAGTAAGAAGATAAACAATGAATACAGTACTAATAATGTCACTCTCTTTTTGAAGAAATCATGTCCCATTATCTTAGTTTTGACTCTTGATAAAAGTTTCAATAACCATAAGTCACGAGCAAAATAAGACAAAATATATCAAAACAGATTCAACCAAACAGTCAATTGCAACCCAATATAACAAAATGATTAACTATAACATTGCATAATAAAAAAATCCATACAATTAAATATATCAAAAGTTAAAAATACATGCATCCAAGCAACAAGGAACATCGAAACTAAAAATACATCAAAGTACACAGGTGAACTAAATAGAGCCAATAATGATACAGTCATAATAGAACACAAACAAACTGGCATGCCTCTGGCATAGGCTTTAAGAGAAATAGGTGGTATACCTTAACTCCCATAAATAAATAGGCAATCGGGCATAAGGTAAATACAACTATCCGATCAATGGCTTTTTCTTAACTCCGAGGGGTAGCTCAGTTGGCCTCGGACCACGGTTTGCACCCAGAGGTTGAGGGCTCGAAACTGCACTACCACACTTTGGCCATAAGGGATTTACCCGGCTCCCCCTTAGCCTGTAGGTATTATTCCGGGACACCCTTCATTATTATTTAAAAAAAAAAAAAGTCTATCAAATCTTTGGCAGTAACCAATGACCTGTTGAACAAAAGTTCCTCAACAACAAATCTACCGTGCTAGCCATCATAAAATATGTCTAATCAACTCAGTTAATCATAGGATGCTCCACAGATGCATCTCCTACCTTTATTTTAGATTCCAACTGCTCTTTACATACAATCTTTCATTCTCCATTGATCAAAGAAACTTATATCAAAGTCATCAATTTCCTGAATCAGATGGTGTGAAATCCGTATCTTTCTATTCATATTGAATCAAATTAAATTAACAGAAGAAGATACATCTTTCACTTCAGATCAATGAAAAGCACATCAAACAACATCGTCGCAACAACATTTAGTTTACAAAAATGCAGAAACTTTAAACCCCGGAAATGACATTTCATGCTTTCTATTCAAAAGAAAGCATGAAAGAAGTATATTGTGAAAATCAAACCCTATATAGGAGTGGAGAAAAAGGAAAATCTCACACCTCTGTCCAAAGGCGGACCCAGGATTTTTATTTAGATGGGGCTAAATTTAAAGGATGCTAAAAAATTTTCACATCAACAATAACGAAAGAAAGAATGTATTCCATGTAAATAGAAGCAAAATATTTAACTATATCAACTTAATATATTTCTTGTTTGAAATGATGACTATTCATTTCTCTAAGGAAGAGGGTAGGTCGGAAGAGCCGAAGAGGGAAGGTGGAAGGTCGACACAGCCAAAGACGATTCTAAATTTTTTTTTTTTCGTTCTGCCTTTTAGACCTGGGGCAAGCATTTCATCAGATGTGGGGCATGGGCCAAGGCCCACTACCATTTAAAGAGGAATTTGGATTTTGACCTGGGGCGGTCGCCTCAGGTCATTTACACGTCCGTCCGCCACTGCCTCTGTCGCCGATCATGGAGAGAGAAGACATTATTGGTGGAAAGCAATGAAATAAAAGGAAGAAAGGGGAAAAATAGAGAAGAGGGTTTTACCTAAAACATCCTCCCAAGCTTCTCCCCTTTTTCTTTTCTTTTTTTATTTTCCTTTAAGCGGCATATCCCTTCTCAAGTCTCAACTCTCAACTGAGTGTGAATTTTCCCTATTATGTTGTTGACATGGGAACATTGTCTTTCCTCCTTTGTTTGGTTGTAGGTTGGTCACCGGACCAAATATTGTTTTGATTCAAAGCATGCAAATGGAAATAAAATAAAAGGCATTTGACAATCGGCACAAAGAACTTCGTGGGCCTGTTTCTTTGCTGGAATTCCAGGAATTCCTGTCTGGAGAATTCCTGAATTCTCAGACAAAGTGGAATTCCTGGATACCCTTTTGGGCTTGAGCATCCAGGAATTCCACAAAAATGCATAGAGAGCGGAATTCCTGGATTCCCAAAGGTCAAAAGGTGGCTGGAATCCAGAAATGTCAGTAAAGAAACATGGAATTCAGAAATTCCAGGGGACAGCTTGTCACATCATGTCCAGAAATTCCTGGACATGGTGAATTCCTGGCAGAAATTCCACTAAAGAAATCCTTATAGTTATCACATTTTCCTTTTTCTTTCTTTCCGAGAAGCTCAACTAAGAATGAGGACTTGTCTAAAGCAACCCATAAAACCCAGCTAGTGGTTTTGGAATGTGCAATTTGTTCGTAATGTGCATCTATAAAATAAGACCAAATACCTATCATTGGATCCCGATGGAACCTATTTGTGTGCAAAATTTTAAGACCTTATTCTAATCCCTTGGGTTTTAGAAGGCATTTTTTTTTAAGAATTTCAATATGACGACAGGAATAACATTCGAATAAGCGTCGACGGCAGACCATGTGTACGGTTTTGGACACAATTGCCTCGTCAGACCTAGGAAAAGCACAAAAACTCATATAAAAATTCATGGTCCACCTCCAAAATCTACCTAAAGATTTTGGAACTACCCCCAAAACCCAATTAATCGTTTCGCTTTCACATTCACATTCCATATCATTTCATGTCACGTTCCACCTTTCAGTTTCACATTTCATATTTTAAGTTACATTTAACATTTAGGGCCCGTTTCTTTACTAGAATTCATAGAATTCATGTCTGGTGGTTGTCTGGGAATTTCAAATCCTGATATTTGAAATGCTATCAAATTATGGAATTCCAAATTCGTTGTTTCATTCATGGCCTGAATTCCTACCTGAGCTCCCGGAATGCCATCGTCCCTCTCCCGAAATTTATGTGCCAAGTGAGATTTCCAAATCTTACTTGTTAAAGTGGTTTTTCAAATGCTGGGTTTTTTGGAATTTGAAATGCTTGGAATTTCAAATGCCCAGGAATTCTGTGGGAATTCTGGTAATGAAACACAGAATTCCTGACAGGAATTCTGAATTCCCAGACAGCCTGAATTCCTGTTAGGAATTCTAGTAAGTGAACAGGCCCTTAGTATTTCACTTTCACATTTCACACACTTTCAATCACAAAATTGCACCCAAAATAGATTGAATTTCTATATAAACTATTACAACCAGATGTGAGAATTTCTAGGGGTGGCAAAAGTTTCATCTTAAGCAGACAATTATCAATATAACTAGAGGGTCTAATTAAGCAGACAATTATCAATATAACTAGAGGGTCTGACCACCGAAAGACCTCTTGAGTAATGTTGTCAATTTAATAAAAGAGTGTTCAATTGTGTTTCTTAAGGTTTGGATTAGGACTTGGAGATTTAGGATTTAGGATTTTTAAAGTAAAATCTTCAAGAAAGCATACTGTAGAAAAATAGAAAATAATAAATTCAATAATAGTGGAAGAGAGAATTATATATATTAACTAGCAACTTAGGCCCGTGCTAAGCTTGGGCCTAAATGAGAAGTTGAGCATAAAATAAAATTGTATAATAAAAAGTCAAAATAAGGAACAAAGACTATTATGATGTTATATAATCTCCTAGTTATTTTTAAAAAAAAAAACAAAGTTGATTACTTCCGGTTTCCAAAATATATAAATTATTATGTTCTTTGGGTTAGACCAAGCCAAAGCCTGTCTGGCCTGACCTCTAAATAAAAAATACGGAATTCACTTGGTTCATTGTAGACGTAAGGATTCAATTCATTTTAGGTGTGTATCGGTTACTTCTTCAAGTCCACCCGTATAGCAATCACTAATAATAAGTAAGCTTCTCTCTTCTCTCTATGAACGATTTCTCCTAATTCCCTTGCACTGATGAAGATTTAAATTGATCATCTTTCCTAAATTGTCGATCTTTTAAATCCGTTAAATATCCAATCCTAATTACTTTCCTATATTTTAGCTTAACTAAATTATGTTCTTATTTAAGAAAGGATAAAATGAAAAAAGTTGTTTGAGTTTGAATGTGATGTGATAAGATGAGATTAATCAGGAGAGGTGAAGTGACACACATCAAACCCAAAGCCTCTATTTTATTTTTATTTTATTTTTGAAAGGATAGCTTTATGGGTGCTGACATGGCAAAACAAAGCCCATGCCCAAAATGGGAATATATTAGAATTTAAGATTTATTGAAAATTAATTAAGAAAAAACTATAAAATAAAATATATTATCTGTAGTTGTTAAAAATTTATTTATTAAAAAGGTCAATTATCTTATCTTTTCAATTCTCACAATCACAGAAATGGTAGCCCCATTATAATTCTTAAAGGTGGGTCATATGGTCACAATCACAAAAGGTGAAGGCACTTTGTGAATCCTATGAATGTGGCCCCATGTTCTAATTTCAAAAGGTGGATGCCGCAAAATATTTTGTAAAAGTGGATCCCGTGTTCACAATCAACAACAAGATGGTCCCACATTATAATTCCTACATATGTGGGCCTGCATTATAAATCCTATGAATGCGCCCCCATGTTGTAATTTTTAAAGGTGAGTACCACATTGTAATTTTTAAAGGTGGATCTTGTATCTACAAATACAAAAAACGTAGCTCCACTTTATAACTCCTAAATGTGGGTCACATGGTCACGCTTATAAAAGGTAGACACACATTGTAAATCTTATAAATGTAGACTCATATTCTAATTTTTAAAAGCATGTACCACATTGTAATTTCTAAAGGTGGGTCCCATATTTACATTCACAAAATGATAGCCCCATTTATAATTCATATAAGGGTGGGCCCACATTGCAAATCCTATGAATATGGGCACTATGTTCTCATTTTTAAATGTGGGTATCACATTGTAATTTTTACAGGTGGGTCCCATGTAGGATAACATAGAGTGCTGAAAGAATAAAAGGTCCCACATTGTATTCTATTGCTACTGTTCTTTGGAACAAAACTTTTCTAATGTTACCAAATAAGTTCCGTACAATGTATTCTTTTCTGCAAAGTAATTTAATATAATGTTGCCAAACAAGAGTTATGTAGAGTATAGTCTTGGCAGAACCTAATATCGGCACAACCTGATATGAGCACAAAATTGAGAACAACACGAAAACGATGCCAAATAGGCCCTTATTAGTATCTCAATTGATTTATCTAGGGCTACACATGGGCGGTTCTGATCGGTTTAACACTAAAACCAATAACCGAACCGAACCTGTCGGTTTTTAATTAACCGATCCGATCCGACCGATGGAGAGGGCTTTAATCGAACCGAACAATTCGGTTTGGTTCAGTTGGTTAAACCGTTGTTTTTTATTTTATTTTAAAAAAAATTAGACATTGAAAATTCTACTCCAAAAGAGAGTTTGGACTAAACGGAATTTAATGTAGGTCACCAAAGCACATAAGAGGAAGGAAACACATATTTGTATCGCCAATAAAAGATAAAAAATATCACAGAAGCACATACACTAATATCAAAATCAGCTCTTGTAAGATGTATTGAAGATTTATAGGTTTAAAGGAACTTAAAAAAGAGAGGCATTCGAGACCTTAATATGTAGTGAGAAAATGTCCCTAGTTGTTGCTCATCTGGCTAGTGACTTGAGTACCGTGTGCTTGAGTTGGACTACACCTTGTAGATGAAAAAGGTAAAACAGAAAAAGTGAGAACACACATGACTAATGAGTTACTGAAAGCATCACTGCTGCAAATAGGATTAATGTCGAAGAGTAGAATTTACAAAACTAACTCATTAAATGATGCTGATAATGATTCATTTTATTGAAGCTTTGTACCTTGAAATATGAATTGTCGAACTTCAACCATCTCATAGTCCATGACTGTCCTCCTGGTGCCCTGGGTCCATCTTTCTATGTAGGAAAAGGACATTAAATAGTAAATCCAAAATCACTGAACTTACTTTGGGTGCTGAGATGCCATCAAATCAACTTCATGCTACCCATAGAAAGCAATAACCAATAATAGATGGTCTAAAACCATTAAGTAACTTAAAATGTAATTAGCCAATCCACTAGTTCCACATGATACCATTTGGAATTACAATAGAATAATAGTTCATGTCAAGAAAAGTCACACACAAACGGAATCTGTATCAGAACCCACTGTATTTTTCAGAAATGAAGATTTCTTAACCAAACAACAAGCATAAATGAAGTATGGAGTAAAAGTGACATTGTAAACAACACAATGTGCAGCCCTACTCACTAAGTCTTAACCAAACAACCAAGCAAAAATATTTAAACTTTAAAGTTATCACATCCCAAAGCAAATCCAACATAAACCATAATAAATAAGCCATAAGCCATAGCACTTCAACTCCATAAGCCATAGCACTTCAAACCCAGCAATAACTCCATAAACCATAGCACTTCAACTCCATAAGCCATAGCACCTGATGGCACATTTTAAGCATATAGTTTATGTTAGGAACTGGGATCCAATTTGTAGAGAATTATTTTGCATGAATAACAAAATTAGTGGACAACCAAATTAATAAGAATAACAAGTATTACCAAATGCATCCACCTCAACCATTGCAAAGCTCAAGCCATAGCACTTTAGTCACAGCTCATAATAGGCTGCATTAAACATTATGCGTTAATGTAGCCCTAAAATCAATATTCAAGCCATAGCTTAAGCTTGTAAACAAATAAACATAAAGCATACAATTACCTGATTAATTACCTCGGACTCAATAGCTTTAATTTCCTCAATATCTTCCTCCACATCAATGGAGACTGCTGAATCACGTAACCAATCTTCTGTACAAATCAAGGCTTCCAGAAGCTTAGGGGTAAGAGAACTACGTAATTTATCTAGAACACGACCTCCTGTACTAAATGCGGACTTAAAACAAACTGTTGAGACAGGAATTGCCAATACATCCCGGGCAACTTGAGAAAGGACCTTATACCTTGGGGAATTCACCTTCCACCAATTCAAAATATCAAAACTTGTGTTTGGATCTATCTTTTCAACTGTCTCCTCCAAATATTTGTCGATTTCAAACCTCCCTTCATCACTAACAGCTTCTTTCATATACTTTTGAAACTTTGAAATATGACTAGCAGCACTTACACTTGTAGTTGTGGTAGCACTTGAACTTCTTCCATCCACATCAACAACAAAGCTTTCTAAAGATGAAGTAAATGACTCAGATTCGAACTTTTGATACTCATCATAAAGACGATTCAATGCATTTCTTACTTTTTTTGTGATGAGCTCTTCCGCCGCATCAGATGTAAGAATTTCAGAATAAGAGAATTTCACATAATCCAATTTCAAACGAGGATCAAGCACAACTGCAACCACTAACATCATATTCACTTTCTCAATCCTTCCCCAGTACTTTTCAAATTTAACCTTCATTTTCTTAGCCATGTTACTCAAAGACTCTTCCAAACTAAATGACATATCATATAAGAAACTTTCAATGGCATAAAATTCAGTAAAGTACAAATGAGAAGTCACATACAAAGAGCCAGACAAACAAACAGTTGCATCATAGAATCTTTTTAAAAATTGTGATAAGAAAGAGCTTCTTCCCAATCCTTAAGGGTAGGAGGTCCACCAAAATCAGCAACTTCACTAACAAATAGTGGATCATCCTCCTCCAATCTCTCAAATGCATTTTGATACTTCATTGCAATGTCTAGCATGAGATATGTTGACTTCCATCTAGTTGGTTCATCCAATATCACACTTTTACTACATGCCAACCCCTCCATCTCCACACACTTCTTGAAGCGTTGTTCTCTTTGTGGAGAACCCCTAACATATTTCACCGCAGCACGAATTCGAGCCAAATGGGCTTTCAATTCACTTAAGCCTTCATTCATAATCAAGTTAATAATGTGTGCACAACATCTCATATGAAAGCATTCACCGCCTAAAATTAAAAAGTCCTAGATTTCTTAGAAAACTTTCTTCTCAAATATCCAGTAGCAACATCATTTGCAGATGCATTATCTACAGTAAGAGTGCATAATTTATTTATACCCCAATCAACCAAACATGCCTCAAATTCCTTACCTAATGCCTCACCTTTGTGACTGGAAATCACACAAAAGTTTATGATTTTTTTATGCAATTTCCAATCTTTATCAATCCAATGAGCTGTGAGGCACATGTAAGATAGATTTTGCAAAGAGGTCCATGTATTAGTAGTGAGGCAAATTCTTTGATCTGATTTCATGAATATTTGCTTCAATTTTCTTTTCTCACTAGCATTCAAAGACAAACAATCCCTAGCAACAGTCATACGTGACATTGGCTTCCAATTAGGTTGCATAGCAGCACAAAATAGATGAAACCCTTTACCCTCAACAAACTTAAATGGCAATTCATCCATCATAACCATCTTAACAAGTATATCTCTACAAAAATCTTGGCTAAATTTCCTGCACCAAGGCTATTCTCACCCAATTTGGTTTGAGATGATGTCAAAACCTTTTGTTTTTTCATTATCTCTTGAATATTTTGGGGATTCTTGAAACAAACTCCGACATGACTTCTCAAAGTGCTAGTACCATTCTTACTTTTGTAAGAATACTTATGAGCACAATATTTACATTGTCCACCATCCACTACATTAGAGTCTTTCTTGTAAATTTTGCACAACACTCACATACATTGGATTCCCTACCCCTTCTTTTAGGACTGCATGCTTTAGAAACAGAAGGACTAGGACCACTGCTTGTTTTAACAGAGCTAGAGTATACCTTCGCCTTCACCCCGGAGTTATCAGTATCATTAGTCGTTTGCTGCTTCTGTTGAGAATGCTCAATAGCACTAGCACCACATTCAATTGCATCTCCAATATGTTCCACTTCCATCTAGTAATTGAAATTCAAAAACAGCACATGATTAGTTGTTGAAGTTCATAATCTCATCCTAATTTAGTAATTTACAGCCAATACTCCATTAGCTAAAAGTGAAGATAATAGAAAACTTCCATTTAATTGCATATTGAAGAATCAAAAGAAAGTTTAAAAGAAAGCCAATACTCCACAACTTTGAGCAGGTCCTATACCCCACATGAGGTACATGTTGCCCAATGCCCACCTGATAAAGAAAATTACTCTTTTTGCACAGGTTGCCCACCTGATAAAGTGGGCTATGCTATTCTATATTTTTTAAGGCATTTTCATGGTCGACACCTCTGCCAAAAAGCATGGATTTGAATCATATGTAGCACCAACCTATCATGTGGATGCCCCTAGTATATCGATTTTTGAAAGTAGCAGAAATCTCAACATCTATCCCACTTCACATTATTTTTTAAATGGTACATCATAGGCCTTTTTTTTTTCTAATGAAAACAGATACAGTGTAAAGATAGAACTGGATCCAAAACAATGCAATTCCTGCAGACTGCAGAGACATCCACCTTCAAGAAGAAAGGCAGAGAAAAAATCACTGCTAAGAAAATGAGACCATCTAATGGATGCCCATTACATGATTCCAATGAAATTCAACTCAAAACAAAATCAGCTCATCAAAGAGTAAAAAGAGAACATCATCCCATGTCCAGGTAAAATCCAGTACAGCCGTCTTGCAAAGATATCCAAAAGCAAAGCAAAAGGAGAGAAAACCAACAACATCAGAATTCCAAATGATGAAAACTTTTTTGGGTACCATCATATTCACATGAAATTCATCCTAAAAAAAGGAGAGAAAAAAAGAACAAAAAAAAAAAAAAAAAACAAAGTCAAGGCTCTAGAAACTAATATTTGTTATGGTCACCAAAAAGCGTTCAAAATGAATCGAAAAACGGAAATGCCAAAAGTAAGAAAAAAAAATAGTTAAAGAGCTGAAAAACTCTACAATATTTCAGACATTTTAGCAGAAGAGACAAAGCTGAAGACTCTGAAAAAAGAGATATCATTCCTTTTTCTTTTTCTTTTTTTTTTCCTTCACAGACGAATCAGATGATGGAAAGATACTTCTTTACAGAAACATTACCACCAAATCCATCTCACAAAAAATGTTTTTTTATTTGAAAACCAACAACAGCAGAAACAAAAAGAGCGGCCAATGCCTCATAGTCTCAGAGAAAGAAAAGAAATGTATATAAAAGAAAAGTTGAGAGAGAGAAATAACGTCTGGTTTCTTGAAACAGAGAAATGGAGAAGAAGCAATGGAGTTCTGTTTTCTGTTTCGTCGAGATCGAAGAGAGGGTTTCTGTTTCGTCGGTGCCGGAGAAGATTGAATAGAGGGACTGTAGCAGTGGAGTTCTCCGGCGACGATGATGGTCGTAAGAACTGAGAACCGAGAAGGAAGAACGACGATGATCGACGATCGACGATCGATGGTTCTGAGGCGGTGTTGAGTTCCTGTGAGAATGGTAAAAGTGTAAAACAGTAACTATGAAAATAGTAAAAACGCAATCCTAAGGGTAAATTAGTAAAAAATTAATACTTAAGTTACTTCAAACGGTCGGTTCCGTTTAAACGGTTAACCATTGGCTCAAGTCGATAACCGACCGATGTAAGCTGTTTTTATGATTTTCAAACCGTTAACCGAACCGATCTATTATAAATCGATCCGAACCGCCCGATTCAGTCGGTTCGGTTCGGTTTTACGGTTATATCGTTATACCAGATTTTTTGTGCAGCCCTAGATCTATCATTTGGTTGAAATTTATATTTTTATATTCCTAAAAAAAAAAGGTAACTGCACTGGATGTGAAATGAGGAGATATTTAGTAAAAGATGTGAATCTTGCAACAACCTTTTGTTAGTGAGAACTGATGATTTTGGAACGGGTGGAATGGCATCAAGTAGACGTAATTTCATCCTTTCAAAGATTTATCAAGCACCAACAATATTCAGATTTCATAAAGCATTACTTGAGTGAAGCTTATATGTTCTTATGAACTTGCTACCGTGGAAAAACATATTTAACTATATAACATCAAAAGTTCCCCAATACTAAAATCTCCCACCATGAATCTCTAGTAAAAGATTTACCAAACAGTATTTTTTTGTGGCTTAAATAATTAAATGATTCTTTATTCTATATTGGGAATGAGAGTCTTGTGTTAACAAACCCTATTTCAGTAGCTTCATTGTGCAAGCTTTCATAAATGATCTAATTAAAATGATGCTATTAGAACTTAACTACTACTCAAAATTAACATGTGGAAACCACTGTTAGATTGCAAAGCAAATCTCTAAATGATCTCATAAAACTATATTGATAATGGAAAATATCCATGAAGTAAAACCAATTCAATTTTCATAACTAGATGTGCTAAATATGAAACAATAATCATATTATGGAGAGGAACATGAAGATAAACAGCCAAATAATGAATATTCAAATTAGAAACAAATAGTTCTTATTGTTTTAAAGTTTACAGAAGTTATTCTCAGGTAACATCCACAATAAAAACAAGTTATAAATGAGTCATGTTCAAGAATGAAACAGAAAAGGTAACTAGTATTTACCTAGTGTTGTTGCCAAAGAAGTTGGAAGCCTCTCTCTCCTTGGCAGGACATTAGTTCCACCTCGTCAAAGAATATTTCTAGTTATGCACTAAAGTCCATGTAGTAGTAGCATTCATTATCTTCTTTGCACTCATCCCAACTTCATTGTCGAATAAACTACTTACATTTTGATTAAAAATATATGAATGTAAACACAAAATATATTTAATATATTAAGATCATAAGCATGGTAAATGATGCCTGACTCTTTTATAGATCATGTAACATTATAATATGGAATCCTTTTTGCATCAAGGTTTAAGTTTTCAAGGCATGTTTAACATTTAAATATCACCCATTCAAACTCCTATTATTAGGTGTTCTTCTATTGAGAACTTGAGACCATTGGAATTAGAGTATTCTGTTGGCTTGCTATGTTTTGAAAGGAAGAATTGTGTTTGCATTTATTAATAATAGTAGAACATTTTGATAATATAGTAATCGTCTACTTGAACATTTTGAGCTTGAAGAAAGGGCCCTCTTTGGGTCACAGACCGTTCCTCCTACATGAAAACCACCATTGCTTGAGCCAAAAGCCCAAAATAACCTTTGGAATGAATCATCATCTTCCCTGATCAGATAAGACACGGAGTCTGGATTGTCCTTTCTAGTTCAATGCAATAACTAGGCAGGATTCTGTATGAATCTTCATAAGAACCACGTATATCAAGCAATGTTATCTCTTTTGCTAGCCAAGCTTTCCTGTAGCTGATTTGGACGCCAAACTCTAATTGAAAGTCTGTCAGAATTTCTTTTGGAGTGTAACTTGGATGGAGACGCAGCCGTTCTTTTATCCAATCAGCAATCAAGGCCGATGAGGCCTGAGAATGTGCGAGTCCCATCATTGGCTTCGAACAAGTATGTTTTTCAGAATAAGTTCGCATAATAAACTCAGAGCCGGACTGCAGGATAGTTCCATGGATGTGCCAAGGACATTGATGATCACCACACCTTGCACTTAATTCTGTCGAAGACCTTTTCACCCAAGCTGTACATTGCAAATTTTCTCATTGCAGTCGTAAATGATTCATGGGTCTATAACTGTCTTTCATTCCACATTTCACGAAAAGATGTCTCTTGGTGATCCACGCCAATATGGTCATCATCAGGAACTAAAGTATCAATAACATCTTCTACTCCCACAACATTTAATGCATGACCCAATCCTTCTTATGCAGGCAATGTTCTATGTGCTCCTATAGCAGTTTGCAATTCATATTCACTAGGGTCAATATCAAAATCAAATTCATCTTCATCATTTTCAGCCCCCTCCTCCACTACATTGCACCCTCCATTGAAACGAGGAATTTGGATATTGCATCCGTTTTCATCCAATCCATGACAAATTCATCACTTATATTAGAGGATTTTCCATTTTCATCTTCTACAAGATTAATGGGAGCTATTAGATCTTCAAGCATGGCCTCCACAAATGGGTTCTCATATGGTACAACAGGCGTGTTCAGGTCAAACTGGTTTCGAACAGGAGAAAATGACACGTCGCACCTGCATGGCAAACAGTCAATCATATATATAATTACATAGTATTATCAAATCAGATGTATAGCGAACCAAACTTGTAAACATCGTCTCTTATTGAAGGGTCACCTGTATCCTTTTCACCGTTGGGGTATTTGTATATGTCATCGAATTCCCCCTGCGTGAATCACCATGTCATAAAACAATCAGTAACATTATTTAAACTCCAGGGTATTAAACAAATCAACAGTTACTACATTTGTTATGACAGGTTGTGGTGGCACTTGTTCAAATTGAATGACGGTCTATTCCCTTGCTGGCTATTAGGCCGAGTGTATGTAGACCTTAGGTGTGATTGTTGTCGACTTACACCTGCTTCACTGTTTGTATACAAATACATAAATATAGCTTGACTTTCATTTTGGAATAATCTAAACATCCGATGGAGATCATCATCACCTCTTATGATTATGAACGTGAAGCTTCGACCATTATGATACTGATATTGCATATTTATAAGCTCATTATGAAGCTCCCAACCAGTTTCTTCGTTTATCTTTCCGAGTAGTTGATTGAAAGTTATATTGACATCAACCCATATTACCTTCTGCTCACCACCATTGTAGACGGGAAGTGGATTGCTTACGTCTAATATACCATTAAAATGACATATAATACATATCTCAATATTCTCCATCCTACCAAGGAGAACACAGATTTCGAATAATAGGATTTACTTTTGAATATTTTTGAAGTTACTCACAAACATCCATACAATCCAAGAAGATTTAACGTGTAAAAATAAATATCAGAATAAGTATTTCTTAAGTAAATAAGATGAATGTTTGGAATTACTAAGATTTGAAGGTTGTTAAATATACAATAAAAAACTACTCTATGCATACATGGAAAATTAAAAGAGTTAAAATCTAAGCATTTACATTTATGATACCATGAAGCTACACATTTCTATAACATTAACAACCAAATAACAATGCATTACCCTTTCAAAAAAAAAATTAAATAAATGCATTATCTTAATCAATTATACACCTAGATATTATAGCAAATTTATTTTACATCTCATTCGTACTAATTATCTACATTTAGCAAAAGTATATATATACCATAAAACACCCATTTTAATAAAATAATAGTGACAACATGGAGGTCGGTCAGTTGGTGCCATATCTTTGGGGTTTTGATGTTAGATGGTCACAAATGCCTTTAACTATTATCTAGGCAAGCTGCAAAGTCATGCATCAATTGTGAAATCAATCGAGGACACCCCCCCCCCCCCCCCCCCAAAAAAAAAAAAAAAAAAAAAAAAAAGAAAAAAAAAAAAAGGAGCATTCCAATTTCGTGGAACAATAGAGCGTGATACAGTTGTAAGATCTTAACCGTTCATATAATGAATATCACCATTCGTTGATAACTATTAAAGAATCTAAACCATTTAATCGTTTGCTTACTTATATATAGCATTAAAAAAATCATTAGCAGTTTAAGATAATGATCAAAATGATATCTGTAATGCCACAATAACAAGAAAATGTTAAAAGAATATGTTGACATTCTGAGTTTGTATTTGGGGCCCACCATAGGACGGGATGAACAAGACATCCCACATTATTTTTTTGCAACTAGACGTCCAAGCCAAATCTAGTTGTTGTACTTCATGATATGAAAACAAGGGGATTTTTTTTAATATATCAACAACTGGATTTCATAAAAAAGTGAGGCTCCACAAGTCCCACCTAAGGTCACTGTTAATATTTACACAAAATATTTCAAATGTTTCTACAAGTGGGATTTCTTGTTTTCTAACTTTTTTTTCAAAAGACACAAAAGAAGAAAAAAATAATATAATAAATAAGAGGGAGATATATATATTCAAGGTGGGCAACATGAAATGAATACCTTAGACAAAAATGTGGCAGGAGATTCAATTGCTATATATGATAATGGCTTAAGGTTGACATGCAGAAAATGTGGCAATAGATCCCTTTTTATATATGGCAGGAGATCACTTGTTACGTGGTAGGAGCTACACTTGCAGAGCATGGAAGCAAAGAACCCATTTCAGAGACGAAAGCAACGGAACGAAAATAAGTTATAAACATAAATGCATTCGTTGACTTTAGCCTATCATTTTTTGCGATATCGCAACATAAATTACGGTATTGCAACTAAAAAAGTTGCGGTATCGCAACCTTTGTTGTGATATCGCAAAAAAAAAAGGCCTTTTGGTCCAAGCTGGTACGGATCGTACAGAGAACGTCTGAGTAAAATATCCCTTTTTGGTAACAAGGGAGAGATATCCAGTACTGTAGGTGACCGTATAAAAATTTTCCCAACATTAAAACCCCTCTCTTGTTAAAAAAAAAGAGGATTTTACAAAAAAAATTTAAAATTAAAAACAGCTTAGATGTCCACTGGGCTCAAAATGTAATATTAACCTCCATTGCACCAGATCAGTCATTTTTCACAAAATGGTGTTTTTTTTTTTAACACTTTTAACTAGCGTCCCAAGCGACCCTAGTTTTATAACGTTAAAGGGTTTTTCCTCTCTTTTGTCAATCATGAAACTAGTGTAGCATGAACGATATTCTTGAGATATCCTTGTTTTGCTTCTTTTCACTTGTGGATCATCAAATCTTGAACCAAAAAAATCCTTTGCAACCCTTTCTTGGGTTGAAAATACAGGGACAAATACATTAAAAACTTCCACATATCTCATTCTTGAAACCACACAGAAGGCATAAATTAACTTGAAACCCAGGACATCTTTCCAAGGAAGAGAATGCCTACGACTAGCCACTGGTAGTATATCTGGAACACCCATAGCGTCACCCTAAGGCAGAGAAAAGAGAGAAAAAAACCTTCTTTTGTTCATATCCTTGTTTTGCTTCTTTTCACTTGTGGATCATCAAATCTTGAACCAAAAAAATCCTTTGCAACCCTTTCTTGGGTTGAAAATACAGGGACAAATACATTAAAAACTTCCACATATCTCATTCTTGAAACCACACAGAAGGCATAAATTAACTTGAAACCCAGGACATCTTTCCAAGGAAGAGAATGCCTACGACTAGCCACTGGTAGTATATCTGGAACACCCATAGCGTCACCCTAAGGCAGAGAAAAGAGAGAAAAAAACCTTCTTTTGTTTTACTTTTTGTATATACCGCAGGACCCTTAATGTTATAAAACTAGGGTCGCTAGGGACGCTAGCTAAAAGTGTTAAAAAAAACTACCATTTTGTGAAAAATGACTGATCTGGTGCAACGGAGGTTAAAAATTATTTTTTAGCCCAGAGGACATCTAATCTTTTTTTTTTTTTTTAAATCCTTAAAAATAAAATAAAATAAAATAAAATAAATTCTCATTTCGGCTCCACCCCCGCCCTCTAGCCCGAAGGCTCTCGAGAAATCGACCGAAGCTTCTCCGGCGACGACCAGGACATTCCTCATCCTCCCGCCGAGCGTCGCCATCTCCTTCTTTATCGTCTTGAGCCACAACGATTTCAGTGTTTCGATCAATCCTCTCGTCGAATGTCGATCTTCAAGAAGTGGCGCCCTATCGGTCTCCATTTTCCTATTTCTAGGGTTTTCATTATAAAGAAGAGCTGGGGTTTTTATACTTGCAGAGATTTAAGGGTTTCATATAGAGATTTCAGTGAGAGAGAGGAAAAGCTCTGTTAGTGTTTCTTAGAGATTTTCAGAGGTTAGGGTTTTGGAATCCAACTTTTCTATGAGATCAATGTTACGACGAATACAAGAGGAAGAAGAAAGATCTGTAATGAGTTTCAGATATGAGAGCGAGGAATCAGGAAGGGATCTTTGAAAGCCCTTTCTACACATGGGCAGCTGATATTCCATGGGTTCTAGACAATCGAAACTCAGCTCCTCCACTCAGGTCATCCGCAACAGCTCTGTCTCTGTCGTCCTCTGCACTCTCATCGTCGCCTTAGGCCCCATCCAGTTCGGATTCATCATAACACCATCTTCCCTTTCTCTCTCTCTCTACCTCTCTGTATATATCTATCTATGTATCTGTGTGGGGAGATTTCCAGAACCACAGGATTAAGCTAATCGCAGCCATCAGATGAGGCTAAGCACTCTCACGTGCCATCCTCGTGCCATCCACGTGGCACCAATCTTACCCCGGCTACCAGGACAAAGGCCTCGGCCGAAGTCAAGCAACCCCGGACCGCCAGCGCCGAACTCGGCTACCCCTGTGTCCAATCCGGCACCCGTCTCGGCAGAAAACTCCACCTCGGCTGAAGAAGCCGGGACAGAAGCCGAAGCAAGAGAGAACCTTCACTTGCGCCCCTCATCCCCCACGTCATCAGGCACGTGGAAGAATAGGGGCGCGAGCTAGTGGGACAGACGTGACATCCAGCCGCTCACAATCTTCGCCAGATCCCTGACAGGGCGGCATCCAGCGGCTGAGGCCACATCAGGGCAGGGCCCGAGGGCAGATCCGCTGGTACCCCTACCGCCAAAGGCGCCCAACACGATCTGGCCCAACCAGATGTGCATTAAATGCGACGTGGGCTGACCCGACGCGCATTTAATACGGAGTGGGCTGGATTGGACCGCAATTAATGCAATGTGGGCTGATCGTGACTTCCCAGTCGAATCACGGGACCCACACCACAATATCTCCCAAAGATACGTTCCAAACTCTATAAATAGAGGCTCAAACTACCATCTAAGGTACGCGCAATTTCATTCACAGAGCCGTTACTCTGTCTCTCTTCTCCCTCTCCTTCCATTGTTCCAGTTCCCACACTGACTTTGGCATCGGAGAGCCTTGCGCCGCCCAGGCCAGGGTCCTTTGATCGTTTGTTCATCTCTTTCAGGCTTTCGGACGGCACCCCAGTCATCATCATCATCGGATAAGTCCTATAAGGCTCCCTCCTTATTGTGGGTCATTATTTTCTGCACCTACAATTGGCGCCGTCTGTGGGAAAGTAATATCCCAAGCTTCCCAACCTTCTCAACTTTCTTAACCTCAATCTTTCAGAAGCCATGCCTCCGAAAGCTAGGAAGGGCGTAGAGTCCTCAAGAGCAGCACTCGAGCTGCCACCACCGTCAACGGACGTCCCTCCTCAAGGGCGCTCCCGCACGGTGCATGGCACGTCTGCAGGCGAGGGCCGCTTAGGCTCTCAGCTCTTTGTCGAGTTCCCACTCCAAGAGGGGCTCGAGGCCTCGATCTCAGCAGAAGAAGTCATGCCACCCAGACGCGATGAGCGTCGGCATGAGCGTCCTCGGAAGGACAAAGCCGTGGCCGTAGTAGAGACGCGCCACGTTCACCCCCCTGCTGCTGGAGAGGTTCTCGAAGCCCAAACCGCTCTCCTCCAGAAGCAAGAGCAGCTGATTCGCGAGCTCCAGCAGCAGCTGAGGGCAGCGCAAACTGCCTCCTTGAGGCAAGTCTCTGAGCCTCAGGGGAAAAAGAGGGACGCCCCCAGCAGGGCAGCCCAGCCTCCCCGCGAGGACCTCAGAAATCATCTGGACCAGAAACGGAGCCAGATCCGTGACGAAGGCTCGAGCAACAGCCGAAGTCACCATACCCGCGACGGCCGAACTCATAGCCGTCGTAGCCCGAGCCATCCCAAGCGAAAGCCCAGAGCTCAGACTCCAGAGAAGGACGATGAGCAAGAGCGATTTGACATACGTGTCAGATTGGCTCTCCAGCACAACTTGGACATGCGGGACCAGAAGCAGATCTGTGGTCACACTGATCTGGGGGCTCGCCCTTCACAAAAGAGATCGAGCGCACCCCTTTGCCCAGAAAGTTCTCCGTCCCGCGGTTCGTCCCCTATGACGGACTGTCCGACCCATCCGCACACCTCCGACACTTCTCCCAGAAGATGTCCATCTGGGGGAACGAGGGTCACCTAAACTGCAAAATCTTCTCCTCCAGTTTGGGTGACCTCCCCCTGAAGTGGTTCTGCTCTCTCCCGGAGCAGTCGGTTTCCAGTTGGAAGGAGCTCCAGCTCTCCTTCCTGAAGAAGTTCCAAGCCTACACCGTCGTCCTCAAGAAGGAAGGGGACCTCCTCGCCCTGAGAATGAAGCAGGGCGAAACCCTCGCCAAGTTCGCCCAGCGATTCTGGGCGGTCTACAGCCAGATCGAGGGCGCGAGGGAAGGGATAGCAATCTACGCCTTCCAGCATGTCCTGATCCCCGGCAACGACTTGCGAAAAGACTTGGCCGGGGACCCCCAGAATCCATGCCAGAGTTGATGTCCCGGGTGAAGCGCTTCATCGCCCAGGAGGAAGACGAGATCCGGGCCAGGGATCAGGACGGGCATCCGGAGCCCGAACAGAAGAGTAGCCAGCCTCGGCAGAGAGGCGGGAGGCCCTCCCAGAAGCAGGAGCCCAAGCAGGCCTGGGTCTCTAGTTCGGCGAAGCCTACGTCGTCCAGGTCTGGGGGCGCTTGGAAGCCCAGACCTCCCCCCCGCGCCGGTCAGAGCGTCAACGTCGTCTTCAAGGAGCCGATCTACCGCATCCTGACCAAGATCAGGTCCAAGCCGTTCTTCAAGTATCCTCAGCCCCTGAAGAATGAACCCACCGAAGGCGCCTGAAGCAAGCTCTACTGCTCCTTCCATAGGGGCAACGGGCACAGGACCGAAGACTGCAAGACTTTACAGGGGTATCTGGAGAAGCTGGCCGAAGAGGGCCACATCCCAGAGTTCATCAAGGCAGGTGATGCCGGCGGCAGCGAGGGCTGAATTCACCAGAGTGCGGCCCAGGCTCCAGACAGCGAGGACTCAGAGAAGATCATCAACGTGATCCATCTGGCGTCCTCAGCTCCCGCTTCCTCGTCCCGGGGAAGCTCTCAGGCCCGTGCCGAAGCCAGGCGGGCTTCGCACGGGAAAGAAGTAATGAAAGCCGAACTCGCTCCGGCATCCAAGAAAGCCCGCCGCGACCGACCCGCCATCTCGTTCTCGAATCGAGATCTAGAGGGAATCCAGGTCCCTCACAACGACCCCCTGCTCCTCACCATGAAGCTGAGAGACTTCACCGTGAAGAGGATCCTCGTCGACTCCGGCAGCTCCTCCGAGGTCCTCTACTACGACTGCTTCAAGAAGATGAAACTCTCCGAAGCAGACCTCACGGAGGTCCGAGCACCCTTGCTAGGGTTATCCGCCATGCCAGTCTATCCCAAGGGTAGGATCACCTTGGAAACCCGAGTTGGCGGAGCATCCGTGCTGGCCGACTTCCTGGTTGTGGACGCCCCTTCTCCCTACAATGTCATTCTGGGCAGAACGTGGCTCCACAAGCTAGAGGCAGTTCCTTCTTCCCTCCACCAAAAGCTGAAGTTCGTCCTTGAGAACAAGGAGGGCAAGATGGAAGTAATCACAGTGGAGGGAGACCAGCAGCAGGCCAGGCAGTGCATGCTGGCCGCAGTCCCAGCAGTGAAGGAGCCAGAGCGCGTCAACCTGGCCGAGTTCGAGAAAGGCCTCGATGAGATCGGCCGGGACCCTGAGAAGAAGAGCATCGAGGACCTGGCCGAGGTCAGGCTAGACCCGGCAGACCCAGACAGGTTCTTCCTGATTGGCACCCAGCTGCCAGACGAAGAAAGGGCCGAACTCTCTCGGTTCTTGATGCAGAATGTGGACGTCTTCGCTTGGAGCCCAAGCGAAATGCCTGGGGTCGACCCTGAGGTCATGTGCCACAAGCTCAATGTCGACCCCGACCACAAGCCGGTAGTGCAGAGGGCCCGAAGGACCGGGCTGCAGCAGACAGATGCGGTCGTCGAAGAGATCGACAACCTGCTAAAAGCAGGAGCCATTCGGGAAGTCCAGTACCCGGTATGGCTGGCCAACACGGTGGTGGTCAAGAAGAAAACTGGGAAGTGGAGGGTGTGCGTGGACTTCACCGACTTGAACAGGGCTTGCCCTAAGGACAGTTTTCCCCTCCCGAAGATTGACCAACTGATCGACGCCACCGCTGGTCACGACCGAATGAGCTTCCTTGACGCCTACCGAGGCTATCATCAGATCCCGCTCTACGAGCCTGACGAGGAGAAAACATCATTCATCAGCCCCCGCGGCACTTACTGCTATAAGGTGATGCCCTTCGGGCTGAAGAACGCGGGGGCGACCTATCAGCGCCTCGTCAGAAAAATGTTCCAGGCCCAGCTCGGCCGATCGGTAGAGGTGTACATCGACGACATGGTCGTCAAATCTGTGCGCTCCAGCGACCATCTGGCGGATCTCGGCCAAGTCTTCGACATCCTTCGCGCGTACAAGCTCAAGCTAAACGCTTCCAAGTGCGCCTTCGGCGTAGCCTCTGGCAAGTTCCTCGGCAGCTTGGTAACGCGGAGGGGGATAGAGGCCAATCCGGACCAGATCACTGACATCCAGGGCATCCAGAGTCCCTCTACCACGAAGGAAGTTCAGAGGCTCACAGGAATGGCCGCCGCACTCAATCGCTTCATCAGCAGGTCATCAGATAAGTGCAGGCCTTTCTTTCAGCTTCTAAAGAAAAATCTGAAATTCCAGTGGACCCCCGAGTGCGACCAGGCATTGGCCGCACTCAAAACCTATTTAATGTCACCACCCTTACTCTCCACCCCAACTATGGGGGAGACTCTGTATTTGTACCTTGCGGTCTCGGATCACGCAGTAAGCTCCGTCCTCGTCAGGGAGGACGAGGGAATTCAAAAGCCAATTTACTATACGAGCAAGACCCTGCTCGATGCCGAGACCAGGTACCTTCTATTGGAGAAGCTTGCGTTGGCTCTCGTCAGTGCCTCCCGCAAGCTCTCCCATTATTTTCAATCCCACACCATTGTGGTGATTACGGAGCACCCACTCCATTCAGTGTTCAAGAAGGCTGACTTTTCAGGGCGCATATCAAAGTGGGCAGTTGAACTGGGGCAGTATGATATACAGTACCGTCCCCGAACTGCGATCAAAGCCCAGATTCTGGCAGACTTCATAGTGGAATTCGTCTCCCCCAACCCGGCTCCGACCCAGCTCGGCACAGCACTGGGGGGCGCAGGGCACGAGCCAGAAGAGTCTGAGACCGAACAGTGTCCCACCTCGGCATGGAAGATCTTTGTCGACGGATCGTCCACCTCCAAGAGAGCTGGCACCGGCATAGTTCTCCAATCGCCAGAGGGACTGGTCATAGAATAGGCCTTCACCCTGGACTTCAAAGCCACAAACAATGAGGCAGAGTACGAAGCACTGATTGCGGGGTTGAACAGCGCCCAAATCCTTGGAGCCCAACACCTGGTGATCTTCAGCGACTCTCAACTGGTAACTAGCCAGCTCGCTGGAGACTATCAGGCCAGGGACGACAGGATGGCGGCCTACTTAGCCCTTGCGAAAAAACTGCTCTCCCATTTTCAGAAAGCCGAGGTCAGGCAAATATCTCGAGATACCAACACGCATGCAGATGCGCTTGCAAGCCTGGCCTCCGCTGTCGAAGCAGGAAAGAAGAGGACCATCGAGGTCGGGTCAGTATCAAGGTCAAGTCTAGAACTCCATTCATCTCGGCTTGTCCTCTGTGCTGACCTCGGCCCTAGCTGGATGGATCCAATCGTCGCCTACTTGAAGGACGACCAGCTCCCCGAGGACAAGACTGAAGCCCACAAGATCAGGCTCAAGGCAGCTCGGTTCTGGCTCTCTCCCGAAGGCAAACTCTACAGGAAGTCCTTCACAGGTCCATACCTCCAATGCGTCCACCCGACCAAGGTGGACGACTTCCTGTATGAGATCCACGAAGGAATCTGCGGCAGCCATATAGGAGGTCGGTCATTGGCCTACAGAGCAATCAGCCAGGGTTACTGGTGGCCCTACATGCAGAAGGACGCCCAGGTCTACGCCAGGAAATGCGAGAAATGCCAGAAGTTCTCCCACTCCCTCCATCAGCCAGCACAGGATCTGAGTCCCCTCTCCAGCCCATGGCCCTTCGCTCAATGGGGCCTGGACATTGTGGGGCCTCTTCACCGAGCTCTCGGGAACAAGAGATGGCTGATAGTGGCTACGGACTACTTCACAAAGTGGATAGAGGCTGAACCGTTGTCTTCCATCACGGACAGGGACTCCAGGAACTTCGTTTGGAAAAACATCCTTACGAGGTTCGGCATCCCCCAGACCCTGATTTCGGATAACGGGACTCAGTTCGACTCCAAGTCCTTCAAAGACTTCTGCCAAGAGCACGGCATCAGAAACCATTACTCCACCCCGGCATATCCACAGAGTAATGGCCAGGCAGAAATCTCTAACAAAGTGATCCTGGACGGCCTGAAGAAGCGGCTGGACAAGGCAAAGGGCAGATGGACAGAGGAGCTTCCGAGCGTGCTGTGGGCATACAGAACAACTCCAAGGAGGTCCACCTCGGCAACACCTTTCTCTCTGGCCTACGGGATGGAGGCGGTCATTCCCTTGGAAATCGGCCTTCCTACCCTGAGGACAGAGCTGGTCGACCAAGGCCGAAATGAGACGAACCTGGCAATGGAGCTGGAGCTGGCAGACGAGCGACGAGAAGCAGCAGCCCTGAGACTGACCGACTATCAGCAGCGGTTAGCCAGGGCATACAATCAAAATGTCAAAGAAAGAAGGTTCACCGCGGGAGAGCTCGTTTTAAAGAAGACCCTGCCAGCTGACAAAGAACCAAACGAGGGGAAGCTTGCCCCGAACTGGCGTGGCCCGTTCAGAGTAGTCTCACTGGCAGGAAAGTCAGCCTACAAGCTCGAAGACTTGGAAGGCAAGCCGCTGCCGAGACCGTGGAATGCATCCCACTTGAAGAAATTTTATTTCTAAAGATGTAATGAATCTCAGAATCAATAAAAGCAGCTTTTGCCTTGTCATCAATCTGTCGTCTCTCTCTGGTCGACTCCGGCAGCATAGGCTCTACGCCCTGGAAATGGCCTGGAGTTCTTACACTCAGCCTTTCCTAAAGCCCCGTGTTTTGAACACAATCAAGGCTCTACGCCCTGGAAATGGCCTGGAGTTCTTACACTCAGCCTTTCCTAAAGCCCCGTGTCTTGAACACAATCAAGGCTCTACGCCCTGGAAATGGCCTGGAGTTCTTACACTCAGCCTTTCCTAAAGCCCCGTGTTTTGAACATAATCAAGGCTCTACGCCCTGGAAATGGCCTGGAGTTCTTACACTCAGCCTTTCCTAAAGCCCCGTGTTTTGAACACAATCAAGGCTCTACGCCCTGGAAATGGCCTGGAGTTCTTACACTCAGCCTTTCCTAAAGTCCCGGGGTTTGAACCCACTCAAGGGTTAACAGCCCTGGAAAAGGCCTCGAGTTCGGACACTCGGCCGAATTCCTAAAAGTCAGGGTTTCATCCCACTCTACGATGGTCTACCGCCCTGAGAATGGTCTGGAGTTCCTACACTCAGCCGTTTCCTAAAGTCCGGGTTCATACACCCCTCAGAAGGCCATTGCCGAACTCACTCTCGCCTAGCCGAGGCCAGCGGAACGATGGGGCCACCTCGGCGCAGGTTAATTCGGCCGCGGTATGGATCCACCCCGGCGCAAGTCAATTCGGCCAAGGTATGGATCCACCTCGGCGCAAGGCCAGCCATTTCGGCCGAGGTCAGTGCCAGCACTCAAACACAAACAGCACAGAAACACAGTGTTCCAGAACAGTGCAAGAAAAACAGAAGACGATGCAAGAGCATTGTACACAGTTTGGCATTTTGGTCATTGTAAACTGCTTCATTACAAAAGTCACAGAACAGAGAGCAAAGTACAAAAAGGAGGATCGCAGTCCTCTGAAAACAGAAAATGAAGCGAAAACTGGGAGACTCTGATCTTCACCGACTCTTCAGGTAGAAGGCTCGAGGACGCTGGATCGCTGCCTGGAGGTTCTGAGTGATCCTGAGCTTCACTGAGCTCTATAATGCGCTTTGGTTGGTCAGACCAAAGCGATTACAGAGCACCCCCAGTTCGGAGGCCCTGGACCTCGCTGAGCTCTTCAACACCCTCCGGTCAGTGAGACCAGCCAAGCTTGAAGAAACCCCAGGTCCAGCGGGGCCTCAATCCCGCCTTCCGACCGGCGGTCGCGCAAGACCGTGTCGGACGAGAATGCGCCACCGTCCCCCGGTTGCGTTGTAGCGCATCCTCACTCTGTCTGGCCAGGGACGGATGGCCATGAACCCGCGTTCAGAGAGCGCGTGGTCCACGGGGAGTTCCTTCAGAGAGCGCGCAGACCACGACGGGCTTCCCCCCTTGGAGAAAGCCGTCCACAGGCGCAAGGGTTCCCCCCGGATCGAAGATTACAGAATGTCTGTCAGACATGGTTCCTACAGCTAAGTGAATTAAGCTATCCTACTTCCGTTTCTTTTCTTCTCCCATGGCGAGCTTGCCATCCCTATTTATAGGAAGAAGAAGGGCTCAGTCTCCGAAAGAAGGGCTCAGTCTCCGAAAGAAGTTATGGGGGCGAAGTCTCCCACGCGTTACTGGGGATGCACGACTGTTGACCAGCGATCCCTATGGCGCCACGTGGAGACATCCGTCCGATTCCCTGGTCAGCCGTGCCACCATGTTTATTGCTATTTATGGTCTCCAGAATACGGAGAGTCAGCACTGACAGCTATGAGGACCGTTTGACTCTTTCTACCTCAAGGGCCACGCCACGCAGTAAAGGCATTCAATACCGCTCAATGCACATCCAGAAATGAAAGAGAGACAAATGCAAAGAGAAAATTCACAAGTAAAGAAGCTCGTCTTTCATTGATTGCAGAAAATACTTACAAGGCTGAGAAGCAAAAGCACTACAGACAAGAAGACAGAAATAAAGAGGAGCCCGGCTACTGTGGTTTCGGCGACTCCACTAGGTCAATCACCGTGTCCGCTGGACCAGTGGATTCGGCCGAAACCGCGACCTTGCTAGGAGCGTCGCTGGCAAGAGATTCTTTGACCGGAGCCTCACTTGGACCAGGGGCAGAAGAGGCCTCACCCTGAGGCACGGCAGAAGCGTCGCTGGCAACTGGGGCATCGCTCAAGACCGGGGCAGCTGAAGCATCTTCCGGAGCAGAAACGACTGCAGGAGCTTCAACTGGGGCACTTTCGGCTGCAGGCACGGAGCTCGGCTCAGGAGCCGGATCCGAGTACTTCGGCAGGTCCCGATAGACAGGATGGTCTTCAGGGACCCCCGCACGTCTCAGTGCGGCCAGGCAACCTTCCTCGAACAGGATGGCGGTGATCTCCTCCACCTGCTTCTCATATAGCTCGGAGGCATGATCCACCCCATCCTGGAAGGCAGACTGGGCCTCGGACAGAAGAGAGGCCTTCTCCTTCTCCAGCTCGGCGTTCGCCTTCTTCAGCCTCGCTGTTTCGGCTCGCCCAGCCAGCACTTCCCCGCGCAGCCTCGTCCCCTCAGCCGTTGATTCAGCCTTCAATCTTGCCAGCTCCGACTCCAGCTTGGCGGTCTTCTTGTTCCTCGCCCAGACCTCGCCTTTCAGATGATTGGCCTTCGACGTAAGTTCGGCGACATCAGCCAGAGCAGATGCCAGCCGAGCAGCCTCATCAACGCTGGCCTTTTTCATCCGCTCCACTCCCGCCTGCAGCTCCTCCAGTTCCTTCTTCAGCTTGTCTCTCTCGGTCTCCAGCTGGGAGACCCTCTTCGCGTTCCTGTCGCTCCTTCCCACCACAGTCAGGAGCCTCTGCACGTTCTGCAAATGGAAAGAGTGGGTCAAACCGGGGCAGTCAAGCTAGGATACTTAAGAGAAAAACGCTCAAAACACTTACCAGGAGGTTGGCCTGGATCGCCGAAACCATCAGGCTCTCATCGTCGAACCTCTCGTGCGTCTCCATGTCTCGTGGCAGAGCACAGACCTTGGCGAGAGCCCCGATCACCTCGGCATTCCCCATCAGCCGGTCCTCGACGTTCAGAGGCTTACCAGGCTGAGTCTCCATCCTCGGCCTCCATGGCGCAGGGGCACTTCGGGGTCCGGAGGCCGATCCAGACCCTTGCCCCACCAAGATCGTCGGTTCGCGAGTCGTCCCGCCTGACGTCCTGCCCGCCGGCGCGCTCTTCTCAGCTGGTGCACTCTTTTCAGCCGGTGCACTCTTGTCCGTTGGAGCCTTGGCTCCGGGGGCCCGTGCAGGGGTCTTACTCTTCGGAGGTTGTTCGGCCCCCGAATCCTTCTCCCCCGCCTTGGACTTCTTCCTAGGCGGGGACCCCTCCCTCGGGCGCTCCGGCGAACGTCGCCGAACTCCCGCACTCGAAGCAGCAACAGGAGCAGGAGCAGGAGCAGGAGCAGGAGCGGAAGCGGAAGTGTCGCCAGCACCTCCCGAGCTCGAAGCTGCTCGGGTGCTGGCAGAAGATGGCGTCGCAGAGGAAGAGGACGCCCGCCTGAATTTGGCCGCTAGGTCCTTGACGGCAGGCTCCCTCGACCTTCCCGCCATGTCTTCTTCCCGATCGGAAGAATAAGCGTCCACTATCCGCCTCAGGTTCGACGGTTCCAAACTTGAAATGGACGCCTCGGAACCAGATGCAGCTCGGCTCGCAACTGGATCGGTCACAGGGATCCCGGCAGGCACGGCAACAGAAACGGTCGGACGGTCGGGGTGCGCCTCGTCCTCCTCGGCAACTCCGGTCCTCCTGTAGTGACCGCGATACCTTGGCTCGTACCCAAGCAGCTTCCAGGCCGACCTTGTCTCGTGCCCCTTGTATCCCTCAACCTTGTTGATGTCAGCAGCGTTCTTCCTCCAGCCTTCGCTTGCAGCTCGGCGTCGTCTAGCACCTACCTCTGCACAACAAGCAATAAGAGTGTCAGCTCGGCATCGCCGAGATCAAGCAAAACAACAAAGAGTAAAGAAGCGGTGTTTACTTGGGACAGTCCCGGGGCGACGTGGGACCGCCAGCCTCCTGCTTTCGCCATCGCCGAACTCCCAGTCCCCCGACACACAGAAGACGGTCTCCTCGGCATTCTTACTTGAATCCTCCAAGGCCAAGACGAAGCCTTTCCGCTGCGGCTTCACCCGGAGATAATATTTCCCTTCCCCAGCCTTGCAGATATCGTAGGTGTCCTCGATATCGTGGACACCTAGGTCGGTCCCCAAAATCTCATTCAGCTTCGCCGTGCCCATGATGACCTTATAGCCATTGGGCATCAGCTGGCAAGGAGTGAGGGACCAGGTACTAAGGCAGGCTCTAAGCAGAGGGTGCAGGGGAAATCTGACCCCGCCCTCGATCACAGAGATCAGAGGGAACGGCATCCAGCCGCCGGACCAGCGCATCGTGGCATAGTCAACGGAGTCTGCCGGCTTGAGCAGGATTCGATCCGGAATATCGAAGACAACCCTAAATCTGGCTATGCCCTCTTCGGTATCTAAACTGAACCTAGGGGTGCCCATGTCCAGAAAGAAAAGTACAGCAAAAGAAAAAACCCTAAAGGCTGCTAAACCCTAGGAAAAAGCTACACAGAGGCGTGAAGCAACTTACAGAAACGAAAGGGGCGACTCGAGTACAGATCCCGGCACACCCTATGGTCGTCCTCGCTAGAGAGATCTTCAGCAGCAGCAGAGCAGAAATCGGAGAAGAAGGCAAAGGCGAAAAGAAATCAGAAACAAGAAGGGAAGAAGACGACCCTTTTTATGGAGAAGAAACCCTCGGCGCGTGCTGCTTTCGAAATCCAAAAGGACGGATTTCGCGATCCGCACCCATTCCATCAATAAGACAGCGCAATCAGTGGAGAGGCGACGCGTGTAGCCGTCGACTCGCTTCCCAGTACAGACAGGTCAGAATGTTTATTGCTTTAGGACAATTGAAGCGACACCAGGCAATGGTCACCGCATCCCCAGACGGATTCTTCTAGCTTTCAACCCCTAAAGGCTAGCACACTTCAGAGGTCAAAAGCTAGGGGGCAATTGTGTGGGGAGATTTCCAGAACCACAGGATTAAGCTAATCGCAGCCATCAGATGAGGCTAAGCACTCTCACGTGCCATCCTCGTGCCATCCACGTGGCACCAATCTCACCCCGGCTACCAGGACAAAGGCCTCGGCCGAAGTCAAGCAACCCCGGACCGCCAGCGCCGAACTCGGCTACCCCTGTGTCCATTCCGGCACCCATCTCGGCAGAAAACTCCACCTCGGCTGAAGAAGCCGGGACAGAAGCCGAAGCAAGAGAGAACCTTCACTTGCGCCCCTCATCCCCCACGTCATTAGGCACGTGGAAGAATAGGGGCGCGAGCTAGTGGGACAGACGCGACATCCAGCCGCTCACAATCTTCGCCAGATCCCTGACAGGGCGGCATCCAGCGGCTGAGGCCACATCAGGGCAGGGCCCGAGGGCAGATCCGCTGGTACCCCTACCGCCAAAGGCGCCCAACACGATCTGGCCCAACAAGATGTGCATTAAATGCGACGTGGGCTGACCCGACGCGCATTTAATACGGAATGGGCTGGATTGGACCGCAATTAATGCAATGTGGGCTGATCGTGACTTCCCAGTCGAATCACGGGACCCACACCACAATATCTCCCAAAGATACGTTCCAAACTCTATAAATAGAGGCTCAAACCACCATCTAAGGTACGCGCAATTTCATTCACAGAGCCGTTACTCTGTCTCTATTCTCCCTCTCCTTCCATTGTTCCAGTTCCCACACTGACTTTGGCATCGGAGAGCCTTGCGCCGCCCAGGCCAGGGTCCTTTGATCGTTTGTTCATCTCTTTCAGGCTTTCGGACGGCACCCAGTCATCATCATCATCGGATAAGTCCTATAAGGCTCCCTCCTTATTGTGGGTCATTATTTTCTGCACCTACAGTATCTGATTCAATTGAGTGATCGATGGATTGATTTGTGAGATTTGATGATTTAGGGAGGCTACTCATCCCCCAACGCAATCCGAAATCGTCAGAGATCTCGGCCTTTCCCTCTCCCACTCCACTTTCTGAACATCGTCAAATCAAATCTGTTTCTGTTTTTTAATTCAGTTTTGGCGGGGAGCAGTTCTCTATGTTCGGTTCTCTGTCAAATGTGGGTGCCATGGTTACATTGGGCGGAAAGGGGTTGGTGTAGTTGTCCATTTTTTTTTTTTTTCATATGCTACTTGCACTAGCTCTTTGTGTTTGAGAGAACGTCATTACTAATTGGTTGCTTAATTGCAGTTGCTGATGATTGTTTGTATCCACAGGTTGCAGAAAATGTAAACATGTAAGGCCGAAATGGTATGGTTTTCTTCACCCAAGTTGTTATAAATTATTTGGATTTCCTTTTTCAGTTTTTTCTCAGTTTTGTTGAACTTGATGTTTTAAGGGATGAAAATGAAGTTAGGTTTAAATTAGGAATTTGACTAAATAGCCTTGGTAGAATCTCATATCATGTGTTTATAGTCCAAAAGGATCATTTATTAGTCCCTGATGAATCATATTTTCCTATTAGCAATTTGTTTTTATGTAATGCTTTTGTTTTGCATTCCTTTTGGTTCTATCACTTGGTTGGTTTTGTATAAATTTGCTCCATTTCCAGAAGTTGCTAAAAATAATTTATTTTCTCACTGGGAAAGATGAACAAAAAAGTGATCGACCCAGTAAGCTGTTTCTTAATCTTCTGGTGCTTGGTCGAATTCTAAGACGTCCCTCTGTTATAGAGGGCTGTACTGTGTGTTTGAACCTGTGGTAGGTTGTGTTTTTTTACTCATTATTAGTCCCCTGTTGCCATTGTGGTGATACATAAAAAAGCTGTTTCTTCTGTAGACTTGTAGTCATTTCCTGTTGCTTCAGAAAAGGTTTGCTGATTCATGAATCAAGCACTTTCCATCAAAATTTAGGGTGATACCTTTTCAAATGACAAGAAATTGTTCACTTATCCTAAGGAAAAAAGTAACTTACAATTTTTATTTACATCATCTTATTCTGGTATATGCTATTGTAAATGTCAATTTTTGTAAAAAGCTTATTCAGTGTTATCTTGTGCATTACTCTGCATTTGAGATTGTTTTTATGATCCAAATGATAAAAATGCAGGTACCTTGTCCCAAGTGACTTGACCGTTGGCCAATTTGTATATGTAATTCGCAAGAGAATCCAATTAAGTGCTGAGAAGGCAATATTCATATTTGTCGACAATGTCCTCCCTACTACAGGTTTGTTTCTTGTTGCAGTGCACCATGCGGTTTATTTTGGTTTTATTCAGTTTTATGTGCTTTGCCCTCACGGTGTTTTGATGGTTGCAGGGGTACTCATGTGGACCATATACGATGAAAAGAAAGATGAAGACGGGTTTCTGTATGTCACATACAGTGGAGAGAACACGTTTGGATTCTAAATCCAACTGTTGCCTATGATTCAGTTATCTATTTGTGATTATTAGCTTTATTTTATGTTTATGACTGCCTAAATTATTTAAGACTAAGTTAGTGTCAAGGTGTACAGTCGCTTTTATGTATAGCTTTCGTGTGGATTCCTTATCATCTTATACTTGTTTTTAAGAATTAGTTGCTTATTTATAGTTTTACTCTATTGATGCTATTTTTTATTTTTGTTAAAAGATGCTATCTTGTTTTTAACTTCAAGAATTGAGTTAGTGCATCTTTGGTTCATGGTGGTGTAGGTTGAGCCCTGTTAGTGGTTAGTTGCACTTTCGCATTCATGATGTTCCACCGGGAGGCACTAATGGACTCAAAAACTCCCTTTTTGGCTCTCCTATGGTTTTAGGGCGTGATGCCCACCTTGAGCCAGTCAATTCATTTCATACGTACTTACCCCGTGAGTAGATATAAAGCCCATCTTATTCGTACTCATGGAATTTTTACTCACTTTTGGATTGAATTTTCTCCTCATTGAAAGGAAGGCTTTCCTTTAACGTGGTGGGTAATGGTGAGATCAAGTTATGTTTTGGTTAATCTCAATTATGAGGATTTGATGCTATGAATGAGCTATCCACTGAGAATTATTTGTATTGAGAATTTTCCTTCTTAATGAAGGTCACAAGATGAATGAGTTATCATTGAGATCATATTTTACCTGCTTCATAGACTATCAGTCACTGGTGAAGCTTTGCTAGAGCCTTTGTTTCTTGGAGATAGTGGCGTTGATCAGCTTGTGGAAATTGTCAAGGTTAGATTGAGTATACAGTCTTTTTTTTTCTTTTTTTGGGCTTTTCTTTGGATGCATTTTTTTTTTCATAAATCATAACCATTCATGGGAGAATCTGATGTTATATCAGGTTATTGGAACCCCAACAAGTAAAGATGTCAAGTGCATGGATCCAAATTATACAGATTTCAAATTTCTTCATGTTAAAGCTCACCCATGGCATAAGGTTGATGAGAAATCCACTCACTCCAAGTGTCATTTCAGTTGATATTTGAACTTCATTGCATATAAAATCATGGCTAGTTACCTCATTAAATTTAATTTGCAGCTCTTCTACAAGAGGATGCCTCCTCAAGCAGTTGGTCCCATATCAAGGTTGCTCCAGTATTCACCAAATTTGCGGTACACCACTGTAAGCTTAATTGCCATGTTGATAGTGACAGTTCTCTTTTTCTTTTGAGTGTCTACACATGTTTTTTTTTTTTTTTTTTCTGCTTAAAGGGTAATTTGCATTAAAAAAACAGGAAAAAAGGAAAATACAATGACACTAGGGCCCCGGGACAGAGCCGAGGAGTAAGCTGGATTTGAAAAAAGAAAATACAAAGGCACTAGGGCCCCAGAACTGTCTCTAAGTATTAACAAGAGGAGTTGGTTAAATTCCCAAAAAAAGGAGATGCCGAAGTTGATCACTATGAAAAGGTTTTGAGATTTTCTTGAGAGAGAAATGGAGAAGATCCTTCAAAAGATCTATAATTCACCTTATGGAGGCTTTGACTCCTTTGAAAGTTGCTGCGTTCCTAGCCTTCCACAGAGAATATATGACATATAGGATGACTGTAGCCAAGTGCTTGATAGCTGCTGCATCACTACCTCTGCACAAAGATGACCAGATGGTAGTTGGGGAAAAGATTTGGGGAGGCCTGATGCCTATATGTTGGAGGGTCCATTGCCAGAGGGACTTGGCAACTTTGCAGTTGAAGAAGAGATGGGGAACTGGTTCCTCTCCTTGGCAGCAAAGGCAGCATCTAGAGGCCAGGGAAAACCCCAGGCATTGCAGATGATTATGGGTGGGGGTTTTCTGGTGCATCAAACGCCATGCGAAGCATGAGATCTTTGGAAGGGAGAGGCCGTTCCAAATCAGCGTTGCCCAGATTTTTTTTATTGGTTCTAATTCTGATAAGATTCCAAGCAGATTGAAGTGAGAGCTGACCATCAGCAGATGAGTTCCATACTAGGACGTCTGGTGTAGTTGGGTATGGGTGAAGATTGAAAGTAGCTTGAAGCAGCAAATGCCTAATGTCTTTCAGAACAGATAAGGGAATATTCAGAACACCATTAGGAAAAAGGGAGGATAGTCTTTGGTCAGCTGGAAAATGAATGAGAGGAAAGCATTCAGAGATTGGCTTGTCAACCCACCAAGTATCATGCCAAAGATTAATTTGTTTGCCATTGCCAAAGACCCACTTGCTTCCTTGTTTAATGAAGAAAGTGAAGCGACTAATTTTTTTTTTCCAGATTAATCAATCATGGTTTGGGTTTGCTGGGCACCAAATGGAGTTGGATTTGAAGTAGCACTCTTAAAACCATGAACACCAGAGAGTGGTAGCAGTGGAGGCTTGCCAACCAAGCTTGAGAAGGCAAGCGTCATTAACTTCAGAAATCTTCCTGATCCCGAGACCTCCTTCGGATTTTGGCAAACAAGCTAGGTTCCAATTGACATAATTAATCTTAGTAGATTGGCCACTACCTAACCATAGAAAATTCCTCATTAGACGCTCGATGTCATTGCAGATAGAGATAGGGATTGGCACGACTGCAGCTGTATGTATGGGAATGCTAGAGATGACGTGTTTAATCAGGATGAGGCGGCCAGCAAAAGACAATGTTTTAGCTTTCCATGATGTTAGCCTTGCATTGATAGTGTCTATGAGGTAGAGAAAATGTTGTCTTTTGGGAGTATCAAACACCATAGGGATGCCCAGGTATTTCAGCAGACTTGAAGTTTCTTGAATGCCAAAGATGGAGCAAATCTTTCTCTTTCTTCTACGACTGCATTTACCTATGTGAAGTTGACTTTTTTGAAGACTGAAAATCTGCCCTGAGGATGCTTGGTAGCTGGCAAGGAGTTTGTTCAGAGCCTGAAGGCTAGAAGGGGTTGTTCTGGTGAAAAGCAAAATGTCATCAGCGTATAGCAAATGTCAAGGGGTTGATGGGAGTTTTGAGACTGGCTGGATTTGGCCTTGAGATTAAAGCTGCTGGATATGAAGATTTAGTATTTGTTATGCTATGATTAACAGGTAAGGGGACAATGGATCGCCTTGTCTAAGGCCACATGAACAGCTGAAGAAGCCATGGGGACTTCGGTTAATGAGGACTGAACCCCTGGTTTGTGCAGATACATTCTTTAATGAGAGAAATCCAGTCTTCAGAAAAGTTGAAAAGCTTGAAGGCTTTGAAAAGGAAGGACCAATCCAACTTATCAAAGGCTTTTGAATTGTCCAGCTTTAGGCAAAGAGAGCCATGTTTAATTTTGGAATTCAGCTTTTGGAATAGTTCAGTTGCCATGGCAATGTGGTGCTGAATGAACCTTTGAGAAAGGCTGCCTGATGGTTAGAGATTAAAGAATGAAGAATTGAGGACAATCTGGTGGCTAAGATTTTGGACATGATTTTGTATGAAAAGTTTAACAAACTAATAGGCCTGAAGTCAGCAAATGTTGATGGTGACTTGGTTTTTGGAATGAGGGCAAGAAAATAAGCATTTGATGCTTTGTAGATCCTTTTGGTTTGGAAGAAATGTTGCACTGCCCGAATTACAGTATCACCAATTATATCCCATGTAGATGTAAAGAAAACTCCATTAAAACCATCCGGCCCAGGGGAGCTATTTTTTTCTCAAAGAAAAACTGCTGACTTGATCTCAGAATCTGATGGCATAGAGGTTAGAGAGAGGTTTTGAGAGTTTGAAACCTTTGGGCAATTGATCTGAAATAGAGAAGAATCTAGAGTGCCTTCATGAGGTATGAAGAGGTTTGAAAAGTAATCCACTGCTTGAGCTTGAATGATAGTTGGGTCTTCTATCTTTATACCATCAATAGTAGTGTGTTTGATAGAGTTGAAGGAGCTTCTAGCTTTTGCTGAAAGGTGGAAGCATTTGGTATTATTGTCTCCTTCATTCAGCCATTGGAGCCTTGATTTTTGATGCCAGTGAACTTCTTGAGCCTTGAGTTCTTCATGCGGAGCAGCTTTTGCAGAGAGGAGATCAGCTTGATGGGAGGCCGAGTAATCTGAATCGAGGACCTGTTGGCAGTGCAGAACACGAGCTTTAGCTGAGACGATTTTTTGCTTCAGATTGCCAAAAGTGGTTTTGTTCCATTTCTTCAGAGCCTGCCATTGTTGGAGCCAACGCATCATCTTCTCCATGGCAAACTCTATTGGCAAGCCTATCAAGCTTGATGACATAACCTTTACCCAGAGAATCCTCACCTTTGCAAGGGTACTGGTAAACATTGATCTTTCTAAGCCTAAGCCTCAGTCGATCCTTATGGAACTTGAGGGAGAAAAAGAACTAGAAATAGAAGTGCTCTATGAAAATTGTCCCTGTTCTCTCTGCCTCGCACCTGGTCACTCTCAATCCAAATGCCCATCAGTCTCTTCTCAAGGCAAACTTGACGACCAGGCTATTGCCCTAAGTAATAACCCCTGCACCTCTCACACAGTCTCAGAACCCCAGAAACAAACCCTCAGAATCTCAAGTTACACCCTCCCCACCATCACCACATCAGGTTCCTCCTCAAGACCAACCACCGACTAGTACAGGGACCATTCAAACCCAACAACCACCACAATCGACCCAAACACCAAACCCCTTGGACCATCAACTGCCAACAAAAGCAAATGTCGCTGGAACAACCTCCTCAGTGGCCAACCCCTCCCATAATGATCTTCCTTATGAAGTGGTGGCAGAGATTCTCAGCAAAGTCCCTGCCCCTGAGATCGACACATCAAATGCCTTTTCCATCTTGGAGCACTGCACATTCCTAGATCCAACCTCCTTTACAGTAGATCTCAGCCATTACTCCCCCGGGCAGATGGACACAACCACAACCTCCTGTCCTCAAGGAAAAGCAACCCCTTCTAACCTTGAGCCATCCAGCCTCCAACTGCAGGTCACAGGATCTGAGGCTCCAATTGACTCCATCAGGCTTTAGAGACAAGGCAGGAAAAAGATGCTGGCTTCATCCACTGGCCCTATTACTAGGAGGTCTAGAGGAAAAACCACCTCCCCCACCCTTCATCCATGATCAAAATCCTCTACTGGAACTGTAGGGGAATTGCAAATCCCCCTACTGTCAGAGCTCTTGAACACCTGGTATCCTCCTATTCCCGACCTGGTTTTCATCTCCGAACCTGTGTCTGCATTCTCCTCTTTTCATTCTCTCAGGTTGCACAATTTTGCCTTTGATACTCTTTACTCCAATGAAGCTCCCAACTACAACAGTAACCTTTGGTGTTTATCTAAATCTTGCCACCCATTCTCCATATCTCTGTGAGACGACTCCTCTCAACACATCACCGTGCTTCTCCAAAACACCTCTGTTGGTCGTCCCACTCTTGTCACGGGAGTTTATGCTTCTACAAACCCAACTCAAAGGAAGGTCCTTTTGAACATACTCATTGACTGCTCCTCCACCAACTCCCCTTGGTGTGTCTTAGGTGACTTTAATGCAACCCTTTCTCATGAGGAAAAATTAAGCCTGCGCCCAACCAACCAATCCTCCCACAGAGACTTCCAAACAACAGTCACATTGGTTGGCCTCACTGATATCCACTCCACAGGCAGCAAATTTACCTGGGCAAACAACCGTCAAGGTCTCTCCTATGTTGCAGAAAAATTAGACCGTGCCTTAGCCAATGCTCAGTGGCTATCCTCCTTCCCTGACCCAACTGTCCAAAACCTGCCAAGGTTCTCCTCTGACCACAGCCCAATCCTTCTGTCTCATAACCGTCCATCTCCCACTCAAAACCCACCTTTCAAATTTGAAAACATGTGGCTTCTCCATCCTTCCTTCATTGGTGTGGTTAAATCTAGGGAAAATTACAAAACAGGGCGAAAGTTTTCCACAGATTTCAAAACAGGACAAAAACAAGTTCACATTTCAAAATGGGCATTAAATTTTCCAATTGAATTTCAATTCAGGACATCCGGCCAAAATGGAAGCCGGATGGCCGATTCTCCTCCTTTTCTTTTGCAAAAACCCTGAACTGCCCTTAGGCCTCTTGTAGATGAGCAGCGACCCAAATGGTTGGAGAGGGCAATTTTTTTACGATAGAGATAGAAATGTGTAAGAGTAAGAACGTTTTCTTCTCTCATTTGCTCTTACGACGTTCTTCTCCTTTTCTAGGGTTTAAGAAGCACAAATTGCAGATTGAGAATGATTTCAATGGAAGCTATTGGAAAGTCATATGCAAAAACCTCCTTGAAAATTGTATAAAGAGAGAAAGATTAAAGGGAAAGCTATTGTGGAAATGAAATCAGATGCTTAGATTCCAGCAACATAGATGATGAGGTCTCGGGAAAAAGGTAGAGCGAATTGATAGAAGAAGGCCGGTTTCTTTTGTTGAAAATCACAATAGAAAACCTAGAATTTGGGGTTTCTTCTACTGGTGGATTTATCATTACTTTCTTGGTTTTTTTTTTTTTTTTTTTTTTAATTGGCTTAGAGAGTAACTCATACCATATCTCCATTTGGCATCTATGTGGGTCGGCTTAGTGGGGAACTCTCACCAAATCTCCATTTGGCATCTATGTGAGTCGGCTTAGAGAGGAATTCATACCAGATCTCGATTTGGCATCTAAAAATCTATTGCCAATAATGGCAGAGAAACTGGATTCAGAAACCTTTGTTTCTGAGCTCTGTTGTGGATTCAGGCTTCTTGCAGATCCAATGTAGGGGTTGATCACTTTTGAGAGCCTCAGGAAGAATTCACCCCTTCTTGTGTTGGAGGGAATGAGCGAGAAGGAAATGAAGGCTATGATCAGGGAAGGAGATCTTGATGGAGATGACATTCCCAATTAGATATGGTAAGACTGAACCCAGATGCATGAGGCAAAGTCATGGCTTGACGGGGCTCTCTATTTTGCAAAAAAAAAAAAAAATGCTCTCTTTTTTGCAACTTAAAGCCCTAAGGGCAGTTTGGGGTTTTTGAAAAGAAAAAAAAGAGTAGAATCGGCCGTCCAATGCCCATTTTGACCAGATGCCTTGAATTGAAATTCAATTGGAAAAGTTAAGGCCCATTTTGAAATGTGATCTTATTTTCGTCCTGTTTTGAAATCTGAGGAAAACATAAGCCCTGTTTTGTAATTTTCCCTTAAATCTATTTGGGGCATCCAAAATTGATGGCAACCCTCAATTTTTATTAGCTCGACAGCTTAGTGTCTACACATGTTATCTCTATGTAGCCTTGCCTTTTTAAAGAGTGCTTTGGATGTTTGGATGAGGAAAGGTAAAGAAGATAGTGGTGGAGTAAACTGTCTTGAGTTTATTTTTTTGATACAAATTGTCCGTGAGTTGTGGATAGTTTTCTCTATCTTTTCACAACATCCAAATAGACCCCAGTTATGGAAATTACCCTAACTAAGTCAATAAAGTAACATAAAATGATGAATGAAAATTATAATTTTGAGGACTTATCAAGAGGGTACATAATTTTAAGCCTATGGTTTTACCTGCAATGATGCCAAACTCCTCCCTTTGCCATTGTTAGTTATATATTTTTTTTTGGGCCAATGCTTTCATATTGTTCATTTGCAATCCGTAGGCATATTCTTTCACTAGAATTCAAACTATTCATATAAGGAGATTCTGTAATTCTCCATAAGTTGTCCTAGGGCGGACTTCATGAATCCTTCTCTTAGTTGGAGCATCTAGAAGTGCTTTGCCAGGGTTGAAATTTGGGATTCCCCAGGGATAAAGGTGCCTATTCAGGTGCTAGGAACTCAAGATTTCAACAAAGAAATATGGAATTTGAAAATACCAAGGAGACGACCATCACATCATTATCCAAAAATCCACACAATCACAAATCCTTATTATGAATTCTGCTAAAGAAACAAGGCCTTAGTATCTTTTGCATTATATATGTATGGTTCTAACTGTAAAAGTGAGATGGATAATTTCTTTGATCATATATTTTCTTTTGAATGAAGCAATTGTTGAAGTGAGAAGGATAATTTCTTTGATCATATGATTATTCACCATACAAATAGAACATAAAATGCAATTAATTACATAAAACAAAGTAATGTGCATAAATGAATGTGACCAATTTCAATATAAAGGCCAATAAGGGTTGGAATACTACCTCTTTTGGCATATTAGAACTCAATCCAAATTACCTGTTTAATTCCCGTTAGGCCATCTTTTTCAAGTTCTCTAGAAAGGAGGCAAACAATGAGTAGGATTTCCCAATCACCCAATAGAAAGGGAATGCTTTGTTCGAAGTAAAAGAAGTGATTAATCCTTCATAGATGCCAGTTAGTGTAGAGAGTGTAGTTCTTGAAAATTGAGATGTTAAATCTTCATATCTGCGGACATTCCACCCCCACTTTAGGAACGCTTCACTAGTGCCACGCTTACTTTTCATTGCTCAGCCTTCGGCCCTTCCAGCTCCTAAAAATCCATAAGAACCACGTCTAATATTTATCTATATAGCAAATATGTAACCCAAATGGACTGAGTAATAGGGTGTGCAATCAGACAAGCAATTTTATTTTTTGTGAACTCAACTACCTGGACCGGATGCCACCACTGTATTGGAGCGAGTTGATTTTTTTTATTCTTTCTTTAAGGCCCACTTATGTATTCTTATAATGTATTCTCAAACTCCTATATTAGCGTAGAAGAAGAATTACATATTGCAAAATGAGACAGATAAATGGAATAGAAATGATGAGAAAAGAGTTCCTCGCTAGAAAGGTACGGAGAGCGGCAAAGAAAATGGAAATGGGGTCAATGCGATTATTTAAAGGGAAAGTCCACACGGTCTGAAAATTGTGCTCGGGCTGTGGCATGGTCCTAGAGGGGGGATTGTTGGATCCCAGCTGACGTTGGGATCCAAGAGTCCCCCCTGGGGATCGTGCCACGGCCAGGGTTCTTTTTCGGGTCATGTAGCACGGTTGTTATTTAAATGGGGGCTAGGCTATATAGCCCCTACGGACATTTTTTAGGATGGTTGGGTGTTGAAGGCCCAAGGCTTAGAAAGAGGTCCCATGTGAGTCCACGCCTGGATAGAGGTCCCCATTCAACTGTTTGCAGGGGTTAAACTAAGAGGAGCTGGGGCGCCCATGTTGCCCCTCCAGAATTTTTAGAAAACCATCAAATATTTAAAATAAGGAAAATATAAGAAAAATGACCATCAAAAGACTTCCCTTTTAAAGGAAATCGAATAAAAGAATATGGAAAAGGAATACCCAGCCATGAATTTGGTAATTCAATACTGATTAAAGTTAAGGTCCCATCTATATCTCTAACTTAAATATTCTTCACCCTCACCTCTTAAATAATTCTAAAGATATGACTCATTTAACCAATAAATAGCCCTAAATGATTGTAGGGTACTGACAAGCTGAATATAAGGCAGTGAGCATAGGGACAAGTTCATTTTAACACTCCAATGGAACTTAAAAACAAAAACTTTTGAAACATTTTGGAACATGTTTGTGTAGCAAGATAATTTTGGGCCGTGCAAATTTCGTTTTTTTTCCTTGAACATGAAATCTGAGTCATCTGACACTATATCTCCATCAAATTTTGATTTTCCCAGTATCACAAAAATTCAAGTGCAAAGCAACATCATCTTCATATGAAAACCTATATATAACGCAAACATCTTAAGAAAAAGTCAGTCGTGCCAGAAGTAAGTGTCGATTTTTCTCTTCCTTAGTGGAATTCTTACATGACATGAAATTCTGCCTTGATGTGATGCTGATCTACAATTCTGGCTTTTTTTTAGTCTTCTCCGGTCTTCACGGCCATTAGTGGTGGGGACTGAAAAATGTAAATCTTTCCACCCTCCTGCTTCATCAACAAAGACTTCTAAGTCTTTTTAAAGTAAAGGAAAAAGACTGCTGAAGTCTTTTAAAATAAGGACAGACTTTGAATCTTCCTAAATGGGAAGGAAAGTGATAGAGGAGTTGGTTGTGGTCCTTGTGGAGCCAGTGTCTTTAAAGAGGTGCTATTCGGGTAGGATAAGAAGAATCCAAAAGTATTTTTTTTTTTTGGATTTTAAATATTAGTTTTTTTTTAAATTTGAGTTTTTCAATTTCATGACCAAAACCCAAATAATGTCACGAGAGTCGTTGACCATGGTCAATATTTTTTTAAAACTTTTTTGTACCATAGCCTATGATATCATGGAAATAGTATGTCACAAAAACTGATAGATCCCATAATATCGGGACCATCCCCATGATATTATTGCTTTTATGCTGCATCCTAGAAAAAAAATTCCGAATGATAGAACTTGAGAAATTGTGGGTAGATGTGTATTTACTTTTTATAAAATACTATTTTTATGTTCTGTAAAAAAATAAATTCTCCCACTAGATGCAGAAAGTGTATGATACCGAAACTGATAAAACCAATTATATCATGAGACTATCCCATGATATCATGGGATATGGGGTAAAAATATTTTTAAAAATAATATTGAGTCGCTTACTAACTTTTAGTCACAAAATTGGAAGAATAGGATTTAAGGAGGCCTAATATGTCACGACCCGAATGTCGGACTTTTTTCTTTTATAACCATCTATCAAATCCGAATATCGAAATTCAAGCCGGAAATGACTATCAATCTGTGAGATTGGTCAATTTGCAGCGGAATATCATAAATAAATAATCACATAATTATCCAGCAGAAGCATAACTAAAGCCTCAACTTCATTATTTAGATAAGCATAATGTAATTCAACATAATCAAAGGTTCTAAACTTAGTCAATAATGGTCTTAATACAGTCCTCAAAATATATGCACCATGATTGCAATCCTCCATTTGTTCATCGTGACTTATCGAGCAACAACATTTTATTTGATATGGAGTTTGAAGCTTGTATCTCGGACTTCGGCACTGTCAGACACTTCTAAAGCTTGACTCATCCAATTGGTCCACGCTTGCATGCACCTATGGATATATCGCTCCGGGTAAATTATTTAATTGTATGTTCATTTCTTTTCCCCCATTTTTACTTTTATTAATTAACTAACTAGTATGTTTGGAATTGTCTAATTGAATACAAAGCATGTCATAGCATACTAAAACTTTACATTCATTTTTCACAAATAGATTAAAGTAGAAAACACTATAAACCAGGTTCAAATCATCTACAACGCTATTTTGCTTGTTTGACAATTCCACTTGTAGAGTTAAAGTAAGGTAAAGCTCCATTTCCCAAAATAAAAAAATCCCACCAAAAGTACTTTATCTTAAAGTTCTCACCATATTTATTTAAAAAAAAGTCAAAAAGTAACCTTTAAAAGACAAAAAAACTCAACTTTTCAATAAAAAAAAGTAAGAAAGATTCTATCACAAACAACTAAAAACAAAATAACATCATAACATACTTATATTTTATTATTTCTTCAAAATAACCTTCACTCCACTCAACTCTACAAGTATAGCCCCCAAACAGGCCCCGCAACCATCGAAATTTAGGCAGAGTTTCTAATGGTTTACGAAAGTACTGATTTCTATCCTTACTTTTGAATGGTTGATACTAAACGAACAGGTTGTAACTCTACCTTCAAAAGAACTAAATCAATCTACTAACAAATTTTAATGTATTCTATGAATTGTTCATGTTTTGGGGCATGAAAATATTAGATTGGATGAAACATCATCCACCTCCTATTCACAACATCTCTTACGTGTCTCCCTCCTTATCCAGTGGCGGACCAGGATTTTTATTTGAGGGGTGAAAAATATAATAGGTTGTTTGGTTTTAAGGATAATTTCCTTTGAATTTTGAGGGCAGACCTACAATTTTTGCTGGATTTTCAAAAGTGGACCCAAACTTTTCATAAAGATTTTGGAAGCGCGTTGCGATATGATGGGTACGACTAAACCCATATGCCCGTATAAGCCCCTTAAGTGACCCACATTGTTTTTTGAGGATTTTACAAAAAAAAAAAAAAACTTTATGCGGCCGGCGCACCAAACAAGGAACTTTAGCCAAACTCACAGCCAATAGGGTTTCCACACGCAAAAACCAACTTTTTTTTACCAAATTTATTTTTTGTGGTCGCTATCGACCTCCATTTTTTATGTTAAGGGTTGGCGTCGACCCTCACTATAATAAGTGAGGGTCGCCGTCGACCCTGAGCTCCCCATCTTTTTCCTTCTTCCTCCCTTCCCCAAACCCAATCACCCAATCCAATGATGGAGAAGATTATTCAAAATTTAAACTAACCCAATCCCAATCTTATCTTGACTATTAACCATCATTGGAGGTTGGCTGGGAGTGACCATGGCCCCCCTTTAAATTGTAAAAGGGCTCATAAATATTATAGAAAGTTTTAGAATTTTTTTACATTGGCCCCTCCAAGATATATTTTCTGGTTCGGCCACTGACCTGAACAATTCTTATTTATTAATGAGTTTGATAAATTAACAGTAAGCACATTAGAGTAAAAAAAAAAAAAACACGCACAACACACCAAGAAAGGGTCATGTGGCAGTCAGGTGGGGCCCATTGAGAAATTGTAAATAAGACCTCTTATAGCATCTACTCCACGGTCATTTCTATCCATTCGATATGTGGTGATAAAATGGAGAGTTTGATAAATGGATTTTTCTTTTATAACTATCTCCTCCGGTCCTCCTCTTGAATTTGACCCAACCTACATGCCATGTGGCCCATTCTTAAATCAACGTACAAAAGTCACCAGTGAGGATATAGACTCCTTTGCAATTTTAAGGTCCCATTTCATCATGTGAAAATGTACGAGTGGAGAAATGAAAAAAAATAGACCTATACCATACTTCTTATGCGGGTTTGAACGTGGACGTGGTTGTGTTAGGGTTAGCAGGTTGTTGCCCCCCCCCCCCCCCCCACACACACACACAAAAAAAAAAAAACCCACTAATTACCACCTTACATATAACACACACACACACACACAAAAAACCACTAATTACCACCTTACATATAAACAACCCATACCCCCCACCCCCCCCCTATAAACAACCCCCCCCCCCCCCCCCCCCCCCCCCCCCCCCCACACCCACACACACACACAAATTTAATAAAAAAAATAAAAAATAAAGAAAAAATAAAAATAAGGTCTTGGTCAAAGAAAACTCGCAGCGATTCTCAGTCATATAAGAGAGCAAACACAAGCAGGGACGGACCCACATATAAGAGAGCCCCCATCCAACCTGAAAATGCCCATTAGTTTGGCAATTTACTATTAAAGTATAAGCAATGAAAAACATCAAATTAAGAGAAAAAAAAAATATAAGGGGGTTATAATGATATTTTATTTTTTAAGAGATTGGTAAGAAATCTTTTTAACTTTTTTTTTTAATGGTGGGTTTTTTTTTTTGTCATTTAGTGGATAAATAATGTTATTTTTTTACTAGGAAATTTTGAAGATATGTACTTCTGATGTAACTGGCCCATTGTTTGAAAAATAGATGCTTTTATGTTACTTTTACTATCCTAGTAAATTGCCAAACGAAGAGTTAGGGCTTTAATGCCCGTCCAGCGCAATCCCCATTTGAGAAACCCATCGAGCTTTTTCCAACTTCAAAGAAATAACACATATCAACAAATAAAAAAAAATCCTCAAATTGGTTGGCTTATAGATCTTTTGTCAGCTTATAGATCTTAAGGCATGAGTAGATGGATGAAAGCATAAAACTTCACTACTAGTAGGCCTCAGGTCACAACATGGGACTATCCAATGATACCAAAATGGATAAATCCTATTATATCATGGGACTATCCAATGATATCATGAGATATGCGATAAAAAAGTCTTAAAAAGAAATATTGACCATTGTTAAGCGACTCTAATAACATTATCTAAATTTTGGTCATAAAATTAAAAAAATCGAATTTAAGGAGACCTAATGTATCAAAACCCATTAAAAAAAGGACTTTTGCAAATATTAACATCCCTCTAAATGGAGGTGACAATTGAGAAGGGCAGAACTTCAATGGTACTGCATGGCATACCATTTGAACATTAATAAAATGGTAGGTAAACAGTTCAGATTTTTAAGAGGTATGCCCACTTGTGAGTTCAATGCCCATCTATACATTTTTTTTTCACTTGGGGCCCACCTACACGCGGCCCCAAGTGGAGGTTGGTGTTTTGGAGAATTTCTTATGTCCACTCACTTATATGTAAAGCCAGCTGTATGACAAACTCGTCACACTCTTATCGACTCTCCAAACCCAAGGAAAGGAAAACGAAGAATGAAGGGAAGTTCAAACACCCTTTCCAGGATGTTGAGGACAGTTGCGTTATTATTGCTTGTAGCTCTGATCACGTCGCCTGGCCAATCACGTCAACTAGGAAATGAACATCCCCAAACAGGTATTTCTCGATCTGTGATTTCCTCGTTTTCAATTGTTGTCTTGGAGGATATTCTTGGTTTTTGAAGTGAAAATCTTGTGGGATTTTGGGATGAAATTCATGTTTTCTTTATCTGATTTTCCATCTGAGATGAGGGTAGTCTGGAGTAGGGAAACTCTTCTTTGAGGTGCTGGAGATGGGCCATGGCCCATGTGCCCATTTCATCAAAGCATTCGGCTTTCAACATCCTAATTCTTGCCACCAAAAAACATGGAAAGTATAGGTTTGAGTTTATGTTTTGGTCCGTGATCAACTGGACCAAAGTCAAATAAATACTTGGCCAGATGAACTTTGATATATAGGATGCTAAGAGAATTCAAAGATAAGTAGATTCATCATACATCACAGTGATAGTTATAGTATAAGTGGTATAGAAAGTAGTATTGTAGGATTCTCAAGATAGAAAGCAGAAATTTAAAGAAATTGGTACAATTTAAAGAATTGTATGATGATTATCTTGGACTAGGTTTTCTGCTAGGATAATAAATGGGCTTGGGCCTATATTTAACCTTGGCTCCGCTTGGCCCGACATATAACAATAACAATAGGATCTATGCATTTTCCTAATGGGCTGCTGGAAATGGCCCAAATGGCCTAACAATATAACTAAATGGGCTGGATTGGACAAGGTTTGGCCCCACCGACCTGGCACGGAACACCCCTTCAAATCTCTCTCATGGGCCATGGCTACCCTGCTGGAGAAAATTGAAAAGCTCAACTTCAATTTTATTGAGCCCAGTAATTGGAGCGAATCTAATCAACATGTGAATCTTTCGAGTTAGAAAATCATATTAACTAATCAACAATCTAGTGGAGGCATTATTATTTTTTTTTCTTTTCTTCTTTTTATTTTTTATTTTATTTTTAAAAATATTGACTAACAGTTTATGTTTCTGAATTGTAGACCCACGAGTGGTTGTTGATGGAGAACCAAAGCTCCCGCCACGATTTCGAGGGCCTGGTGGAAATATGAGCATCTCGGGGATGGTGGGCTTAAGAGACAACGCTCAACAACTCCACCTCCAAGGGATATATAGTGGAAATAGGACCGCACTCCCACCACACTGAAGCAATGAATTTCTGATCACAAGAATAAAATTAGGTCACTAATATCGTCTAAATAAGTGTTGATTGTTGCATGATGAATACTTGGATTTGTACTCTTGCTCTTATCTTGTATACAAACAAATGCAAGCTTGATATATAAATAATAAGGGTTTCTTTGGATGCGAAAAAAAAGAATATTATAATTCAAAGAACATAATCCTTTATTTTCTAGTGAAAAATATCTTGTACGTTATGCATCTTTCATGAGTTAGGATTTGAGAGGTTTTCCCTCCTGTTGGGTCCATCATCGTAAGGCCAAACCCCAGAATCATGCATGGTTCTCTCCATATATTTGTGCGGGTCTAGAAGGGTCTCACTTCATATTGTACTGTCACTTGAAACAAGATAATTAGCAAATGCCAGAATACTTGAATGAATAGTATGATCCCTCCTTTGAGCCAGATCACTGATTTTATGGTCGATGATGGATCCATATCCAACTTAGGAAATCTACCCATGCTAATATGCGGACATAACCATGATTTTGGGATTGGAATTGCAATGGTGGAACCCATGGCAGCCTAACCAGTGGCGGACCTAGGAATTTTGTTTGGGTCAGACTAAGTATTCATATTTTATTCTTACTCCAAAACACTTGTCATTTCAACAAGAACACAATTTCCAAATGTTATCATACTTCGTCTTGAGAGACTCACTTGAAGACTTTCTTAATTTTTAGAAGTTTAATGCCTACATGACCTTATTCTTGTAATTTTATTATATTATTTATTTCAATATATGTCTTAATTAGATTGGAGCCACACTTTTCAACTAAGTGTGCAACATACATAGACCATAGACCGTATATAAGTAGGCCCACAGATTGCTGCTTTTAGCTCATGGACAGAAGTAGAAAATGTTTTTGGGATGGGCAGTCTTTTGGGTATGGCCAGAGGCCATTACAATTTTTTTCGGATTTTTGGAGCCCCCCCGCCCCCCCCCCCAGGTGCTCATCACCTATAGGTCCGCCACCTGAGCCCGACACTAAAAACATAGCTAATTATCAATAGAGTTTTTGACCTAAGCAGCTGTTCTATTCTACCTATGAAAGGCAATTTTTTTTCTGAAGTGACCCTTTTTTTCCAGTACGAACCAAAAAAATTTGCAAGATGATATATCATGGGGAATTATTAATATGTATGAAAATGCAGCATTTATTGGGCGTTGCTAATTGCTAGCTGTCTTGGTGGTAAGTCTAACCCACCAAAAAAGTTGATAGGCATTGGCTCCACAACCAACTGCTCGTTGCTTTCCACAGTCTGGCACCCTCGGTCTAGGTCATTTTGTATACAATGAAGACTTGGAATGTCGAGGCAGGTGTGGAGAATAGTTTTTCCACGTACCCATTGAATAAAAAATCTAAAGTCCCAACCACTAACATGACTTTTTAAAACTAGAAAAGTTGAAGGCAGGTGTGGAGAATAGTTTTTCCACGTCCCCATTGAATAAAAAATCTAAAGTCCCAACCACTAACATTACCTTTTAAAACTAGAAAAGTTGAAGGGAATATCAACCATCTCTCTCATGGTTATAAATGGGCTCACACAGGAACCATTTCTCCAAGAAGTTAACCCACATTTTACTGATTACACCACCAATCATAATGTTGTTTCTTTTTATACAAAGCCTTTTTACACGATGAAAGTAACCGAAAAGTGCCAAACACACTCATAGTTGTGTCGTGTTGGATATAGATCCTGGGGTCTTCAAGTGGCAATACCACTCCTGACTAGTAGGCCAACTAAGAAAAAAAAAATAAATGACAAAAAAGTGCTACGTTTATAGATTTGGATGTGATTATGGAAAGCATCCTAGCGAGCTTCTGTCATCCTTATCAGCGTCGGCGGCAAAAGGTATATTGTTGAAGAATATATTAGACGAACGTCGCCCAAGTCCCACCGATTGAGAGATGAAAGAAGTGATTTTGATAGTAGCATGGGCACTTTCATGTTTATGTTCCGACTCACAATCTAGACCAACCATGTCTAATGTGTCCCAAAAGCTATCCACAACTACAGAACTAGGAAATTAGCTCTTGAGCAGCCAAATCTCTACCTTGTCAAGATGGTTGGAACCTATGGTTTAGATCATTAGATGTTCGAGATATGGCACCAATAAAAAAAAAAAAAAAGGCTCTTGAGCCTCACACAATTAACTTTTGTCAACTTATAGATCTTAAGACATGAATCGATGGATGAAAGCATAAAACTTCACTACTAGTAGGCCCCAGGTGACAATAATCAGCATTTTTCATCACACAATTAATTTTTCTTGTATAAGATTAATACTTTTAATATATATTACTAATGAGCCTGCCATAAAACAAAATGATTTTTATATTAGATATCAAGAAATTAATACAAAAATAAAAAAGAAAAGGGCCTTGTTCAATTTACCAAAATTGTAGATAAGAGGCAATAATTGAGAACCGTTACCTGCTTGTGTATTCACTGTATGTAATGTCCAAAAATGCTCAAAAGTGAAAAGACTTCATAATTACGGAGACATGATTGGGCTTTGCTAGCTGTGTTGATGGTGGGTTTAACATCCACATCCACATCTCTTTCCTCTAACAAGTCGAAGCATGTGGCTCCATCTCTTTCCTCTAACAAGTCAAAGCATGTGGTAAAACAAAAATCCAAAGTTTCTTTACACGTGGACTTTTCAGAGATACCATTACCAATGTGAGGCCTTTTTGGACGAATCAGGGGGCGCCATATAAGGGTTGCGCCCCCTGATTCAAGGTGTGGCGCCCCCTGATTCAAGGGCTCCCTGTTTGCCCAATGTGAATGGGGAAGATTAAGATAACGTCCGAGCTAGTGGAGACAAAACAAAACCCCCGCTGGCCCCTTCCAGCTTTCATCTCATTATAAAATAATGGTGCTTAGACCACAACCCATTCCTCCTACAAGAGAACCCACAGTTATTACTCACTACACCCCCAACGAACAAACATGGCCTCCGAGAGATCAACAATATTATCTCTTCTCGTCTCCCTACTAGAGGCATTATTTTTTTTTTCTTTTCTTCGTTTTATGTTTGATTTTAGAGAATTTTACCTAAAAACGGCCCCAAGATGGCCTACAACAAAAAAATGGGCCACTAGTAAATATGGCACGGAAGTGGTCCCTTATTTTTGTTAGTAATGATTGAAACTTGCGACGACGTCGTTGCTCTTGAAACATCATTTTCCTCATTTTCCCCATCTTTCTCCCATCGTTTTCCCCCATCCCCTCTTTTAGACTACTCCCTTTTCCCCCTCTCCACAACAAAGCAGCCCTCATCCCTCTCATTTTCTTTCTTCCTCTCATCGCTCTCTCTCTTGTTCTCCACTCCTTCTCCTCGCCGCCTCGCCGCCGTCGGACGACGCCACTGCCATCACCATGACTGAGCTTCTCTCTTCTACCATCTCTCATTTCTCTCACTTATCTCTCCCTCACCCAGCCATGCTCCCGGAGCTCCCTGTCGCCGTCCGCGACCACCACCAGCACCATCACCGCCGGCCACCATCATCTCCGACGAAACCCCCTCAACCCATCTCTTTGTTTTTCCCCATTTTTCCTTCACTGTTTCTCTCTTTCTTTCTCTGTTTTCTTTCTTTCTTTCCTCTCTTCCTCACTCACCTCCCTGCCAACGTAATGTACCCCCCTTCCCACCCTTTGCATTCTCTGTTTCTCTTTTTTTTTTGTTTCTCTCTCTTACTTTTTTCCTCTCTCTCACTTCATCTACTGCCAACATGGACTAACCCCCCCCCCCCCTCACATTTAATTTTCTCTCTTTCTCTCCACTCACTCTCAACGTGAGTTGACTTCCACCCATCCCCATCCCATGTTTCACTGATTTCACCAAAAAACAAGCAGTAAGTGCACTGATTATACCGAACCGATCAGCTTCGATACCACACTCCATCATTTCTTGGAAGCACGACAGCCACTTCCACCCATCCCCATCTAAAGCATACCCACCAATCATTAAATTCCAAGAAACAGGATCCCTCATCGGCATTTCATCAAACGCTTTCTCTGCAAAGTCAATACACCCAGTCTTGGCATACATAGAGATGAGCGAATTCCCAACATAAACATCCAAGTCAAATCTAACCTTAATCAACCTACAATGAATCTTTCATCCTTCCACAAACGAACACAAGTCCGCGCAAGATGATGGATTATTAGAATGTTATGGATTATTGAATGTACAAAAATCCATAACATTATTGGGAGAGACCATTCGCTTGTTATGGATTATGGTGGATTATTGAATGTTTTAATATGAATTTTTGAATGCCAAGTTATGTGCTTTTTTATGGCAAGAAACGAAGCTTGTATGTCCATGTCTTGTATGGGGCTCGCAGATAAAATCAATACACACATCATTTTTTTCGATTGCAATGGTCAGTGACGACGTCGTTGCCACACAGAAGATAAACTTTGGAAGGAAGTGTGCTCTAATATCTGACGACGTCGTTGCTTCGCAGAAGCTAGTGGAAGAAAGTGTGCTTTAATATCTAACGACGTCGTTGCTTCACAGAATCTAGTGGAAGAAAGTGTGCTCTAATATCTGACGACGTCGTTACTTCACAAAAGCTAGTGGAAGAAAGTGTTCTTTAATATTTGACGACGTCGTTGCTTCACAGAAGCTAATGCGAAAATTGCTGCGTTAATCTGTGACGACGTCGTCGCTTGTAAAAAATAAGTAATTTTTTTTTTTGTGGGAATACCGGTTTCGTAGCATATAAACTAGTGTCCCCCTTTTCGTCTAGTGACCATCTAAGGTCCTTTTTCAGGTAAATTCCTCATGATTTTATTTTTAAAAATATTGACAAAAAGTTTATGTTTCTGAATTGTACGTAGGCAGGAGAGATGGAGACCCACAAGTGGTTGTTGATGGAGAACCAAAGCTCCCGCCACCATTTCGAGGGCCTGGTGGTGGACCTTTGACACCTAGGAGCCCAGTCCCACTCCCACCATGTCCACCTCCACCTCCACCTCCAAGGGATATATAGTGGAAATAGGAGCCCACTCCCACCTCACTGAAGCAATGAATTTTTTATCACAAAAATAAAATTAGGTCACTAATATCGTCTAAATAAGTGTTGATTGTTGCGTGACGAATAATTGGATTTGTACTCTTGCTCTTATCTTGTATACAATAAAATGCAAGCTTGATATATAAATAATAAGGGTGTCTTTGGATGCGAAAAAAAAGAGAATATTATAATTCAAAGAACATAATCCTTTATTTTCTAGTGAAAAATATCTTGTACGTTATGCATCTTTCATGAGTTAGGATTTGAGAGGTCTTCCCTCCTGTTGGGTCCATCATCGTAAGGCCAAACCCCAGAATCATGCATGGTTCTCTCCATATATTTGTGCGGGTCTAGAAGGGTCTCACTTCATATTGTACTGTCACTTGAAACAAGATAATCAGCAAATGCCAGTATACTCAAATGAATAGTATGATCCCTGCTTTGAGCCAGATCTCTGATTTTATGGTTGATGACGGAACCAGATCCAACTTAGGAAATTTACCCATGCTAATATGCGGACATAACCATGATTTTGGGATTGGAATTACAATGGTGGAACCAACGGCAGCCTAATCAGTGGCGGACCTAGGAATTTTGTTACGGTTAGACTAAGTATTCATATTTTATTCTTACTCCAAAGCACTTGTCATTTCTACAAGGAGATAATGTCCAAATGTTATCGCAGTTCATCTTGAGAGACTCACTTGATGACTCTCTTAATTTATAGAAGTTTAAAGCCTATATGACCCTATTCTTGTAATTTTATTATATTATTTATTTCAATATATGTTTTAATTAGATTGGAGCCACACTTTTCAACTAAGTGTGCAACATACATAGACCATAGACCGTATATGAGTAGGCCCACATATTGCTGCTTTTAGCTCATGGACAGAAGTAGAAAATGTTTTTGGGATGGGCAGTCTTTCGGGTTTGGCCAGAGGCCATTACAATTTTTTGGGATTTTTGGAGCCCCCCAGGTGCTCATCACCTATAGGTCTACCACCTGAGCCCAACACTAAAAACATGGAAACTGATCCCCTGTTTGGACCAATCAGGGGGTGCAACATGGGAGAGAGATGTCAAATCAGATTACATAAAAAATTCCCTCTCCCCCATGTGGCACCCCTTGATTGGTCCAAATAGGTTTCCATAGCTAATTATCAACAGAGCTTTTGACCCAAGCAACTGTTCTTTTCCACTTATGAAGGCTTTTTTTTTTTTTTTTCTGAAGTGACCCTTTTTTTCCAGTACGAACCAAAAAAAAATTGCAAGATGATATATCACGGGGAATTATTAATAGGGAAATTTTTTGTACGGTAACTTACAGTCCATGATTTGTCTTCCTTATTACCAAAGTTGGCCATTTTACCTAGACGTTCTTCGTACAGTCCGTATTGCCGTGCAGGCCAGATGGCTTTTTTAATTGCGATATCACAACAAATATATCGAAATCACGATTTAAGTTGCGATACTGCAATTTATGTTGTGATATCGCAATTTATATTGCGATAACAAAACTTGAAAAGCCTTTTCCATCCGTTTATCCCTCCCTGTTCGACTATTCCTCATTTTCACCTGCGGTAACTCTCTCCCCCAGCCGAATTTGACCATCCTCCTCCCACGCCAACCTATTTGCAAATACACAAGGCCGCCAACGTCCGTTCGAAATGATGTCTATAATGCCACAATAGCAGGAAAATGTTAAAAAAATATGTGGACATTCTGAGTTTGTGGTGGGGCCCACCATATGACAGGATGAACAAGACATCCCTATTTTTTTTTTTTGCAACTGGAAGTCCAAGCTAAATCCAGTTGTTGGTACGTAATTCATGATATGAGAACAAGGAGATTTTTTTAATATATCAACAACCGGATGTTCATCAAAAAGTGAGGCTCCACAAGTCCCACCTAAGGTCACTATTAATATTTACACAAAATGTTTCAAATGTTTCTACAAGTGGGATTCCTTGTATCCTAACTTTTTTTTCAAAAGACACAAAAGAAGAAAAAAATAACACAATAAATAAGAGGGAGATACATGCAAGGTAGGAAACATGGAATGAATACCTTAGACAAAGATGTGGCAGGAGATCCAATTGTTACATATGAGAATGGCCTGAGGTTTGAAAGTCCGGGAGATCCTAACCCTAGGGGGGGGGGGTGAATAGGGTGATCTACACTTAATGACTAATTAAGACCAATTTTAATTTCTTTACAATTAACTAGTCACATGTGATGATTAACATACAAAATACGAAAGCTTAAACAAAACAATCACCACAAAACAATCACCACTACACAAAGATTTATAGTGGTTCGGCCTCAATGCCTACATCCACTACCAGCTTGTGACTCAACACCTCACCGGATTTCCACTATTATGCTTTTCAAAAGGCTAAGCAATAACCTCTACAATATGATTTCCAAGGATAAGCAATAACCTTACAATGTTGTTTTTCAAGGCTTAACAACAACCTATACAAGATGCTTTTCAATGGCTAAGCAATAACCTTATAATCAAATAAATTCTCTAAAGAAAGTGTTTTCACAAAACACTCTAAGAGATTACAATTAAGCTTAATAAATTTGCCTCTAAGATAGGCGGATATTAAATTGTCAATCAACTCACACAAACACACTAAGAATTACAAAGATGAATGCTTATGAGGTGTGTGTGTGTAGAACTTCAATCAAGATAAAATTAAGTCCAATGAATTTTATGCTTAAAGCATTCCAAAGTTTAAAGCACATAAAAGATATGATTGAAGTCAAATGCAAATCACTTGAGCAAATACAAACTTGTGAATGATATGAAAATCTAAAGATCACAAGTTGTATGAAAATGATTAAGACTAATCAAGTGATGCATGTGCAATGTTGTTTTCAAAAACTAATTTAACTAAGGTTTAAATAGATTGAAAACAACAAAGAGAGTTTCAAACAAGTTAATGTATCATGCTATAAAGAAATCAAAGATTTTGGCTAAGCATGATTGACAAAGTTTAAAACAAAACTTGGTTTGAAATCAAGGGTGAAGAATCCAATAACTAAAATCAAAGATTAAGAGAAGAATGGATTCAACACATCATAGTTAATATGCTTAAAAACATTTACCAATAGTTTAGACAAAGCATAAAACATATGATTAACAAAAGGCAAAGCTTACTTGGTGGTTTAACTTCATTAATCCAAGCTTTAGCTTTTCCTAATGACCCATTAGCCTTCTTTAGCTCTTCCCCTTTCTTTGGCCTCAAAGCTCTTCAAGAATGGCTTAAAATTCATCATATTTGGCCAAAGGAATGAGCTTGCTTTTATAGAAAAAAGCTGCCAACGGATACCTGTCGGTCGACCGACAGGTAGGTGTCGGTCGACCGACACCTCAACGGTCACTAGGCAACGGTCATGTTTTCGAAAGTTTTCTGACCGTTATACATCTATCGGTTGACCCTCATTTGTCGGTTGACCGACATGGAACCGACGGCTGAACCGACAGCACAAAAATGTTGAAAATGTAGCTGTCTGGTTTTGGAACCGATGGAGCCTCTTGGTTGGCTTCGGTTCCACTGTCGGTTGACCGACTGCTTGACGTCGGTTGACCGACAGATCTAGACAAAAATCCCAACTTTACATATTTCAAAGTATTTTCTTGTGGGGATTTTTGGGCCATTAAACCAAGCTTGGAAACATGATTTTAAATCATCTAAGTGCTTTTAAAATCATGAAACATTAAAAGCCAAATATAATATGAAACTTTAAAACATGGGCTAGCTTGATTTAAATTCTTTTCAAAAACAAATGCATCCAAGATTTAAATCCAAAACATGCACAAACTATAAGATTTACAATATTGAAAACAATGCATGTATAAAATCAGATTTCAAGATATTTAACTCAATGCTTGTGTGAAAAATCATGAGATGCTAAAATGATAATGCATCCATCAAATTGCAATACACAAAATCCCTAACAATCTCCCCCTTTGTAATTTGATGGCAAACCTTTTATATGTTGGCAAACTTTGCTCAACACTAAATTTTCACACAGCCTCAGCTCCTCCTTGGCTGGACAATCCTTGAAATCTTCTTTGGATGCTTCTTCATTCAGCTTGGGCTCTAGCTTCATTCTTCTTTCTCCTTGATGCTTGGAGCTTGATCAATCTTCAAGATTTCTCTTCAACTTCCTTTCTTTAGACCAAGCATCTTCTTTAGCTCCCAAGCTCTTTCTTCTATCATCTTCTCCCCCTATGACCATGCATTCTCTCCAATGCATTCTCTCGCTTTGGGTAGAAGATCATACAATGTCTCTCCCCCTTTGACATTGAATTGCACATCTCTCCCTTTAGCAACTTGAGCACTCTCTTCCCCTTATTCTCTCAATTTGCTCCCCCTTAATTATCTCCCCCTTTGACATTAAATTGCAAAGGTATCAATTGAGGAGGGGTACCTACACACATGAAACAAGAAAAATACCTTTCAGTAGCACCTGTTAACATAAGTAATTGAAAATGAAATACATAACAGGTTATCATGCATGGGTAGTAAGCTTATAAGGGTACAGAGCCAATATAAGGGTGAATTTGATCAACTCTAATGCTTCCTTAGAAGGTTTACTCCCCCTCAATCCATACTCTTCTTTTGTCAAACTTTTGACAAGGATTTAACTAATAGGTGCAAGAAGAAGATGGTTTAGCCAATTGAGGGTTAACTTCAAGAGAAGAATTAGATACCAAATGATAATGATAATTGACTATTAAAGTACAAATTGATCAAATTACCAATATAAAGATGTACCAATTGACGGAAAAGCTATAGGATAATTAAAGAGCAAGGTCAAAAGGATATACTAAACATAGCACAAATCATTATAACTATGAAAATCATATGCTATGTAAGGTTTTGAATTCATTTCATACAATCATTGGATATAACTAACACGCACAAGATGAATGAAATGAAGTTCAATCATGAAGCCAAACCTCACCATTAACCAACCAAAATTATGAAAACATAAACATGGTGGTCATGTAATTTACCTATAAGAGCATGAGAGGTGGCAATCATGAAGATTATGATGCTAATGGAATGTGACATGGAACAAAAGACATATGACTATCAAGATCAATCCAATGTACACAAGGTCTATCACAAACTCATGATATGATACCAATTGGATATAGATACTAATTGAAAATTATACCAATTGATTACCAATTGAATAGGAAACATGATTAAGAGCAAGCATGTGACAAACACAAAATTCCAACAAGCATCATAAAATCATATTCATCACTTAGAATAATATAACTAGTGAGCATAGTGATGAACAAGAAAAATTGCATAAAAAGATATAACTTAGTATAACATGCAATTTTCAAAGTGTCAAGATCATAAGAATTCAACATCTAAGAAATCCATCAAACAATAGATATAACTAAGAAATACAAGGAATGGATTTCAAGAAGGTTCATATGATCAAGCACACTACTATGAAGTTGAAACATGTATAAAGAATGATACCAATAAAAAAAAAAAAAAACACATGAATCAACATCATAACCATCCATTTCAAAATTAAATGACTAGTAAGCATAAAGGATGGATTTGAGAGTTCTAGTATGGTTTTTACAAATGTAAATAAGATCACAACCATACAAGAAACTATTAGAGATTTGCATATAAAAAGAATGAAACTAAAAGATGCAAATTGCCTATAACAAAATTCATTTCCATGTAAGTTAAAATAACTAAATGCATGAGGAAATGAAAACAAGGAACATGCTTTGATGTTTATAACTAACAATATTTTAAAGCATTTCCATTCAAACAATCTTCAAATCATTTCAATAAACAAAATCCAACAATGAGCATAAAGAGGATGATTTTGATGATAACACTTTTTCAACTTGCATTTTAAAGATATAACTTATTTGAAACACATACAAGTTGGTTTTTTCAAAACAATAATTTTCCATATGAAAATATAACTTAGAAATCTATGGAAAAACTAAATTGTTTCAAATCATTTGTTTTTCAAAGCAAATCTTACTATTACATTCAAACAAATGATTTTGCAACATCAATCAATCATGAATACTCTAGCTATGAACGCTTTTGAAAACATGATCAATTGAACAAATGTAGAAATGCAATACAAGTGATATAACTTATATGAGAGCTAAGAGCAAATCTAATCATAAAGGAAATTATAGTCAAATGATTTTGAAAATCATGATATGTAACTAATATGGTGCATGAAAACAAAATCAATTGATTACAAATAAACATTGCATTTAAAGTAATGTAACTAATGAAAGAACATAAATGCAAATGCAATCATGACCAACAAAAGGATTTAACTATAAAGAATAGGTTGGTCAATGAGGTCCAAGGCCTTAAGGTTTACTAAAATATAACTTTAGGAATCCACCTAAGGTCTTGAGAGGGTTGGTCTTTGAAGTCCATCTTAAAAGTCTCACCAACTATAGGAGATTTGACTTGATAAATTTTCAATTTAGACTTATCACCATGATGTTTAGATTTAACTAGATTTGGCTTAGGTTGGTGATTAGTCTTTTGAGGTTGGTGACTTTTCTTCTTAGGGGATTGAGCCATTTTTCTTTTCTTCTTATTTTCTCCCTTTATTTGACTTTTGAATTTTAGATTTAACTTTGCAACTTTCTTCAAAAGTTCTTTCATGTTTTTATTTAAGGGAGATAGATTGAGAAGCTTTTTATTTATAGATTCTTTTAAAGTTGGTTTAACTTGTTTAAACTTTTTAGAATCTATTTTAGGAGACTCATTTTTAATAGGTTTTACTTGTTTAGTCTTCTTGGAGTCATCCTTAGTTTTTAGTGTCTTAACCATCATAGAATTTGATTTTACTTTCTTTGGTTCAAAGATGGGTTTAGACACATTGCTTCTCCTTTGTTTGCACTCAAACCTAAAATGTCATTCAATGCCACAATAATTACATTTAGACATGGGCAAGGAAGTGTGAGTGCTAGAGAATGAGGACTCATCTTTCACAAATGTGTTGGTTAATTTAAGGTCATGTGAGATATTCCTATCAAAACCAAGACCCGTCCTATCTCTTTTAGATTTACCCAATTTCAATAACTTTTCAAATCTTTCTTCACTTTGGGTAAATTTGCACTCATACTTTTGTTTGTAGGTTTCAAGTTGAGTGACTTGGTTTTAAGGGTTGAATTTTCATTTTTAACTTTTGTTAGTTCATGTTCAATTCCCTAAAATTTGTTTAGCTCTTCATGGGCAAGTTTTAATTCAAATTTAATTTCATTAAAAACATTGGATCCAAGTTCTAGAGTATTTATCTTATTTTGAGCATTAGATAAATTTTCTTTAGTGATAGTCAACTTAGATTCAAGATTATTAATGTTTTCATCTTGCCTTTGTAATTGATCTCTTAGTTTAAAATTTTCCTTTTTAAGATTATCACAATCTATCTTTGATTCTCTTATGTCATCTTTAATATTAGATAGATTATGTAAAGAGATCATGAACTTAGATTCTACACAATTTATTAATTCATCTTTTTCTCTAAGTTCATTTTTAGAAGAGACTAATTCTTGGTTTAGACTTTTAGATTCTTGTTGTAATCTTTTATTCTTTTAACAAGCTCTAAGGAAAATGTACATAATTCATCATAGGCTTGTTGAATGTCATCTTCATTTTCATTAATTTCTTCTTCTTTTAATTTAAGTTTAGATTCAAGTTGAGATACTTTAAATTCAATATTTGAATCTCCAATAGATGGAAGAGGAAGGGATCTAGAAGAATCTACAAAGTCTAGCATAGTGGAATCCATTCTAATGATTTTCATAGAAAACACTACTGGGGTTCTAACTCAAGGATCTAGATAGAGAGGATCAACTCCGGGTGTTTAAGCCCTAAAAGGAGTAACCTTGGCTCGGATACCAATTGAAAGTCCGGGAGATCCTAACCCTAGAGGGGGGGTGAATAGGGTGATCTACACTTAATGACTAATTAAGACCAATTTTAATTTCTTTACAATTAACTAGTCACATGTGATGATTAACATACAAAATGCGGAAGCTTAAACAAAAAAATCACCACAAAACAACCACCACTATACAAAGATTTATAGTGGTTCGGCCTCAATGCCTACATCCACTACCGGCTTGTGACTCAACACCCCACCGGATTTCCACTATTATGCTTTTCAAAAGGGTAAGCAATAACCTTACAATGTTATTTTTCAAGGCTTAACAACAACCTATACAAGATGCTTTTCAATGGCTAAGCAATAACCTTATAATCAAATAAATTCTCTAAAGAAAGTGTTTTCACAAAACACTCTAAGAGATTACAATTAAGCTTAATAAATTTGCCTCTAAGATAGGCGGATCTTAAATTGTCAATCAACTCACACAAACACACTAAGAATTACAAAGATGAATGCTTATGAGGTGTGTGTGTGTAGAACTTCAATCAAGATAAAATTAAGTCCAATGAATTTTATGCTTAAAGCATTTCAAAGTTTAAAGCACATAAAAGATATGATTGAAGTCAAATGCAAATCACTTGAGCAAATACAAACTTGTGAATGATATGAAAATCTAAAGATCACAAGTTGTATGAAAATGATTAAGACTAATCAAGTGATGCATGTGCAATGTTGTTTTCAAAAACTAATTTAACTAAGGTTAAATAGATTGAAAACAACAAAGAGAGTTTCAAACAAGTTAATGTATCATGCTATAAAGAAATCAAGATTTTGGCTAAGCATGATTGACAAAGTTTAAAACAAAACTTGGTTTGAAATCAAGGGTGAAGAATCCAATAACTAAAATCAAAGATTAAGAGAAGAATGGATTCAACACATCATAGTTAATATGCTTAAAAACATTTACCAATAGTTTAGACAAAGCATAAAACATATGATTAACAAAAGGCAAAGCTTACTTGGTGGTTTAACTTCATTAATCCAAGCTTTAGCTTTTTCTAATGACCCATTAGCCTTCTTTAGCTCTTCCCCTTTCTTTGGCCTCAAAGCTCTTCAAGAATGGCTTAAAATTCATCATATTTGGCCAAAGGAATGAGCTTGCTTTTATAGAAAAAAGCTGCCAACGGATACCTGTCGGTCGACCGACAGGTAGGTGTCGGTCGACCGACACCTCAACGGTCACTAGGCAACGGTCATGTTTTCGAAAGTTTTCTGACCGTTATACATCTATCGGTTGACCCTCATTTGTCGGTTGACCGACATGGAACCGACGGCTGAACCGACAGCACAAAAATGTTGAAAATGTAGCTGTCTGGTTTTGGAACCGATGGAGCCTCTTGGTTGGCTTCGGTTCCACTGTCGGTTGACCGACTGCTTGACGTCGGTTGACCGACAGATCTAGACAAAAATCCCAACTTTACATATTTCAAAGTATTTTCTTGTGGGGATTTTTGGGCCATTAAACCAAGCTTGGAAACATGATTTTAAATCATCTAAGTGCTTTTAAAATCATGAAAACATTAAAAGCCAAATATAATATGAAACTTTAAAACATGGGCTAGCTTGATTTAAATTCTTTTAAAAAACAAATGCATCCAAGATTTAAATCCAAAACATGCACAAACTATAAGATTTACAATATTAAAAACAATGCATGTATAAAATCAGATTTCAAGATATTTAACTCAATGCTTGTGTGAAAAATCATGAGATGCTAAAATGATAATGCATCCATCAAATTGCAATACACAAAATCCCTAACAAGGTTGACATGCAGAGAATATGGCAGGAGATCATTTGTTATATAAGCGAATGGACTGAGCTACACTTACAGTGCATGGAAGCAGATAAACCAAGCCAAAGACGAAAGCAACGGAATGAAAAGAAATTATAAACAGAAATGCATTCGTTGACTTTTAAACCTCACGTTTTTTGCGATATCAAAACATAAATTTGGGTATCGCAACTTTATAACTTGCAATATCACAACTTGAATTGTGATATCGTGACATTTGTTGTGATATCGCAACTAAAAAACCTCTCTGACGGACTGTACGAAGAACGTCTGGGTAAAATGTTCAACTTTGGTAACAATGGGGAAAATCAAGGACAGTAGGTTACCGTACAGGAAATCTTCCTTATTAATATGTATGAAAATACAGCATTTATTGGGCGTTGCTAATTGCTAGCTGTCTTGATGGTAAGTCTAACCCACCATGAAAAAGTTGATCTTCTTTTTTAATTAAGGCACTGGCTCCACAACCAACCGCTCCTTGCCTTCCACAGTCGGGTACCCTCGGTCTCGGTCCTTTCGTATACACTGAAGACTTGAAATGTCGAGGCAGGTGTGGAGAATGGTGTTTCCACGTCCCCATTGAATAAAAAATCTAAAGTTCCAACCACATGACTTGTTAAAACTAGAAGAGTTGAAGGGAATATCAACCATCTCTCTCATGGATATAAATGGGCTCACACAGGAACCATTTCTCTAAGAAGTTACCCAGATTTTACTTATTACACCAGAATCATAATGTTGCTTCTTTTTATTCAAAGCCTTTTTACACAATGAAAGTAACCGAAAAGTGCCAAACATGGATTAAAAAACCCGGCCGATACCGGTTCGTATCGCCAGGAGTAACGAAACCGTATCGGCCGAAATCGGTACGATATCGGGACGAGATATCGGTTTCGAAAATATCGGCAAAAATCCCTAAAATATCGGTATATATCGCCGAGATGAACTTCGTCTCGGCCGTAACGAGATATCGGCCGATATTTTGAAAATATCGAAATATCGGCCGATATCCCTTAAAAAAAACACTAACCCTAATTTTTTTCACATTTTTCATCTTCTTCCCTCTCCTCTCATATCCAAACACCTTAGAGCAGCAGCCACACATTCACACGTCCCTCTTGCATATTTTCTTCAAGAAAAAATTATTTAAGTAAGAGAAATCATCTTAAAGCATTTTATTATGTATTTATGTGTTTATTTTTTTTAGATGAAGCATGGAAATCATGAGAATGTCATTTGTGTTGTATTGTTAACTTAAAACTAAGTTAGATCTATATACTTTCATGCTAGATCTACTACTCATACACATGATTTTGAATTTTTTTTTCAATTTTTTTTATTTTCAAATTTATTATGTATTTATGTGTTTTTTTTTTTTAAAATGAAGCATTAAAATCATGAGAATGTCACTTGTGTTGTGTTCTTCACTTAGAATTAAGTTAGATCTATATACTTTCATGCTAGATCTACTCATACACATGATTTTGTATATTTTTTTTAAATTTTTTAATTTTCAAAATTTTTAATATTATAATAAAAATATATCTTTTTTTTTTAAATTTCATCACAAATATGTTCTTTTAATGATTCATGGAGTGGGGGAAGGTACTCATGGTCATCATGGGGGTTATGTTGGCCAACAAGGTGCCATGTATGAACAACATATGAATTATTCATATGACCCTAATTGGGTACCCCCCTTCACCAACACCGATAATGTCTATCGAACAGATATTAATTGAGCAAGGGAGGCTTCCCCCACCACCACATGATCCCCAACGACCTTTATATGTCCCTCATGGCTATTTCATGCCATTTCTGCACAATTACCAAGAACAATCTACAGGGGATGAAGATAGTTCATTATCTTATCAAGAACAATCTGAATATGGTCATGGGTATGGTAGTGCTGCACAACAGTATGGAGCATATCTTTTTAACCAATACCGAAGAAATGATGATGATGATGATATTGAGCCTGGGCAATACTCCACTTGGTATTAGGCTGTCAATCTATCAACTATCATACACTCATACTCATCAATCTCTCTCTAGTTTCTACTCTCTAGTCCCCTTTAATTTCAGGTAAACCATGAACCTTTTGATGCCCAAGTGCTTTATGATTTATCTATCTCACTATCATGTTTTAGATTTTAATATGTTATCTTCATGGTCATGAATTTCACAACTAATTTGATGATTGAGTTAGTATTAAATGATGATTGATATGTTTGTTATCTACTTATCTTTATTTTCTTATATTTTACACTAATAAATTAATCATGAGCATCGATAATGGTTGCATTATATGAAATACTAGAAAAGAAAGCGAACAGCGACACAGACATGACTCATAACTTAAGGTGACCGAGATTTTGATTTATTGTTGTTACTAATGAAAAAAATATTGTTTTCCAGCATTTTCTAATATTCTGGATTTTTTGGATATTTTTGTGATTTTTTTTATTAAAAAAAAATTCACACCGCGACGACCGCGACAGACCGATATCCGCGACGATATCGTTTTTCGGCCCGGCCGATACCGCGACTGATACCGAGATTTTAAACCATGGTGCCAAACACACTCATGGTTGTGGGTGCTAACTGAAGTTAACATTTGAAAACTCGTAATTTTAACACCTACAACTTTTACTGAAGAAATAAGATTCCTAATTGAGTCCAACCTAATTGATGTGAGGCTGGAAACATAGAGGAAAAATCTGCAGACGGCCTTGGATGCCAGGGCCCAGAAGATGAGGGAGCAAATAGAGATAAATAATGGTCTCAAGACCGAACTCGATACGACCGTGGCTGGGAATTGTAGATTGAAGGCTGAGGTAGAGACCCAATGGCTGAGGTTAGCTGAACTTGAAGCCTCCTTGGAGAAGCAAAAAGACGACTTCGAAGTGAAGCTCCTGGCCGATACCGACATTGCTTTCAATGAAGGGGTGGCAGAGGCGACTTCGATCTATAAGGCTCAGGTCGTCACTGTAAGGGATCAAGTGTGGGAGCTCAGGTGGCTGGCCGCTCTAAGAGAAGTGGGAGTCTCTGAGGACCATCCTGCTTTCAGGAATCACCCGGAGCTAGGAACAAGTTCTGCCCCCACTCGTATACTGAGGCCGAGGCTCTTGCTGAAGCTGTCTCGACTGAAGCCACTCCAGCCGTTCAAACCGAGGCCGATGCTATCATCGAGCCTACTGCTTGAAAATTACCTCTGTTGTCTTTCTTTGGCTTGATGTAATGAATATTCTATTGCAAATACAGTTGTGGTTTTGCTTGAAATCAATTTTTCGTTCACGCTTGCAATCAAACGTTACTTCGAAAATTGCATGTGCTTGACCTCAGTTCCTTAACCGAGCCCTTTGTATGCTGAGTTTGGTTCAATAACCTGACCTCAATTCCTTAACCAAGCCCTTTGTATGCTTAGTTTGGTTTAATAACCGAAATCCCAAACATAAAGTTATCTTAAGTTCCATAACTCAAGAAAATTAAACTTGTATCCAAACACCGAATTTGTCCGTACTGTAGCTCGGTTCATCAACCGAACTCATCAAGAACAAACTGGATTAAGTTCTTTAACTATAAGGAATATAAGTAGTGCAAATTTTTACGTCGATGATAGAATACTTAAATTTGGTTCCATAATCAAACTTAATTTATTCTTTGACACCGAAGTAGCCACACCGCGGTAGCCATCGAGTTCTCTAACTTAGTGTTTCGTCTGTGCCCTAACTATTTAAGGCGTTTTCTCATTTCCCCAATGCTCTATAGCGGTTGGGTAGGTAATTGCCGGAGTTCTACAACTTAGCAGGCTTTTTCTTATTTCCCCAATGCTCCATAGCGGTTGGGTAGGTAATTGCCGAGTCCTGCCAACTTAGCGGCGATAATCAAAAGCAACAAAGAGGAATCCTTCCGAAAGAATAACTTTCATTGATTTTGAATAGAGTTTGACAGAGAAATTCAGAAATAGTACTTCTCGAAGTGGATTGCATTCCATGGCCGTGGTAACTCTTTACCATCCATATCCTCAAGTCTGTATGCTGATTGCCCAGCAACCGAGATCACCTTGAACGTACCGTGCCAATTCTGCTTCCCAGTCCAGCTTGGCCATATGCACCTACTTCGGTTCTGCAGAGAAAATGCAGTGCCCAGATTTATTTGTCTTGGATTTGAATACATAGGAAGTGATTATATAGTTAATTCCATAAGTGGTTAAAAGTGAAGATGAAGGAGAATTCTCTAGGGATATTTACCACAAAAATCCCCTTAAATAGGGTAACCCAAGTTGATGATCCTAAACTTTTATACTGACGGCAAGGACCCTCCAGCCCTAATCATCTTTTTTCCCCATTTTGCCATTTTTTGTTGATGTCAACATAATTAGTTCCATATTCTATCATGAGTAATATTTGTTGAATCAACAAAACATTCGTCGATATCAACAAACATTTTTTTTTATTGACATCAACAAAATTGCCCAGTTATTACAAGTAGTGACCCTGTGAATTTGTTGACGTTGATAGAAGATTCGTCGATATCAACATAAAATTGTGTTCGCCATAAAAAAATGCCTAGTTAACAGCATGAGTGACCCTGTAAATTTGTTGACGTCGACAGAAGATTCATCGACATCAACATAAAATTGTGTGGACGTCAACAAAAATGCCTAGTTAGTGTCAACAAAAATTTAATTTTTCGTTGTTTAGGGTTTTGCTGACATCGAGCAATCTCTTTTACTGTGATTGAGAAAAAGGGGTAGGGCATTGATCTCATTCTTCTCTTCTACTGTTGCTATTGATTTGGGGGTGAAGAACGTTTTTATTTTTTATTTTTTTAGGGTTATGTTGACGTCAACTAACCAAGGGCAAAACAGAATGAAATATTGGATTTTGGACTGGAAGTCCTTGGCCGTCATTATAAAAATTTAGGGTCCTCAGTTGTAATTACCCTATTTAATGGGATTTTTGAAGTAAATGTCCCAATTTTCTAAAAGGAGGATTAAATAAATTTTCGTTTTAGAAAATAGAATCAAATTAATCCGCTTTTTTTTTTAGGAAATAAAATTAGAAGAACGTTGAAAATGACTACCCAACCTTCACCTTAATAATTTAATTCCTATGAGTTTTAATGCAAACAAACATGCTCACAAACCATCCAAACCCTAGGTTTGAACCCAAATTTGAAATAGAGCTATAAACAAGTTGGGCTCTGGAGCGCAACTTGGTCGTCCTTCCCACTAGCACCACATATAAGGTGATACTTTGTAAAACTTATTATGTCAACGTTTGGCAATTAAGTTCTTGGGATTCCACGTCAGTTTTACACATTGAGTCCACGCCTGGATAGAGGTCCCCATTCAACTGTTTGCATGTGATGTTGGATTGTCCTAGGAGCGGCGGACATGATTTGTCGCTGTGTAGCACTTCACTCTTGAAGAGGTCGAATTCCACAGAGAACGGACTAGGGTTTCAGCTCTAGAGGACTTCTTTTGGTCGAGAGTGACCAAACTTTTGTTCAATTGGGGTAATTAATTCTAAGCTAAGGACTGATTAAAACTGCAGAAAACTGAATGAAAATGTTATGCTAAAGAGATGATTCAACCTATGGTTCAGACCACCCAGATTTTTATGGTTTCATCTTCCTCTTCATTCCGCAGATAAGAATTGAACAATCCAATTCTCACCTGGAAGATTTCTTCGTGAAATCAAATATCAATCTGAGTGAATAATTCCCAAAGAGATTCCTAGACATTCAATTCGATAATCTGAGAGTCATCGACCCAAGCACTAGTCGTATCATCTCAGATGAACACAATTAGTTCAAAGGCTTAACATATCAATTATGATTTTCTTGAAGCGGATCATCAATGGAAGTTATCTTTTATCATGAAAAAATAATCAGGAAGAAGAACCATACAAAACCCAGGTTGACTTCCCCTTAGGTTAACCATCTGTAATTCTACCCCTCCATTAATGGAGAAGTCTTCAAACAGATTAAATGAAAGTAAGAAAATAGTTAAAACATAATTGAAAGATTACCTCTACTAAAACTTGAATTAATATGAAGGATTCTGTCTTGAAACAAGAATTTAAACAAAATTGAACACCCATCTTCAATAGAAACTACCTCTACATTTATCTAAGGAAGGAAGAGAGAACAAAGGAAAAGGAGGCTGCTGGAAAATAACACAATCCCCAGATGGCCCTAATTTTAGTGTTATTATGCTTTATATAGGTTCCCACAACTTTAATTACAAAACCGCCCAAAACTGAAATTCTATCCAAATCCGAGCGTTCTACCGTAGTAGAAATACCGGTTGACAGATGAAATTCTCTTGATCAGCCTCTCTGCTTGAATATCAGCCCCTTCTACCGGTAGAAACTGCGGTTAACTGATGGAAATCTCAGGGTCAGCCTCTCTACCGGTAGAAATACCGGTTGACAGGAGGGATCCTCGTGTCCAATCTCTCTGCTGCAGTTTCCCTCTCTTCTACCGGTAGAAACTGCGGTTGACTGATGGGAATCTCAGTGTCAGCCATTTCTACCGGTAGAAATACCGGTTGACAGGTGGGGACCTTGTGTCTGAACTCTCGGCTGGAATATTAGTCTCTTCTACCGGTAGAACTTGCGGTTGACTGATAAAATTCTCAGGATCTGTCATTTCTACCGGTAGAACTTGCGGTTGACAGATGAAAATCTCCTGTCTGCACTCTCTGCTGGAAAATCAGTCACTTCTACCGGTAGGACTTGCGGTTGACTGATGGGGACCAGTTTCTTTACTCTCTACTTGATCCATTCATCTTCCAGAAGCTTCATTCTTCATCAAATTTCTGCAATTGACCAAAAACCAATATTCGTGTAAACTTATATGAAATTAACGGAATTAAACACGAATGAAGGTGATGGAAAGGCAATTAAGTCTCTAATTGCTTAATAATTAGGTACTTATCACACCCCCCAACTTGGACTTTGCTAGTCCCTAGCAAATTAAGAAGAAGCTATCTTGTCTGTACATACAATTCTCATTTAAACGTGGAAATACATGATTTATGCCCAATTGACACAGATGTCTAAGACCGTGACAACATTAATCTCTACATCTCATGGAATAAACATTCAATCAGATGATAAGATTAGATTGAGTTAACCATCACATCAAAATTAATTCCAAAGCTCACAAAAGGTATCACTCAATGTAGATGTCACTCATTTCAATGAACATACCCCATGGAAACTAATCTCACAACGCTCATTCTAACATCACACACATATAGAACAACACTAAAGTAGCATAAAAATTCAAACATGTATGCTACTGGAAGTAATGACACAAAAAGATTAATTAAGGATCTTAGGATTGCATTGAAAAGGGTTAACAATGACAGTGTTTTGGACAAAATGGGGCATGGCCTTACATGGCTTAGGTCAACTACCCTTTTGCCATGCCCAAACAAAACGATATTCCCCACCAATAAAAAAAAAACTAAAATCAACCATCAATAGAACACTTCATTCACTGACTAATTCTTCAGTGTCATCTTCTCCATCATCATCATCATTTTCTTTTTCTTTCTCTGCCCCTTCTTCTGCTGCAGTATTACTGCCACCCTTTTTCTGGCTAGGACCAGCTTCTGTCTCTCTTTGGGGTGACACATAGGGCTCAGCTCCTTGTGATACAGCAACCTTCATCAGATACTCTTGCCTGGATCTCTGTTTTTCCATTTCTCGTTTAATCACTTTCTGCCCCTCTATGCAATCATCTACCTTGCACCCAACCCACTTCAGCAGTTCCATCATGTAAGTCTGAAATGATGAGCCCTTCACTTGTTTAGGAATAGCAGAAGAAGGTTGAGCTGGACTGAGGGTCCCTCTTTTGTGATTTGGCCTTTGCCATTGTTTTCACCGTGATTGCCCCTCTATCACTAGGTAAAAGCCAATCATCTGGGCCTTTCTTTACTTTCTGGTTTAAGCATATCTTAGTGATAAGGCAAGGGTAGGGGAGGGCCGCCTTAGCTGAGGACTCCTCAGGGTATCTCCTCATGATTGTATATGAATTGAGCTACATTCATTCCTTCATTTGGGCTCCAGATCACCCATAGCAATTCCATCTCCTTTTTCCCTAGCATCTTCTCATCGCCTCGAGGGAAAATGTTGTAATGCATAATCTTGTTCAACATCCCTGCTTCCCATTCAAATTTCCAACTGTGGTTGTCCCTTCTATCATAGCTTCCTCTCTCAACCCAATTGCTCATGAAGAATTCCAAAGGAACATCTTGAGGCCTAGGGTATGTGATTTTCTCCCTAGCTACTGGGGTGTATCCTAAGGCTTTTGCAATAATGTATTGATCAACTTTCACTTTTGTCCCATTCACCATTGCGGCTATTTGTTCACCTCCTGC